>OY986060.1:16189790-16789790 GCA_963920205.1 Stenodema calcarata
CTGATCAAAATTTTGTGATTTTAGGATGCTTCAAATTTCGGCTCAACATTGTTCTCCTGCAATAAGACTGAAAAAGAGTAGTCTGCCTTCAGTAACCCGTTTTTTAAGTTAGGCAGACTGAAATTGAAAAATTGCAATTTTCAAGGTCAAAATGAATGTATTTTGGGAAAGTTGTAATTTTGGCATGTGATACTAGCATGTTAGTGTAAACTTTTTGACGCAGTCTGCCATCAATATTCCGCTGCCTTCTGGCGGCAGACTGAACTCAAACGTGGGAAAACAGAAATAATTTCAATTATTGACCATTTTTATGGTAAAAATGCATCTTCTTTAGGACGATTCAAATTTTGGCACATGATACTACATTCTAAGAAGAAACTTTGTGACATGGTCTGCCATCAATATCCAACTGATTTTTTCGGCAGACCAACAATATTAGGTATCTTACTTACATAATATGTTACAATTTGCCATCCCTCAACACCTTTACTAGCTGCAAGTAATTTTTTCTACATCCATTTTCCTTCATGTCCGACTGTAGAAAATATCTTTAATTTATAAATGAAACAAGGGAGAAGCAGAAAACAGAATGGGAAAACACTAAACTTCGCGTCGAAAACGGCCGTTAGGTGGGTCCCGGGTAGCCGCCCAGAATAAAACTGCCTTTTTTTCATCTTCCAGGTAAACTACAGTCTAGAAATTTTAACCGTCAGTCGGGGATAGACCACATTGCAATATTCACTCGGTTTCTCATCTGTAAAATTGTTTAAATAATACCTTTTTGTAATAATACAAATTAAATTTTGATGCTGAGCTATTGACTTGAAATTTTAAAAATACTTAGGTCAGAACTGGATCACAATGCAATATTCACACGGTTTTTTGTCTGTAAAATTGTTTAAATAATACCTATTTGTTTAAACAAATGAAATTTTGATGATGAGCTACATACTTGAAATTTTAAATATAGGTCAGAAATGGATGACATTTCAATATTCACTCGGTTTTTTTTCTCATTGCAAACCTGTTCATTGTGTACCCAAGATCCTTTCCTAAAAGACCTGGCAGCGGGAAATATTATTCAACATGGTTTGAAAAGGGAAAAACAAGTTTTGTAAAAAATCCCAATGCTCTAGGTAGTAGTCGATACCAGTGACCAACATTTTCTTCAGTAGTCGACATGGTTTTGCACTAGTAGTCGACCTACATGTGTTAGAAGTCGACAGTATCACTTGAGTCAGTAGTCGACAGGTTTCGTCATTCCATCGTTTTCGAATTTTACGACATCTAAATAAAACACATTCAACTGTGAATCGGAACTTGAAAATAGATTAATAAGATGTACCTAATGAAGTTATCAGACTTTTTATTTGCAAACAGCTCATTATCAGTCTCAAATTTCAATAAGTACTTAAGTAAAAAGGTATAAAAACTATAGTCGAAAACTCATTGTCAGAAAATTGACATTACAGTTGGGCTTAGGTACCTATTTACACATTTTTTTGACATTTTCATGTCTTTGCTTTGGCACATAAACTGAAACGGGAAAAATTTGTTCCCTTGATTCACCCTTTCCCTCAGATCACATCAGAACACAAGCGACCGGCGGGAAATTACGTCAGATCCTATGACGCACGAGCGTATGAAGTAAGACGGCTGGCAGGAGGCCAACTAGTACGTCAGAGCCTATGACGCACGAGCGTATGACGTAAGACGGCTGGCAGGATAACTAGTGCGTCAGAGCCAATGACGCACAAGCGTATGACGTAAGACGGCTGGCAGGTGGCCAACAAGTACGTCAGAGCCTATGACGCACGAGCGTATGACGTAAGACGGCTGGCAGGAGACCAACAAGTGCGTCATAGCCTATGACGCACGAGCGTATGACGTAAGACGCCTAGCAGGAGGCCAACAAGTACGTCAGAGCCTATGACGCACGAGGGTATGACGTAAGACGGCTGGCAGGATAACTAGTGCGTCAGAGCCAATGACGCACAAGCGTATGACGTAAGACGGGTGGCAGGTGGCCAACAAGTACGTCAGAGCCTATGACGCACGAGCGTATGACGTAAGACGGCTGGCAGGAGACCAACAAGTGCGTCATAGCCTATGACGCACGAGCGTATGACGTAAGACGGCTAGCAGGAGGCCAACAAGTACGTCAGAGCCTATGACGCACGAGCGTATGACGTAATACGGCTGGCAGGAGCCAACTAGTGCGTCATACGACGAGACCTTTTATGTCTCTGCGCCCCCTGTCACACCCACACCGCGTACCTCGTACTTCATTTTGGTTTATTATCTTCGATAATGAACCATTGGAATCGCCCAAAGAAAAAAAAATTTTAACCCCCCCTCAAAATTTGTTGGTTTACGTTTCAAGATCGAATAAAAAAAAATCCGTCCGTCCGCCGTACGCCGTCCGCGGCACTTTGCCCAGTTAGCGTTGAGTTAAAATTACGACATTTTTTTTATGGGTTTCGACCAACCCCACAATGGTCCTCGAAACTTTTCATAACCCTAGGTCAAGGGGAAGGGGTTCAAAACGAATTTTGAAAATTTGAAAATCTCATATCTCGAAAAATTCATATAGAACGGTATGTTTTTTATTTCTTTTTCTTTACATGGGCTTTCCACCTCAGCTTGCAGTCGAGAGTCATGCCAATGTATTTCGCCTCGTCCGCTTAAGGTACTGTTTGTGAGTTAATATTAACTTATTAAATTTTAATGGGATTACGTATGTCTTCAGATTCGTGAAGTTTATATGGATAGGTTTCGTTTCGTTCAACTTCTTCCTAATCGCTTCGTCCATTTTAGGACGTAATGCGAGATTGCAATTCTGACTTCGCCGTCGTGTTCAGCGGTGAAATGTCCAAATGTCGGATGCAATGTGGCGATAAATAAATAATCAAAATTGTTGGAAAAGTAAACAAAATAATGTTATTTCTGGATTCGGTTGATGTTACCAATGTACAATGGAAAATAACTAAACTTGCCTAAATCTATGGCCATAGAAAAAAAAACTCCCTTCTGTCTATACCAGACTGTGTTGCAAATCGGCACCATACCATATTCTCACCGTACTCATACCATACCATACAAATTTCTTTCCTATCATACCATACTGTACTATACCAAATCATACATACAATAATATACCATACCATATTCATACCATGTCATACAAACCGAGTGAATATTGAAATGTCATCCATTTCTGACCTATATTTAAAATTTCAAGTATGTAGCTCATCATCAAAATTTCATTTGTTTAAACAAATAGGTATTATTTAAACAATTTTACAGACAAAAAACCGAGTGAATATTGCATTGTGATCCAGTTCTGACCTAAGTATTTTTAAAATTTCAAGTCAATAGCTCAGCATCAAAATTTAATTTGTATTATTACAAAAAGGTATTATTTAAACAATTTTACAGATGAGAAACCGAGTGAATATTGCAATGTGGTCTATCCCCGACTGACGGTTAAAATTTCTAGTCTGTAGTTTACCTGGAAGATGAAAAAAAGGCAGTTTTATTCTGGGCGGCTACCCGGGACCCACCTAACGGCCGTTTTCGAAGCGAAGTTTAGTGTTTTCCCATTCTGTTTTCTGCTTCTCCCTTGTTTCATTTATAAATTAAAGATATTTTCTACAGTCGGACATGAAGGAAAATGGATGTAGAAAAAATTACTTGCAGCTAATAAAGGTGTTGAGGGATGGCAAATTGTAACATATTATGTAAGTAAGATACCTAATATTGTTGGTCTGCCGAAAAAATCAGTTGGATATTGATGGCAGACCATGTCACAAAGTTTCTTCTTACAATGTAGTATCATGTGCCAAAATTTGAATCGTCCTAAAGAAGATGCATTTTTACCATAAAAATGGTCAATAATTGAAATTATTTCTGTTTTCCCACGTTCGAGTTCAGTCTGCCGCCAGAAGGCAGCGGAATATTGATGGCAGACTGCGTCAAAAAGTTTACACTAACATGCTAGTATCACATGCCAAAATTACAACTTTCCCAAAATACATTCATTTTGACCTTGAAAATTGCAATTTTTCAATTTCAGTCTGCCTAACTTAAAAAACGGGTTACTGAAGGCAGACTACTCTTTTTCAGTCTTATTGCAGGAGAACAATGTTGAGCCGAAATTTGAAGCATCCTAAAATCACAAAATTTTGATCAGTAATTTGGCAATTTTTGCATTTCAGTCTGTCGGTAGAAAGCAACTGGCTAGGCAAGGCAGACCATGGTCTATTGCTCTCATACCACAGGTACTTTAACGTATTGAAATTTGAATCTTCCTAAAACTGATGAAATTTATCACCAAATTTGGCAATATTTCAATTCAAGTCTGCCATTACTTTTCAACTGCTTTAGATTGGCAGACAAGTCTCAAACTCCTTATTTGGGCATATATAATCATGTGTGAAAATTTGAGGCGTCCCAAATACTGTAAATTTTACACCCGAAAAATGCAATTTTTGAAATTGAGTCTGCCACGCATTTTCAACCGGTTGAAAGTGGCAGACTGGTGAAAACATCTATGTTTGGACATAATCTATCATCTATAAAAGTTCCATCCATCCTAAAGACAGGTCATGTTTGTGCGTTTTCGTCACTTTTTAAATGGCTGCCATTTTTGAAAGCAACCGCTTTGAAATGGCAGACTTGGATTTTCTTACTCAGAATTGACTAGATTTTCATAATTTTATATCAAACCTTCTCCTAAAATGAACACCCATTTTCGGCCTCGGCTCCAGGACTAGAGCGGTTCAGTAAAGCGATCGCCTTCGCCAAGTGCAATAGGAGACGGCATTGGTCCACTGTATCTCACAGGTTCAGGCGTGTTATATTTCTAAGTATTTCGGAATTTTGATTTTGAAGTCACTTGATAATGCGATCACTGCTCCCAAAACTACCATAAACGCACGATCAAGAAATTATTTGTCAAAACCAAACACGTGGGGCTTCTAGCACCTCTACGGCAATTGATGCAACCAAACCACTGCTGCCGGGAGGAGGAAATAACAAGAATCTCCAATACTGGGAAGACTTGCGGCCAATGTTTATGTCTGCAACATTGCGCTTTTTTGTATCAAAACTTAGGTGATCATGATTAAAAGAACTGGAATGAGAATTGACGGAAAACGTTTTAGATAGAGGATTTCATCATGTTTAGGCGAACCTGCTGTACATTTTTGTTATTCCATTACCAATTTAGAGCACTTAAGTACCAAGTTCAAATACAAGTTGAAGTTCATGTTCGTATTCCATGATCTTAGTTCATATGCATTTAGTTTTATTCATATTCTCAGTGTTACTAGTCTAATCACAAGTTTCTGACAGAGACACTTGTAGAATTACAAGATCCATGTTTGTCTTAAATACTTAGTAGGCCTCATTATAAGTCGTGAATTCAGTGCCTAGATGTTCAATTTCAACTTCTTTGATTCATTGAGTTAGTCGAGATAGAGACTTGAATATTTATACATGGCTCGAGGATGCATAACAATGAAATATTCACTCGGTTTCTTGTTTATAAAATGGTTTAAACAATGTTTACCTAAACCAATTAAATTTGGATGAATAGCTGGAGTCTTGACATTTTAAATACAGGTCGGTACCCTGCAAATAATCGAATGGTAGGTAATGCGAAACGGGCATGCGAAACACTGCAGAATTTTCATCGCATTCTGCTTACAGGGCAGAACTTGTAATGGATAAGGATCTGACGTAGTTTGTTTTAATTCATGTATATAAAAAAATGAAATACATTTTTACTAGGTACTTATTTAGTTTGATTTTCAGGGACTTATAGAATTTGGATTCATTATAGGTAGTAGGTAAGTTAAAGGTAATATTTGGAGTTTCAGACGTTGGCAGCTAAATAATTGGATCCGAGCCGTTAAGGGTACTTTAACAGGGTACTTTAATTGTTGCACTATTCAGTTCATGAGAACGATAATATCGCGCGGGCTGCGGTTGAGGTTCATAGATACGAGTCTCGAATTATATAACCATCGATGGGGTTTCTCTTGAACCATCCGTCGGTCGGAATTCGATATGTCGAACTCGGAGAGAGTTAACTTGGAAATACAGTCGAACTGCGGATCGTGAAAATCACAACGGGAGGGTTAGTAGCGAGAAGGTTGGGGCCGGTAAACAGAACGTAGTTTGTTTACTTCCACAGCGGCGTTGCCAAGTGCTCTCTCCGCCTTATTCCTTCCCCTATCGGAAAACGGAAACTTGTCGGTAGGGATTGGTTACCTTATCTACTCTGAAGGAGTTAAATTACGTGATTTTGCGATACTCAGTCTGCAGCAGTAAACCGTCATCTGGGCGCCCATCAATTAAAACATCAGAAAGTTGAAAAGTCAGTATTCAACTAGATAAAAAATATGAATTGAAGTGGAAAGAGCTCAATATTATAAAGAAGAAAAAAGAGGAGCTGACAACCAAGTACAGAAAATTAGCAGTACTGATGGTCGACTGGGCCTAAGGCATACAGCTATGGGGCTAAACAGGGGAATCATGGTACCAGGGAGCACAGAGAGTCACAGAAGCAACTAGAGAGGACTTGTAGCAACTGGAGAGCAACCTTGTGGTGCTTGCAGAAGGACTGTCGCCATGATCCGTAATATATTGGAAATGAACAACTGGATAGTCACCAGCATTACCTACTTACTATTGTGACTAGTCGTTAGGTTGAATGAAGAACACTTGAAAAAAAAAAATCATATTCATCACTAGCCACATTACCCGGGAGTTGCCCAGGTCGGAGTGCGTAAATAACGTAGTGTATAGATAAATAACCGTGACAACTGATGAAAGTTTACAGAGGAAAGACAGAAATTCATACATTAGTTTTCATATACGTAGATTTGCTGTCAGAATTAGCTGAATCACATCCTGTTGACGGTTTCGGGCGGACGCGGGATCGTAGAAAACATATCAATTTGCTGCCAAGTATACAGAACTGCCCTCCCATGGCCTTTGGGGGATCGCGTGCCAACGATCCAGTAATATATCTTATGATAACCAATAGGGGTCGGCGATCGTTTTGAAAAAGGGAAAACGCCCGGACGCGTTTCCGGGATGCATGAATGTAAACAACTATGGCGTTGATTTATGACCAGACGTTCGGATTGAACAGTTCGATATTGCCCCGGCCACGATACATCTCTCTTCAACGGTTCGGCAACCACCCATTGACGGAAATCATCAACAATCTGATTCTGAAACCCTCGTAACAATTTCCACTTACGTGTTGCGGAACTCCAAAAGGTGATGTGAGCGAATTTTCCGTCTCGAGAAAATAATCATTTAGAAGGGGATAGATGAAATCTAAAGTTGTTTGGTATTTTTGGCACTTAAATATTCGATACCAAGCCAAATTATGGCGCCGTGCAGTTATAACGTAAATGCCGGTGATGGGAACTTCCACGAGTGATAGCGAATGAGAGACTAACACCTGGAAACTCTGAAGTTGTGAAAATGTGATTCCTATGTCACTGAGCAATTATACTTAATTCAAAATGTTCTGTGGTATATCTACTCATGTGATTAAAAATTTTCTCCACCGAATAACCGTACACATGATGAGGTTATCACAGTTATCGAGCTCATGAGGTTATTGATGAGGTTTGAATTCCTCAACAAGAATCAGAGAGGAACATAAGTATGTTCTGGGATCGACTTGATAACCTCGTGTCACACGGTATTTTCAAAACTTGGAAATTATCAGTTTTTGGCTCTCCTGTCAAATTAGTCATATTTGATGTACGAAGTTCCCATCGGTTACCTTCGATATAACTCTCTAGAAACGCATAATAATTGAAAAACTTCGACAAGGGAAGGAAGTTCAGTCTTGAAACAATTATTTAATGAAACGGGAGAGACTGCGAGGGTTTCCAAGATCGTCAACGTACCGATCGTTGATTGATGGAGGGACGAGATGGGAACGCAGACGCTCCTGGCGTTGACTGATTGATTGAAAGGCCGTGGGGTACACGCTTGAGTCACGCAATTTTCAATTCATTACATCAGTACTTTCAATATAATCACTTTTCTCATCTTCGTTTTCCATAGTTTTTCTCGACATTGTACAATGTACAGCTTGTAACGTTTCCAATTAGTTGAGTTCAATGTACTTACTTCTCGTTATTACGAGTAGTTGCAAATGTTTTGGCAAGAAAGAAAATAGCATTATGAAGTATATTATACTCCATGTGACAAAAACAGGTGTTTCATTGGTAGTGAGTACCTAAACTCTAACCAAACGTCAGACACAGTGGAACATGATTTGATCAAAAGGATTAACATGCAGCATTAACATTATTATCTGAGAATGACTTGAAACTATTTTTCGGTAACTATTTTGCAGTGACGGACTGCGAGAGTCTGCAGGGTTCCATTCATTGTCTAGAGAATTTGTGTGCCTCTTCTTGACTGCTCCAACTTCACCGGCCACAGGTCCATTTCTACGTTCTCAGCGACTCTGGTCTTCAGAGCCACGAGGAAACTGTGGACTGAGATCTCTACAATAGGACGCTTAATTTCCCCAGACGCAATTGAAAGTGTTTATTACACGGCGAGGTTTGAGAGCGTTGGGTTTTGTTGAAAGAAGCACCAAAAGCTTTAATACTGTGTAGACCCTCGTTATTCTTAACACGGCCCTGGAACTACCGTAGCTTGATTATGTCACAACATTATTGTGCACAACTTCTACTCGGTGCACAAATATTCGTTGGAGATAATGCAGAACAAATTCCTTCGCTACGCCTCCTTCAAGCACGAGGTCCCGTCGATTGACGCTGATGACGTCAACCTGCTGACGGTTTAAAACTTTAAAAAAGCTGGCGGTGCATCTTACGTTTCTCCACAGACTCTCTTGCCCTGCACTTCTGTCCAGAATAAACATTACGACGCCAAGAAACTCAACCACCATCAACACAACTATCATCCTCTTCATCGTCTTCCACTATCCGCCAGCCTGCTTCTTAATCTACATGCAGACTACGACTTCTTCAACGACTCTTAACAAACATAATTTTGCTTTCTTGGGCTAAATAAACAGCCAATTGACGATGGTTATTTTTTTTAATTACATTTTAAATTGGGGTTCCTGTTATCTTAGTAAACATAAGCAAACAAAATCAGACACATGGGTTGGTATTTGGTTTGAAAATGTATGTTAGAGCTTATCTTTGAAGGTTTCAACAGACCAAAAACGTGTTGTGTCTGTGGGACTCCGCCTCACAGCTTGAGTGTCCTCTGTTAGTTCAATAGTTCCCAGAGTCCTCAGTTAGTTCACTAGTTCCCCAATGGAGGCGACACTCTTGCTCCAGATGGAATCAATTCATCTACGCATCAGCTCATTACAATTAGTCCAATCACTCCCAACAGTCTCTCCCATTTAGGTCAACAAATAATGCAAGTAGGTCATAGGATCAGTAACCAGTGCTAGATCTAAGGAAATAAATTAAGTTCATGCCCAGCCTCACCTGGCGGTCAGTTCGATAACTAGTTCCCCGATCCATACAATCGATATCTACGAGTCATCCTTAGTGATGACATAACCCCACCCAACATGTTATCTGTCCTGCTTATCTCTCGCCCCGTACATAGTCCCCTCGTGTTCCAACATTGTATCTGAAATCATCCAAGTTCTCACTGTTCTAATAATGTTATATTGTTCATAATTAGTTCAGTTCTTTAGTTCTTCATCCTGAGGTAAAACTGTGTCGGATCCTTCGAAAAAACTGATACAGACTATTGAAGAAGTGTGGAGGTGGAAATTTGATATTCTCGCAGTCAGTTTTGACCGAACGGTTGCAATGAGGGTGAAGTCACTGAGAAAAAAAAAATGTACTCGTACCCAAGAAAAATCCTTGATTTTTCCTCCGGATGCCCCAGACCGTTTTATTCATTGGGTTTGTTTAGAGATTCGGACAATAAACACCAATTTCAGGCTCCGCCCGTCCTTGGGCGATAGCTGAATAGTGAATGCGAGCCACGTTGGAACAATCTGCCCTCGCAGCTAAATGAGAGAAGGGGACAGGGCGGTATTAATATGCAAGGTGAGCAGCCCCCATTCGAGGGTAAGTGAGAGGCAAACGAACGCCCAAGTCGAATTTACATGCATATGCCATTTTCAAGAAGGGCATTTTCACTAATCAACGTAGCTTTCATTACAAATCCCCCTCTCGACCCTGAGGTTATGCGAGATGGGCCTGAGTCACTAGCCGAGACTTGACCGGTTACTGTGGGAATCCAACGTCGACAAGACCACCTGAGAAATGGGGCTCAGTGTTCTAATGAAAAACTGGAAAAAGAGAGTGAAATATATTATATGCCACCATTTCTCTCGACCTTTGCAGGGGAGCATTGCCAAGTATGTAATCAAAAATGAACGGTTCGGCCTTGCGATGAAAGGTAAAAACTGAACATTTTGTTAAATTAAGGTAGAGATGGTTTAGTGAGCACCACTCTTCCAAACGAAGTATTGCATGCTGCAGAGTATCACAGTCTGATGGAGAATTGATCAGGCGGAAAATCTTCAAATCGTCTGCAAAGAGAAGACATCTAATATCAGGTCCAGAGACCTTAACGACACCATGGATAATGATGAGGAAGCATAGGGGACCCAAGTGGCTACCTTGTGGAATACCTAACGTAGCCACAAAAGGAGCAGATAGAGCACCCTTCACAAATAGCTCGGCATCCATTCCAGAAATGTTCCATGAACGCCCAAGGAATTCAGAAGCGAGAGAAGATGAAGATGAGAAAGTTTATCGAAGGCCTTGGCGTATTCGGAGGACGTAATCGGTACTTCGAAATGAGCTGCCGAATCTTGGTTGCTTCCACTGGTTGATTATTGTAAATAACTAACCTAAAATCTGTCCGTAGAACTAATTTGTACGGCTTGTCGGCGTTGCGATTGGGGGTGAGGAGACGATGATCTCAGGATAATAATTATTGCGTGGATAGTCTCCCGGTATTTGACGAGGTCGGTTGGCACTTTGAATAGACCGGCTCACGAATCCAATAAAGACAAGGTGGAAACGGGGTTGCCTCGAAAGGGAAAACCTTCAGAATTCGAAGGTATTGATAGGAGAAAACGCCGTAACCCGCCGCATGCTTCAGCGCGGATAAGTGCGACGGCGCGAGGGGTTGCGATCCCGCGGTTTATCCTCCGAATTCCCTCCAACTACCTCGAGATATTCGAAATATTTAGGTGGGTCAAGGGTTCGCCTCCTTCTGTCGCTATGTTTAGTTATATTTTCGAATAGCTCTTCGGTACCTCGGACTTCTTATCGGAATAAAAGAACGTTGAGATAAGACATTGACGTCCTCTCGCTCTGACAACCCATTCTGGGACACGGTGTATATGGAATAGAAAGAATTAACTATATCGCATCCGTCGTGGAATAAGGGAACAACTCAAAAAACGCCATTTTTGAGTTAGCACTGGAATTGTATTATGGAAGGGGTCTATTTTGTCCGTAGATGGTCGGAACGAGGCTAGTTCATTCCTGCTCCTCGAGTTGCCTCGTCTAGCCACTTGTTGCCAAGGGGATTAGGCGAAAGAGCAAAACTTCAAACGCGTTTTCCCGAAAATCAGCTTTTCTTGATTGTTCCCTTATTCCGCGACGGGTGCGATATGACCTTATAAGTTAGGTTATGTTATGAACCTCATGACCCCCCCCCCCCCCCCAGGGCAAATCGCCCAATGCCCCCGAGAATCATCCAAATTTCGAGGGGTTACTCAGTAGGTCCATACTAAGGCTGGATTTGGCTCAAACACCTTAACCTTTGCATCACTCAGTCTCCACTCTTATCCACGAAATTCTTCATTAATCCAAGCTTAATATGCAAAGGAGGAAGTAGGATCATACGTAGAGCCTCATTTTGCACATATTTATCTCCTGGAAGACCATTTGTCCTTATTGTAGTGAGATTTCCGATCTCGGCTGTCCCACAAACGTAGAAAACAATATTACTTGATATAGACCGTTGACATCGATGCAACCAGCAAGGTCGTCTGTCTTTTTGAAGACATTTGTAAAGTTCTTTCGGCGAGATCTGTACTCACTAATCTTGAAACCTGGTAGCAGAAGATTCCATTGCTGCAGTCAAACGACAAAATTAGCTTTACTACTCATGTAAACGAGTTCTAAGGGCAGTTAGAAGAGAGCAGCTGGAAGTTGATTCCAATCTTTGACCAGAGAATTCAACCAGTAGGAGTGACAGCTGTCAGATGTAGTAACCCTTCAGAAATACAATAACCATCAATCCCGCCATATTCATCATTCATCACTTACGTACGTTCTGTAGCTTTGAAACAAGAGCTAATGTGGACTTTTCATAGTGACTTTCGGCATCAGCATGATATAATACGTCGGGAATGGATGTTTGCGCCCGAAACATCTTCTGTGTTGATCAGTGTAATTTGTACACATAAATTATGAGGTCAGCCTGGAACATGATTAAGAAACTGGGACCATCACAGTGTTAGTTCCTCAATTTCAGTGGTTCTTTGTAGAAAATAAACCTACCGACTATTGGAAGACACGAATCTGTTTAATATTTATGAAGTAAAATGTGAACTCCAGCGATCGTCGCGTACTCGTACGGATTGATTGCAGGTCGTTCAACCAGCCATACGTCATTGTTATCTTTTGATGTATGCCTCGGATCAATTTTATGTTCTGCATAAACGGGGGTGGGTCCGATCAATCAAAAAAGTTTCGACGCTAACGAACCCAAAGGAGCGCTGTATGGACGACAAACGCCCTGAGGAGATGAACGATCGCTTCGCGCCGCTCCCTTCTCCGTCGAAGATAAATGGAGGAATTCGACGCGAGCCGACCCCATCCCAATTCGCCATTTCTAGGTATAATGGAGCTGTTTGTCGAAAGCAAAACCTGTCGGGGTCGCCGCTCCCGGCGGTTTATCATGAAAATTATGAGGCCTCGAGCAACGAGGAAACGCCACCCGGAAATGTCGTGGATTGATGTTGACAACGTGTATTTGATTAGGACTTTGTTAATGAGAACCGCCTTCCTTCGGAGGGTTTTGATGAATTAAGGAGTCGGAAGATCCAGAGGTACGTCATTCGCTAAGCAGATACGCCGGTGCAAATCGCTCGGTTCATGTTGATACTCCGGTTTCCTGAATTCCAGGTCGGGAAAACATTGTGGCACTGCCAACACCAGACTTCACCGATTGATTCATTTGATCAGTAAAGTGTATATTTTGAAAATAACAGGTTTCACGTAGAAATACTGAAATAACATTCTTATACATTGGATTAATACGTAGAACACAATAATATTGTATTGTGTTTCAATATTCAATATTTCTATTTTCTTTGTTGTTTTGTACATTTTCTCAAGTTATTTGTGTTTGTGAATCGTGTGTCGTTTTTTCTATTGCAAATGTGCCCTACATGTCTGGATTTTTCAAGGAGGTAAACATGAGATGTATCATTTAATCTTCTTGATAATTTATTGAAAAATACTGCTGTTGTGTAACAGCAACAGTTGACTCCAATCAGAAATGATTGTCAAAACAGGGCGTAGTCAGGAATTGAGTGAACGGTACCTTATCGCGACATCAAAGTGCGTCCCTGATTACGAGCTGCTGTACAAGAAAGATGTAATGGGGAAGCTCTACCACAGTACCAACTAGAAACCCGTGCCATCAGGTCTCAGCATCCTGACGGTTTCAATTGATCGAGCGACGCATTTCCTTATTAACCTGCTGTGTACTTATTTTGTTTCTAGATTGTATGCAGGCCATAGGCCCATGACAATCTGGTTTCTGTCTTTGGTTGTTTGGCTCATTTGTTTGAGGTTCGGCTTGTTTATTATTGTTTTTGTCCATTCGAAGCCTAAATGGCTTCACACAGCAGATCTTCGAGTTCTTCCTGCCCCTCCGGCGTTAGTCATGCATTATTGCATGTCCAGGATGGCCCACGAGGAGGTGCCGGGTTTTATCAGGGATGTTTTGAGGGGCAGGGTGTTTCTTATAATTTGAGCATTTTTATCGAGTGTTCATTGTGATGAAGTTCGGCTTTGGGAAGGTAAGATTCCTTCTCCACGAATCTCATGCCATTGTTGGCAGAATGCTTTGAATCTATGGTATTTGTCGGCGGTGTTTATTAGATGTCTTAGGTCGTCGGTATAGGTGGGGGATTCACACATGTGGAACCTGGCTTCTGTGTAGAGAGGGCAGTGTCTGATGATGTGTTCTGCGTTCTCCTCCTCTGCTCCGCATTGACATTCAGGGGTCTCGCGTCTTCTGAAGTGGAAGAGCTTTCCTTATTAACCAAATTTACCTTATTGGGGGTCACAACATCCCTGAAATTGGAGTAGTATAAAAAGGACAGTACCGCGTTTTAGGCCTTTTGCGTCCTTCAGAAAGGCCTGAAATTCTGGATGGAGATAGAGGACCTCTTCTTTGTCTGTGTAGCCGAAATTGAGAGCCGGTCGGGCGATTGAAGAAGGAAGTGGAAGTGGTTAAATTTGAGGGGATTGTGTAAGAATTGGAAAGAGTGAGGGCTGGAGGATTTGAGTAGTTTTCCTGACTGCACCCACCGTACAATACCTGATTCTTTTAAATAAATGGGAGGCTTCCTGTGGTTCGAGGTGGTAGAAAGTACGAGTATGAAACGAATTCCTCATGTATAGGGCATTTTAGACCTTCTATCACAACGCCTCAAAGAACGACGTTTCTAAAACCCTACATTCATCCAAGCATTGAAAAATATTTCTAGAACAAGGGAGTGGGCCGCCTTTAGAAGGTCCAGAAGATCTCTTACCTCACCACCCCCCTCCCGTCCAATGAACCACTCCAATTCCCTATCCTTCACTATTTCCAATTCTTACCCAATACCCTACAATTTAACTTCTTCCCATGCCTCCCCTAATTGGCTACACTGACAAATAATGGGGTCCTTTATCTCCACACAAAATTTCACCCATTTCTGAAAGGCGCAAAGGGCCAAAGTCGCGGTAATTGTGTAAACCACATACTCGTACTTCGACAGACTTGGATTCTCGAGGCAGAATCTGCCAACTAACAGCATCTCTGATTCTCTCTAGGCCCAGTTTCTGACCTACCGTCTGCATTCAAAAATTCGCTCTTATAGCCATGCTACATGACTTTTTTTTCCATACTCGAATTTTTGTTTGTATTTCAATTTAATGGAATAATTTCTACATTGTCCCTATTGGGTTAGCAATTCGTTTTTCCTACTCACTGGTATCTAACCCAATGGTTTACAGCTGTTATGGGGAGTCGGTCGCGAAAATGGAGGATATGATCACTAGTCTCTCACTAGGCGACTCTTTTCGTAGACTTCATTGTATATCTTTATATTAAATTGTAAATTATTTGTTGAAATCCGGTTTAGTTTCCATCTCGGGTGTTGTTTCTTACTTCAAACTCAATCCAAGTTATTGTTTATACTGGCCCAGTGGTGGTCTTCATTTTACCTATATTGTGTAAATTTATAGATGATTTTAGTGGAGTGAGGTGAGTAAGTGAGCGGCCATATGCAGACGGTGAGTGAGTGAGCCTTGGGGGACCATCACTGAGCTAGTTAACAACTCTCCCGCCACCAACACAACAACTCTCCATAAAACCGCTGGAAATTGTGGTTTGAAAACGACAAATAAGATCGTGTACGATGCACTTGTACCGAACTGCCGGAGGTCATAAGGAACTCCGAACACCACTCAATCGATAGGATTCCCGAGGAACCGCGGTCACCGCCGTTTCACGCTGTAGAACGGCGAAAGTGGCCTCAGCCCTTACAACCGCCGGCTTCAATGGGAATCCGAGCCCTGAGAGGCGAAACTTCCTCTCACCTCTGAAGCGTATCGTGTTTGGATTAAATCAAGCAGTACAAAGGGAAGACCCTTCAGGAGATGTTTGCCTCGAGCGCTGCTCATCACAAACGTCGTACGCCAAACCGTACATCCAGCGCTATTGTGTCCCTAACGCCTGTAATTGCTGGAAGAACACAATTTACTCGCGTTCCCAAATGCTCGATCACGTCTGAATCCGTCGCTGGCCCCGGTTCTGCTAACTATAGGTAAGTGCAAATAATTACTCACCGTTCGTTTCGAGTTAAGGGAAAGGTCAACCATGAGAGGTCAACTTAAACGAAACTTAATTGACCTTTTTTACTATATTATACTTCTACTTCTATATTGTACTTCTTCTATACTATACTTCTACTATTTTTTATTTTATTTTTTGAACAAACAAGAGGCAGAGTTTACCTCGATTTGTATTGCTGACTCCTCTCTCTATGCGCGGTTCTTAACCTTTCAGAGAGAGTAATTTTTCCAGTCTACAATATGATATAAGCGTACATTTATGTTTGAAATATGATTTTATTTTATTATTGTAATTATTTTGTAATTGAAATGGAAAAAAAATAAATAAATAAAAATAAAAATAAACTCGTATATCAGTCGCAGGAAAAGAAATGAACACCTTCCACTCCCCATAGATTGAAGTAAGAAATATCGAACTAACTCGCCAAGCTAACTATCGATGTATCGCAAACTAACTGTTAAAAATACAGATACAGTAGAACCTCGATTAACCCTGGATACGGTCAATTTTTCTCAATAAGACAGGAGGTTTTTGGTTGGATTTATGTTTTGGTTCCAGCGAAAAGACATTCATGGATACTCTTTTGCAAACAGGTAAAATGTACTTTACAATAGGCCTAGTCTACCTATTAAAACATGGTTTCTTTGAAGGAAATATCGTCGGCATACAGGAGAAACTCATTAAGTCAAGTTTTGGCGAAATCCGGACCTTAATTAATTTGTCATGCTCTTTTTAATGGCGTCGTCGGATTTCGTCTCTGGGTATCCGTTTCCACGGAAAACACGTTATGAGATCATTTTTTGTCGAATTTATACTGGAGAAATTAATCAAGTGACTTTCTGCGTTCTGGGAGTACAGCAAATTTTTGACGAACCACACTTGCTAAGGGCAGATAACTAGCAGAGGCCGCCGGTGGTCTATCCATCAAAATTACTGTTGATGAAAGCCCCCAATTTCACTTGAATACAATGATTCGTTCAATAGGATCGTTAGTGTTGTCAAACCAAAGACCACATGGAGCAATGATTCCATCTCAGACATGAAACATGATCAGAAACACGAATACGAAATGCCACAACATTTATCACTCATTCCTTTGCGAATCTGCAGAAATTGTACAATAACGGGTGGTTGATGAAACATGAATGGCCTAATATTCGAGTAACTTTGAATATCACGCAGGCCTCGTGTAGTACTTACCTACATGTATACTGCGCTAAGAAGCCATGTAACTAAGATTATAACAACTACGCTTGAAGACCCACCAACAAATTAAAGTAACTATGTCGATCAAGATCATACAACCGGCTATGTGATGAATATTCAATCACAGAATACAAAATTATTGCATTTTATTGTAATTTAAAAAATAACTTATTTATTATACATTGTCACAATGATCACAACTCGAGTTGTTCTGAGGTATTTCGATGGGAAAACATCCAAAAACGGCAAAGAGAAATAAACGTCGCAGAAAATCCAGCAGAAATTCATTAAGTCATCGTAGTATGGATAAATTCATCAAGTCAAGTGCCCTTTTCAGAAAAATAGTAATTTAGTACATCTTACATGATTCATATAATATATGCATATTATATCGTGGTATAAATCAAACATCATGAAGAACCACTGGCTCAAATTAGGTTTCTCTAGCTATTTCCGAGCCAAAGAAATCCTACTTCTAAAATCAGAAGAACTTCAAACTCAAATTTCTCGAAACTGTGTTTTTTGACTTAATTAGTTTCTACTGTAAGCCGGACGATATGACAACACTTTTAGACCGGTTTCGGTGATTAAACCATCGTCAGTAACAACAACAATTGTATTATTGACAAGTGTAGTATTGTTTTGTTACTGACGATGGTTTAATCAACGAAACCGGTCTAACAGTGTACTCATATTTCAACGGAAATGGGTTTCCACGATTTCGTCGCGAGTGATTTAGTTCGTATGGTTTCTTTCACCGAATCATGCATTTCGGCCTCTTTTTGTAATCAGCGGCTTAACCGTGATTTCTCTTATACGTGGCCCTTTCCCCCACCATTACCCCAGTTAATCGGAAAGAATTTAATGTACGCAAAACGAGTTGTATGTTAGAATACCCACAATTTCGTAGTATGTAGGTTATCATACAGAATATAATACTGCAATAATTTAATTGTATTGAATTAAGAATTGGCATGAAAAACCATGAATTGAAATGTCCATTAGTTGTCGTCCGTCGCCAGTCCGTTTTGTTGTCCCTTCGCAACTGAACCGGCCTCGAAAAAGGGGCGTATGGCAGTGCAATTTTTGAGACGGATGGGAACGTATCCTTCATCCTGTCTCCGGTATTGATGGATTCTCTGGTAGCAGCAGACATGATGGATACTAACTGGTAGCGATGGATACCTACCTCCCTAAAAATAAGGTCCGCATTTCTTCTTTTTTCATCGTTGGTGTAATCATTTGCTGATATTTTATAAATAACATTTGGTAGTTGGTTTTTTCCATTTACTCTTACTGGAGGGTTAGAAGGAACAAAATATTAGTTAGAAAGGGTGGTCCACTATTTAAGAAACACCCTGTATAATAATATTATGTTGTATTGAATTCTTCGAAAATTCGCTAAAAGATTTTTTTTTCAAGAAAAAACAGGGTATCAAATACTTCACAAACAGTAGCTTCCTCCAGTTCTTATGAGATGAGGTCACAACAAGTGGAGGTTATGGAATCTTTCCACTCTGCTGTAGGAGCGAAATCAGTAGAACTCTAAACAGGGCTGTGATGCGTGACGGATTTAGATGCGTCGTGGCGTTTTCGGCGGCGGGATACGGATGCGTTTGCCGATACGTCTTCGGTTTTGTGCCACTTTAACCCTCTATTATCGACCTCGAGAACCATCTGGATTCCCTCGAAAGGGACGGTGTTATTTAAAGATGGAGGGTGAATTGAGAGCGATAACAGAAGAGGCTGAGAAGGTTCGATCGACTTTCGTTGAGGAAGGTCGGGGGTCTCGTGGAGGTCACTTGAGATGTCTCACCCTCAGAGACTTGGAGGACGAGTCGACCATCAATCTTTTGAACCGTGAGATGATCCAATTCAATTTGACTCCGGAACAGACGAAATATCAAACGCCGCCCCGCAACAGTTAATTTTTTGTGTGTGGATCTGTCCGAATCACTATGTTCAAATGCACTCCGCAAAGAATGAGTATGATCAAGTAAGCCCTTTAGAATCAAAACCTGTTAAATCCAAAAGTTTTTGTTTCAACCACTTTTTTTCTTGTACATTCAAAATGGTTCAATTTTGTGTGCAACGATTGAATAAAAGAGTACTAATCCTTTCAGTGAAATGAAATTGCATTTTCCTGAAAATAACGGAGTTAGAAAGGGTGGTCCACTATTTAAGAAACACCCTGTATATGCAATACAAACATATTATTGTATAAGTACATAATCCACTTTAATACAATACTTTAGTACAATAAGAGCATTTCCCTGTATTTACCTACGTGATTATACTCAAGTTAAATCATTAAAACGCTGGGGTGACGCTCCGAGCATTGAGTTATCTTGAAGTTCCTTGGAACAACAATACGCAGCTAACATGCATACGCAATCGAGGTATTTCATAATGCATGAACCTTCCGGGGCTACATATTCATATCGAATCAACTTCCTCCGTCCGCTCTCAACTGTATTCGATTAGAACATTTACAGGGCGCCACATTTATCTGGTTTGAGGTAAGAGGGGCAATATTTACAGTAGGTTGTATGACGATTCGGTTGAGTCGTTGGTAATTCTGATGATGTTCTCTCTTTCAATCAGGCGATCTAGCTTACTGGTAGCTTTCAGGTTGGTCGGCTAGACAACAACCGGTGACTTGAAAATCCTGATAGCGGTGTATCACAATCGAACTTCATCACATTCCGTGTTCTAATTGTTCAAGAGTGTGTTTGAATTGACAAGAGACGTGCCGTCGCAACATTAAGGGAGACATCCTCCTCATCATGCCGATCACGAGCCAATTTCAAGTACTTGATTTCGGAGGTTGTGCTGTACGGTGACTATGAAGAAGCAGAATACGGAGGGGATGAACCAATATGGAAATGAGGAAGTGCTTCTGGACCGTTGGGTAGTATTTGGTTAGCAACGTAGTCCGACATCACATAATGAAAGAAAATTTTTATTTAATACTACGCTAGTGCTTATTGACTGTGGGGCATCGAGACGTCGTAGCCTCGAAGAGAAGTCGAATGATTTCGAAATCGGGTAGTTTGGGCCTGTCAGGTCTCAACAATGGCACGACACAGAAGGGTACTTGAAGGCGGCTTACTCGTTGGTGTGGAAGATCCGTTTGATTCTGGGCACTTACAGCTATCGATCCGGTGAAGTAGACCCTAGATGTACTGTACTCCCTTTTTTAGACATATATACTGAGAAACACATTATTCACTCAAATATCCTGCATAGATACGAGTACTATGCATTCAGTAGTCACTGCAAAAGAAACTGATTCTCAAACTCTTAATTGAAAATCATTAACCCTCCATAGATATAACATATTATGTTAGCTCTTACAAGATAGTATTCGCTGAACAATGCAGGTGGGAGTAATGTAATAGTCTCCGAACCCAGCGTGGAAGGAGCCTGGTCAGACGTGGAGAACTCCAGACATGAGATTATAAGTTACTGGAATCCAACTTCACACCAATGACACAACTCACTCGATGATCAGCGAATCGCTCTTCTCACTCGCTGAATCAGCGTAAAAGACGCAGGGGAACACTTGAAATACGTCGATGAATCATAATAAGCGACGTTGGTTGATGAAGGTAGAAATGGATCTTAGTATATCATCAATTTATGATAATAACAAAATATTAGTACCTAATTCTTGTTTTAGTGGTATTCCGTAATTACCCCCAGCATCGGAACCAACTCGTGAACAAGGTAAGGTTGGCCACAGGGGCAAGGTTGTGAAACGAGCGAAATGTATACATTGAGAACTGGATGATTTGGGGCTTTTACGTAGAACAAGTTGATAAGGAACATGTTCATGTATATAGATATTTCGTCTATGTATATTAATCATCTACGTCTAACAGTTATATAATTTTATAGTTACCTACTATAACATTATAATATAATAATGTTATAGTTATACGTTATATTATAACGCTAACAAACAAATTTGACATCGTGAATTCCCCCATTTTTAGATATAGATAATTAAAAACAATTACTTCTATGGAATATAAAAATAGTTACTATTTATAATCTTCCCTACACTATTGGCTAGCTCCTCGCTCCATAGAACAGCCGAAGTGTGTTGAAACCACTAGAATTAGGTGATTGAATTGTCATCATTTTGGGCGTTAGGCTACCTACTTTATAAAGCCGATGACGACTGGTGGCGGTTATTTTGAAGCAGCAGGAGTTGCCAGACGGAACGTTTGAGTTATTCGCCGAGGGGGACCCGACGTCGGAATTAATTTATTAAAGCGGTCGACGACAAAGCGAACCCGTAGTTTTGTAAGGATGATCTACTGGGGCAACTTTTCGCCGAGGTTTTCCCTCAAGATACGATACAAACGTGAACGTCTCCCGAGGTCTCTGTTCTTCACCTCGTCCGATTCGAGCCCCAAAAACCTCGGCGGGGTTGACGATAAGCGGCAATGAGTCAAACGGCTTGTGCCTCGAGATTTATAGAGAAAGCCCCTTTCGGCAAGACGAGGTGGTAGGAAGTGTGCTGTGATTTATGGTGTGGATTCGGTTCGGAATTGAGGGTAACCAGGCGGCAGACGGTTGGGAAAAGCTGAACAAACCGCTTGCTGTTTCAGTTACGAGTATTTTGAAGCCTCCTGAATCACGCGGAATCGTGCAGCTGTATGAGGGTGCTACAGTAAAACCCACGTCATTCTTGCTATTTCCGCCAGACCTGATAATAAATATAACGTTTATATTCAGTTCAATTTGTCAACTCTAATCAGTTCAATAATGTCAAGTTATCTCTACGTGTTGTTCTATCCTGTTTGGAAGAATAGAAACCTCTCTAGAAAAACAAAAAATGCAACTGTTCAACTCCAACGTGAAATAGGTCCTGCTCTACGGCAGTGAAACTTGGAAAGTCACGGAAACAATCATCCACCCATTCGAGACCTTTGTTAACTACTTATGGAAAGCCACCAGCACCCGATTCGACTGGAGATAAGATGATGGAAATGGATAGGGCATACCTCAGGAAACCTGGCGGCGCCATAGAGAAAGCTGCCCTGCAATGGAATCCCCAGGAAGGAAGAAGGAGAAGTAGACCCAGAGTGACGTGGCGGAAATCAGTAGAAAGGGAATTTGGTCTGGCTGGCAAAACTTGGCAAAGCAAACAGAATTGCTGCGGGACGGAACGAATGTAATTCTTGTGAATGCCCTATACTCCTATAGGAGTTGAAGGAGCCATCTATGTATTTTGTTGGATCAATCCTTAACCGGCAATGATCACGTTGGCCCTTTGTGCCACTGATTAAGATGACTCAGGAATTTTTTGGAAGTCCGGATTGTCCTTTCCATTGATAACTAAAGGGCCTGCAGGACCTGGGTTGGAAGGTTTTTGAAGGATCTTAGGATGTATTTGACTTGCAGTTTTGAAATTCGGGGCAGTTTTCCGCCACTATAGAAGTGCCAAGACATCTATCAAAAGAATAAGAAGAAGAAGGTTACGAGACATTTATCAAAAAAAATTGAGAAAAAAATCGACATTTATTTAAGATCCCACTCGCTCATTTTACATGTTTTAACTGCGCTGTTTGCTTTTTTTGGTCTATAAGTCTTCCAAAAATGCCCCCTCGTCTCGTTTTTTCAATAAAAAAAATTTAGCCACAATTTAAAAAAAATTATTTTATGCATTTCAAAAATCGGACAACGTAGGGGCAAATTCTTACTAATACAGTGAATTTAGACATTTATTTCAAAACTCTAAGTCAATTACAGCCTGAGATATCCTTCAACAACTTCCCGACCTAGGCCCTGCATGCCCTCAAGGCAATTGAATTTTGATCTGGACCACTGAACTGTCATACAATGTTGCTGCTTGGGGGGACGTGGATACTACAAGCAGCAAATAGATTTTTTGAAATGCCCTAATTTGAATGAGAACATCTTTCTTTAAGCCCGTGTCGTGACTGTGAATGGAACTTCATCCATCACAACACTCCAGAATCCAAAAGGCAGAACATTGTGTGGAAAAGTCCCGCGAAAAAAAGCCGAAGATTAAGACGTCGGGCGGAAAAATCATGACAACCGTGTTTTGGGACTTAACTGGAGTGCTTTTGGTGGATTATCTGCCGAACAGTGAAACAATCAACTCTGTCATTGGGAGGTCGTTCAGCAGCCTTAGAAGCCTCTCAACTCGCCTCTCTAAGTGCCAGAAACGACTTGGGGACTACGTTGAGAATTAGTTTAAATCCTGAGTTTTCCAACCTTGTGTTTTTTCAAGACATTTTTCATTTCGATATTTATAAAAATATGGAACTTTACTCGAACTTACGGTATGGCCCTTGTAGTTGTTCAACGATATTTAATGAAAATCCTCTTAAGAAAATACAAGCGTTTCGAGTTTTGACATAGTCTGTTGAGATTTTCAGCATTTGAGGCCCCTTCAACATTATAATTACTCTATAAAATGAATTAAGGCTGGTAATGCCGTCAGAACTAATACCGGGATGTGTTTTCAACAATGCATTTTGAAGCCTTTCAAGCTCGTATTTGTCGCATATTGTCAAATCTCTCCACAAATTTAGACAAATAGCCTAAATAGAAGCCTTACATCCAGCAGTTACCGGTTGGGAGCCATTTTTGGCCTTTGGCTGCTGAATAATTAGGGCGGTTCGATGTTCGACTGTCAGCTTCATCTTCGTTACGTCTATGCAACTACCCCGAACTACATCCGTTACAACTATCCCGAAAAAGACGTTGACAGATTGTAGAGGTTCGCTCCGTACGAACCACTCGACCTGTCATCCAACTTTGTTCTGTATTTATCTCAATTTAATTTCAAACCACGAACCCAACAATGATTCGAGTGGCTACAAATTGGATGAATTCTCATGAAGAAGGTATCAACCCACTGTGATTTGTTCAGATGGACGAAGAGAAACCCACAAAACGAAGATGGAAAAACTCGAAGAAAGAATTCTAGGGGGGATCGAGGGGGGGATGAAAACAAATGAAATTTGTCTTCGTTACCGGACGGTGTCTTTTGAGGGGTAAGGCGACACCTAAGGCCGTCTCTCTCTCTCATTCAATCTCAGGTTCTCCGTTTTCCACTTCTTCCAATTGTATTATTCGCTCTCCTCACAACACTCTCCTCCCTCACCAGTCTCATTATGACACAAACCAACCTTCTCAAGTCGAGGTGATTAATATCACGGAACGGTGATGGAACGACGGATAGAGGAGGTGTATAAAAATCACTGTAACACTACCAAGCAATAACTTGGGAGACGAATGTGGCTTAGGCCCAACCAGGTACAAGGGGAGTTGTTTGTTACCGTTTCAAGGCCCGGTTTCACCATATTCGAGTTAAAGTGAAGACTTACTAACCAGGAGTTATTTAACAACTAGGAGTTAACGATCGGTTCGCTTTCACCACAACTTTTTGGGTGAGAGTTAGTCATCCCGGTATCAATTTGATTTAACTCGCAATTAGCTCCCGATGTCTAGTTCTGGACTGCTTTTCCCGCTAAAAGACACCGATACTAGTGATAACAACAGCCAAGCTCATGTATGAGCATCCGACCTGTCAATTTATTGTGGTTATATAGAGAGTTAATTTATTGATTCAATTTGTTACCGTTTATTTCGTTACTGTTTCCTTCGTTCATTTCTTTATTGTTCAGTCCGTTGTCGTTGTTTCATATCGTTATTTGGTTATCTGTTTCGTCTGATTATTCGCCATGTCGAGGGATAGCAAACGTAACAGTGGGAAACATTTTAGTAAAGACGAGGAGGATCTTCTCGTAGAACTGGTGCGTAAGTACCAAAAAATAATTGAGAACAATAAAATAGACGCGGTGACCTGGGAAGCTGACCACTTTTCGGAAAATAATAAAATATTTTACATACCTTGTCGAAGGAGGAGCTATTTCTCTCTCTATCCATCCCAATACCAATCTGAACGTAGCCTTCGAGAGACGAAATGGACTTCATCGTATACCTATTTTCAAAAAACACGATCGATCAGAAAATGTTCTAGGTCGTCTCTGTAGCTGAATTATTGCAGTTATCTCATCATCGTCGCCATTGAACAATAGCTATTCACTCTATGAAGCTGTCATTTGTTATGTAGCTTTACGAATAACACTTTGAGCAGAATAGGCCCAGGATCAGCTTTGAGGATCCTAAAGCTAAAGACACGTCCACGATCAGAGGTTTTTCTTAGCAAGGGAGAGATTTTATTATAAATTGAACGTATGAATAGAACCGATAAAAGTACCAAGTATATAAAGTAGAAGACAAATGACAAAGACATGATTTTTTTTAAAATTACAAAAAAAAGACATGGTTGATGACAAATCGTCTTTGTTATTGCTCCGTGGATGAAGGATACCTCCATGCTTACGCTCTTTCAAAATCCTGATATATTCGAAAAACGATTAATCAAAAATCAATAATCGATTAATACAAATAATCGGTAGCTATACATCTATTCAAAATAATCGATTAATCGGGGTCAAATAATCGATTATCGGATTAAACGATCATTGATTTGCATCCCTAAACCCTACCCCACTTTATATTGTAATCTCCTAATAACATGGTCTGCTGAACCGTCGAAGTCCCTGTGGAAATTATCTACGGAACCCGCCTCGGAGTGACATCGACGTCTTGGGATCGAGAAACGAGTTTCATCTTCGCAGATGCAATTGAGACTATTTTCTTATCAATTCTCACTGACATGCCACGGTACGAATATGGCGCGAGATCAAATTTATTGGCCCTGTCTCCTCTCCGTATTTCTTCCATTAGTATTTCCACATCCCAATGATTCAAAGTGTGGATTTGTCTCGTGGAAAAGTGAGCGGAGCGAACGAGAGTTGCAAGTGAATAATAAAATCGCCTCCGGATCGCACCGAATCATCCAACCCAATTGGTTCACATCCGTAGGTAATATTCAGCTTATTCTCAGCTTGATATTGACTCAATAAAACCACCTCCTACACTTCCACTCTCATGGACGAGTATAACTCAAGGCTTAACGAGCAATTTTTCATACGCTTTTATTATTATGATGGGCGGAACTGTGAATTAATGCGGCCACTGGCATTTGAGAGGGCTTCGGCCTTTATCACCGTTATTAGTCGTCTGAAACTCTGCTTTTTTCCCGGCTAGTTAATTTCCCCCTCTCTCCACCGTCACCATCAGGAGGTTTATTATTTCGAACCGCGGAATTATGAAGGGAAAAAAATAGGATGAGGGTCTACGTATTAAAAGAACATGTTTGTTTTCAAATAATAATTAGAGGGAAAGATTCTCTCGCGTTTAAAATTCGGTTGAAACGACCGAAATGAAGTAGTCGACCGCTTTTGTTTTCCTCTTTCTAACGCCACAATTCAAAACTTCGCTGAGCCATCAAATTGAAATACGTTAAGTGGTCCTTTTATTGTAATAAGCTTAAAATGGGCTATTGTAATAAGCTTGAAATTCGTCTACAACAATAATTATTATTATTGTTCTCCGAGTAGATCACTGTTCTAATCACTCTTCACTCTCATTAAATTTTCCACCGGGTTGCTCATTGGGGCCAGCGGCTGGTCGTTCAACGTGGAGCTGTGAACCGCAAAAGATGCCGTGGAGAACGACAACACACAATCCGGTATACCTGACAGGTCAGTTTGCTCCACCATGCCATCCGACGATGATGTTGCGTTTATCGGACTATTATTATTATTAAATAAAGAGGAAAAGAAAAAGCAACGCCATAATTGGTCAAAAGAGTGGTTTTTGAAGAGAAATCGATTCACTCGTGTAAATTAAATGAAAGATTTGTCAGTCGAACGTGAAGACTATCAAAATTATTTGAGAATGAGTGATTCGGTGTACCAAAAGTTACTTGCCATGGTGTCCTCCATAGATAGAAATTCTTCGAAAATTCGCTAAAAGAAGATACATGAAGGAGACCCAACGAGCCATTAATAAAAACTGAACGGAAGTCAACTGAGCGTCAGGTGAGCCTCCACACATGCACAGGTTTACCGACCTGCGCAAGTAAAAATAATTGAAGTTCCATCAGGGAACTTTACCTGCACAGTTCCATCAGGCGCAAGAACTCATCCTTATTTTTACAGAATAATTCTTCGCCATGTTAAACGTTTTGACAGACCTATCAGCTACTCAATTTGCAATTCAAACAGCCTTGACACACTACTCCACCTCGCATCCTCCTGACTAATCGACAACTATGAGCGCTCCAAATTTTTCGGAGACCCTGATTTTCGCTACAACACTCTTGCACTTCCAGGACTGTGCAGGGTTCCGGTAATTTGTGGACTTTCTACAGGTGGTCCTCCGCCAAAGAACCTTCGCTATTAATTTTTTTTAAATAATCGATATATGTTTGGGATGTCAATAACATAACAACTGAGATGCAGCCTATCAAGTTGATTTCCTATATTATTATAAACTGTTTGTTGAGCCTGTTTTTGCCCAGTGGCTATAACTCAGGATTCGCTATTAATGAGGGATTTCTTTTGCCCTGACTTCAATTTGCTAATTCACATGCCTGCCTCTATGGTTTTTCTTTTTTGGTATATATTTTTTGCTCCAAGTTGTATTTCCTTCCTCACTCAACTGCAAACTCTTGTGAAAAACATAGCCACCATCTTCTTCTTCTTCTCCTAGGTACAAGAAGCTCACCTTTAAAATTAATCGGAATCAAAATCAATTCAAATACGCACAAACAAACGCCACAGTTCCACTTAACATTTCCAGGTTTGCAAGGGTTATGAAAAGTCTAAAAGGTAACGGTCGGGAGGAAAACACGTATATTCTTGCTGGCGCCATACTGTTGTTCTAGTGTCGCCTCTCTAGCTCGATTTTTTGCTAAGTACAAAAACTATGGTGAACATGTTTCAATATCCACGTTTGGAATCCGGAAAAATGGATTCATTCGTACCAACCGAACCTCTATGGTAACATGGCGTAAATTAGTAACCCCCACCGCCGTATAAAGACACGGGACAACTTTGGGTGTGGCTGACGATTACGAGGTTAAATAAATTGTTCCCTCCTTCGTGTTGTAAGTAGATATGTTTACATCGCTATGTTCCTCCCCTGTAACGCGATACGAGGAGCTAGCTCCGAAAATACTAAGTGAACGTGCTCGGAATCCGCAAATATCCACTTCCTTATACTCGTACCTACCTCGTTATCACGGGAGAATGAAGCGACACCTAACTTATATCTGCCAAGTTTTTGGTGTTATCGCCTGATGCATTATTCATTTTCAGGAACATCCTCGGGAGCGGTCTCAGATAGCGACTCTCCGTCAATTGGTGTCAGAGAGAACCCGAGTACACGAAAAACGCCTGAACAACTCCAAGAGCTCTACGGTAGTAGCAATTCGAGCCCAAGTTATGTGCTGTTGGTGAGATAGATACCAAAATATAGCACATCAGCGATTACACTTTTACACAAACGATTAAATTTTAATAGTTTGTTCAAAAGTTGAAAATTAAGTTTCGGTCGTATTTAATAACGTGTCCTTCTGAGGTAGTGCCACAAAGATCTAAAATGACCACTCAGAGTTGTACGGTACCAATGTAACGGTGGACAACTTCAAAAAGAGATTTACCGAACACCTTATTTTGAGGTACCGACAAAAACCAGAGTTTGGAACTGTTATGTGAGATTTCTTGGACGGTATTCGTGGTTCGTATCGTGTTGAGTCGAAAACGTCGTAATCTTTGGGAATGACCAAGCCCTCCGTGCTAAACTCTGCTTTGCTAAACTTCGTTAATGGCATCAGCTGGTTGGGTGATAAGCGTAAGGAGGTCATATGTAGGAGGCGTGTATCCTAATTACTCCAAATTTGGGTTGCCATACCTCAAAGCTCCCTAGAATCGATTTTAATAAGAAAATCTTCGAAGGCTTTCCAAAATTGAAAAAGTGGGATTTTTGGAGCCCCACGATGTGAGTGCATTTTAATAAAGAGAAAGAAAAACATAAAACGCTTACGTCGAACAGTCCGATTGATCAAGCCCCCCAAAAGGAGCGGAGGAAGTCATCAGGCGCCGTTCGTTGCCGTCCAGCGACAAGCGGCGCCTGATCGACTTGCAGTGCTCCGGCCTGGAAAAAACGTGGTTTTCAAACGAATCGATCTACAAAGGGTAGAAACTGAACTATCGCAAAAGCAGTTCCTATGACAACGTCATCGTAGTTGGAGAGGACGTTGATTTTGTTGGCTCGCCTAAATGGATCGGGGGCTCGAATGCGGGCAAAGTGGCCTTTCCAGGGTTAAACGAATCAGGTTGCCGATCGGTGAGAGATGGAATTTCTATCCGGATTTGCATTAGTCCATGCAGGCGCTCACTGGTTACAAAATAACTGCAGAACAACTTCATCTCATCACTTCCCACGTGATTATTACTACTGATAAATGGTTTTCAATTATTTGGTTCGGGAATAGAACTGGGGTTTTGAACTTTTGGAGCCTTCAGCTCTCTTGTAATATTCATCCCGCTTTCAGTTCCCCATCCAATTAAATCCTATAACTCCCTAATTATCTCTATAGTAACGTGAGAATTTTGACGAACAATGCTGTGCAAACCACATTTTGATACAGCTGTTTTGAGATCGGAGAGCTAAATAAACGACCACAGCAAAAATATCATGTTGTCTTCGTTGATAGAGGCTTGGACTTATTTTCGTGTGACGTTATTTCATTTTGGTTATTTTGAAGGGCATGAAATTTTCATATTGGTCCTTACACCTAGAAATGAGGAAAAACTACGAGGAAAGAGGTGTGGGAGCGTGGAATGTCTAGACAAAGCGAAAATGGGGCTGCTGCCCAAATGGAGCCCCAAATTTGGACATCTCTGATTGGACAGCCTGACCCAAAGAATACCCTTTGGGCACTTTTCTGGTCCAAGTTCTGCTACTAACATTATAGCAAGCTCTTTAAAAGGCCAACCGCAAGTTGGGGCGCAGGTCGGTGAGGTGATGCAGCGTGAATCACGGTATCTGTAAAACACAGAAATGATAGAAACCTCACAAGTTACAGGGCAGGGTGGCGAGGCAGAATTCACCATACGTGACCGTGCGTAAGCCCTGCGTAACGCAGTGCGCATGCTTCAGATTTTCCGTGGAGTCACATTCGAGTTTAGTACCTTGCGATGACGATATTTTGTACACCGCATATTGGATTTAAGGTCCCTTTGATTTTTTGATTTTTCTTTCAGCCAACAAGATGACGATAAAAAATTTGATAAACGACTAAGTAAAGGAGTAATGTTATACATATAAAATGTGCTCAAAGTGTGCTCTTCTGTTTTTGAGGTTATTGACAACGAATTAAAACTTGAATACGGAGTCTTTTATCGAGATTTATTTTTTCAATCAAAGATAAATTACCTTAATATTCACCAGATGAGTCATTTTCCAAATTTAGATCAGTTGTACCTACGAAATTTGAATTTTAATTGGTCCAGACAAAAAGGACCCGACGCGAGTGCTCGCTGAATGTAGCGCGAGTTCTCTAGGGTTAAGAGACAACTCCCGCTTTCCCCTCATCAACCACCTCCCTGCCCGCCGCTTCCTCGCCATCATCCACCACCACATTCACCCACAATTTAAATTTAAGTAGTTGTGTCGAGGGGTGGAGAGGGAGGAGAGAGCGTAATGATTAAGAGAGGATTCCCCCCTCCCCCTCATCAACCACCCACAACTGCCCCCTTTCCTCTCCACATTCTCATTCACCCACAATTTAAAAAGTTGTGTCAAGGGGCGGAGAGAGAGCGTAATGATTAAGAGACGACTCCGCCCTCCCCCTCATCAACCACCCAAACTGCCCCCTTTCTTCCCCCTCTCACCTCCACATTCTCATTCACCCACAATTTAAAAAGTTGTGTCAAGGGGCGGAGAGAGCGTAATGATTAAGAGACGACTCCGCCCTCCCCCTCATCAACCACCCACACCTGCCCCCTTTCCTCCCCTCACCCACCACCTCATGCTCATTCACCCACAATTTAAATTTAAGTAGTTGCGTCGAGGGGGAGAGAGCGTACGTCAAGTGGTAGCCAGCCGTAGTGAATCCCAGCCCACAGCCCCGTGCAATGAGAGCCGTGAGTGCCATCGAGTTTAACCCTCGGAGTGTTAGTGAATTATTCGCTCGCTTCACAACCTCCAGCATTCTCGTTCTCGCTATCTCAGCATAACGACAACGAAAAGTCGTTTTGATAGCGAAAAGTGTCGGTTGGTATTCTGCAACCACAGAATAGCGACAGCTGTCGCTTAGACGAACCGAATCGTCGTTATATCAACCGAGATTTGTCGTTAATGTTTCTGAAGCGTCTAAACCCCTCGGTATTGATAACGACGATGGTATTGATAACGACGGTATCATATTATTTTCAAACGTACCTTTGAGTAGTATTAAATTTCGTATTTGTAGTATTTAATTTTCTACTGTTATTATACCTCATAATATCTCTTATAAACGTCTGTCTTGTAGGTGCCACTTAGTATCAACAACATGTCTGTCAGGTTCCATCAAGTATCCCTTATCAGAGAGTTCCTAAGAGATGTGTCTATTCAGATATGTCCTTAGGAATGTCCCTTAGGAACTCTCTATTGTCTCTTCCTCTCTATTCCTCAGTATCTTGTATAATTTCCGGTCAGTATCTCTCATAAAAGTCGGTCATTATCTCTTATAAACTTAATAATCACAATAATTGTGATTATTGAATTATGACATAGGTATTCAAGAGAAGATGACGTGTTAGAATAATTTTGAATATCTTTCAAGAAAAAATAATAATGAAGAAAAATACGTGGAGAAAAGCACCATGGATATTGTAATGAAATGTGATATAGATAACATGTTTGATAACAGCATGAATTCTCATTGGCTGGAGGGACGTGTAGCTTTAAGATGCTCGCTTTAGACTCGGAGTTTGGAAGAAAGGATACCGACGTCGTTATCCGATTCTGTAACGACAATTCGTTAACTCAAATCGCTATCCACGATTTGACAAATCCACTCAAATCGACAAAGAGATAGCGAGAACGAGAATCTTAACGGCAAGGGACCAGAAGACCAAACGCAAAGAAGATCCTTTCCAAGTATATTCCAAGGATTCTAATGTAAATACAATTTTAATTACCAGTAAAGAGGGCCTACTTTCTAAAACCTCCTGCTGGTCGATAGAGCGGAGGTAGTCTTTCAGCGTTTTTAGGCCAATAGAAGAAGAAGAAGAAGAAAACATGTTTATTTGACCAAACGCACATGCAGGACAGAAAAAAAAACATGATACAGCAATGGACTTGTATTGTAGTCCGTCTGCCGGAGTGATGAGCCAGTGATATTATAATTTATTATATTGCATACCTACTTATTATTGCATTTGGCTTACTCTAACTAATTTATTATTATATCTTGCATTTATTATAGGTACTTATATTTATTTGACATATGTTTGTATTTATTTATCATTCCACCAAGATATTTGTCACCAATTGAAGTGCTAACTGTGCCACCGCTAATCACTGCTCACTGTTGTCCAAAAGCTGCACCAACATGGAGCACAGTTTCCTTGACCAACGTTTCCGGTCAAAACAGCGGTGTGTGTGAATACATGCACAATATTTAGACGTACGTGGTGTTGAAAATGGAACCTAATTAAAGGTGACAAATATTTACTGTGTCTATTTTTGTCAATTAACCTCCACCATAAATCGAATTCTAGTAATCGAATCAATGGAAAGAAATGTATGGTCGTGGCTCGCAGTTTTCCAGATTCCCGGTTTCCCCTCGAAACCGACGTTCTGTTATGCCCGATTATTGCACCTGAACTGCGATTCAGCTAAGCCTTTATAGGGTTGGGGCCGTTGGATTTTATCAGTGGATATCCTTTCGAGTGACACTTGGTAAATCCGGGTATTGATTCCGTATACTGAACCTCCGGCTCAAAGGATTAGATTCGCTTATCTATGAGGGGCTATAAGGCGATTTCTCTGTCTAATGCGGAGTTTCACTGAATAAAGCGGCACAACGCAATTTTAGTGTCTGGGCAATAAAGGCTGCTTGTCGATCAATATTTGCTTTTGAGGTTGAGTGAGTGCTTCGAGTGCACGTCGACCTTCCACTAGATTCTGCAGCTCCGTTGAAACGTGAAAGATGCACATTCACTTCACTAAACCAACCATCTCTTTAATATACGAGTATTTGTGTTCATGTTCGCGCGTGAAGCACCACAATGAATTGGTGTTTTAAACCAACAACCGAAAAACCCCTTAAATTTGGGACTTTATTCAGTTTTCGCTCTATAACACATGGTTTTTCGTCAAACAGCATTCTGCACTTTTTACAGCTCATTCATTTTGCAACAATTTAAGCTCAATCAAAATACCCTACGATCAAGCTATGGCCCTTAAAAATATCCTTTTTGGAACGAAAAAGTTCGTTTCTTGCTGGGATGATATTCTTCTGTTGATATAACAATATTATTGTCATGTGTAATGATTTGTTAAGACTTGATAGGCGTCATGACTGGACTCCTTGCTGTGCTCCCATCTCGTGATGTCTGCCTTTGTTCATACCTTTGTCCCTTATGTAGTCTCTTTTGGTTATTACCGCATACAGCGCTTGGGTCATCAGCATCCCGCCAAATATATTTAAATATTCAGCATATCAACAACCGCTCAGCATCTGCCACATCGCTCCCTCACCTAAAGAAACCGTTCACATCCCAGCATCAATTGTAAATGGAGCTCCTTGAATATATTTTCTTCTCTTCAAATAAACCAATAAAATTTTGTTGCATTGGGTATTCGGTCTGTTCAAATTTATGAAAAACCTCCCCTATATGCAATCCAAACTGAAGCACCATTAGTTGTGTATTCAACTTCCCAAATTTCTTGTAATATAATCCGCTTTGAAATATATTAACGCGTAAATATTATTGTTGCATACGGCAACCATTTCAAATGGGGTCATAACATCTGCTCCTCCCTGTACTGATGTATTTTGATAATAATTATGTAATTATTACAGTCATTCTTACACATTTATAGACTCAACACGGCGAACCAAACGCTTTTACCCCAAATACAAATCCTCCCAGTGTAATCAAAGCAGGACGTTACATAAATCTGCTTTAACCGAAAACGTTCGGATGTTTTGTCAATACATAATTTCGACCTTTTTTTTGGGTAAAAGTATTACGACGTGTTTTCGTATTACATTCAATAAATCGCACGAAAGTGATTCAACGTGAAAACGAAGCTCTAGTTGAGAATGCTGGGGCATTCGGCTCTTGGGAGCGCCTTGCAGCTTTTTTCCTCCCTCGAAGAAATAAAACGGTAACTCTGTTGAATTATACAAAGGCATCCATCGTTACACATTTTTCATGGTTTAAACATCACAGGAGGAACTCATTGGGCGGTGTAGATAAATATTACAGCAGTTTGAAGGAGTAGATAACAGTATGTATGAGTGGTAACTATACGTAGGAGCGGAACGAATTTCGGTTGATTTATTTCCAATAGGAGTCAACCAAGATGAAAGATGATAAAGCCACCAGATAAATTCACTGTTTTATAATTCCAAATATCTACCAGTAAGGATTGGAGTTTTCAAACGTTCAACTTCTTTTTTCTTCGATAAAATCGATTTTGGAAGCTTTTCCGTTTTACGCCTTTGCTGTTAAAAATTTAAAGCGACTTAGAATTACCTACTCGTTTAAAAGGGTTTTTCTGTAGATTGGCAATTTCAGAGTAATCACCAGCTTCGGCGGAGCTACAAATCTCTTCGCTTCTACAAATTGGAATATTGGCGGTCACAGTGACGCTTCCACCTTTCAAACTTGATCAATAAACTTGTTGTTTAACCCTTTCAATTCGGCGAAAAAATCAGTTTGAGTGCACCCCATTATCGAGAACAGTTATTTCTCCTCTAAGTGATTATTGGGATAAAATAACCTTTATGTCTGAAAGGCTGAAGGTCTTAAAGATCGAAGAGTAATATTGCTGGGACAGCATAATATGGACATAATATGATTATTTCCCTCTGAGGCTTTTTGTTGCTATGATATGCTCTTCGCTAGTTTCCTCTGATGAGGACTCGGAGTATTCAGATTCAGAGAAATCACTATTAGAAGCGAAGAACCTCAGTTCGTCATTAGGATAAATTCTCTTTTGATTCATTGTGAAATAGAAAAGAAAATTGGTGCAAGAGTCATCTTGTTAACGACCGAGCGAAATTGACGGTTGTCGCCTGTTTGATCAGATGGAAAGCAATCCTGATAGGGGCAGATTGCGTTGGGTTATGAGGCGCAACGTAGCGTTTCTACCGTTCCCACATGTTTCTAAGTAAATGGGACATACCTATGTTGTCCCAGCCGTAATTTCAAAAATTTTCCAGGCTGGGCAGCCTATGTCATGTTCAGTGTCCTCTCTGGAAATTTGTCCTCGGTGGTTTATTATTTTTGTTTAGATCACTGTTCTGTATACAACATCCTTGTGAGTCCCATAAATGTACCAAAAATTGGTACAATGAGCTAAAATATTTGATAAAACAGTAGGTGTTTGGACATGGAACAGGTGGCAAACAAAGTGACCAGTTTAGGCAGCCAAACACTGGTGTGATCTATTCAATGTACTTATTTCAATATGTATATTTAAATTTTTTCAATTGAATGTGTGGAGAAAATTATAATACCTTCGGTAGGTACCGATTTGAGTTCAGTTACCTTGATTCTAGGATCAAAGAAAAAAATAGGAAATCGACAGATGGTTGTAGAACTACTTTTGGGCTTATAGAGATTACTGTTATTTTACTTGGGGTATTTGTGGGGGAAATGAACGTAAAATATATGCCGACCGTGACAGGGCGAATTTAGTAGGAACACTGATGAAACTGAACTTGTAACCGACTCGTCCCCTCACGGGAAGAGGACCGTCTGGTTTCAGGAAATAAGAAAGTAATATAAATTGTAACCGGACTAGGTTGCAGAAATAGCAGGTTCATGATGATTGCTTTTTGGTTCGTTCCGTGACTGAATTCAACCAGCAGGTAGGTTTCCTATTTCTACTTCCTGTTTCATTATCGGTTCACCGATAAATTTCAAGGTCGTGACAAAAGAGCTTACTCCGAAACCCGAGTGGCCTTTTCAAATAACCCCGGCAGTAGTCAATATCGGCCCTGGCGGTTAATTATTTGGTCTTTTCCCTCGAGAGCCTCCCAAATTCACTCGGTCCAGAGCACCGGCCTTTCTCGTTCTCTCTCCCCCAGATCCGACTCTCTTTCTCTCTAAGAGTAATTAACTCTACAAAGAACAACACCACACGAGAAGACTATTAAGGCAGCCCCCCGAGAGGTGGAGGAAAAGTCTCGCTGATACATTTACTAGCCACTGCCTTCCGAATAGCAACCAACTCATTTTGCCTCGTTCCTTACACATTTTTGGATCAATAGTTGTGAGATTTGTCAGTGTAATTGCACACGCACAAGAATTAATTATCCGCGTTATTTATTTACAAATTGAATCGAGTATCTCAAGATAGGAACTAGGCCACCGTTGATTTCCGAATATGAAATTGTTCAGACATTAAACAATATACAAAAACCATCAAACGTATTTCTGAGGCTTGAAGAGAATAAAACCATGGACTGAAAGTGCAACTACGAGTGCTTCAAGTCCGGTTGTGGCTGAAGTTTGAAGCCAAAATCGGAGACTCCCAATTGGGTTTGGGAGCTCCTTGAGGTAGGTCCTTGTAGGTGCTTGTTCATAAATGCCAGGGCAAGTATGATACACTTGTACACATTTATGAAGGCATGGATTTGGGATATAAGGATATAAGGCTGTGCTGGAATCTATATAAGGTTGTGGCATCAGACAGCACAGGTTCAAGTAGATGGGCCCTATCTCTGAGAGGATTTTCATACAGAAGTGTAGAGTAGGGCTGCCCTTTCTCGCATCTGGTCTTCAACTTGCATTTGAACAAGTGTTTAAGGCTGCCCAACCGGTCCTTGGCTTATCCACGCGAATAAGACAGCCGACTCTAATCTTAGGTATGCTGATGACATTGTCCTCCTTGCCAGTTCCTCGGTGGAGCTCCAAGAACTTGAGGATCGAATGGTATGGGCATGTCACCAGTACGCTCTTTGGATCAATATATGTACGAGCAACGCCATGACAGTATACAAACAGGGCCGAAGAAGTGACATTTACGGATCAGGAGAAGTCTCTGTAGGGGGAGTTGAGATCACGGATTGACCAGCATTAAATGCAACGCTATTTATGCAGCTGAGAAGTACGAGCTTCTGCAGACCATCATGATGTGTAAAATTGCATGGCGCAGGGGAGAGGGGAGAAGCAGAGCGTCGTGGCTGCTGATTGTTCGGCAATGGACTAGCACTACCAGAGCAGCGGATCATTTCCAGCTCACGCGGAATAGTGAGAGTTTTGGTGAAGTGTTATCCAACAGTCGTTAGCAGAGACGGTACTTGATGAAGAAGGAGAGAACGCACTAATTATCATCAAATAATAGTTCAAGCCCCTAAGATTAATAAAAAATACCAAAAATTAAGGAAAAATGTACACCTTATTGAGGGAATTCGGCGTTATGCTGAAAATCTTGACGTCTAGGATTTTTGTTTCAAAATAAAAAATCTGTCGGCTTCTTTGTCGCAGAATTTATTTGAATCCAAAATTAGCTGTAACCTAATTGGGTCGTTGTTGTGTGTGGGTTGAAGTATGTTTGCAGAGCGGCCAAGTGGTTCTCCCAGTGGAGTCTTTCGGGGAGGAGCAAAGATAAGGAATCCAGTGAAGATATCAATATAGAAAAAGCGAGTCCAAATGAGTTGTGTACGCTTCGAAAGTCCGAAGTAAGTCCCAAGCCGAAGTAAGGGCCAAGCTTTTCCTCCCCTCTTTGGCGGAGGCGCCTTAATAGTCTTCTCGTGTGGTGTTGTTTCTTCTGGAGTTAATTACTCTCTAGAAGAAAGAGAACTGTATCTGGAGGATGGAGGAGAGAATCAGAAAGGCCGGTGCTCTGGACCGAGTAAATTTAGGAGGCTCTCGAGAGAAAAGACCAAATAATTGCCAAGGCGGTGTTGTGCACCATTGGTGTCATTAAAACAATTTCGGAGTGTGCGTTTTGTACTTGGTAAATGAAACACCGAACACATGTCATGATTCTAGAAATTCAGTATACGGTAAGTACTAGGAGAACAAAATTATGTTATCAAGGTGAGTATTTTCCGCTAATTCCGAGCTTAGCTCGTTAATTCATCAATCCCCCCCCCCCCCCCCCCCGAATTATCAGAATTTTTCAAAACGTCTTTAGGCTCCACGTAAAAGTTCAAAAATACGACAAATAACCAGAAATACGATAAATAACCAGAAAATACCGTTTCGCACGCTGGGAGCAATACTGGTACAAAAATATGATTGTTTGGAGTAATACAGGTATAAGTATAAAAGCAGAACTTTAGGGAAGATTTTGGAAATGGTTGCTCATGGTTGAGATGGTACTGTGCAATTCTAATCTTTCAACGAGGCCTCTTTTTTGAACTATCATAAAACCCTTACAGCTCGCCGAGCCCAATCCGATGGAAATCGACGATTTCGGGCTTATACCAGTATTGCTCCCGGCGTGCGGTTTATAGGGTTGTACCTACTAGGGACCATAACTATATTCGTGTATATCAGTTCTTTTATATTTACATGTTCAATCTCCGGTTCCGGCTAAATAAAACATCATTTGCTACAATAACGATGACTACCATTGAGGCCTCACAACTGATCGTCCAGAGCTCCGGATGCTCTTAAAATATTTGCTGACTTGAACTCTATACAAATTTGGAAAGAAAACTATGCCGTTCATTTTAATATTTTCGAGATAAAACATTTTCAAAATTTAATAATTTATTTTGAACCCCTTCCTACTGACCTAGGGTTATGGACGTTTGGGTTCATATTCGCGTATTTGCATTATTATGACATCTTCTGTGTCGGGTATTTTGTTAATTGTTTTTTTCAGGCCATTCCAGGAAGAAAAATCCACCAATGAGGTCAGCAACCATAATTTCCCGTTGGACCTAGGAACGAAAAATCGTATTTCCACCGGAATAGTATTAGAAGATTTACAACAACCCCTATCCTTCCTGCTTCCGTAAAGTGAAAAACTAAGTTCAAGCATAGTAAAAAAAAAAAATGTCGTCTGCCTTCCGCTCTCTTGGGCGAGATCCAAGACAACGGAGAAAAGTCCCCCAGGGGCCAACATCTTGTTGTTAGAGTCTCGCACCATTAACTCAGTACGTACCTTGCGTCTATTACGCGATTACTCAGAAGTACCGGAGCGTGAGGAATCTGCCATTCGTTACGGTTGATAGTGACTGCAGAATTTCAACGGCTTTCGGGGAAACAGGTTTTACGTTGGAATGTGGGGAAAAGTCGAGTCAAGGTAGATTGCATTGTAACTGAGTGATCGATAAGGCGGTGAATGTAAAACTGTCAACGAGAAGGCGGAGTTTACATTCGCACGTCGGGTGTATGGACGCTTTTTAGAGGAATCTTGAATATTTGCTTAAGCTTCTTACGGGAAAAGAGAAAATAAGAGAATAATCTGTTCTCGTAATATATGAACGGTCCCGGAAACGTTAAACAATGTACCTCTTCAAATAATCAGTTCCAGAGAGGTTTGTGAAAATTCAGCGTGGATATAGAGGTAACGCTACCTTTGTCTCATTTCATTCATTTCAATTTCTCGCAACTGTTGCAGATGACACGGCAATCCTATCAGTTGGAAAAGATGTAGAAACTGCCACCAACAAATTACAAAAGTTCACTAATGGGATGTTCAAGTGAACTAAGATTTGGAGAATAAAGTTGAATGAATCTCAAACCGAAGAACCTCAAGTTCACAAATCAAAGAATATCAGTCTTAGACGTTGAGATCGAAACAAATAAAATGCCGTACGCTGACAACGTCTAATACATTCTTGACTCCAAACTTAATTGGAATAAGCACATCGAGAAGAAGAAGCAGGAACTGAGGATCAAGTTCAGAAGCATGTATTGGCTGGTGGAAACGAATTCCGTTTTGTCACTTTACAACAAACTGCCAATACACAAGCAGATTCTTCGCCCTACTTTGACCTACGGGATACAACTCTGAAGTCAAATATTTGAAAGATCCAAACCTCCCAAAACTAAATACTGATAACTGCAGTAGACGCCCCATGGTACATGGGAAATGACGATTTACATCGAGATCTGAGGGTAGCACGAACATCGCCTCCACAAACATGAGAACCTGAAGATACTCAACTGCGGCGTAACAAACCACTGGACTTGATTGTACTGAGCGAATAATTCTGTAGTGCAAGTGTCTAACCCAGTGTCTAAGTGGTCCTGCTGTAAACACGGGTCAGGTTTTGCTGTAGAGATTAATTATTATGAGATGATATTTGGCTAGATGAAATGTATCAAACAATTCAGTTGCACAAAAAAAGTCTCTAATTCTTCAATAATTTAATTAGTCCTTGGTGTAAATAAACAACAAAGGCTGATGAATAAGTTGAAGAGCAGAAGTAATTTGCGCAACAGGATGATCCAAGTAGGTGTCAAGAGATCCCTTTGTGATTGTCTTACACTCTTACACAGCAATAAGTAACTGCTTTAGGAGAGTTAACTAAGGAGCTTTAAACTTCTCTCAACGTGGAAACTGAAATCCGCTTACCCGCACCGTCGATCTTGCACTAAGTAGTTAGAACGACACGTCCTCGGCACACAAAACTCCAATTCAATAGTTTAATATTCAGTTTGGGCGTTCTGGCTAGTTTATTTATTTGATAAGTACAGAAACGATTAGTCTCACATTTCGGAAAGATCAACAAGCAAAACGCATTACATCCGTTTCCTAGACGGGGTAGTGGTAAAAATAAGGATACGAAGATAAGGCCGGGAAGAAGGAAACGGAAAACTACAATCTCTCAAATCCGCTCGATGTCCATATTATGTATAACTTACCTGGAACTCGTATTTTTCGTCCTTGTACCAATAATCTCACTAGGTAACCATTATCAACCCACATATTTAATAGAGATTCTACTTATGTTGTAACGTAAATTTTTTGAAAACAATGAACCAAATTAGCAAACTACAGAAAATGCTTCAAAATTGCCACACAAAAAATCATGCCTACATATATCACTGGGGAATTCAGTTGGGTCAAATATTGGTGGTTTTACGAGATATATTTAGAACTGTAGGTAGTCAAATTATTCGATTATGAATGTTCAGGAATGCTTCATGAAATGAGGTCAAGTATGTCGTCTACGTAAAAAGGGTAATAAAATCCAATTTATAAGTAGGTATTTGTAGCCATCACTGGTCGATGGAATAGAAGAGCGTCGAAGAAAGGAAAAATGTAGCTCACAAGAGAAGTGTTTGTAGGCGTATGATGTACGGGGGAGGGCAGGTGCAATCTATATGGATATTGACCAATTGCCCGCGAATACCCTTCTATTTTCCAGAGAGTCGGTACGACGTAATGACGTTCGTCTATCCTATCGGTCGTATGGTGAAATCATCCTAGGAAACGCCCATTGTCCGCCGGCTCTAGAGCTTCCGATGTCGTATTTACGAGGCATTTTCGTGAGACACTCCATCGACGAGCGCTCAAAAGTGCTCAGTATGTGACTGGAGGATGGCTGTTGATTTCATAAGTGTTTCGTCAATATTCTATAAACCTTGTCATCTTGAAATATAATTCGGATCATTTTCGAATGTTTGAGATTGAGACGTCAAAGGCTGAGGAAGCCGCCCAAGAGAAGCTCAAACCATTCAGACTACTTTAGTCTGTATTACCGGGTTTAGAACATTCACAGCTCTCTGCGCAGTTTGAAGGAGCTAATGAGCAACGTGATGTCCTCGCGTACCGTACGACAGATTTGTCATTATCATAACAAACTTTCGCTCTCCAAATGTAACACTCCACGCTTCAGTGCTTCCAGCCATCGTTTTCACTTGGAATTGTACACCTTGAAAGATATTTCACTCATTTTGCCCCTGGAGATGTTAAAGAGACAATGTCAATGATCCAATCAGGATAAATTAGCACTACTGTCAGGCTTATATTCCTGTATTATATATCGATTTAAGATGATCAGTACATGAAAACAGGGGAGGAAATATATACAATATTTGATTGGTCTTATGATCGGAATGACAAGTCTTTAACATCAATCAGAACCTTGTCCTCAAGTACAGGGTCTGGTAGTGTTCGTGTTTTCATCCTTATTAAATTGCTATTGTTCAAAAGTTACTGATTGTCTTTCGCAGAAACCATGTTGCAGAGGAAGATTTCGGAATTTCACCTAAATGGATATGTGAATAATCGAACTGGGTGCCAAATAACTCTTGAGAGCTCCATCAAAGGCCACTCCTCACTCAAAGGATAACTTAACTGTATGGACAGCAGTCAGGAAGTCAACCGAGATCGAGCCTTTCTTTTTCAAGGAAAACGGACAAACTGTGACAGTGAATACGAGCGATACGTATCCATGATCCAGGATTTCTCCCTCCCAGAATTACGTAGACACCGAACTCCTCTTAGCAGGGTTTCGTTTCAGCAGGATGGGGCTATTGCCCACACGTCACGTTTGTCAAAGGAGCTGCTGAGAAGATCTTTTTCCGGCAAATTAAACTCGCTCCGCTGTGACATTTCATGGTCTGCACGTTCTGCGAATCTCTCCCCTGCGATTTTTATCTGTGGGGCTACGTCAAGGGAAGAGTTCACCAGGGCAAGCCTCGAAGCCTGGCACAACTGCGAGAAAATATCCAGAGAGAAATTCGTGCGAATAAGGAAACTACTAACAGACTTGATACGTTTTTTTAAAAATGATAAGTAATCATTGTAGCAAATAAATCTACATTGTAGTTGTGCATCGGGAGGTGTAAAGAGGGAATAAATACAAAGTTGCGATTCTTCGTATAAATACGCTGATCGAACTATAGAGACTCTCACGGCCCAACTGTGCGCTTTTGAGAGAGCTTTGGCCAATAAGGATAATGGTGGTAGTCTCGACGTTTTAGCTGCAACGGTCTCGTCTAAAGGAGGAAATAACCGGAATAAGGAAAAATCTATTCGCGGCTCTTTCAGCCCAAGATAAATTGCCAGACAGCATATTAACATCCAATCAAAAATCATGCATGCTGAAAGTTTAGGATCAGTGCATTGTATGTAGTAGGGGTGCGAAATCGTTGTGGAGGGCTATATAAACTTGCGTTGCGAGCAGAACAGGATTCATCAAAAGGAGAAATAAATGATGTCGCGAACCGCAATCTACTCCAGCTGTACCATGAAAATCAAAACAAGAGGGACGTCAAGTCGTTTATTGGGAATGAGTCGAGAGTCCTGGTCAAGTTAGATAGTGAGCTGTGCGAAGCATGCATTTATGGAAAAGCTCATTGCCTGAAGTTTGGTAAAAGTCTGAGAGCTACCGAACCAAATGAGCTGATTCGCCCAGATGTTGGTGGACCCTCTCTATCATCATTAGCTGGCAACAGGTACTACGTGGTATTCAAGGAGGACCTCAGCAGAAACGGGAAGAAACTGGAAGTTCGACATTGGGAGTCGTTTGCCTTTACTCAGGAGGAGCGGTGAACTGGTTGAGTACACTATAGTGTATCTTCCTGGTTCAAAATCGATCCTTTCGTCTTTTGTTTATGGACCACTATCAAAATTTTCTCTCCGTCTTAAAATTCATTATTCTTAGAAACGCGTTCCAAATGATCACTCTGACACCTACAGTTATCAAAATTTCCGAATCGATCGAGCAAAACACTTTGACGCTACTGAGATCAACAGGTTGAATTAAAACGGGTACATTAAATACTTTAAACACGTAAACGGGTGTATTGAAACATTTAATACGCCCGTTTTATTTCAACCTGTTCTTCTCAGTAGCGTCAAAGTGTTTCGCTCGTTCGATTCGGAGCGAAAACCGCCGAAAGTGAACGTCGTCACGAAGGTGTCATCGAGGGGCCCGAGACGTGAGATGTCCGGACAGCGGATACGCCGCGTACTGAAACAAACTTCACCGCGAAATTTAATTTAATCACTCTGGCGAAAAGGGGCCGAGAAAGGGCGGCGATCGGCCGAAAACACACCCCGAACTCCGCTCTTCCACTCAACACCCGACTATCGCCCTCCTGAATAATACATAGACCGCAAATAAACTCTCGCGGCCTTTCGTGATGGGAATGTGTGCGATACAAATATTCCGGATTTGCTCGTGGTTGAAGGGAAAACTTTATTTGGCTCGTCGTTTTCTAATTAAGTATGTACCCTCAGCTCGAATCGGTCTCTATCACCACAACTATTATTTACCTGAGGGAGAAAAATTGAAAAATAAAAAAATAAATAAATACCGCGCAAGGGACCATTTATGCCAATTATCAGTGTTCCCCGAAACCACTCATCGCACACCGAAGAGGTGTGACAATAGGTGTGAGGTCAGTTAAACGATAACACTTCATTACACAGCATGTAAACCGTGACCGCAACGATACTACAGCTGAGTTCGCTGACGAGCCTATCGGCAGGTACGAGTAGAAACCACAGTAGTATACCGATAAAATTCATAATTAATTTATAATTATTTTAACATTAATTCAGATTAGGTAAATAATTAAAATATTTGATTAATTACTTTAATATTACGTCCATTTGGAAGAAGAGTGACACAATCCGAAAAGTAGAATTTTTGAGTTAAACACTGTGACAACCATAAAAAGAGGTGTTCTTTCTCTGGAAAAGATCGCCATGTCAACAGTTTGGATAGTTTCTGCTAGAGAGCACTTGTATCATTCTTCCACCGGTCCCATTTTACGTAGGTACATTGTTGGTGCAGTGGCCACTTCTTCAGTTGTGCCATTCTTCCATGCAGTTGTGCTTGGTTCGGCTAATGGGAGGGTAACGCTTGTTAACGGAAGACTGCCACTATGTCAAATCTCCACGATATTTTTGTGTGATATGTCATTATTCTCAAATTGAAACCCGTTTTATTTTATCCTAAAACGCCACATTCATGAAAGTCTCGTTTTTCTTCAAACAATTTGAACAAACATCATCGGTATTTTATGGAAAAACGGCACGTTATTCCAGAATCCCAGTCAGTAGAATAGACCTTTAGACTTAGCGACTTGATGACTTGAAACTTTAAGAAGGTTCTATTTCCACAGCAAGAAGACCCACAGCAAATTTCAAGTTGATCGGTCAAATAGGAGCCAAGATATTGATGCCTGAAAAACGCGTATTGTTATTATTATTTTTCCATGAACTGCTGAAAGTATAATATTCAGGCAGAAAATTCAGAGAACCATGCCGAATTAGTTTATTTTTCAATTTCTGATATGTAATTGGTATGTAATAGTGTAATTTCTTTTGATAAGCTCATTTCTTCTTCTTCTTCTTCAAGATCTGCCGAATTTTAAACGACAAACTGGTAGTGTTTCGAAATGCAAAGGAGATAATAATTTTGGATGAAATCCACCTTTAGGACCGATGCCACCAAAAAATCACTAAACTTGATTACGTAAATCAAGGTTTGAGTAAACCAAACATCGTAAGCGTGATTAACTTCGTTTGGATTCCACCATGCTCATCGTGATTCCCGCTTACAAAATATTCTAAATAATCGCGCAAGGTTGATTATAAATTATGGTATGGTAACAGGGAAAGTGCTCTTTTGATTTCGATAATAAGCCTTAGCAATCCTATCAAAAGCGCAGAGAGGACGAGAGAGATTTCGTAACTTTCAGTAACTGTTCTCCGTATCAAAACAGTTCATCGTCTAGTCGCTTCTGTCTGTGCGAACTTACTAGTACATCTCAGAAACATGACCTCATCAAACTGACTCCCCTTTGAGGGAACTACAGCTTTTGTGCAGCGGGGCGTATGCTCAAATTGAATGGCCGACGTCAAAGAGCTGTAATTAGAAGGGAAGTTAGAAGAACAAGGTTGTCCGGGCAGTTTTGAAGCTTCGCGTTGATTCGGAGCCAAAGTTGGACAGCGAATAGTTAGCGGAGTCTTTGAAAATCTTCGGACGCTCCGACCGGTCAGCCTAACGCAGACTTGATATTTATCTCGTCAAGGATTCTTGAATAATCCGGATCGAATACCTACTAAGTATTCGAAACCGAAAAAACCATAAACTGAAGAACTCGGTTAAATCTAAATGGTAGGCGTTTCGCCTGATCCATTTTGAACAGAAATTAGTCAAAGTATACTTTTCCCAACGATAGCAGCTAACCATGTCGTTGTTAAGTCAGGGAGCAATACAAAAGATTATACTCAAGCATGGCAAGATTACAGACTGGGCACGGTATAATATTATGCAAAGCTTATATTCACAGAATCAACCAAGAGCATTACGTCGTACGTCGACCGTAGAATGGCCGACGATTGTGAAAGCGGTTAAAAGTCAGACGAAAGTCGGTGAAAATTAATCCATATACCAGTAACTGGTATGTGGATTAATTTTCACTGACTTTCGTCTGACTGTTGAACTCATTTAATGACTGGAACGTATTAACTTCGCTTGTACTTCGCCGAATCATTCGAATTACACGAATTCAACTATTTTCCTCTATATCGCTATCATTTGACATGAGTAGGTACACGGTGAGTCGAATAAAGAACATATTAGCTGCATTTCCGTTAAAGCTCCATTTTGCTGAGATATAAAGACCATCTTTTCTCTCGTTTCTCCCACCAGTTTTTCCCTCTTCTCGACTCTCCGCGATCATAATTAAATACCGAGAGAAAAGGACGTAGAGCCCGTTTCTACCTTATGCGGAAAGGAGTACCTTTTCCATAATTATCATTCATAACCATACCTTTGGAATGCATTCTCATTCTCCGGCCGTCGGTTGGAATTAGCTTTTGTCTGTTCAGACTTACCAGAGTGGGAGTCGAATAAACTGAAGTGCCTATTATCTTCAATATTGTTCCATGCTCTAACGGCACGTATGGCGTTAACATGAGACAACCGGAGAACATTTCATAACTAGGTAGTCCATTAACTGGTAGGTTACCCAGATAGAACTAGTGAAGACAAATAATCCAATTTCTCCCTCTACAAGAAATACATTATTCCTGAAGATTGCACCACTCTACAACTACAAGCCCGTCTCGCTTGTAACATTGCCAACTTTATTGAAGAAATTCAAGAAAACTCAATTACCTAGTTGATTATCTGGAAAGTCTCCATAATTCATGGCCACATCAGGGTGAGTTTAGAACGAAGCGGGAGCACATAGGATGCAAAGTCGTAGAATATTCACAGATCTCGATGGTACCAAGAACCCCACAGCCATTTGTATCGATCCAGCGAAAGCTTTCTACACGATCTCTCATGTTGGTAGAGAAATCGCGCTTGCTTGGTACAGAGGGTTAAGGCACTGGGATGGGATAAGAGCTATTTCTATAAGAGGAAGCAATTTGTCACATTGAACGGATCGTTGGGGACGTATTTGGAAAATTGTGTCTATGGAGTTCCTCTAGTAACTGTTTTGGGTCCACTTTTTTTTGCACACATAAACGAACTTGGTTATTTGAAGTTTTCACTTAGTTTGTAGAGTACAAATTAATCCTGGGAGTACCAAAAACTTGATACTTTCTGTTTTGCCTCTCTGAGGTTACTTCAGAATAATCACATTGTCTTGCATGGTACATGTGTACAAATTATTCCATTACGAACCCCTTCAACGCCGAACAAAATTTGAATATTTAACCTTTCGTGCACCAGGTGGGCGGTTGGCGCACGTAGTACCAAGTGGGGTATTTTTTCACCCCACTCATTTTATTGGCGCTGGTGATATGGCGTCGCATTGAACAAAGGTTAAACATTATGTACATCATATTTAGAGGTATATTATTCATAATCCGAGGTTAATGATTGAAAAAATGCGTTTAAATACCAAAATATGTATTTAAAATGTTGCCCCAATAACCCAATATAGGTATAAATTATGATAAACATTAACTCGAACCATAAAATAATTTAGAAGTTTGCCCCAATATATTGGAATCGTTTTAAACTTGAACTCGAAAAATAAACATTGAAAAACGTATGAAACACAAGGGCTAGGTAGGTAAATAGCTAATTTTATTACTTCCCTACTGTGAATAATTGAGAACAAAATCAACTAGGTACTATTCTATCTTCTTCATCTTCCTCTTTCCTTCCCATCTCTGACCAAAACTGCTCCTCCCCAATGAAAATATTTTTTTCCCAAGCGCGGGACATGTTTTTGCAAAACAGAGGACCTGAAACAACACAATGAGCATAAGATCTAGGGCCACGAGGTCGCAATTGCCACTGTGTCATGTCATATCACCTCCAGAAACTCTAGGGCATATCAGTCTAACAATACCAGTGTCAATTTCACGTTTTCAAAACCAAATGATGTAAAAGAAAAACTCACATACACGAAGGACTAGGTGGGGTATGTACATACCCCAACGAGGTTTTTTCAGGAGAACCTAAAAAAAAGGAGTGACCGTACCTCAGGAGAGGGTCTGCTCGGGGCGTTGGGTGGAGCACAACTGGAAGGAAAGTTACTCAAGGCCACACGTTCATAAACGTTGACAACGCTTGCGCAGAACCAAAATGCGCCTGGAGTAGCTGTAGACCCCACCTGGTCCACGAAAGGTTAACATTCAATCAGAGCCAAAATATATTACCTGTAGGTACCTACTTGACATACAAACGAAGAAGATATTTATGTTCTATTCAGTATAGGAAAAATAAGGGGACAGCGAATGTTTTTACAGCTCGTATAAAACATTACCTACCGCAAAACAAACGGTAGGATCCTCAACAAGTCCTCACGATATCATTCTCTGTATTCTTAGTTCAATCAATAATATTGCCTCGGCCGTCCAATCGGCTCACTGAACTGTAAAAGGGTCTGTGACGGCTAAGCTGTATACAATCTTTGTCTTTGCCCTCAAGATTGTTTGCACTTGCTAAAGGAAGAAGAGATGGTGGAGCTATAATGGACACAGCCGGGCTGGGCCCAAATACGTGACTCACAAAGAAAGAGAAAGATTTCTCGACGGAAATGAACTATTGTAGTCCGACCAGTGGTGAACACATCGAGGGGCGAAATTTTTATTTTTGGATGTGGCTTGTAGTATGTATTTACACAATGTAGATACAACTTACTAATCACGGTACGAAACTGACTGAGGATAATAAGTACCTACACTGCGAGTATAGTACTCTGTTCTGGTGGAAATGGTATTACACCAGAACAGGGTTTCAGTTTGAGTTTACCTCATAGAGTATCGCAACTTCTTATGATACGTTGTAGGCTCAAACAAATAACCTCAACGCTTAAAGATCTTAGACCTGATTAAGCTCGTTACTAAGCCGGGAATGGTCCCCAGGACCCTCAGGAGTATCGAAGGGCGTCGTACCTACCAACCACGCTCCACTACCATGTAATGAATGGTTTGCTGCGTATCCCCTGTTCTCCGGGGGTTGGGTGATTCTGCCCAAACAGTGGGGTTTGCTGGTCTGCATTCACCGACCTGGGTATCCACTGTGTGGTTGTAACACAAACTCGGGAAGCAAGGACACTCAGCAAACCGTCACAAACAGCATAGAAATTAGCTTTAGGATCCACTCATTTGATCCTGGGCATATGCTGCTTAAAGTGAGAGTTCTAAGGAGGCTACCACCACCGGAATCGGCATCAGGTGGGAGGGTGGCGCCTGTGAAACATTAAAATGTTAGTATGCCAGCATGTTAACGTATTAAAAAGTATTATTTTGTCCGAACTATCGATCCCTGCGCCTCGGTTTTGTTATTGGAGTGATGGTACATAAACGTTGTCTTTAACGAAGACCAAGCGAAACAGAAGACAATGACATCTTGCGGCTACTAACGTAAACTAGATTAAATATCCATTAATCATACATTTCTCATATCTATATTAAGTACCTCAGCTGCAGTGGATCTATTTGCTATTGTACCATTTCCTCCAAGCCAGCAACATAAGTATTTCACCATATTTTACCCGAACTATACAAGGCCGTCTATATTGAACTCAATCACTTCTGTCATCATTTAAAAATAAAAACAGGCTGCTTATTGAATTTCCACGATACAACTTCTCTTCTTCCCTTCTTAACCGTTCCGATCAGAACCCATAAATAAATTTTGTGATATTTATTTATATGTGAAAGTAGAAAAGCGTGATAAATCATGATGGAAGCGAGAGGGTTGAAACCGGCGGGAGAGGTGTTTTGTGTCGGGAATCACCGACAGTTTTCTGGCCGAGTTCCAAACCCGAAGTTGCACCGGGCGATGCCATATTATTTTGTGGAGGCGTCGGTACTCCGGGAGGTTTAGGGCGATCGATAAATAGTTTACGCTCTGAAAGGAATTAATTGTTTAGTACCCGCCTGCTAACTCTGGAGAAAAAGCAGTTCTTCCGGCAGTTTTCTTGGCTGTGCGGTACCCGGTTCCAGGTGGCTTTCAAAAGGAGCCAGCGGTTCATTCTTGAAGTTAATTTGAGTTTCTTGTAGTTTTTTGTGTTTCAGAAACTTCGGTGACTTCGGTGATATGCTCCGTTCTGAAAAAGGAAGTGTCTGACGCGTTTCGTTGACTTCATCTCGATTATCCGCAGAAATTCGCGTTCTTAGAAAATCCTCTGATTCCCAACGATGTCCCACCGCTTTTCTGCGCGACCCCACGTCACTCCCCGAGTAAAATTGTATCGTACATGATAAACGAGGGTAAGCGGCGTCCGACTCGCAAGGATTCGTCTCGTCTCAATCATTTAAGCTTCCCTTTCATCAGAACGCTTTTCACTTTCACGACAAAACTACTAAACGATGCGTTGTTGGCAGAGACTAATCATTCATACTCACTCGCGCGCTTCTAATCCAGCGTTGGAATTGAAGCCTGAGAAGGGCTAAACGGTACGAGATGTTTAGTTGTCGTTAATAGCTCCCAGCATGTGGATCTGGCAAAAGCGTTAACAGTCCCCCGTACAAGCTTCAGCTCAGAGAAGCGGTTCTACGTTCTATTATGAATGGTAAGCGAAGATCTTACTTCATATTCAGCTGTCGTGTTCTAATGGAGATCTGAATTGTAGTTCCGTTTCTACATAATCGCTCATACCGACAATTTTCACGGTTGGTGTTTCCAATTTACGCGCAACGCTACCACCGCTTATCAGTCTTGTATATTCAGTATGGACTATTATTTGCTAATATCAACACTGGGGATGCCATCACAAAACGTAACAATACCGATCTGGTTAGAGGCACGAAATCAAGTATCGTGAGTATGATTAATTTTCCCTGACAGGTCCCATTGGTCCCGGAAGCACTAATCAAATCGCCATTATTTATGGTACAATCAAGCCCGTACTCCTACCAGACGTTTTATGATTAAAACACAATACAGAATAGTTACACCACGAAATGAAATGAGTTGATGCAGCTCATGAAATCCTTATTATTCACTTACGCACTAAAAATTCAGGTACAACATTTGTTGTTTATTTTGTGATCTTTAAATCGACAGAGCTGTAGATTTGTTGACCCAAAGAACGTACCGTTTAATCACGACTAGCTACTTGACTCGACCCAAATTTTGCAATCTACCATTCTCGGTTCATTATTTTCAATTACTTAAATACATAAAAGCTTTCAACTCCAAGGTAATTCAGCCCCAATGTTTCATGTGGAACCAGAAAATCATAGACGACCAGGTGAATGCAAACGTGAAGATTTGAATGTAATGTACTGTAACGAAACCATGAAAGTCATGATCATGACCTGGTGCATGGCCACTAATAAAGATATGTAACCTGGTATTTTTGAATCTTGGATCGAATCAGACGCACGACAGACAGCAGGTGATGGACAAAAGGATGTGGTGAAGTTGACAGCCTGAAGTGCCAACTCTTGCAAATGTTTCTACTCATCGTCCCAGGGAAGCTGCAGCATAGAACATTCAGTGACACAAAATTCGCAAGGACACACGTTCTCGACTGTGCTACAGCTTTGGAAGTTTGTATCTTTTTGGTAACTTAAGATGTGTAGGAAAATTATTTGAAAAGTTCTACCTGCTAATCGATTTGGACACATGTTTTATGGACACACGTTTGGACACAAGTCCTGACTGACACCTTTTTCATTTATACGTGCTTTTTTTATTGCACATCTAGTGTCAAAAATAGTTTGCACCAAACAAGGTACGTTTTACTGGTTTTATATAGCTGTCTCAAGAGTTGAGACAACAGTGACGCACGGAAAACATCTCCAGTTTTACTCCCCACTGTGCGTCTCAAGCGTTGAGACACTCCCAAAATGTGATAAAACCCCCATTTCTTACCGCTAATTTATTTTGGTATCGAGAAAATCACATGACAGTGACCATTTTTAAGAGAAACAACACTTAGCAATATCGTGAAGTTCAGTGACCCCTTCTAGTGACGCAGGAGCGAAGAAAAAAAATAGCCGGCAACGCAAAAAATGATGTTAACACGAGCTTCTGGATCAAAGAGAAGGGAAAAAGCCAAGACGGAGCTCACCAGCTAGGTATGTCTCAAATGTTGAGACAGTCGTGAGGATCGATGAACCCGCTTGTCTCAACAGATGAGACATCAGCATTGAATGTGTTATGAGTGGGCAGTTGATCTCATGCGATAACCAGATGAATGACAAATTGGCCTTTTACCTTTGGACAGGCGCGGCTAAGTGTAACTGGGTGCCCTCGAGATTTTTCACCGATTTTTAAAAATTCGGTTAATAAATAATTATAAGTCTTGAGACAAGAAAATAGTCAAGTATAGTCAAGCCTTCCCCTGCGATGCGTAGATAATATATTTGGCCTGTCACAGTTGCCATAGCATCCCTTGAATTACCTCTCGCGAGCACCGCTTTTCAGTGGGCTGAAGGTGAAGGTTCAATAACCGGAAACATCGAGAGGTTCAGTGAATAGAACGTTCCCGACTTTGGCTTAGGGAGATACCGGTAACGTGTGTACAGGCGGAGATAGCGGGGCGTGTAGTTTACAGGCCTTTGGATCCTGGATCCCCGTGTATACACGACGCATGTGTTGAAAGGAAACAACATCTGTAGTAACTAACTTATCGACTAGCTAGACTGAAATTCGCCGATATTCAAATAGGCCTCGCAGCAAACAGGAGATGAGAGCAGAAGATGTATCACCCCAAGGCCTTCAGAAGGAGGATACAAAAAAATGATAGTTCACATATTGCAGTTGCATTATCAGTTAACTCATGTTTTCTCTATAATCAGGACTTAATGTGTATTTGGATATTAGAAACTCGGAAACCACTAGAGACCTAATCCCTGAGGAGTGGAGCGAAACGAGCCAGAAAAACCCCCTCTTCAATGTGATACAAACCTGTTTTATGGCTCAAATGGAAAGCTGTGAAAAATGAGACAGCTGAATCGCCACTATTCTTCTTTATCACCTCAAACTTTATTTAATGGCCATTTAAGCAGCTTTAGTGGAAGAGAATTGAACTATCCATTATGAACCATTCGCTGGGCGTCGCTCCAGAGGCTGCTCTCCTCAATGTGAACTGCAAGCCGTTCGACTCTCCAAACAACCCGAATTTTCGCTGTGCATCATTTCAGGGAGTTCAGGATTTGGGATCTCAAAAATGGGAAGTTGGAAGCGTAAAATAACGGTTCAGATGCTAAATGAGAAGGGCAGCAACTGTTGGTCTATCTATTAAAATTTTGTAAATTTAGATGTTGCACATTTTTCTTCTTCTTCAGGTCATTTGATCATTAACGTTGTAAGGCAATGGCAAGGGAAATTCGTACAGAAGTAATGACTATATAATACTCTAGTGGGTAACATCTTTTTACCATACAGTAACAAATCTTCCAATTCTTAAGAAAATCGTTAGGTAGTAGGTATAATCAATCGTACGGAAGGAATATGAAAGATATCATTCAAAAGATTAGAAAGGAGTAGTCGGTAACTAGCTCAGTGGTGGTCTCGTCTACCATTGAACGGCTGGTCGTACAACTCTGAGTGGTCTTCACAAATCCTCCTAAGTCAATTTCAAAAACTACTGAACCCACCAGTTTTGAAGGGAGTTGAAGATTTTCTGTTTGAAAATAATAAACCAAACAGGCGCATGCCAGTCGAACTGAGGTGACTCCTGTTTCCTCGCCTCTCGAAACCTCGGTATGTAATATACTTCTATAATTATGTACGAAATGGTTTACAAATTGAATTATGTTCGGTACGAGCCGTAGGCTGTGCACCGAGTCAAACAGCGCGGTGTGGCCGGTGAGGGTTATTTGAAATGGAAGGAGGTTTTCGATTTACACTGACCACGTAAACGAAACGTAAATTCTGTTCGTTGATATCTGAAGCGCATGAATACCTCCGACGAAATTTATTTTGGGACGTAGTGGAAACATCAAACTGTTTCTGTTGACCCGACTAGACACGTTTCAGCCCTTCACTCGGTCGTTTGAATTGCGTGATTCCATGAATAACTTCAGAATTTGTTTTCTGTAAAAAGTATGTTAATTGTTAAAAGTAAGTTAATTTTGATGAACAACTTAGGTGGTGAACTTCTGAAACTTATGAAATTCAACAACTTATCGAAACTGCAAACTGGGGCCCGACCAGTTAATCAATTATTGTGCAGGATAGTGAAACAGGAGTTTTGCTCGATGGTGCCTTCGATGATTTTCACTATTCTGCTACAACCGTACAACCCCAACTATGTCAGTTCTTCTTCTTCGGTTTTTAGCACGGCATCGGTCTTTGGCTTGAATCTTACGAAATGTAAAGATGATGATGAGTCTGATGGCCTGAATAATTTCCATTATTCATTCTCTCTACAATCCAATGAGGAATACGTATAATAGTGCTAGTAGAATAGTGGATGTGGAGGGTGTCCGTCCACCGAATGACAGTTGATGAAACCAAAGGCTGAAGGGGTTTCCTGTAATCCTGAGGATGACGGTCCTATTTACTTTCACCTCAGAGCGCATTGAGATTCCAATTCGTATCTCCTCTATACCACGATCCCGGAGGTCGTCCACCTCGGAAGGCCTGAACCAATATACGTGAACTGATCGACAGAGATCACGTTATTGGTATTGGTGCATATTCGATTACTTCCCTTCACAGTGAGAATGCTGGAACTCACCTTTGTCGCCTCCGCCAGCAATCACGTTGGGCAAATTACGTCGGAGTATTGTCTTTATGAATCTTCGCGGTCGGGACGACAGCTATGCCAACCTTGCGGGTTAATTCGTGGATCCACTCACTGTACAGAATTGCAGGATGTTCTCCGATTTTCAACTGTAATCAACGGATTCTCGTTAATACCTCGTTTTGAATGACAGCAAATAATAAACCGTTGACGGAAATGTTATGCGTTCGTTATACATAGAAATCCAATTGGACCTCATACTGTCCGAATTAACCTCGGAAGAAGGGCTGTCATTCCGAGTTTAATAACAGTTATCGTTTTCATTCAGTCTTCGTTAGCTTCTAAATTACATTATGATCATGATGAGAGCATCTGCATGAATAATTCGAGATTACAGAACTACAATTTACCGCTTCCGAGAATGGAATGACTTTATTTGAAGTTATACCAAACTGTTAGGTGATTTATCAGCGCGACCAAACTTCCGAGCCCGCTCGATACTCAATTCGGTTTACCGAAGGTAAATCCCTAAATTAAGATTAACATCAGGAAGTCCTTTCAGGAGCCCCGGGACGTTGAATCCTCAAACGATTCGTTCCGTCCGATTCACTTTGTTGAAGGAGGTTTAAGCGTTTTGGTAAATTATCGCTAGTTGCCGAGGTGAATATCCTTCTGGAAGGCCGAAATCCTTCTGAAGATTATCGACGGGGGCCGCCTCATCCGACTGACACCGGATTCCGATTCGTGCACTCGGATTGGGAAAGGATGGGATTGGAAAGGGCGGCTTAGACCCAACCAAGTATAAGGATTCGTTGTCAGGCAGGAAGGAACCCGTTTCATATTATTAGGTGCGGTTCTGCATACAACTTCGAGTCGTGGCCCATGCGGAATGATCAGCAGTTGTCCAGCAGGGGAGCAACTGACACCGCCAGACCAAGGAAGGTGCACTTGTTCAAACATTATATGAGGGATATGTGAAGGTCACTACCATCTCCGTCGGCCATGGATCGTCCGTTTGAAATAATAACGTCTCAACGCGGTTGTGAAATAATTGTATTTGACAGAAAAAGCGTCTAATTCAGTGAAAAAGAGAGCCCTCGAACATTTCTCAAACCCACCGTCTAAACTAGTTCGTACGGAAATCATAAATGCTGAAGCTAGCCGATCCCTATCTGATGTCGACGTGTGAAATATAAGAAGATGTATCTACCGGGTTTTTCCACAATTACCCAATATCCCCCAATAAACGATTAGTAGGTGCCATATATTTTAGTTGGTGCCTACTTGATATATGGTTGAATAGTACCATATTAGTACCTACGAAAGAAAATGTATTGTAATACAAAATATAAACCACGTCCATAACATCGACTGCATTTTCTTATTTTGTAACCTAGAGGAGTTGAACACAGGCTGAGTTGGATAGAAAATTAGGTGGGAGAGGGGGGGGGGGGATTATACGACGCAGGTGGCTAATTATAAATCATAAATTATTACTAATTATAAATTAGCCGACTTTACCAGCTGTTTTTGGAGAGACCAATACAGCAGAACCTCTGCTGAAGTGTAACCCACCGATAACCTACTCGGTGAATAGGTTATTACGCTCGTGTCATCCCTTGCATCATCATTACGTACACCTGTTGAGTTGTCAATTTCTCATGAGGATAAACGCGTTGAAAAATCGAATTTCCCCAGTACTCATACTGCGAGTGAATGCGAGTAAGCCGCGACTGTGTCTGTAAAAACCAATTTGTCATCTCTCACTATTATAGACGACTGTTACCTTTTATTGTATTACACTATTACTATACACATACAATGACTGTTGTGAGGGCGATCAAAATTTATTCCAAACCCCCCTGGACAACGGTGAATCGTTCCCATGAGACCCCAATAATTCATAAAAATTAAATAGAAAATTTTTTGTCATTACCACGTTTTTAAGACGGACTAAAAAGTATAAAATGTTTTTTCATGGACCTTCTACAATTAGCTGAGAATTCATTCGGATTGTCTACTTGTAGAGAGCAGAATGCGAAGCAGATTCTCGTAGTGAGAGTGAATATTCGATTGTTATCCATCCTCGACCTACGTTTAAAATTTCAAGTCTCTAGCAGAATCTACGACAGGTGGCTGCAGCGTACTGTAGGAGAAAGACGGGTTTTGGGGCTGGGAAGGATTTTAAGGATGGTTAGGCCATCTAGCGGCATTTCCCTTCGTCACACCGCAGTTAGAGTAGAGAGTGTTGGCCGTAACAACTGTTTTTGTATAAGTACAAAAATAAGTTCAAGATAAAAATTATGAAAATAACATTGATGTGTACATGAACATGTGAGGTAATTTGCAAACCTCAACATTACATCCTCTTATTGTCTCAGATGAAATGGTCTTGAAATATTCTCTGAATCGAAATCTGTTCAAATTTAACTACTCCTATTCCATTTGAACTTTTGAGACGTTGTGAGCATTTCAAACTCTACTTTGCACCCCTTCCTATGGATTATTAAGGAACCTTTCGAGGGTTAGGATAATTCTAACCCTCAAAAGTTTCCTTAATAATCAATTATTGGTCAAGCGCAGTAGAGGTTTTGGCCAGCAAGATTCAAATTGTTCATCGGTTAGAACATTGTTGAGGTTGTTTTTCCTTTCAAATACCGCGGATTTGACGCCAGTTGTGCGTGGTTGGAGAGTGGATAAATTCAACGCAATAATCGAAACAAAAATCAAAGTAAACAAACAAATCACATTTATCCCGGTGAAAAGGATCTTTCTTTGCTTTGATCGACTCCTTCAACGTGTTCGAAAAAAAGAAACGAATCCACATCAATTCACCCACAAAGCGGGTATTCAACCGAAAACGAGTGTTTTCCCTCTGAACCTACTTTTTGGCCCCAGTGATCCCTATCTCGTGTAGTACCTACTCGTATAACTGAGGGAAGTAGATTTTTCCATCCTTTCGAATCTTGTTTTCTTTATCACCCGCCGGTACGCGGGGCGAGGGGCAGAACTATCGCTTTTCTCGCCCACGATGTATATTTTTTTCGTCAACGTTACGTTCAAGTTGATATCCGTCCCTGTTGAGAACAAATCAATCAGTCTTGGAGAAATATCTAGATTTTCATGTCGATCTTATCGGTAATCGATCTTATCTTAGCACTTCTTTCTGGGTGTTTTTTAATTTTTTTTTTTTTTTGCTTCGTGGTAGTAAACTAAACTATAAGTCAAGAAATGAATGGTATTTTCAGGAATAATGTTTTAGAATCAATAATCAAAAGCAGAATCATTCCAGAAGAAGTCGAGAAAAACGTGAATAACTTACAGCTGGTGATCCAGACGATGTGGAGCATTCATATTTCTTCTTTTTTCTTCAAACCACGATAAAATCAAATAATATCTCTGAGGAAACACATCACGAAACTGAAGCTGTGGCTGCTTCTGTTCGAAGAATCGCATGGTAAGTTGGGTCAGTTGGAAAGAGGAAGACATGGAACTGAAATAGTTCTGGACGTGGAATAGTTTCTAACAGATTGTCAGTAAAATTTGGTGAATCATGACAAATCACTGAACTGAAAAAATGGAGTTGGTGGAAACCTCGAAGTCTGATAAATATTCAAAGGAAAACATCGATACTCATCGACGTCAGCATAAAACGAGAAAGATGACCTCACGATATTATCAACGAAGTCACGGTATTTTCAGTCGTTCAGGTCCACATGATGAGCTGGGGCTGGATACACAGCGATATTGCACTCTATTACACGTGACTCTGCAAAAGGGTTGAAAGCCTTTCTGTTTCATTTCTGCGTTATCTGATATAAAGAACCCCATTACTGCCGTTTTTTTCCTAAAAGGGGAAACACAACAAAAAAGACACTCCTGACTCGAAACTATCCGACAACAGCCGTACGATAAATCTTTATTAAGGGTGAACTTAGAAGTGACCTCTTTTAGCGGAAAACAGTTCCGTTGCAGATATTTCCTACCGTTCGTATTTACTACTTTAGTCCTGTGCGTTATTTTCTCTTAGAGTTTCAAAGGGTTACGAAACGCGGTAGTGGTTCATCAACTATGAATTAAAGAAGGTCCACCTTCGAGGAGGACGAAACTAAAGCAATAACGTGCAAATTCTGGCGAATGGTCAACAGGCAATTCTGGCTATGTTGCGTTAGGGTCGACAGTGACCACTTGATTTGTTTATGTATGCTTCGGGGGCCGCGAAGGGTGCTGAAGGGAGGCGAACTTGATTGCCGAACCGTTGGGGGGCGGTGAGAATGTTTTTGCGTTGAAGCGAAGAATCACTTTGTGAAAGAGGAATTTCGGCCGTCACGAATTCAACCAGTTTTCGATCCTGTCAGATTTACGTACGAACAGTGGAATGTGATTAGACACAAATTAACTGTAACAAACTCTGGGCGTTTTTGATCATTCGTGAAATCATCAACGGGTCATGAATTGTTTCGAGAGTAGTGATACAGCAAAAATTCAGATTCAGAACGAATTACTCTCAAAAACCAAGGTATCTCACAAACCGCTTTTGTACTGCAAATATGATATACTCGTCGTACCTACAGTTCTTATAGGCTGTAATGATCACTTCCACGCCTTTTTCTGTGAATAGTTAGGTACACTTTTTGAACAATCATTTGTTGGCACATATGACCCGTTTCCCAATGCTATTATAATGCTACAGTTTCGAAATTTTGAGGGTAATACATTTCTGTATAGTAAATCAATGATTGATTTACCTACTTCAAATTATTTTAAGACATTATTTGAGTGTAAAATTTCGGATTTTTGAAAAGAAAACATTTTTTCCCCAAACTTTTAAAAAATAATACAAATTCTACTTAAACCATTTTTTCCTCAACTTCAGTTTGTTAGAAAACAAATCTGCTCCACTCTATCGAAGAATAGACTAGAATGCAACACACCTTCAAAATTTGGACGAAATAACGTGTGCAGTTTCTGAGATAATGGGTCATTTGTGAGGAAAACGTGAACCACTGGAACCTACCAAACAAAAACAAAATGTTTAACCCCCCTCAAAAGTTGTTGGTGTTTTTCAGTAGAGCATTAAATTTTGCAAGTTGCGCTTTGCTATAGTAGTGTCCACACGATTCTCGAGTTCCCATTAGTTCTGCCGTGCTCTAGAAACGAATCACAATTCAATATCTGCTTTCAGATTCTTGATATCGATTAGTCAATCGATAATTCATTCAAACTAATCGAAAGCCTAATAAGATGAAATCAAAACCTTATTCATTTTAACCTCGTAGTTTTCTAGTAGTTTCAAGGTTTTTCTCGTTTCTTTGTCGCATTTTATTATGAGGGAATCCAAGGGAGTTTAAAAAAAGAATACATAAGCTTTTCATGGGTGATCTGCTGAGACCTCTGCAGCGTGAGAGAGTTCCGCTGCATTTCCAGGCCGTCTACTCCAAGTTTGCCTTTGACTCCTTTCACACGTCAGCCGGTCGATTCACATAAAATGATCTAAGTAGTGCAAATGCATTTTAAAACGAATTCAAGTCATCGAATTTTCTGAAATAACATCAGCTTTTGGCCACAATGTGGACGGTTGTCACGGAATTTTTGATTGTCTCCTCCTCCTGTGAGAGGAAGATGTCAAAACCGCTGGATATCTATCCACGTCATCATAATTTCATGTTCTGATGTACTGATGTACGCCCTTCTACTGCTTGAGTCACTAAATCACTGTAAGTAAATGACAAATGCTTGGGGAAGGCTCCACTCACACCTGACAATCAGCACCGAAGAGGGTATTGTCGGGGACTTGGAGCTCACTGTGAGCGGCTTAGGCCCGACCAGCTATAAAGCGGATTGTTAGTCACCCTTTTAAGAGTGCACGGTTAGGTTCCCGAGACTCTACCACACTTTATCCCTATATTCTCAATAATATGGTCCACAGAGTGACTAAGTTCTTCTGAAGATTATAGAGACCGCCTCTACCTGAAATGCCGCAATACATATTTCGTACACGATCAACTTTATTTAGGCTGACTCTATTCCGTTCAATTCAACCGTTAAACACCGTTTCTGCACGGAAAAATCTGCATTTGTCCACCGCTGTTCCACCAGACCTGTTCATATTGGAAGCAAAAGCCCCTGCACACGAATATCGAATTCGATGCAGCGGTTCCAACCACAGGTATTTTCATGATATGCAGTGACGCGTTTATTACCACAACACGTGACACGGAGAGCAGCGAAATTGATTATTATTCCAACATTCGTTTGCATAGTATTTCGTGAACAATTGCGGCCAATCGAGGGAACAGCTCGCGGGTACGGGTTGTCACTTGGATTACCTTAACGAGACAGGCGGCTCCGACGTCTACCCCGTTTCCATTCCACTGTAAACTGTATTGGTTTTCCTCTTTCGCTCGGTTCGCGAGGGTTAAAAAAAGAGAACGGAAAGTATCTAAACCTAATTTCCTCTGCGGATCTTAGCGTTGTCAATCCCGGATCAACGAGTTGCAAATTGATTTTGAAGAGTGAGCTTAGTACCCAGAAGACGGTTGGAAGTTTTTCAATATAATCAAAATCAGCCCTCAAGCTAAGAGACTTATTCAAGTACCAGAAATATTTAAAATAACAGCGCTTTTTGAAGAATGTGTAGAGATGCAGCATAAACTGGTGTGAGTGCTGTAGTATATTATTATCCCCCCAAATAACACTCTGTGTAAAAATCATTCGCAAATATCATTCTACAGCGGCCAGAAAAAGTTATGATATTCACTTTCCCTTCCCGCCTAACCACTTCATAAGCACCGTACCCGTTTCAAAATCTCCCCCTGGCGCCATGGAGAGAAGATCGCTTACCTTATTATACAAGCTAAAATTGTTTGAAAAGTCTCCTTTCAGTGTTATAGCTTTTAAAGATCTGTTTTGAATCTTCAACATAATTACGAACAATTATTTTTTTGCTGGCTCTGATGAGGACAAGACTATTTGTTCATATGGGGGTCATTTTGAGCAATAATTGCTCAATCATTTTGAGCAACAATTATTGTTGTTGTGTCGTTGAATCACTGGAAACTGAATAAGTCAAGTGCTTTGCAGAATTTTTATTCATTTTGGTTTATTATCTTCGATAATGAACCATTGGAATCGCCCAAAGAAAAAATTTTTTTAACCCCCCCTCAAAATTTGTTGGTTTACGTTTCAAGATACGTAGATTCAGAAAATCGAATAAAAAAAAATCCGTCCGTCCGCCGTACGCCGTCCGCCGTACGCCGTCCGCCGTCCGCCGTCCGCGCCACTTTGCCCAGTTAGCGTTGAGTTAAAATTACGAAATTTTTTTTATGGGTTTCGACCAACCCCACAATGGTCCTCGAAACTTTTCATAACCCTAGGTCAAGGGGAAGGGGTTCGAAACGAATTTTGAAATTTTGAAAATTCCATATCTCGAAAAATTCATATAGAACGGTAGGTTTTTTATTTCATATTTCGATAGAGTTTGTTCCGTAGAATTTTTTAAGACCATCCGCAGCTTTGTACGACCAGCCGTTCGTTCACAATGAGGGCTCAAAGATTGTGCCTCACAACCCGATCGTGAATCAAACTGTTGAAATACAGGTCCATTTTCATACTAACAAGCTCTTTGGAACATCATATGGCTTAAGTGATGTCGAGTTGGTTGTTCTGAGGTGCGTTTCGTGCTACGGAAATGAAGGTAATTTCGAATGTTTGTTGGTAGGTACTTCTTTTATAGAAAAATTATTACCGACGTAGTATTAAAAACCCCAGAATTATATCGTATTAATTAATCATAATTAATAATAAATACAAATTATTAATACCTAACAATAAATTATAATAATTTTCACTAGGTAGGTACTTTATAAAATTGTTAATAATTAGTGATAATTGATAATAATAATTAATCTAACATTTAGGATCTAGACATTTAGACCTAGTGATCTAGACAGAAGGGTGATCTGTACAAAGAAGATAATGAACCGTTGTGTCAAGAATTTGCAGAGTTTTTTTAACGAGAGCGCCTACTTGTCTAATTTTGTAATTGGTGTGGGAGATTTAAGAACTTTAATTTACTTTATTATAAAATAAAAAAATGTATAACTTAACTCATCAAATGTCTTTGGAATGAAAACTGTTCAGTCGGTTGTGAAAATTTTAATGCTTTCAACCATGCCAATCCTTTCCGAACCAAACATCGATTTTGGTGAAAAATCTCAGCGAGTTATATCCTGCAGGACAGCAGCTCTTGCCGAAGAACGGACGTAGTCTATATCTGTAAATTCATTAGGTAATTTCTGGATCCTCGTCAGCAGATAATTTCATGTTTATGTATTTATTCATTTTCCTCTTATGTTAGCATAATTTTAGATGTATACTCTTCCAGTCCAGAAAGTCCTCTCACAGTCTTCTAAAAAATCACACTATCGCTCGGAGAGGGAAGGTTGTTTGATCAGATCGAGTTTGAACGGATACTCACTCGTTTCTGAGCAACAAACTGGACAGCCTTTGGTGAATGTACCAAACGCGGTATTCACACCTCAGTAGAATATTTACAGTGTAAATAAGAAAAGACGATAAAAACTGTGTGTATAGACAAAAACTGTCTCATATCCATAAACTACCGACGTGCGTACAAATAAAGCAACAAGCCGAAACCACAGTGTGCAGGTTCCACAGAGAGCTGCTGTGTTTACGACATACGAGAAGAATAAACATCGCGTAGGGGCCGGTTTTTCTTTTGGGTAAAGAAGGAAAAAACGCCAACTTACCAGTAGCGAATTTCTATTTTCATTTTTTCGTTCCTACAGGAGGGGTTTTTTCGATGGCAGGAAAAAAGGAACCGTAATAAACCATGTAACCGTGGTCTTATAACCAACCGCTTCCTTATTTTATGATCCTAATAAAATTCCTTTCCAAGGCGCAGGGTGGGATTATGAGTGGGGAAGGTTGAGAGGGAAAAAGATAAAGTGGGAAAAAGATGGAAGCAGAGAGCAAGTAGAAAGAACGGTTTCCCTGAAAGCTGGCGATCGGAATAGTCGGGCTGAATACAACGGGAATATATGTATAATAGGGACTTTGGTTGGTTGCTTGGGCAAACAGGTGAAAGACCCAGTAAGCCTCGGGACTTCATAGACTATTCATTGGGATAAGCCATGAGGAATAAGAGATTTTTTCCAACCACCGCGAAGTCGTGACTATGAATGAAGCTGGTTTGTGTTGACGGGACGAATACAGGATGGAATATTTGCGAACCTGCTTCGGGGCGAACGCACGTTAAGGGTTATGTAAATAATATTTATGTATCGATGTTTTGTTTTTTGTTTGCTTTAGAATCGATAAAAAACTATTTTGGTGTTTTAGTGCGGCCTCGACGGTTCTTCGGACCTTTCAACGCGTCGTTTGTTACGGAATATTATTACGGAGTTTTCTGCTTCATTCTTCAATTGAAATTTCTCCATTGAAATTATCAATCGTGTTACTTGACTGTATGTAGACAAAAATCATCAACATGGTTCGACATCTTGGATAGAGTTGATAAATTTGTTAATCATCTCAATCAATCAGTTTATTCACAATATTGCCTGGTAGGCTAATATGGGGAGGGAGTGGTGTTTGTGTTAGTAATATGTTGCTTGGGTTGTGTCTTGATGTGTTTATGGGAGTGTTGCGTCGGAGTTGTTGTCCCTCAGCTGTCTCCTCTTCAGCCTACGACTTTCGGTTGGTGGAGGGCCCGATATCGCTGCGACTTGAGGGTTGGAGTGTCCCACAGCTCTTTCATGGAGTGCTCTGTTAATAAATAATTATTAACAAGGAAACAAATTATGCTGGTAAAATTTACCTTGTAAAATGATAATTATGCTGGTAAAATGATAATTTAATTATCATTATTTGTTACCACTATTTGTTTATTCAACTTATAATTTACAAGCATTAAATTTTGTGCCTTTGAGATCATCTGGTGAACGGTACAGATATCGGTTGTTCTGGAACCGAATAACTGAGAAACCCGTCCAGTTGGTATTGAAGTTGCTAGTTGTCGACTCGTGTTTGTTATAGTCGAACTGTTATAAGCACCTTTGGCGTTCTGGAGAGCCCTCACCGGGGAGTATTTTCTTGTTGTTTTGAGGCCTCGCGAAGCGTTAAAGCCCGCGTTACACTTAAATCCACTTTCCGATCCCCACAAGAACCAAGATTTTCCCGCTTCCCCTTCGAAATCCTCACACCTGAATTATAACTTCTTCGCCTTGAGGGAGTTTCCCGACTGTATGTGGGCTCTCCACTAGTGCCGCTCGCAAAACTAATTTCAACTTATCGGTCGAAGGCGAAGAACTTTGCTCGGGCACTCGGGAAGTCTTATCCGCGCCACTCGTGGGAATTGAAATACGTAATACCTTCACTTAGTTCACCATGACATCTCCATCAGGATCCTCACTAATATTAAAGGTCACTTCCATGACCGCCACAATAGTAGTCAGAGGAACAACTGAGCATGACAGATTACTGTTATATGTTCCCTAATGCCCGAGAGGTCGAAGTTGTCGAATCCGATCCACCTGGTGACAAGGCAGTGTGTACAACTATGTAGATGATTACTCAAACCATTTCACCACGTCCATCCCTTACATTAATGTTTTGAACGGGGTACCTAATCAATTTCATCAAAAATCCGATGAAGCGCTACCCCATTAGAAATAATCGAGCTCCTCCAGTTTTTCCGTTGATTCGTGGCAGCACATTAGTTTTGTGCACCTGTTACAGTCTAGAGATGAGGTCAAGGGAATTGTAGAGAAACTCGATACCACAGTTCTGCTGCACCACCTTTATTGCCAGGAACATTGGACACATGTGTTATGTATGTTATGTTTTTTGGTTTAAAATTCATATCTCACTATTGGAGTAGGCGAATTCAAAATTTTAATGATTATATGATTAAGATTTAAATTTTCCACAACTTTGGTCTCACGATATTTTTCATTCAGAACAGTCATTTTCAATCTACAGGCGTTGGAAGTTGAGGTTTGTCAACTTTTCAGCAAAGTTGATAAAAATTGCCTATGTTAATGGTTAATGGCGGTTGACCGGCACGTTTGAATTCGATGTTTTAAACGCCATTCGGCACGAAATTTGATTTTCTTAAACAAAGGATGAAGTGATATTTTCTATAAGATGCGCACTGTTCAATTTATAAGCGAACAACTGAAACATCTGCAAACATTTCGAGGTTTTCAGGCTCTCAAATCTGAAGCACCACCTAGAAACCGCCGCAAACTTATATACCCTCAAGAGGGATTAAAACGATTTCCAGCCATCGAGCTATTTTTGAAAACTAGAGCACTAATTGGCCTGGGCTACTTCTGAATTTCGTACGATGGCTGACGGGTCCATAACGTGTAAATGTTTCCGAGAAGTGAACTGAGACTCTACAGACGGTTGATACCGTGCCGTTTGGTTTATTTTACGTGCAATAACACTATTTGGAATCATTGTGTACATAGCAATTCTACCTCATGACATTTATGTTTCCTCACGGTACAGACAGGTACTTCAAGAGCGGTTCAATGCACGTTTCATATAGCAGTACCAACATACACCGTTTCTAGCTATGAGGTCCAGAAAGAGTTTAACGATGAGATCTGACAAATCGAATTTTGTCCAACATTTTTCCGTATTCATCGCCAAACCTCAATTTCATTGCGGCTCGTAGGTAATTCCCACTCATACGCTACCAACATGTGCAAGATGTAAGTTTCAAAACATTCTGCTGAATGGAAAAAAGAGAGACGAAAACTGTGAGAGACAGTCCCTCACGGGGCCCTTTTTCGTTGGCGCACTAAAGCGCAAAATACTTTACGCCGCTTGCACGGTCTTGAAAGCCCCTTGGGACGAATTCTCCTTGAAAAGAATATACAGAAACGGGTATCCAGCTCTTACTGAAAAGGTCACGTCCTCCATCGAGTTCCTTCTATTTTTTACTTGCCGTTTTCTTTCAACGAGAGGTTAGTCGGCTTCCGTGGATAACCCTCCTCCACCTCTTCGCGGGAGAGGAATCTCCGATAGGATAAAAGATTTCTTTGATGCTAATAGTTTTTTGTTCGTCGCATGTAGAATTCTTCTTTGGGGAAAAAAGCTTTGAAGTTTTATCGAAGATTCATCTGTGCGTTAAAGTAGGGTGCCCTATATAATATCAGTATTAGGTATACGTTACTGTGAGCGAACAAGAAATAAAACTTAGGACTTCGCGACCTTTTTTGCGCGGCGGTGGTTGAAAGGAATCCGAACCTCAAGCTCGGACTGGCCAAAACAATTCACTGGTTGAAATAAGTTAATAGAACGTGAAGAAATGCACTATTACTAGAGTATTAATATAACATTTGAACTGCATGTTGAGTAGTGCATCTTGAGAAGAAACCATGGAGCAGCCTTTGAGGGGAAGCCGAAGGAGCACCAGTTGCGTGCGAATTGGGGTGAATTTGGTTTAGATGGTAGAACCAGTTGACCTCGGAACCGAGAGCCAATTGCGCGCAAACGCCTCTGAATGATATAAACATGTCACTATCGGAGCCAGGTTGGGGGCTTGCTCCCAAGTTATCTATGGCCTGCACTGGCCTCGTCAGTAACGTTCTGATCTCAACAGTGCGATCCCCGTTCAAAAACACATCCCTCGTGGTGAATTCCAATATTCCATTCAGCAAATGGCTACGACTATCTTTTCTCAAGCCTAACGATGATGCTCCTTGTTTTACACTGGAACTTTCAATTTTGCCTTGTGACCAATGTGTTTATGATTATCCCGAGTATCTGCTGGAGTGGTACATTTTCGATGCTCGTTTGAAGCTTCGACGAAGCACCAACGCATGCAAGTCATTTCATGCAAAGTTCGCCAGAGATTCCTCGTCAACAAACCAAAATATTTAGGTATGTGTTCACTCAGGCCATGAAAAACACCGCGATTTTCAATGAGATCCTTCTGAATAGCGTCCACAGATAAAATTTCATCTCTGAGTGCTCTGGATTGCTGTATAACAACTTGCTCATTGCCCCATCTACTTGCACTGATAAATCAAAGCCTAATACTCACCGCAGTAACAAGTAGTAGACAACTATCGACGAAATGACCAATGGCATGGATATAAGTACGATAGTAAGGTAAGAATCGTATTTTTAATTTTGATTCTGAATTAATAGTTTTGAATCGGACCTATTTGTACTTCACCGTTGAGGATTTACCCTGCGCGCAACTAGCATACATTCACCATTGATCCTGATTCTTCTAATCAGGATCCCATCATGCTGCTCTATGATGACTGCAATATGGTCCGATTCATTAAAATTGTACGGCTGAGATGGGCTGGACATGTAGCTAGGATGGGTGCTGAATCAGTCCTTTGGAGGGTCCTTGAAGAAGAAATCCACTCGAAAAGACGTCAGAAGCGACTGAATGGATTGGATGGATTGTGTGGATAGGGTTGCTCTTACAATTGAGGAAGTTCGGAACTGGAGATCAGCTGCAGCAAATCGAGATGACTGCCGGACCTTCAGTACTAAAGTACAGGAGGAAAAAGAAGAGAAATGCATGCATTTCATAGTATGCCCCTTATCCTTAACAAAAATCAAGTTGTCCATGAAATTCATTTTCATAGTATGTATTTCGGTAAATAAATTACCTGGAAAAGAAACATTTCCTGATTAGGACAACTCACTATAAATGCCGAGATCTATCACAATTTAGCAGAGCTCTTCCTGGGGTGTGAACGATTCCACCACCATTAGCAGTAATTCCGTGTTTTCTGGCTTGAACGCCGGTACTGATTAGGCTGTTAGTATGACTGGAATAGTAGTTTAACCTTCGTATAGCAGGAGTATCTCGTGCAATGCATACATTAACGTTTCCAACCGTTTTTCTCCAAACCCCCATCAAAGAACCATTTCGAAGGTGCGGATATAATGGGTTACAAAATATCCGCCTCATCCATCCACGAGGAATCCAGGGATTGGATCGATGCCTGCTTCATCGTGCGGCTTTTGAACGGCTTCAATTTTTTTTCTCCCAGTAGCCGACTTCGTCCGATGTTATCCGACGGGAGCACCGTCGCGTCGGGGGATGGCGTGCGGAGATAGGAGCCATCCACGTCCTCCGTCACGAGAGAAAAATGTGACAGCGGCCCTCTGGAAGGAAGCGTCACTCTCGGAGGTTTCTCAGCCCTTGTCATTAAAAGTCATCGAGAACAATCTGACACGGAACACAAAAGAATCCCACTCAAAAACCTCGGGGCGACGGAGGGCGGATCGATAGGCTGTCTGTAGGAAAAGGATTAAGGTGATCACTTGCCTTTGGGCTTCGCCAAGACGGAGGATTCCGTAAATTTTTTCAAGCCCCGTCTTCTATAAATCTTCCCCCGTCATCATCAAACGCATTAATACAGAAAATACCAAATTAATAAAACTCCACACTAAGTTTTATAAGTGGCAAAAGTCCATATTCCGTTGAACACTTCTAATTGTCAACTATTAGATGGTGCGGTTCAAGAAACCCTTATAAAATCGGTGTACGAGTGCTTCTGTACGTGTGCACATGAAACTTCGTTTGGAGGTGAAGCCCAGTGGCTCTCCCCATAAGTAGATAACAAGGTATACATTAATTACGAAAACATTTTCATGGTAAATAGACACTATTTCGTAAGTTCCCAATCACACATTTTCCAGGAGGTGAAAAGTACGTTCGAAATCGTGTCCCTTGGGATCGAAGATTTCAGGCTTGATACCAACTACAGAGGAGTTACGAGTGTTATTGATTCTTCGCCCTTTTCTTGGATCAAAAACTTGCGGTAGGTTGTATCCTACCCCAAACGAAATCCCAAACAGTCAGTTTCGACAGATTAGTAACACATAAGGAGATTGTTACAAGTTCATTCAGGCTCGTAATGTAGGTCCTGATGGTGTTTTTATGTGTTGTTTAGTGTTTTGGGGGTTAAAATGTTAATATATCTAATATATTAATATTTCATAAAATACTATATTAGGTATTATATTTTGTTGCTACACGTATCAATGACCTACTTACTAATTGGCCCATAACCTGTTACATAGGACGATTCGGAAACAAACGTAAAAAAACCGTGTTAGCAAACTGTAATAACAGTGATAATTATAGTGCAAATAACATTTCTTCGGAATGTTGCTATTTTGGCGAGGTTGATATCCCTTCTCCATTGTTGGAGTTTCTGAGGGCGTTCGCTAATGGTTTCAACAAGTACAAGAGACCCCAAAATAGGTTGGACAACCTGCCTTTTATCTGCTCGATGAGGTATCTATCGGAAAACATTTAACCAGTAGGCAGTCCAGGAAATTTAATAACACGAGGTAATTCCCTTTATTATGAGAAGAGGTTGACTTGTCATGCCCCCTAAACGGCCGTTCCTGTTTGCCCAAGAAAAGAGTGCAGTCATAGTCGTTTGATTTGTGATTTAAGGCAACTGTAGGTAGCTGTAGGTAATTGTGGTAGGTAAAAGCGATTCAAATTTTCAATTGAATGTTTTACCGTTGAATAAATATGTTATGTTCATTCTTCATTTCTTGTGGGGAAGCGCCGCTTCCTGCGCTTCCCCTGACGCTACGCCCTTGCTCACCACCGATCTCCATAATGCAATGAGATGTTATCTACATACCGATTTTCTCTTCAAAGACGCCTCTTTTCCCAGGTCACTTTTTTGCCATCTGAAATATAATAAACTCACAATAAATAGAATTATTAATCACTCAACTCCTTGAAACTAATTGTCCCTAATAGGGGCCGTGACAGTCATTAGTGTGGACCATCAAGCAGATGGAGAACGGTCATATTTTGGAGGACCCGAGTATTAGTATACTGAAAACGGGGTAGAAGTGGAATGAGACCCTCATTGCAGGACTTTAATGACAAATAGTTGCCCATTTGGGACAAGAGGTGCGGGGAATGGATTCTCCACGAAGTGGGGAACAGTTGGAGGAAATCGGGTCTTCTCCGATGTTAACACTAATGTGTTTTTGCTACTACGAATATCCTAAGACAGCGACAGTTCAAACGTTATTGTTTCGCGCTGCGGTATAACTAAATGCGTCTCATAACGAGGGAAAGAGCACTAATAATACGAACTTTTATTTGACCAATTCGTTCAGTGCAATCAGAAGATTGACGATTCAAAAAACGCCGAGTAAATGACTTCAGTGGAGGTGACAAGAAAAAACTTATTAAGTCCACTGTAACTAATTTTCCTATTGACCAAAAACGTTTTTCTTGTGTTATAATTTTTTTTAGTATTTGATAAGTAGTAGATAGACTTGTTATGTGTTGCTTGATTGATGTGGACCTGTAACCTGCTGCCTGAATACACCACAGACTTGTGAGATTCGACCTGAACAATATGAAAAATCTGTCAGTTTTGAACTCTGTGAGGTGCATGAAAAACTGCTTGCTCACCTTCACCTGCTGAACAACTCCGACAGGGTACCAAAAAGTCACTGCAGGACTTCATCATTTGTAGAACGTAGCAAATATTTCCACAACGCTTTTGCATAGATCACTCTTCAGCCTAAATCACTATTCAGTACAAAATATACCTGTGTCATAACTACGAGTAATACGAAATATTTGGAGTAATGCAGTAAAATATTGTGTCCAGATGGTCATTGAGTGACGGAGGAAGTCGGTAACTACCTCACTGTGGTTTCTTCGGTTTTCAACTGGATTGCAGGCTGACCTAATGATAATTATTATAATATGCGGTTTATACTGGTACTAGCCACAATTCACCCACCATCCATTCAGGAATACACCCTAATTAGTTCCCTGAAGACATAACGTATATTTGGAAATCTTGTGGATCCACTGAGGAGACATTCTGGAGATATTGGGGTTTGGGCAGGGATAACAGCTTGAGAAGTCACATAAAGTGATTTTTACTCAGATGTCTGACCGGTCACTTTGTATCACGACTTCGTTGTCACTCATCCTGATAATCCCCTACAAAGTTGGACGGTATTCGATCAATTTCGTTGAGACGCAGTTTTACTGTAACCCTCTGTATCCGTCCAGTGACCAGCCGTTGTGCCGGAGGGCCCTTGAGAGGAAGATAATCAAAGATCGTTTGATGCTTTGAAAGGGCTAGGAGAAAAGCGAGGCACCCTTGCAGGGAAGGGACCTTTACAGGACCTTTACAGGACACCGAGCCTTCGGGTCCTCGATGTTTAACTCAGGATGTGACAAAGTCATCCCCACCGAAAGTGGCCTTCACGCCCCTTCGGTTTCCAGAAAGAACAAGGTGGCAAAATAAAAGACCGAAAGCACTTTGGACACTCCGACTCTCCTCAGTTCGATTGTTTCACGGATCATCGGCCTTTCTCAAAGTTTACTTAGGTCGTAAACTGTTAGAAACGGTTTGGTGTGAGTTCCTACGAAGACAGTCTTGTTATCCATCCCTATGCCGAAATAGCTTGGTCCCAACCATTCAGAAACTAGTGTCCCAAATACAAGGAGAATGAGTGAATGGGTTAGCTGGTACGCTATATTGTATAGTACGAGTACTACCTACGAAAAACATACTCGTATCTGACAACTGAAATTTGGAAAAACCATCATTTTTGTTGCTGACTGATATCCTGCATACCAAAATAACAGTTCCGCCGCAGTCAGTTGTCAAATCACTGCACTCCCTGAAGCGGGATTTCAGTGCCAAAAGGAGAACAGGGATTTCATTGGGAAATTTATAATTATCGCTGATTGGCAGACTACGAGAAATTACCAAACCCTCGGACGTACGCTGGGCGCCACCGGCACCAGCCAACGGTTTTCTCTGAGCTGCTTCCGAACAGTTTACATCTACTCAATTTTATGACCTCGGAAAATCCTGCTAACTGAATTGCCAGGGCTGTGCAGGACGGTGCGAGAAACCAGCCATCCGGCCGCCAGCTCCTTTCCTTGCCACTGTCAGCCTCTTTTCCCCTGTATTTCATCGTTTTGTATTTTCTCCAGCTTGAGGCTAAGAGGTAGCAAATCAACTCAAATAAATCCAGATCAAATCGCAAGCAGCAAATTTCATCAGACTCCACGTATCGACCAGATCTACTCCCCGATCTCTACGGGGCAACAAGTGCTTCTCCTTGGATCAGCAGCATATCCACATCAATTACCCCTACAATTACTGCCACAGCAATTACCCCACGCTGGTCAGAAATTCCCATATATTCTATTTTTAAGCAATACCTAACCTTCACATTTAATACCTATTTAATCAAGGAGCTCCTTCAGTTTATGTATTTGTCTCTATCATTGATAAATGGTTTATTCTCAACTCTGGGACAGGTTGTTTGGTTCTCTCCAAACCCCAGGCAGGTGGTCCCAGGGAACGCCTGCGCCATAAAAACTTGCCAATGAGGTACTGACACTATATTCTAAAAAATATGTACTATAGATTGTACCCGATTGTACAAACGGGCTGCGGGCCGCCACAGGCTCTTGGTCGAACGCGAAAAACCTGCGTCATACCTGATACACTCACTCTCTGCACTAAATGCAATATTCACTTTTTCATAACGTATTAAGTACGAAGGCCAAAACAATTTGGATGTTGTACAGTCGGTCGACTACTGTAGAAAGTTGTGAAAACCCCATGGAAACTGCCGAATTGGCCGAAGGCTCCTCGAAGGGACGAGAGACTATGGAATTTTAGGGTCAATTAAGAGGTCGCCGACGAAAGTTTCTGCCAAAACCGCGTCCATTTCCCAACGAGACCGCTGGCGGTTTTGGACCTCGTCTCTTGGCAGCCCCCATTTGCTTCTTAACTACGTTAATATTAAACTATCCCACCTCCACCTCCGACCTGAGCTCTCCAGGGTACGCATCAACAAATAGCACCCGAAGGGGTCTAGAGGTTCCTGAGCGAATCCAAACGTGGCTCCGGTAGCCGGAAGGCGAAACTGACTTGACGGCGGATTACCGACCATTATTCACCATTAATTTGAATAAACCCGATAATTAAATCGCATCTAAAACGCTGTCTCTGCCGCGATTCAATTCATCAGAGCCACGGGGTGGGGGGGGGGACCGACGGGAAAGTTTGTAGAGGGTACATTTCGATTTAATCACCCGCACTTCGCTGTTCGACCAGCTTCAATATTTATGGCCCACATTTATACACTGAACAGTCTAACCGCGGTAACTGTAATTCCGAGTGGAATTCGTCACAATTCCCTCGAGCGAGGTTGAAACCATGCAGCATGAACTAGTTAGTGAAATTTTGACATAACGTACCTCATTCACGAACATATTCCACAGTTTTCTACCATGAAAACCCAAAGAAACCTGTTCTCTGTAACTGCGGGATTTGTTAAGAAAATGAAATCTGAAAGCTTCTTATTTCTTGACAATTATTGTAATTTTTGAAGGCGATCAACGGATTTCAATCGTTTCCTATTATATTTTTCAGCACGATTCTGAACCGGATTGAAGAGACAGCGAAAGAAGCATCAGAATCATAGCGTCATTCCTGATTAAATCAGAGTCTAGATTATTGATGTTTCAGTAAGTTCAGCATAGCACATTTACAGAGAATGAGACGTACAGCATAGCACCAGTAATATTCGTATAGAGCAGCAGAGCAAAGTAAGGAGAAAAATTACGACAGCATAGCACAACAACAAAATTTTCAAATTATTCTGATTACTTAAACTTCTGTTGGATATATTATTTTAACTGTACCAATTGAAATGGGGAGGAGAGAGAAAATTAGAAAAACTCTTACGCCTTTAGTACAAATCAGTTGTTTGTCCTCCTGAAATGTAGGCAATTGTCAGATGCGGGTTCAGAAGTGACGATATCAAGAAATCGTGGGTTTAAAATGAAACGGAGCTGTGTAACGAAGAGTTCCCTGCTGCGAATCGCTGTGGAAGCTCTCACAGTGCTGATTGCTACTTTTGTTGAAAATTGGTCTTGTTGGAGGTCCATTTCATCTCTTTATAAGTAACGCTATAGAATCACAAATCAATTTTTGGGCGTTTTTTTGTCGTTTTCGATTCGAACAGAGGTCTTTCCATTCAAAACAAGTTCTATACAAATCAAAATAAAGTAAATAAAAAAAATTCTGAATGCAACCAACAAAATTTATTTAATACTATCCTGTTCAACGCCCGGGTAATCCAGCTGGCGCCTGATTATGACGTGATTATAGGCTATTCTTTTGGCTTTGAGTCTGACAAAAAGATTCCTCAACGCCGTATTCACTGAACGGAGATCCACAGAAAAAACCCTCTTCGCCACTTACCGTGGTGATTTATTGTGACGTTACTTGTGGAACGGGGACCGCTCTCCATCTGGAACGTGTACGGCTTTAGTGGGACAGTCCCCGCATTTTTATTGCTGATTTCTTTTCCTAGGGGTCGCCTTTTAGTTTAATTTCATCGAAACTTCCGAAAGTAAAATTTATAAACAAGTTTTCGGTTGTAGGACTCGAAATGTTCCTTCTACACGACCCCCGCCCGGAACCAACGTTCTTACAAACTAAACATTAAATTAGTGTGAGTCAAAAAGACACAGTAACTCTCATCAGGAGAGTAACACGTGGAAGGAGGAGGAGCGAGCAAAATGTGACGTTTCACGGGAAAAAGCCCCTAAACTTGTGGGAGGAAAATTTTTCAGGCCAGTTTTTGATTACAAAGTCAGAAATGTCGATTTTTTCGACTTTTTAATCGATTTTGTTACATTAACCGTCGTCAATCACGTTTGATTAACTCCTGATTTAAAAAAAAAAAGTTAATTAACTACCAGATTCTCTAATTTCAATTCGTTTATCCTGTAAGTTGCCACGACATTCAATTACAAATTACAAATTTGTTCTCTTAATCGTGAAAACATTATGTAAAAACCAGCGTTTTCAGGATGGTTTCAATATTCAGAAAGTATTAAAATCCCAGCTTTGCCAAATACAAGTTAAGGTGCCAAATAAAGTGCGTTAAAAAAAAAAAAAAAAAACGCACCACTATCAAGGCTTTTCCGGCTGCAGTAGAATGGTATTTTCAAGGCGAGGGGTGATTATGGGTGAAAATCAAGGTAGTTTTCTATATTAGGTTGAAAACGCCCATTACTTTAAACAACAGATTCTTAGGATAAGTTCATATTACTTACTTAGTATTGACATTTTACGTCTTTACTATGGCACATAACTCAAAAAGTGTGACATTACGGTGTGACGAAGAAAGCGTTATGAAACATTTCTAATGATTTTCACGTACAACCGATTCGTTGTTACGGAACTTTAACTTCGCCAGTTATCATCGTACAAAAATCGTTCACCACTCGTTGGATAGCTCTCGATTTACCTAACCATATTACGTTAACCACTGCGGAGTGCGTGGCCGAAAAGCTGCGGTATGAGCGTGATTGTTTAAATAATTGTTTACACACAGGTGATCATTCTCAATAATAATTATAAATATATAAATATAAATTATTTATATAACAATTAAAAAAAAAAAAAATGAAGTACGAGGTACGTGGTGTGGGTGTGGGAGGGGGCGCAAAGACATAAAATGTCCCTCGTGGTTGCGTACTTGTACAAAAGCTGTACATTTTATGTACAGTTTCTTCGAAAATTCGCTCTTATAGTCATGCTGCATGACTGGGGACTTATCTCAGTTTGATAACCCTGAAACAGAAACGCTGTACTGAGAGTGAGAGTACACCGATAACCCGCACACAGATGGATGCCAATGCATAAGGGATCTACTAACATTTTCTTGTTTACTCAATCTTTATATTGCTTATGTATCCCAACCGTTGTATAACGCTATTTACTGTAGTGTTTTCCTCAATAAAAGATTAAATCTTAATCTTGATATTAATAAATTTTATTAGATGTCGATGGGCAGACTGACCAATTTGGGTGGACAAAAATCTGAAACTCGGAGATCTTTTAGGAAATTTCACGGTGATCAAGAAAGTAGCGAGGAAGAAATGGGGGTTTCAGATATCTGCCTCCTTCTGGCCCCTCTGACGTCATCACAACCTCCTTTCACTACCGCCGGATCACCTAGCCAGCCAGCCGTCTGACGTCATACGCCCGTGCGTCATAGGCTGTGACGTACTAGTTAGCCTCCTGCCAGCCGTCTGACGTCATACGCTCGTGCGTCATAGGCTCTGACGTAGTGACCCGCCCGCTTGTGTTCTGACGTGATCTGAGGGAAAGGGTGAATCAAGGGAACAAATTTTTCCCGTTGGTGTTTGGACTCGGTCCTGTTTCTCGTGATTATGAGTCGAGTACTTAACTTCGAGACCAGAATTGATTGATTGATTGATTGATTGATTGATACGATTTTATTTTTCATCAGGAAGTGTTCGGAGTTTTATTCTTTAGTACAAAACGCTGTAAATGTTTTCTAAACACTATTAGAGCTCTTACGTCATGCTAGGACACTTAAAAGTCGACGGAACGCTTTTGAAAAATACTATTGGGAAAACATCGACTTGACAGTCATGAAATTCCTCACCCGTGAATCAGCGTTAGTCTCCTCTTCTCATCGACTCAATTCTCCGTTTTAGTTCGGCTTGTTCCCTCACGAATCCTTGCTGTGAAACTTCGTGATGCAAGGGAATGAAAAAGAATAAACGAATGATTCCGGCAGCCCAAGTGCAGATTGGAAACGTGGGCTCGCCGTCCGGCGCAAATAAACCCCCAAGTACCCTCCGCTCCAGTGTTTTTCCACCCGCGAGTTAAATTGAGAACGTTAACATCAAGTTGATGGGAGAGGGTTCGGGAAAGTAAAACAACACGATCTGTTGGTTGGATCCACTCTCAATTGGATCCCTGTGGGTCGAGGACTTCAGATTAGTTTCAACCGTCGGAGTTAGTTGTAGCGGTCCTTCAAGGAAACTCTTGAAGTGAAATTTTTTCCCCTCCCTTTTTTTGCGGCTCAAAAAACGGAAAGAGGACTACAACGAGGGGAAAAACTACGAATTCCGTGGAATTCGAAATCGAGTTGAAGGATAATCGAATTCGGTTATGGGCAATCGATATTGAACTTCACGCCGCACAAGCGTCAAAATGGCCGATGTTGTAGGACAAAGTCGTGTTCCAGTTTAATGGTTGTTCGGCCCCCAAAGTGGTTTGGGCTCCTTAGGGCCTCAGTTTCCCTTATTCCCCGTAGCCCACTAGCGCTCTCGATCTGCCTCTTTCCCACTTACAGTTGCCGCTAACTCTATCGGCCTTCCACTACCGCCTTTAGTTTCCCTTATTCCCCGTAGACCACTAGCGCTCCCAAACTTCCACTTTATCACACATATTTACCAAATGACAACACCTATACAATTCACCCAACACATAATAATTCCGGAATATTATTTCCTAAATTATAAATGCAAGTTGGGGTAATATGCCGAGAAAAGGTCAAAACATGAAGTACCTAGATATACCGAACTGCGCCATATTGCTCCCACCCGAATAGTGATGCCATATCGGGTTTTTTGTGAAGGGGCAAATTGGGGGGGGGGGGGGGACGTCAACGGTTTTTCTCTCAATGTCGGAGGGATCTGGGGGAAATTAAGAAGGTAGAAAAAACGTAAAGAAAGAAGAAGGGACTGAAAACGACAGCCAAGACAAAATCAAGATGCCAAGAGAGAGTGAGAAGTACAACAACACTAACACCTCCCTTATCTTATCTAATTCCACGCTCGGTGCTCGAAACCGATCGAGAATTGCAAGGTAAGGAAATGCACTAAGAGTGACACATCTATCGTATCCGGCTTTCCTGTAGTTTTGATGTAGTGGGTGTTTGGAATTGCAGAGTGGATATCATGCGACCCTAGTTCTACGTCCAGGGCATTTTGTAAATATTGCAACTGCTCGTTAGCAGCACATTAGAATGTTTCCTTATTATGAATTGGGGAGAAATTGGGAGCACGGCAGAATTTTTGGGTAGTTTATTGCGCCGTCGATAGTGCTGAAAACCCAAGGTTGAGGAACATAGCACATTTTGCCTTATCACTATTGTCCCTACCCATCTCAACGTCGAGAGAGCGTTCTCAGTTTATAACAATTTGCGTTTATAACAAGAACATTTTTATATATAATTTTCCAGCTTTATCCCACTTTTCTAGTTTTTGTAGGGGGATTTTTTCTCAGCACAGGGGGTTTTGGTGAGAGTGGTTTGGCTACACTGCTCCTATCCTGAATTCCGACTCCATTCAGTCGAATGCTGCCAGTTTGTTATATTCGCGCTCCCCAGTTTTCCATATTTTCAATTGGTCTACCACAATAAAATTCGATCACCGGTTTTCCGATTCTATTCGTTCACTTATCTTTCCCCGTGCAACTATACAATGGTTTCTATCCGAATAGTTCTGAAGGAGAGATTTATTCATTTATTTATTTCCTTCTTACATGTTACATACATGTTAGGTACATGTTACTATTAGTTGATATTGAACGTAATCAGGAACTACTTCCTGACGAGTAGTTTTCACGAATTTGTCACTCGTAGCCTCTCCAAGTCGTCTACTTATAATTCAAGTTATTTCAAAGTTCAATTTGTGACATGAAGCCAATACGAACACACGTTCAGTCGTTCAGTATTCATGCCCAGCTCTTTCCCAATATATATCCAATTTATTGGTGGCGGGTACTGACGTCCCCACCGTAATCCTCCTTAGCTCTCTATAATTTTGTTTCGCGGCTTAGTCTATAATCCTCTTTCTTCCTATCAATTACTATCTCATGGACGGAAAGGGAAAGGACTAAAACCTTCTTCTCGCCCGAACCCCCCACCCACGGAGAAAATACCTTACCTTATTAATGGTTTTCTCCCTGGCATAATGAACGACGAAGCTCGACTTAGCTCGCAGTTAAGTCTGCCGGAAGGTGGTGGGGATTATAAAGAGAAAAATTCTTATTAGTATTAATCGTTGCGGTCATTAATCAACCATCCGCAACCCTTTCGTCTTTCTCCGCTGGAAATGAGATCGAATTAATAATTCATGACTGAATATTACCCTCTTTATGCTTTATACTGGGCGATTTGTTTAAGTGGGTGGAACTCTTGAAGTTTTGAATGTGATTATGAATTGAAATTGAATTTTTTAGTGAATGATTTGTCGACTACCTGAGGAATAATGTTCGTGAACACCTGAGAAAACTACGACTGTCATCTACGGACTACCAGTACAACCGGTTCGAGATTTTGTTGTTTGGATTGGAAAGGGCATTGGAAAACGTGAGGTCAACATTTTATTTGTGCTCAATTTGTTGATAGATCGATATTTCCCATTGAAGAGCCTGACATGCAAAACCCCTCGAATTGCAATTTGAAGGTGCAAAACCCCTCGAATTGCAATTTGAAGGTGGAAGTAAACACAAATTGCATTACGAATTTCATCTATGAGAGCCACCGTTGGACCAAATCAATAACGGTACCTCAACTTCGTATCATTAAACTCCAAAACCGCCTAAAATGGGGCGGTCGATCGAATAGAACCGAAGTTATGCACGTTACGAGTTTCTAACTCCTACTGCGATGAATACGATATACCATCATCTTGGGATTCCATCATCACGGCCCGATCATCGCCGAAATCGGTTGAAATTCTTGATTCACGTACAATTTATACACAAGTGCCAAATGGAGTTAGTCACTCGCTAGGGGGGCGAAGTGATACCCATATAATGAACCAAAGATACAAGTGAAATATTGTGGACGACTACTCCCACCTGAGACGCTAGTTGTTGGGCCACAACTAACTCCTGCGTATTCCTGTAACACTATTTAAGCCTGAAAATCGATAGGTACAGCATTTCAAAATCCGTAGAGAACCTTCCCAATTACAAATGTCACTTTGAGGCGTCACTACTGGTCCTATCGTGAAGCCAAAAGTTTCAAATGAAGAATTAGAGGATTTTTCAGGGTATGGAACACAAAGGGTATAGGGCTATAGGGAGTATAGGGTATAGAGTATAGGGTTCAGGGTATATGGTTCAGGGTTTTATAGGATATAGGGTTCAGGATTTTATATGATATATGGTTCAGGGTACTATTGGATATAATATATTATGATATAATATATCATATATCAATATGATATAATATCATATTATGATATTATGTTGAAACCAATTCTTTTGGTAGGTATAGCCGGAATTTTCATCGAGGACGAACTCTGAAATAAACCAAAAAGAAATGCGGATACCATCGGTTTCATGTGGTTTTTTGAAGGATACGAATTCACGAAAATTTTGAGTAGCGAGTACCGGCTTAGCGTAGATTAACCACGATTTCATGACGACAGAACTTTTGTTCTTAGTGATTCAATTAATTTTTGTTGACTGGCTGAATAATACACTTCATGTACCAACTCGAGAGGGAAGTTCTTTGTCTTTCTCCGCACTTTGCACTCCCCACATTTCTTATTTATCACTCATTTCCAAGGGAGCGAGTTGACAATCCCAATGATCGTTAACTTGAACGAGTTTACATTCTTAGCCTACGTGTACCGTGAGCGACCTCAATGCTACTTTGGTGACGGGAAAGTCTTATAGCTGTAGAAATGATTCTTAATAATATGTTGAAGAGTAGTGGGATACGACCCACCCCGTGCAAATACATTATACAGAAGGAACGATTGAACAATAGTAATATAAATCATTTATAACGAGGATACGCGTAATGTCTTATCGAGTCTGGCGAAAATATAAATCAACATGCGGCCTGAAGTCCTACCGTTGGATTCACGCTCATGTTGACAACGTTTTACTGGTTTATGCAACGATCCGCTGGTCGTACAACGCCTTTAAAAATTCTCTAAATCGCAATATATTACAATTTGTTTCAAACTACATCCGTTCTTGAAGGGGTGAAATGTGTTGCTTCGCGGCGATGAAAGTCTGGTAAGACTGTTTTCCCTCCAACATCGTCTTTTCGCTCAATCTCGTTTTTTTTTCAACTTGAAGAAGCTTTTCAACACGCAACGTTTACCGTGTTGTGCTCAGCGTCTCCTTAGTCATCAGTCGGAGGCTGATGGAAGGCTGATGGAACGCTGATTACCCTTGACAAACAAAGCTGTTATGCGCCGCTCTTCATCTCATTCTCAGGACGTTACGATAAGAAAAGGGTGATTTTCCGTGAAAATGAAGTTCATTTAGTTCGGCATAACATACTTCCAGTAATACCTGGCTCCTCGCGTTCAATTCAACGGGAAAACTGTTTGTCTTTTCGTATCTCGTTGTCGAAGAAAATATCGTCGAAACTTTGGATTCACATTGAAATGCGAGATATTCTTCAAGCTATGAGCTCTTCAGTTTATTTCCACATGAATAGGCTGCTAGATCAGTGGACAAGCCACCTTATTCCTTTTTTTTTTGTATGCGTTTATTTATAATAATGATACAGAATATTATTTATTACAAATGATACTCTCCACTATAAATCTAGAACTCTGTGGGGAAGAGCTGCTTTCAAACTACATATTTAAAACCTACTCGTATTATGTATATTGGAAGAACAGATTAATTATAAAATCAATACTTTTCTTGCTTCTTCATAAATATGTAATATTAAACATTTATTCCTGGTTCTGGTATTACTGCTTATAATATAAATTAATTTTCATCTTAAAGATATGAAGCGAAGGGATGGAGTTCGAGCTGTCGGGCAGGTCATTAAAAAGTTTCAAAGTCATGACCAAACAGGCCACGAAACCTTTTCTGAAAAGGTGTCCCGTGTCACAGTTCCAGAGTTTTTGATAGGATCACTTGAGACAGGGACGGGCCTTCTGACAAAGTACCGCTAGTTCATCTAGTTTGTTCACAAAGGTACCAAATCGCAGGTTTTTTTCGTTATGTTTTCCAGTTTCCCTTAAACTATCCATTTCAATTTTTTTCTAAAATTATTCTAAACGTGTTAGAAACCGTTGTTTTGTGTTGTAAATAAGCTGTCGGCTTAATGAATATAAACAAGGCTGGATGCCGTGAGTATCGCGCTCCAATCGTGGGCCAAACTTGCGTAAACCCGCCGGAATAAATAATGGAAGTTTATACGTACTGCAGTAATAACTGGTTTTTGGGTGAAGAGCAGTAAGTCTTGCTGAAGTAGGAAGTGAATGAAGTGAAGTTGAAGTTAAATATTTCGAGTTTACAACTTCCGTTGGAATTTGATCACTTTGATTCCATAAACTTTAGATGCCCTACACTTTATAAATATTCACTTATAATATTTATACATTTTATAAATACTAACTAAATAACTTCGCCTGTTATAAATACTCGAATATACCTTATACGAAATAAGCACATTTTTGGGCCTGGGTCTGAGTAGGATGTACATGGTTCCTGAACTACTTGTGAAAAGAGCAGGTTTACGTCACATGTAACCATTTTACAATGTAACAATTTTTGAGGGAAGTTCAAATTCTATCGCATCACAATCACTGATCACCTAAACTACCCGGTTCAACAGCACTATAAACAAGTTCATAGCAAACAACTAAAGGTGTCTGAAACGCTATTTTTAGCGAATTTTCGAAGAAAAGTAATGTATACAAAACATCGACATTTATTCGAGAAACCAAACAATTTGGAGTCACTGCAATAGCATTTCCTTTGAATTTCATTTCCAACTGATTTTATAGTAATAGAAGAAACCAAGTTGATATTGTTATAGTAAGGCCATGTTGCATGTGTTTTTGGTTGACGGCTAGTAGAGAGACTGAACCGAACACTAATAAAATTGTTGGCAATATTTGTGAATAAAAATCAAGATAAATTGAATTGAATTGAATTTCAGTAGTAGTAAAACTCTGTGGACCGGGTCCACAGATAAGACAGATAAGATAGAACTCTGCAAAACAGGACATTTTTCCCCAAAAGTGCAAAATTTGCATTTAATGTTTGCATTTACATTTAATGTTATGTTACGGTAATCTTATGTTTCTAGTCTCGTGTTGGCCAAACTACTGGTCCTACAAAATAATTTGATACAGAATAATAGATCAGAATGGTGCTTCTAGACCGAATGGTTTTCTCAAAAGCGGGAATCCGGTATTCTGGACCCAACTGACTTGAAATGTGCACGGCGTCTAGAGAGGTTTTAATAGAGAAACATAATATGTTTTAATTTCCTAAAAAGCGTGAAATTCTTGGGTTGTGTCGGACTATTTAGGATATAGCTCCAAAACTATTCGTTCGATCCAAATTTCTTTATTTCGTCTCAAAGCTAGTTAATTTGACTTGCAGACCCCATACCTATATATAGGTACCTACGCAGGCGTCAAACATTTCAATATGGGTATCCAGAATTTCACCTTGCTGACATCTACTGATTTATTCCTGCTCGCTCACTTAACATGTTTTTAAGAACTCGGCGCTTGGACCCCCCGGATGCTTACCGTTTGGAGCCTGCGGCTAAAAATCGAGAAACATGGAACATGCTTTAGCTATGTCTTCTTTCTCTGTTTGTTTTTTTATTCGAAAAATGTGATCATATACGAGGATGATAAAATATATTTTTTTTATTTTATTCCCCACAATCATTCGAAGTGATGGCCAATATTGGTTTATGGTAACTGAAATAACTTATATAATTTGTAGTATCAATCTTGTCAATATTACGAGTGAAGATAACATCAATGCACGATCCTCCTCGAGTAGTTGATTTAGCAGGATTTGTTGCACCATGTATGTTTTCTAATTAGCTTCCCTGGTAATGAAGCTTCGACCCTAGCACATAAGATTGTTTACTAACCATTTATAACATCGCATTGTTGGATTAATATCTCGTAGATAAATATAAAACTGCGACATAAATGCGTGATAAATCGAGAGCTTTCCAACGAATGGAGAACGATTTTTGTCCGATGAAAACTAAAGAAGTTTCATTTCCCTAGAAACGACTCGGTTGTACGTGAAAATCATTAAAAAATTTCGTCACCCATTTTTTGTGACCAATTTTTCGTGACACATTCCGTGTGACATTTTTCGGCTAGTTAGTACAAGGCTAAAGCATGTTCCATGCTAAAAAGTTCTTAAATTTGAATGAACGTATATTTTAAACGGAGTTAACTTTGAAGTGGACTTTTTTTTTCTTTTTTCTTAATAAAATCAATCAATCAATCTTAATAAAAATTTGTTGGTTTTTAAATAGTGGCGTACACAAAACTTCAAGGAGGCGACAAGGGATCGTGGCCCACTCAGACTTTGTATGAGTGGAAAAACCTTGTCCTCCACTAACCGCCACACCCTAACGAAAATATATTTCGAAGTCGGCTGGTGTGGAATTGATGTCAACTCCCATAAAGTTCCACAAAGCTTTTTGAAAGGCTTTTGTTGCTCGAGTGATTAACCTTTTCGTCTGCCGCGAATGAACTTGACTGAGAGAGAGAGAACTCGCAGCGCAGATGAAAAGTCGCTGAAGGGCTGGCGGAAATTACCTCCTATGGCAACATCCGTCATCTGCACGCGAGCCGGCTTAATGCGTATCTACTTTTCGGTCATCCGCCGAGTCTACACAAGTAAAGGATACGCGAGTTTATATAAATATTTAGGTTATGTTGACATCTATGGCAGGGCGTTGATGAGAATCGTTTTCAGTGCGAATATTACGGGAGGAAGGCATTTCTTAGTAATGAAGCTTGTCACCTGAAGTTTGACGATGACATTATTTTGATTCGAATTCTCTACCTCTTCAAAAGCGGTTGTACACTTCATAATATATTACACTTTCCGAAACGAAAGTGGCAGGTACTGGAATATCTGCGCGTCGCAACTCGTTTGTAATTATCGTGGTCGTGCTCGCCCCACTAAAAGGCAACCAAACGAGCCAGAGACGTATTCAAACGTAACATAAGCGCCATTTCAAAATTCACAAAAGCAACCGCAAGGAAGATGACATTTCATCCCATTTGACGTCCCGACTCTGGTGCTACTTACATTTTGTTTGCATGAACTAAACAAGCCAAAAAAAACCACTCAGTGAATTTCGTCAAGTATGAACGGATCAAGTGGGGAAAAGATGAAGTGGTCCGGATCCCCTAAATCAAGTCAATTCTATGGTAAACAGATTGACGGTCGGGAGGGGAAAAGGCGGATGTCCCTTGTCCTTCCCGACGAGTTCACTGGGAAACAACTAAAGTCAAGATACGAGAAAGATAAGATGTTGGGAGGCTTACTATAACTGAAGCACCGCGACCTAATTAGATCTATTGTGCCCTTCCAGTAATTAGAAGCTCCTCTGTGAGCTCCGGTTGTTTTACCAACTTCTAGACGCTATTAAGATTTCTTATTTAGTTTTCTGGGTCAGGTTTTTCGTTACCCAAGCACAGAAACCGGGACCTGGGCAGTCCCTCGCAGTGACAGGGCGTCATCGAGGCAGAGATTCTACAGAGACGCGGTGGAGATTCTACAGAGGCTGAGGTTGAGTAGGTCCGCGGTGGCTGCATGCGAGGGTTCTTTTGTGAATTTTGGTTTATTATCTTCGATAATGAACCATTGGAATCGCCCAAAGAAAAAAAAATTTTAACCCCCCCTCAAAATTTGTTGGTTTACGTTTCAAGATACGTAGATTCAGAAAATCGAATAAAAAAACTCTGCAAATTCTTGACACAACGGTTCATTATCTTCTTTGTACAGATCACCCTTCTGTCTAGATCACTAGGTCTAAATGTCTAGATCCTAAATGTTAGATTAATTATTATTATCAATTATCACTAATTATTAATCATTTTATCAAGTACCTAGTGAAAATTATTATAATTTATTGTTAGGTATTGATAATTCGTATTTATTATTAATAATAATTATTATTAATTATGATTAATTAATACGATATAATTCTGGGGTTTTTAATACTACGTCGGTAATAATTTTTCTATAAAAGAAGTACCTACCAACAAACATTCGAAATTACCTTCATTTCCGTAGCACGAAACGCACCTCAGAACAACAAACTCGACATCACTTAAGTCATATGATGTTCCAAAGAGCTTGTAAGTATGAAAATGGACCTGTATTTCAACAGTTTGATTCACGATCGGGTTGTGAGGCACAATCTTTGAGCCGTCATTGTGAACGAACGGCTGGTCGTACAAAGCTGCGGATGGTCTTAAAAAATTCTACGGAACAAACTCTATCTAAATATGAAATAAAAAACATACCGTTTGATGGGAATTTTTCGAGATATGGAATTTTCAAAATTTCAAAATTCGTTTTGAACCCCTTCCCCTTGACCTAGGGTTATGAAAAGTTTCGTGGATCATTGTGGGGCTGGTCCAAACCCAGAAACCAAATTTCGTAATTTTAACTCAACGCTAACTGGGCAAAGTGCCTCGGACGGCGGACGGCGGACGGCGGACGGCGTACGGCGTACGGCGTACGGCGGACGGACGGATTTTTTTTTATTCGATTTTCAGAATCTACGTATCTTGAAACGTAAACCAACAAATTTTGAGAGGGGGTTAAAATTTTTTTTTCTTTGGGCGATTCCAATGGTTCATTATCGAAGATAATAAACCAAAAATCCGTCCGTCCGCCGTACGCCGTCCGCCGTCCGAGGCACTTTGCCCAGTTAGCGTTGAGTTAAAATTACGAAATTTGGTTTCTGGGTTTGGACCAGCCCCACAATGATCCACGAAACTTTTCATAACCCTAGGTCAAGGGGAAGGGGTTCAAAACGAATTTTGAAATTTTGAAAATTCCATATCTCGACAAATTCCCATCAAACGGTATGTTTTTTATTTCATATTTAGATAGAGTTTGTTCCGTAGAATTTTTTAAGACCATCTGCAGCTTTGTACGACCAGCCGTTCGTTCACAATGACGGCTCAAAGATTGTGCCTCACAACACGATCGTGACTCAAACTGTTGAAATACAGGTCCATTTTCATACTAACAAGCTCTTTGGAACATCATAATATGATATTCCATAATATGATATTCCATATTATGGCTTAAGTGATGTCGAGTTTGTTGTTCTGAGGTGCGTTTCGTGCTACGGAAATGAAGGTAATTTCGAATGTTTGTTGGTAGGTACTTCTTTTATAGAAAAATTATTACCGACGTAGTATTAAAAACCCCAGAATTATATCGTATTAATTAATAGTAATTAATAATAATTAATAAATACGAATTATCAATACCTATCAATAAATTATAATAATTTTCACTAGGTATTTTCTCATGCCTCTGGCATGTGGATCTATTCCATGAGCCTTGAGTTTCTGATAGCAGCCACTCTTTTATGGTGCTTTTCCTGAGGCTTTTGGATGAACCACAGTAGGGTTCGGGTCGATGATGACAGTCTCTGACCCTATTTTGGCCTGTGTATCTGCTTCCTCGTTCCTCTTCAGCCCTGAATGCCCAGGCACCCTTACAAAGGTGAAATCATTCCTGTCCTATATGTTTTCCAGGGCATTTTTGCAGTCCATCACAATCCGAGGTGTTATTACTGTAGAGGCCTTCAATGCGGCTTGGATAACGGAACATACTAAATTAGTTTTGAAACTTGACATGTGAGACATGACATTGGCAGCACTTATTTTATGTATAGGTCGCCCTTCCGTCCAGATCGCTGTTCCGTATACGACTGCAGTATCCTTGTGAATCCCATTAAAATACTAAATTCAAGAAATGAGCTGATTTATGGTGTGTTCGTTCGAGATGGCGGTAGCTAGCTCAGTGACGGTCTCTATAACTATTCAATTATAATTTTGCCTAAGTGCAGCGAGTATCGTACGGTCTATTTGATGAGCCATGGACTGAAAGTGCAACAGCGATCGATTCATCCCTGGTTATAGCGAAGTACGACCTGCTGCAGACCATCATGAATGGTACAAATGTTGGGCGCAGGAAGGTGGGGAGGAGAACGTCGTGGCTGCTGAATCGAGCAAATCTTTCCTAGCTCGGATTTAGAGAGCGGATTCGACACTGAAGAATTTCAGATTTCCAGCAATCAGGGTTTGATCGCGACTACACTCTGAACTAGAATATGACATGTGCCCTCTGCACCAAAGCTGTTCATTGTATTGCAGTAGCGATTCGTGTCGGCTGCCTCTTGTAGCCATGTTGTAGCAAGGCCGATTGTAGAGCTGCTCCCATCTCGGAAGCCATGTTTGTTCCACAGTGAAGGGTCGCCATTTGACAGAGTTGTTTACCAACAAGCCTTTGGATTTCAGTCCAAAACCGGTTGGTGATGACCGCCTGGAAATTGGTGGGCTTATGTTTCATTATACGCAGAATCCGAAAATCGAATTTGGCATACACCGGTCCACGGCACTTGGTCCATTTAAATTCGCTAGTGGACTTACAATCAGCTTGAATTCGGCTCTGACTGGGTCAAAGTTGATTCTCATAACATTTCATAACTTCAGTAGCAAAAAGGGTTTGACATCGAGTAGATACGGTCGAAATGATACATCGTACACCTTGTGTTTCATCAGGTACAGAAATCTAATGATATATTTTGGCGATAGTCTGTGAAACGATCATAACCGAAGATGGCAGTTGTCGTCGGAAATCCGAGGGCTTAACGCAATCGTCGTTGTGAACGGGACGCGGAATCCTCCTCTTGATAAACATCTGAACACGTCCCCTTTCGGACTGAGTTGGCTAAAGAGCTTTGGACAACTGCCGTAGATCCGAAATTCTCTTTCGAATTCCAGTCGAGGGCTTCGGGTTTTCTCCGGAGTTTTTCGAAGGGACGAAGTCCATTGCAGGCGGAGTTCAAAAGCTTCTTTCACGATTCCCCGGGGAGGTGGGGGATTATTAACTCTACTTCCCGAATGGGGGCGAGAAAGATGTAACTTGCGTCCTTTTCGGTATAAAACCTCCAACAACTTTGTGTAATAACTCCATTCCATCCTTGCAATCGGCTTCTTTCAACACTCTGTCGACTTGAAAAATCCTACAAGAACTGCTCGACAAAAAAACCTCCGTTCCCACTTATCAAATTATACCTTAAGACCTGATTTCGTGAATTACAATGGATAGTGGCTAGGGAGGTTCGAAAAAAAAACTTTGTCTAACTTTCAGATCGCTACAGTGCACAAAAGTTGCCATTAGTATACACGTGAAAAAACACAAATTTATTTTAAATTGATTTACCTTCCGGTCGCACAATGCCATCGCAGCTAAAACTAATAAAATTAATAGAATTAAACTATAGCGTCTCCAAAAGTCGTATGATCAAAATGTAATAAACAGTCAAGCTTTGGAATTTGGCAAAAACTACAAATTGTACTCATTTTGTACGATGTTGCGCGACCAGAAGATATGAAATAATAGGTGCATGTTTTATATTGATACTTTTAATAGGTAATTTATGGTATAGGAGCGTGATTAAAACCATCTGGCGTGCTTTAAAAAAATTAAGTTAAAAAACTTTAGGTTCTTCATAAAGTTTTGCTAAAAGTTATACTTGGGACTCCTGAACGTTGTATCTTTTATTTTTTTAATATTAATTTGCAAAGAACCAATGTACAATTTTGGACCCCTTTACTGAATAATTATATTTTTAACTTTTGATACAAAATTATGTAACCCGAACCTCCGGCAGACGGTTGACAAAACCATGCCGTAATGTTTATAAGAATGTCCCTTTCGAATTGTAAAAAATTCATTGTATGATTAAATAAACGTATTTCTTCTTCTTCTGAATAATTATTCCTCTTTGAAACCCCTATGAAATTCGTCATCTCATAGTTTCCACAAAAAAGCGTTACGTTATACCAGATAGAGCTTGTTGGAAGTCACGTTATACCACATAGAGCTTGCATAAGAAATTCCTGAAAATGCCATCAAATTCTGTTCAATAGCTTTGGAATTATGCGTAAGACACGAATTTTACAACAATGGTACTCCCCCACATATTTAAGAATGCAAAACACAAGTTTGAATTTCGATTTTGGACGACATTTGTATTTCATTCAAGTACCTATTATCACTTTTGAAAGTTTTGAACATATTGAAACAAGTAGTACCTACTTAAATGGACAGTTTAACATCAGGAGTACCTACAGTAACACGATCATCAGCGCCTCCAGAGGAGATTCCAGCTGGTCTCTTATCAAAATTGCTTATCGAATTTTGTTCAACTAGGGTTGTGGGTTCATCCATATTCAGTAGGGGCTTATCGAGAGTAGCTCTCTCACTTCCACGGGAGTTTTATACTTCCACTTCATACTCATACGGTCTTCAGTACGTCATCAACAACAAAATCGATACCCTACGAGGGAGGAACTCTTTCTGTTATTTCACATTACGTGTTTCACTGGAAAGCATTAGGAATGTATAAACCAATCACGAAATAAATCGAAAGGTACTTGATCGACGATGAGGCGACCTCCGGTGTTTGAGCTTATCAAATTCACAACCTAATTAATTCGTTCATTTAATAACGAACAATACCATTTTATACCAACTGCACTATCTTAACCGTAATATCACTATCAAAGGACTCGCATATATTTCCCGATCACCGACTTTATAATTAACCATCATTACGAACTCATATTACCATTATAATATTAATTAGTGAATTTTAACGGTCTGTTGGTAGGTTTCCATTAAATTAACTTCATAATTAAAACGGCGTTAGGTCATTCTCTGTCAAAACCGTAGCCTTTCCCCGCACTCGATAGACTGTGTTTGTTGAATTACGAAGTTCTACCACGAGAAATGATCCGCCATAGCGAGTCCTTCCAAGTAAAACCAAAGCCGTTAGTATCAAGGGCGATCAGAGTATTTCTGTTATACGTTCAAAGCGAGTACGGGTGCCGTCCGTAAGCTAGCTGTGATACGCAAACGACAGTTGTTGTTACTATTACAAATTAGTTTCAATTTCACCTCGTCACCATCAAAACTACCAGTTCACCTGGCAAGGACCCACAAATGTCATCAAATATCCACGCAAACCTTCATTATTACACTGGCAGCAGTTGCAGTTGCGTTGCAAGTCATAAAATATATTAAACCAACGTGGATCACGGTCCCAAACACTAAGTTTCTTCCGTAATTATATCGTAAAACCGGCTTCGTTTCATCGACCCAGAAGACCCCTTTCACCCGAGATCGTCATACCACGCCTCTGTTGCATATTCGGTCATAAGTTTCAACATAGTCCACTTCGTATCACCATTAAGGTGCACTGCCTATTCTAACACTATAACAAGGGTTATATAATATTATTATATTATTATAGGGTAAAACCACCAAATGTTGACACTTATCCTAATGTTGACACTTCAATTTCAAAACGTAAAAATAAGGTATTGGGACACTGTAGGTACTCGGAATTGGCGTCATTCTGTTGATAAGGATGTGAGATTTGAGGTAGGCCGGCTCCACTAGTTGTTATTACCCATATCGAACGTCTGGCTACTATTGAAGCCGGTGACAGCTGGATCAGTCAACCCAGCGACGCCATCGCTATCCCGCAGGTTAGTGAGGTAAGTCAACAAAATTAGACTTTTCAAGTCAAATATTATGAGTAATCAGTTATATATCATATTGCCTGCCCTAATAATAGCGTAAGGAAGAATTTGTAAGCATTAAACCCCAGAATTTCGTTGAAATAGATGGTTAAGTTGGGGTGTCATCATTAGGGTTTCATGAAATGGGCGTGTGTCCTAATGTTGACACCTGTGTCAATATTAGGGGAAAATGTTGATCAGGTTGCCAATGTGATATTTGGGTTTAAATAATTTCGTAGTATATTGAGACTATTGAATTTTTCAAATCAGCGTACTGGAACCTTAAGTTGACATCGGGATCTCAATGTTGACATATTTTGGTTCCTTAAGTTGACATATTATAACTTTTTTTTTTTTTACATTTCTACGTATAGGTAACTTGATCTTTTTGTAGTTAGACCCCTACCTATGACCTTTTCAACAATATCAGGTACCTATCAGAATTTTAAAATAACAGAATGATTCTGATACAGTGTCTCATCATTTTAACAGGTCGACTACTACCATGCCTCCCGACAAGAACGGAATGTGGAAGTACACTGTCCAGCAAATGGAAGACGCTATAAAAGATGTGAAGCTCGGCACAGCGGTTTATAAAGCTGCAAAGCGCCATGGAGTACCTCGTATCACTTGGTTGTACAAGGTGCGAGGGAAAACTCCTCTCGAAAGAAGAATAGGGCGTCAATCGGTGCTGTCAAAAGATGAAGAGGAGATTTTGGTCCACTGGATGTGTTTGTCTGGTTGTCAAAATTGAAAGTGAAGATGCTGCTGAAGTAACACCGCTTCATCCCTGCAACAGACTGAGGACTGTTTTCAGGCCTTCGAGCGAGGGGAATCGCCTTCTTTCAGTCAGTAACGTCAAATACAAACTGCCTAAGCCTACATATTACGGGGGAAACCCTAGAAAATTTGTGTTCCCTACTTCTGTTTCTGTTCCACTGTGATTGAGCACCTATGCTACAAATTTAATTACCCATTTTTCTGATTATGCTGTTCAACATCTATTTTCTAATGTCTAGTCTAACATTAAATATATTTTAACGCGTTCCTAATCTCGTTTGTTCATTTACTTTGAGAAATATCTAGAGGGAAAGCATATTTAAATACTTTCTCAAAAATTTAGACTGGTGTCAACATTAGGAACTGCAAATGTCAACAATAGGAATTTCCGAAGGCAGAAGTGTCAACATTAGGGGGAAAATTCCATTTTTGAAAAACTTGTTTTTTATGCTGAAAAAACATTATTTAATCAAGTCCAATAAGTGCAAATTGTTCCCAAGGAACTCACAATTCATGATAACTACCCAAAAGTTTCAATTTCTTGAATACTTGGGTAGAGCGCAGAATCGAGCGATTTTTCTCTCTAATAGTGTCAACAATTGGTGGTTTTACCCTAAATGGGTCGAGGTACGAGTATGTTACACTGTCTTACATTAAAGAGCAGTTTTTAACCTCCCCACAAAATTCTCGACATACGAGGCCAGTCTAAAAAGTATCCGACCAGAATACATATCTTCTATGAGCGCTATTTTCAATTTTGGAAACGCCCCATTTTGGAAACCCTTGATTCATCACCAGTATTAACCTTCTTATGGACATTTAGGGTTGAAAATGGCGCTAAAAGGAAAGCGGTTCGACAACATCGAGACGATTCAGAGTAGTGACACGCCAGAATCTGCCGTCCCAAAATCTGCGTTCGAGGACTGCATGTGATGGAAGCATAAGTTTCAATCAAATGGGGACAGCCACGGCTCGGATGACGAAGAATAGCATTAATGCGGAGATATGAAGGCCAGTTGGATCCTTTTTAGGCATGCCTCATATTCAAATTGAAGCCATCACCACAGATATAACCACCTGTTTTGATTTTCGATAGTCCCACTAGTTCAACACAAATCTTTTTGGTTTATTATCTTCGATAATGAACCATTGGAATCGCCCAAAGAAAAAAAAATTTTAACCCCCCCTCAAAATTTGTTGGTTTACGTTTCAAGATACGTAGATTCAGAAAATCGAATAAAAAAAAATCCGTCCGTACGCCGTCCGCCGTACGCCGTCCGCGCCACTTTGCCCAGTTAGCGTTGAGTTAAAATTACGAAATTTTTTTTATGGGTTTCGACCAATCCCACAATGGTCCTCGAAACTTTTCATAACCCTAGGTCAAGGGGAAGGGGTTCAAAACGAATTTTGAAAATTTGAAAATCTCATATCTCGAAAAATTCATATAGAACGGTATGTTTTTTATTTCATATTTAGATAGAGTTTGTTCCGTAGAATTTTTTAAGACCATCCGCAGCTTTGTACGACCAGCCGTTCGTTCACAATGAGGGCTCAAAGATTGTGCCTCACAACACGATCGTGTATCAAACTGTTGAAATACAGGTCCATTTTCATACTAACAATCTCTTTGGAACATCATATGGCTTAAGTGATGTCGAGTTTGTTGTTCTGAGGTGCGTTTCGTGCTACGGAAATGAAGGTAATTTCGAATGTTTGTTGGTAGGTACTTCTTTTATAAAAAAATTATTACCGAGAATTATATCGTATTAATTAATCATAATTAATAATAATTATTATTAATAATAAATACGAATTATTAATACCTAACAATAAATTATAATAATTTTCACTAGGTACTTGATAAAATTGATAATAATAATTAATCTAACATTTAGGATCTAGACATTTAGACCTAGTGATCTAGACAGAAGGGTGATCTGTACAAAGAAGATAATGAACCGTTGTGTCAAGAATTTGCAGAGTTTTGTTTTCTAAAAAAGTTGGAGTACTCTTGTCACTGAAACCAGAGTAGATCTACTGTAACCAGATATCAATGTTGCCCAACCTACCAACAGTTAGCGGTCAATATATGGACGTAGATGTACAGCCAAATATGGCGAATACATTTCAATCCAACCGCCCCGCACATCTTTATTTCGGACTGAGTAAAATAAACGGCGAGAAACGGAAGAAGAACAGGAAAAAAAGTCACAGAAAAATTACGTGCGTCGACTGGAGAACCGGCAGAGTGGTTTCACGTGTACCCTGTTGAAAGGGATTCTATATTTAAAGGATGACGGGGAGACGCAGTTTCCGAAATAGGGGAAATATTCAGGAGGCGGATCTTCTCTACCCTAAATTGCACTTCCGAGCTCATACGGATGATCAGATATTCATCGAAGTGGTATCTCGTTGGGGTCGTATTGATTACAATTGGTCTGTGAATTTTAACGAACATTAAAACCACCAACTGGTGGTTTGTTTCACAAAAATGGAAATTTGGTCCTCATGAATGACATTGAATGGAAGTACAAAACTAATGCGAGTAACTAAACTCTTGGCAGTTCCAATAATGGATGAATTAACATCTTCTCAAGCTGCTCTCCACAAGGAAGTGTCTCCAAAGAGCATTGAGTGGACCTTAAGGTCTCGTCCATTTCCCAATTAAAATCCATGGGTCTCAAATTCATTAATACTTGTACTTACATTATTCTTCGCTACCAAAGGCAAATCTTTGTATTTCCTAACTTCGTCCTGCAAGGAGTCCACAAACATGTGCCTTTGGACAAATGAACTAATTCCATTCCGTGCATATCTATAACCATATCGGTATTGAACCGACGTTGATGACAATTTCAGGGGTTATGCGGTTTGTGCCCCAAGATTGGCCCCTAAATATTCAATACGTTCAACCATCATTATTAAACTACCAGCATCTGCACATGAGCAAACATGCAATCCTACAACAATATCCTTCCCTGCCCTACTGATCGAATTCTCAAAGTGTTTTGGTGAATGGTAAACAATCCTCTACTATAAAAACCATTCAGTAACTTCGTATTCAGTATTCTTTGTTCAAATCATCTTCTTGTGTTTGAAATATCCTTTTAGTACGAGTCCACGAAACTCTACCATTGAATATTAAGAAATAACTCAATATGAGATATTTCTCAGAGGGTGTTATTGGTTGGTCAGTGTATCGATACCGGTGTTTATTTATATGAATTTGAAGGTTTTGATACCGAATTTACTTGGTACACTCATAATATGATGATAATATTATAATTGTCGGATGTCCCTAGTGGTATAATTTCCACACCAAACCGCGCTGCTAACCTGAGACGGTATTTGGATTCCTCTGGATTTTGCTGGCGTAACCTCTTATCGAACGAAAATTACCAATTAATGGTCTTTGAACACAATGAGAAGCATGGGAATTTATTTCGTCATTTTGAATCACCTTGTAATTGAATTCTGCTCCCAGCGAAATTCTTGAACATTTAGTTTGAAACTCGATAAATCCTGAGTGGACTTTGTACCATTCCCTCATCCCTCTAGAGAAATGCAATTGGAGTTTATAATCACGAATAATTACAACTGGGAATGTTGATTTCGAAGTGGTCGCCCCTCCTAAGATAGTTTCCACTCATAAACACGTCAGCCCGTTCTCACCGCTATGAAATATGCCTGTCCTCCGTTCCCCCACTGGGGCCGTTACTTATTCGTAATGTTATTTCATTCGGAAATGAAGTGCGGTCTCAAATGTTGGCTCGGCCCATCTGTCAGCGGTAGTTGGAGGACATTTTGGGTCGAGCGAAGTCGATTTCGAATCGATGTGGAAATGAAGTGGAGAATCCGAATCCTGCGGAATATGGAGAAGACCGACTTATTAATAGTATTTCATTTAAAACAGCGTTCGGGTTCCAATATTTAAAGCCTTCACTGCGGTAAAAGTACGATACTGCTTCGTCTGTAGAGAGCGCAGAAGTAAATTGGAAAAGGAGGTAAAAGGTACTTACTCTGCTAAACGTTTAGTTTTAGTTCTTTCGTGTAAATCGGTTTTTTATGCTGAATCCTGTGTTCGAAGGATTCATCTTGAATAAGATCGATAAAAAATGAAGCAATTTGACTGAGTGCCATCAACTCTACCAGATCCCACCAGATCATTACTTTATCCATTGATCGCTTTTCTCTCTAAATTACTGTTCTGTATACGAGGACAAAATCCTCTTCAGTCCCACAACTCTACGAAACAATTCGAATAATGGGGTAAATACTCGTATTGTTTGATCGTTCGAGGAAGTGGCCGAAGACATCTCGGAGGGAAGGAGGGAGTATAGATACTCGTAGATCTACGAGTAACTCAGCAATGCCTATACGCCAGTTCCATCAACAGATGGCTTGTGATTGATCATTGTTACGTGTTAACTAAATATTGATTTGGGGAATCCGGAAGATCATGATGTGATAGAGTATTGGGATACCGTCCGTGTCAGCTCTGGGATTTGCCAATCTAAACACCGAAGTAACGCGAGCCGTAGGCACGTCGGCTACTTGAGTAGATCGTGTAGGTATTTGCCAGATTTATAGATGCAATATTGAATCTTAGAGGGATTCAAACTGAATCAAGCTATAACAGATCGTTATAGTACGTGGGATACTGAATCCCCGTACAAAAAAACACGAGGAATCCATAGTGAGAAAAGTTTACTATGAATCCCTAGGGAAAATGACGGTTTTAATCAATGATGTGGATAAGGCGGTCAATTCATTTACCGGGCTGACTGTGAATTGAAGATGCACGGTATTCGTAAAACACGGTAAACACGGAATAAAATACGTTAAGTTAGTGCAATAAAGGGCTCTGACTCCAAAAATTGCTCGAGAGCTGGAAATCGCTTTAATCCCTCTTGGGGGTCCTGAATAAAGACATGGAGGGAAACTGTTCATCGTGGGGAGGACACAGATTTAACGGTTTTGCTGACCGACCAAATAGTACTTAACGGCGAAGAGAGTTAATAAACAACACATTCCTAATGAAACCCTGGAGGGGCAATCAACAATCCGTCATCTAGTCCTAACAACAGCAAGCTATCCGAAGATGCAAAACGAAGTAGGTATCTTGTTTCTCCATGTCATAATCAGGTTTGCAGATGTTGATAAATTTACCCCTGCTTTGGCGGAAAAGTGAAGAGGTTGTGTCACACCTGAACAAGGCATGGAGGCACATGTGCGTTTTCTTTATTGCCTAAATGAATTGATTTTATTTGGAGAGAAAATGCATTAGTAATAAGTGACAACAATCCAAGCACCAATAACAAAAATAATTTTGCGAAAAATAAGATCCAGGAACCAAAATTTGATTTCCAAGATTCCGTACAGATTACTAGACTTAAAGATGATCAGTTTACCACCAAAATTATTCGGGACGCTTTAGGAACATAATATTATTATGAGCTACCGAAATCAGGTGTTTCTAATGGTAAAAACATCAGGGACATCAGTGCCTGTAATGCACTTGTCCCCCTAAAACTATCGTATAGTCGAAGTAAGTGTGGAAGTTAATTTCAGAATAGCATCATGGATTGCATGTGGCAGGAGTGTCGCTAGCAACGGGGATGTCAGACACAAGTGGATTAAGGTGCTATGTAATAAAAGTAAAATGTCGAGAAAAGTGAGTTTGAAGTTTGCAAACTTACAATTTTTGTTTGGTTCACAATTTTTTGTCCAAGGTATAGCTAAGCTATTGATTATAACTAAACTATAATCAATCATGCACTGATGCAAATAAACCTAATATATTGAGGATTCGCTGCGCTACCACATGAATGTTTGGAAAAAAATGTTACTTAGCACCTTCTTCGAGATAGGTATGATACTTAGCACCTTCTTCGAGATATGTTACTTAGCAGCTTCTTCGAGATATGTTACTTAGCACCTTCTTCGAGATATGTTACTTAGCACCTTCTTCGAGATATGTTACTTAGCACCTTCTTCGAGATATGTTACTTAGCACCTTCTTCGAGATAGGTATGATACTTAGCACCTTCTTCGAGATAAGTTACTTAGCAGCTTCTTCGAGATATGTTACTTAGCACCTTCTTCGAGATATGTTACTTAGCACCTTCTTCGAGATATGTTACTTAGCACCTTCTTCGAGATATGTTACTTAGCACCTTCTCCGAGATATGTTACTTAGCAGCTTCTTCGAGATATGTTACTTAGCAGCTTCTTCGAGATATGTTACTTAGCAGCTTCTTCGAGATATGTTACTTAGCAGCTTCTTCGAGATATGTTACTTAGCAGCTTCTTCGAGATATGTTACATAGCAGCTTCTTCGAGATATGTTACTTAGCACCTTCTTCGAGATATGTTACATAGCACCTCCTTCGAGATATGTTACTTTGCACCTTCTTCGAGATATCGAAATATGCTTAGAAGTTTGATCCGAAAGGCGTTTTTTCGACGTATTGGACGTTCAGAACAGCGTGTGTCTTCCACACAATTAACTCGACGACAAGCGGTCGACCGCCTCCTGCGATATTTCAACCGTCGAGGGAACGTTGGGGGTCAACTGGTCATCGGAAACGCGGCCGAGCCACTCAATCAAAGTTACGCTTACGTCATCGTGACGGATGGTCGTAAGCCCGGGGGTGATGGGGGGCGGGGGGGGGGGGGGGGAACGGTGACGTATTCGATTGGCTTCGTCCACCCGCAACGTCGAACACAAACGTCACAAAACGGCTTAACCGAAAACCCTCTTGAAATCTCACCAAGTATTTCGTTCGGTTCGTGTCGATTAGTTTATACAATTTGGGAAAACCTGAACTGTGCCAAAAGTTCACATTTCAACATGCTGCGTGACAGTATCACTATTACGATTATTATTATTATATTTAATTTAATATAGCAGATTGGGGTTGAGACATCGAGTTAATAAATTATAATAACTAATAATAGTAATATTATCAATTGTGAACAATTAATAATAATTGTTCATAATTGATAATAATTTTTTAATTATTGATGAGTCTTAATACTTTGAAGTAATTAATAATCATTATTTATTAAATTATTCCCGAAGTAGGAGGAGAAAGAGAGACCCTAGGAGACCTCAGAATCATATTGGTACTTGTAAATATAATTTGAAAATTATTTGTAATTAATTCATCATCTTCTTGAACGGTTCACCAGTCATTTAGTTTATACAGAAGGGTGACCTGCGCATAGAAGATAATACACAGTTGTGTCAAGAATTTGCAGAGTTTTTATTTGAGTTCTTAAAAATATATATGAAAACATTTTTTTGTAAATGTGCGAAAGGTCCTAGACTAATGTCTAATAACTGATAAAAAAGTTTAATAACTGATAAAAAAGTTAGGAGACACGGAACCGTTTTGGTTTGCGTAGTAAAATGTTAATAATTCGTTTTGGTACAATACACAGAGGCTCTAGATATGTTTGATAGGCTAACCCTCATACTAAAATACTGTACAAAATTACAGATTGTACTGGTGCATGGCAAAATAGTCAGAGCGTAGCCCTAGGCATGAAATTTCCTATTTACTGCGTAATCTACAAGAATAAGAGAGTGTGGTTTTTTATAACAAACTTATAAGTGTGGTTTCTTAGATAATATCTAATATCTAAGTTATATATAACGTAGGAATATATATATTCCTACTCTGCCCTGAAAACTCGAAATTAATTGATTTTTCAGAAATCAGCTTCAAAGTTTACCAGTGATAATTTCCCTTTTGTTCACCGCAAAACAATCCCGCAACCCCATTGTCTTGGGAAAACATAGATTGATGTTCAACTAAGCAACAGTTTTACCTATCGATTTACGGCATTTGAGGCAATTATCGATTATTTCTGGCAGGTTTTTAAATTTGTTGTTAAATAAAAACACATCAAATCGAGTTAAGAAGTTTTACTTTTACAAATAGAGGTGTATTTTTTGGAAGGATTTTGATGAAAAACACCGCAACTGATCAACAACATACTGAAATCACTTATGTTCTTTCATTATTACTTTCTTTTAGGGTTTCTACTCATCAAACATGCTGCAAACAACGGAGTAGAAATTGATAGGGGTGAAATCTCAAATAAGCTTGATGTTGGGGGAAAACGCCTCAACTGCATCTCACCCCTATTAATTTCAACTCCTTCCGGGTCAAATTTTGAAATTTCGATTCGAACGTTAGAATGATGAGGTTGATGAGGTTAGAATGAGGAGGAGTACGTAAAAACCCCATTTTCGACAATTTCCGAGTTATGGCGTTTTTCATAAACAGGGCAGTACTGGATTGCGAACTACCTTTGTTGGCACGGAATTTAGTCGTTCTGGATTTTGGTAGGATTTCCTAGAGAGCATCAGACCTGCAGGTGAACCTCCGGGCTGCCTCAGGACCTCGGGACTCTCCCACAGAACCCATAGACACAAGTAAGCAATGGATTGTAGCCACCACGTAACAGAGTAAAAATTTCATTCGCTCCACGTACACCAAAATATGCAGAGCTTGGTTTAATATTTAGAATTAGAAAATACCGTAATGACTCATTTTCGTTTCCAGATGAGACAATAAAATATACAAACTCCCCTATTTTCTCCCTCTAAAGAAAATAAGGACAAGGGAGTGAACTTGTTATTTGTCACCGGTGCGCGACCCCGAAAAAAAGGACCCGATTCTGTCACTGCTGACAAACAATAATGGGAGAATATTACGACCGTTGAAGGGGCATGAGGTCGGAGGGTTTTAGCTTTAATGCTGTAGATGGGACAAGGACGGACCCTGAGCTGGGCTGGTTGCCAGCCGCTAATGTATGCTCCAAGGGGACCTTTTCCCTCCTCCAAGAGACTGTCTACACCTCGGTGCGGTTTATTTGGAGAAAATGCAAAATGCGCTCTGAGGGGTTTCCTAATTTTTATCCTTGTCCGGTTTTTTCCCTCATCTTGGATGAAGGTGCAATAAGGTACGGCCGTAATCCCATTTCCGTTATTTACATTCATGAGAGGGTGAATCGTCTCTGGGGTACGGTAATGTTGTGCCGTCTCTATGCTGTTGCCGCCTGGAAGTCCCGTTACTTCTGATGTCCTCGGCCGAATTTAAAAAAATAAATAAGAAGATGTTCAGGCTTCCTGAAAACCACCTCGAACTGTATTGTGTACTTGGACGACTCCGGCCGTCCCTCTATTTACCTTCGCTCCCCTGAATTTGGCGTGTAAATACGTAACAAAGACCCTGAAGGTGTCCGGAACTGATACCCTCAACCTCGGAGGTCGTCTAAAGGGTCCGTCAGTACAGGCTTTATGGGACATGGATACGTTGAATGAGCAGATGAAACTCCTCCTCCTTATAATATAAGTAGTAAGTTTTACTATATATTTAATATTATTAAATATAATAGAGACGTCTTCCAGGTGAAACGAAATGGTGCGAAAAAAAAACAAATGCCGATAAACAGCGTGAATATCGAATTCGTAAGAAACTTCGTATTTTGACGTGTGTCTAAATGCTTGCATACGAGTCTGCAACACATTGGGACATTTTATGTCAATATTAATAATATCCAATCCTAATAAACCGTTCAGTAACAAATTTATTTTAGATCACATTAAAACCAATAACACAAATAAAATATGTAAGATTCGGAGCACACATGTATTCACTCTGATGGCTAAATCAAAACTAACGATAACAAAATCAAGGGTGAGTAGCTCTAAGCGTCTGATCTATGTACGTCAAACCTAGTGCGTCAAATCGACGCGTGAGCGCCTGATCTTCGTACGTCAAACCTAGTGCGTCAAATCGACTCGTGAGCGCCTGATCTATGTACGTCAAACCTACACGTGAGCGCCTGATTTATGTACGTCAAACCTAGTGTGTCAAATCGACGCGTGAGCGCCTGATCTATGTACGTCAAAACTATACGTGAGCGCCTGATTTATGTACGTCAAACCTAGTGCGTCAAATCGACGCGTGAGTGCCTGATCTATGTACGTCAAACCTAGTGCGTCAAAACGACGCATGAGTGCCTGATCTGTGTACGTCATACCTAGTGCGTCAAATCGACGCGTGAGCGCCTGATCTACGTACGTCAAACCTAGTGCGTCAAATCGACTCGTGAGCGCCTGATCTATGTACGTCAAACCTACACGTGAGCGCCTGATTTATGTACGTCAAACCTAGTGCGTCAAATCGACGCGTGAGCGCCTGATCTATGTACGTCAAACCTAGTGCGTCAAAACTATACGTGAGCGCCTGATTTATGTACGTCAAACCTAGTGCGTCAAATCGACGCGTGAGTGCCTGATCTATGTACGTCAAACCTAGTGCGTCAAAACGACGCATGAGTGCCTGATCTGTGTACGTCATACCTAGTGCGTCAAATCGACGCGTGAGTGCCTGATCTACGCACGTCAAACCTAGTGCGTCAAATCGACGCGTGAGCGCCTGATCTACGTACCTACGTCAAACCTAGTGCGTCAAATCGACTCGTGAGCGCCTGATCTATGTACGTCATACCTAGTGCGTCAAATCGACGCGTGAGCGCCTGATCTATCTACGTCAAAATGCTGTTTTTACAGTTACTGTTGGTGCCAAATTAAAGTTTTAGCGTTGTTTTCCCTTCGGTAATCGGTTCGACGTTCATCTCGTCGTTCGCTCCAATGGTACGTATGAATTGTTCATACTTTTTGCGACGAGAAAGGAGTATCGACAACAAACTTACGAAACTCGTCCGATACCATATAAACAAATAAAATCACAACACTATTGGTTAGTAATTAATCACTTTAAAACCAATTACACAAATACACAAATAAAATATGTAAGATTCGGAGCACACATGTATTCACGCTGATGGCTAAATCAAAACTAACAATAACAAGACAACGAATTCCAGTTTCCTACACGACCAACTTTGTTTGGATGTAGTATTATTTTAATGAAAACAGAAATGTAGGTAACCTCAACCTCAAGCAATTGATCACAAAACAAGCGGCAGTGTTCACCATTTGTTTATTTGTTTATTTGAAAAAGTACGGGCGAGCCCAATTTCAAGCATATTATCAAAAGTACAAATTAAATAGAGTGTAGAATAGACATAATAATTAGACAGACATAATCAAAGTGGTATGACTCTTTGGAGAATGATGTTTCCTGACTTGCTAAGAGCTGCATACCACTAATTATGAAGCAGTTTAGCTGTAAGGGTAGTTTGAGTTTAGTTCCTATAGTGAGTACCTAATAGGTAGGTATGCACCTAAATATTGCCCTGGTGCCCCACCAGTTTCTGAGCCCACGAGCCGCCCCTGAGAAAGAGGAAATTTCAAAAATTGTTTTCTAGTAATTATGTTGACATTGGTTATTGAAAACGTTGAAAGAAACACTGTTGAAATGTTTACAGTTACATGTACATTCAAAAACGTTTCATTTTGGATATGCAAACAGCATAATTTGCATCAGTTAGGGTGGTAGGCCAAAAAAGCCCACGTGTCACCAGACACTAGAAAATTTCACATGTCATGCAAAGTGTTGAAAACGATTTCTTCGAACAATTTCTATGTTGAAAAATAATCGCATTTTCGACTTTTGTCCACTGGATGCCGCAATGTGCAACTTATCGATCAACTCGCACATGTCATGTTCCTGTCACTAAAGCCCTTCAAACAGCGTCACAACACGAATCCTGTTATTCAACATCGTGCAAAACGCATCTTCCCCCATCCAACCTTTCAAGAAGTGACGGCCCGTTGACGCCCGGTCCTGAAACACGTTCGAGACGATCGAAGTCCAATAATGTCGAGAGTCACGCCCGTTGAACTTGACAATATGCAAACAACATTACCGTCTCGCGGTCCAACTTAGTGATGATGCAGTTCCCGCAGGCCGCGAAGGTCGATGCATATCAAGTGAAACAATGCAACGGCGTTAGGACGGGACGCATAAATCGAACTGGTAGTTTGCCTGTCTCTAATAACATGAACACAAATTCTCACTATCAGACTGTATTATCTATCTGTAATTTGCGGCTAAGCTGTTTACGACGGGCTCGCGGTTGATCTAATGAGTGTGGGCCTTTGAATGGGTATTTCGCCGTCGTTTGCTCAACGTGTAGTTAATGCATTCAACATAATATTATAATATTAGGTACCTGTATCATACGTTGTATTTCCAGTGCCGTACATCATCATCAAACATGCACGGTGAATTGTATCCACTCTATCCAAGTCCGAGTAAAACAGTGATTCGACGCTGAGCAAATGGTGATCTAAATCACAATTATAAACCTTCTACAATCCTGGATGATGAGAGCCATCTCCCCCATTAGATTCATAATTGAAGACCACTGAGTGCACATAATGCTCGATGTTCCTTTTCACGCTTTCCAGAACAAGACTAGTCTGAAGCTGAGTTCACATGGATCCGATGGGCCTCCTGATTGGCTGGAGCAAGGGTATGGAGTGGGGGGACTCAGATCTTCAGATTCACTTTTGGAGGGGCTGAAAATATCTGAAAAATTAGATATTTAACGCAACTTAAGAGTGCGCAATAGCTTCTGCGCACGCCTACCCCCGTTATCTATCGTTTTGACCTTTTCATGTCTTTCATATGGCACATAACTCAAAAACCGTTACGAAAATTGTCCCAAATGAGTTTCTGACGATTTCCGCGTACAACCGAGTCGTTGCTAGGGGAAAAGTACTTCGTCATTTGTCATCGGACAAAACCCGTTCACCATTCGTTGGAATCGAATGTTCTATCGATTTATAGAACGAGAAGACATGAAAATGTCTTCGATTGACAAACAGCGACATTTTCCTGGGGGGGGGGGGGGGGATGGGTGACATGAAAAATGTGTTGCAGACTCGTATGAAAGCGTTTACATTGGCGTTCGACGACGTACGGTTATACATATATGTAACTTTACAACCGAAATTGGAAACTTGGTTACACAGAAGGCCCTACCAGTGGTTTGACATGTTATTCGTAAAATTCTTGGTTAAAGAGCGAAATCCGCAAAAATACAGTAAATTTTAGTAAAATTCACAAAAAAAATGTGAATTTCTGGGAAAATTCAAATAAGATGTGATTATTCTTTGATAGTTTTTATTGTGGAAGCGCTGAGTTTGTGGAACTCCATTATCATGTGAGTAGGTTGAAAAAGTGCCTGAAATATATATTGTGATTTAAAGTACAAAGATTGTGGAACTGAAGTCCTTTTTCAACCTACTCACATGATGATGTGATTATTCGTTTTTCGTTGAATCTCTGGACTGTTTCCCCACGTCGAGCAGTTCCCACTACACTCCACGAGTCCCCCTCCACTACTTTTTACGGTAGACGCATTACGAACGTTACGGAACCAAGTGAACGCAGCTTAACTCAAACAAAGTGATTTTTCTGGAAAGCCAATTAAAGTTTCTGCTTTTCCCTTACATTGATATTCGACTAAAAGTCACCTATTGTTCTCGGTCCTAAATGTTCAATACCTACTCGAATTTCCGAAAACATTTAAATAGCAAAATCCGTTACAGACCTTCTTGAATTCAACCATCTAATAATCGTACCTATATAACGATAGTCTACTTGCAGAACCTCGTAAGTCCGTTTTTCCCCGAAAATAAGGATTTGATCCTTTCCGATGAAACTAGGGCTCTAGAACCTTTGGTAGAAGTTTCATTTCGATCAGCTGATTGATTTCTTCTCTATGGCCGGTTGTAATAACCTGCAGATTTTGCAGATTTTTTCTGCAATTTTTCAGAAAAAATCTGCCCCGGCAATCGAAAGGCAACGTTCGTAGATTGACCGAATCTGCCCACTCTAAGGGGTGTTTTTTCGGGGGGGGGGGGGGGGGGGGATTAACCATAAATTCCAAAAATGAAACAATCTGACAAGTGACGCCTCATTTTAAAGTTGGTTTTTTTTCTACGCCGAACAAGATGGTGAAGTCAGAATTGCGATATCTTATTCCGTTCTCAAACCGGAAAACGTTGGGTATGAAGAACGTACTTGAGATGTTCTTCACAGTTAATTTGTTCTAAATTGATAACGGAATGAGATATCGCAATTCTGACTTCACCATCTTGTTCAGCGTTGAAAAATCTATAAACTGAGGGGTTATGGGTAGAAAATATGGGTCATAGGGAATTTTTAGTCACAAATTAGTCGTAGAATTCACCCCAGGCCCTTACGTGGGACACCCTGTATATTCATGTTCCCATCCTCTGCTATGGAAAGTAGTGTAGGTACCTTCAGGGTGAACAACTCTACTTTTGTGCCTTCAATTGGTTGAGCTTTTTTCCAAAGGTACTGCCACTTCTACTACTGTCCAAAGGTTTACATAAAACCAGTAACTGGATTTATGTAAGCCTTTGGACAGTAGTAAAAGTGAACAGTACCTTTGGAAAAAAGCTCAATAACTCAATAACTGCTATTTCTGGATAAACTCGATCTTACAGCCATGCTGCATGACAGGTCTCCATTGTAAGCCATTTCACGTGGCAGTTAGTGTATAGGCCATCTCTCGTGGCACTGTATATTTACACCATCTGGCCTGAAGGTCCACGAAAACGTTACAGAGGGTATTCATAGTTTTTATCAGAGGGTATTTATTGTTAAAATTAAATTTAGCCAAATTTTACAGTTAAGGGTTTGAGTTCATGGAGGGGTCGGAGAAATTAGGTGAAATTGTCTGAGGGTCCAAGGAATTCGCATGAATTCCACTCGATTTCTATCAAAAATGCTCTAAAATTTCCATAAATTCGGTCCTTGAAAAAATTATTGAAATAAAAAGTCGGTTGCAGTTGGTTAGAGAAAGCATCACTGAGGATTCGTGTCTGTTTTTTCACCGTTTTCTTTCTATTTCGCTTTGAGTTATCGCCCCATCTGCAATGATACATTTCTCCTCTCTCAGGGCCATACTCCATCGTTCTACCCGTTGACGCACCCGTCGTTTCTTTTCCCTCTCGTCGAATAGTAACGAAACAAATTGCCGGTTAGTTGAGATTAAGCGTTCCGCCGATCCTCCGCCCGTATTTCTCTATGAAGATTTTTTTCAAGACAATAACAAATGGTTTGCTGATTTGAAAACGATGTTATTACAATCATGATCCCCCCCCCCCTCTCAATGTCAAACCCTGCACACTCTCCGCATCCTAATCCTTATTTGAGTCTCGGCGGGAGCTGACTCTCAAATTAGCTTTGGGAGTTGAGTCCCCGGAGCGGGTCCATCGATCTTCTTTTCGTTTTATGCGATCGTAAATCTAAATATCAGTAACTGATCCCATTTCTTCATAAACCACAAGGTCCACCCCCCCCCCCCCCCCACCACCAACACCACCACGTCGCTTATTCGAATTGGACGGGATAAGTGGGACAAGTAATAAATTTATTCTTCTTTCAAATAGTATTACTACTCCCACTTCGATCATCAAGTAAAACAAACGTTGTTTCAGTCTTACTTACCAATCAGAAGATTCATTGTTAACTAATCCAAGATTTATCGCCCACCCGAAAGTTCTAGTTATTACCTATTTTGTTCACTTGGTTTATAGATTTTCGAAGAAAATACAAGATTTGCAATAATTTCAAAAGTACTTCATTACTAAACGCTGCACATTAAATAAGCACAGAAAAACGCTACACAGAAATAATAAACCAAAATTTTGTGTACAATGGTTTATTATTTTCTGTGTAGATCACCTTTTGAGATTTTCGTGTCTTTATTATGGCACACTAACGTGAAATGAGAACACGTGATTCGCCATTTCTGATGATTTTCGCCTACTACCAGTGCGTTGCTATGGGATTTTTTTTGGCATTTTTTGTACAAACATCGTTCACTTCTTCTGGAAAGGTCCTGATTTGTGTGAAAAAGGTACACATCACACGCTGATAATTTCCATACATCCCTAGAACCAAAGGTTTGAAAACATTGTATTTGTCTAGATCACTAAATGGTAGATTATGAATTATTATTATTTGTTATTAATTATTATAAAGTAGTGTGAATTATTATTAATAACTATTAGCAATTATCGTTTGATATAATTTAAATGAATGTGGGTGTGAAAGCCCAAGGACACTTCACTGTAATTTGAATTAACGTTTGCTGTCTGAATTGAAGACGTTTCACTTTCAAATACCTCCAAAGTAACGTGTGAGCCTAGCACTTGAAGAATCTCCTCTCCAATGACCACCGCCAACCCCCTCCACCGTCACCCTCACTACGGACCACCGCCAACAACCCCCCCCCCCCCCCCACCGATCACCACGGACCACCACCACCACCACCACCACCACCACCGACCACCACGGACCACTGCCAGCATCACCATCCCCCCCCCCCCCCCCCAACTACCGTCGGTTACCACCGACCTTCCCCCGCTCTCATCTCTACACCCCACACAGGGTAGTAAGTTCAACGAACGTAGTTGAGCTCCCCCTTCAAATAATCGTGTACATTTGTCCGGCAGTACCGTCGTCAATACAATTCAAAAGCCTGTTTTCGAGGAATCACTCATTTGTGAGAGGCGATGTTAACAATACCAAGAACCGAATCACAATCGTCTTGTTTGTCTCATTCCAATTACTACATCGTGTTCGCCAAACGCATTGAACGTTCTTCGAACGGCAGTGACCGTTGGTTGACGTCAGAAGAAGCGGTTCCGACCTTTCTCAGAACCCGTGTTTTTCAATCCAACACCGCCCCTATCTTTACACCTGGTTTTCTCTCGAACGACTTTATATTCTACAGAAGGACAACACAAAGTAGAACTCGCACAAAGTGTGAGGGGAAATTCTAGGGAGGACCCGTTCGTGTACCGTTAGTCCTTTTTGGTGAACATGTTCAATTGAGTTGGCGATGGCAAGAAGTTTTGAGTCAATTGACATGAAAAGTTCAAATTCGCACAAAAAAATCTGTCTTTTCAATCGAAAGGCTAAGTTTGTAGATGAGCAGAATCGGGCCACTCTAAGTTGATGATCGAGTTGATTTAATCAAGAGCACAAGAGTTATGTACATTATTGAATTAGATTCAACGTAAATTAAAATATAAAGCTAAGAATTTAATATTCTTTGAATTTTTTAGTATTGTCAAGATAGGTATAGCCTCTTTGGTTTGCGTAGAAGGGAGTGCTACTTAGTGCTTCAGACGTTTTCAGATCATCCCCTTTCCTGCAACCAGACACCATCAATCAGTATACGAGTTGCTGGATTGTGCCAATAATATCAATACAGTGCGTCAAAAAATGAGAAAATCCAGGGTGTGTAGGAGATTTGTTATTATTTGCAGTCACAAAACTGTTCAGTAGGGGTGTCTGAGAGAGGTTTAACGCACTAAGGCGGGTTTTGGGGAATTTCAAGGGGGGAAAGTTATGTACTCGTAAATTCCAAAAATGAAACATGCGATATTGCGATATCCTTATTCCATTCTCAAACAGGAGCACGTTGAAGATGAAGAAACGTGGTTGTTACGAGATGTTCTTCACGGTTCATAGAGAGAAAAAAACAAGGGTGATCCACAAAAAACATGAAGTCTCTCTCAATTAATGTGCTACTAGTAATGATGAGCTACAAGTCATATTAAACCTCAACAACATCGACATAATACCATGTCTTGTGTCAGAATTCTACACGAGAAACAGTAACATCAAGATAAGAGGCTACACATTTTATCATGCCATTCCCCTACTAACAAGGCGAGGGGTATATTATTAAAGGAGAGTATCAATTACCACGAAGAGGACAAAATAGAAACAGAGAAAACACAACTCACGGCTATCTCTGTTAAAACAGATAACCATCGTATTGCAGTAGCGTGTATTTACAGTCCTCCACGACATAAACTCATATTTAAAGATTATGAATCTGTTTTTGAAAGGTTGGGTGACCGCTTCATCCTCGGTGGTGATTTCAATCAAAGCCAAAGGAAAAGAACGACACGAAGCCATGAACAAACATAAATGTCATTTCATATACACGGTGTCCCAGTATGAATGGTCCAAACTTCAGGGATCGATTCTACAACTAATTTGCAACAACTTTTGTCCTATAGCATTTTTTTAAACTCCGCTGAAAATTCGACTTTTTTTAATTCTAAGATATTTTTTGTGTTTCCGACCTTAACTCACTAAAATTACCATAACTGCCCTAATTTACTGTGTAAAATGAAATTTGAGGATTCCGTTGGAAAGAGCGTTAAATCTGCTTGCTTCTCAATACATAATAAAAATTTTATGAACGAGCATAGTAAGTGAAGAATCATTCCAAAATGAAGAGGCTACAATGAAAGGGTTACAACTTTTCGGTTGAACATGATGGCACTTTTAAAAGCCATTCTTACCCATACCTGATCTTTCCTCTCTTCGGAAAAAAACTTTTTTCAACGGTGTGTTCAAATTTATTTGTACCTACATGAGGTTTTGAGAAAACGGCGTTCGAATGCGGAAAAACGCGATATTTTTTACCAAAATCGACAATAATTAATAATAATTATTGTCGATTATTTTGCACGAAAATCTTCAGGACTTGGAGGTTGGGTCTGCTTGCCATTTCAATATGTTTTACGCTCAAATGAATGGCGACACTCCCAAGCCTCTCCGTCTGAATTAAAACTGTTCTCATGATCTCTTGACATTGTCCACTACCTGATACTAAATCGACCTAAGGGGGAAAAATAAGCAAAACCATCATTTGATTAACTTCAAATGTGATCGTTGAATTCTTTGTAAAAAATAAGGGGACATTACTCCAATTTCGATCGTCTCACAGCAACACCCCACATCATCATTTTTGACGAAAATGAGTTATGTAAGTTCTTTCGTAAGTTCATTTATGTTGTAAAAGTACCACAATCAAAAAATGTATTCATTATCGGAGGAGAAAATCATTGGAAGGCGTTTTTCCAGCCCTCCTCAAAAGTTGCGAAAATGACGATATGGGGTGTTGCTGTGAGACTGTCGATTTGCTGTCTCTCGAAATATTGCAATAAAACGGGAGGGACATTCATTAAGAACCACCCTGTATATACATATGATTTTTGATGTCTTTTGGAAGTGAATTCAGGATGATGAGGTACGGATTTTGGTATAAACATTTTTGGGAAATTCGAATTTTAACAATTTTGGACCGAGAACATCAGCTTCCTTTTCGTCGATGATTCGCTAAAACGTAGTATTAAAGTGAAACGTGGTTGAATGAAGTAGATTAACCCTACTCACATTAGCGTTGAATTTACCTATAATAAATACCAGCTTGTAAATACCATATTGTTTCCTTGATGCTGAATTAGAGAGCACTGATCCAAATTGGCGATTTACTTGATATTATTGCGTACGGAACAGGTAATTGAGTTCTGGGTTGAAATATACTAGTGTAAATACCGGAGCCCCCGAGTGACTTTAGATTGCGCTGTTAAATTCGAGATACCGAAAACTTGTTTGGTAAATTGACCGCCGCAACTTGACAATCACATTTACCTAACAATCCCACCACCTTTGAACTCCCTGGTCCCATCAAACCACTCGTTTTGGTTGCCTCCTGAAAAGTGAGAGAATGAACGGGAGGAACGAAAAAAATCCAGTTTCACCGGTAGTTAGTGAACTGAGTGGAAGAATTGTTGCCCTCGGGGTAGTTACAATTTCGTGGAGGGCGTAGTAAGCCGGATAAAAAGTTTCCAAGGGAACCCCGTAACATACCGACCGAGCCTCGCTAACCCACTTTTCAGCCTGTTAAAAACCCCTTGGACCATCTCGTTGAAGCTAATCGGATGATGGTTTTGAACAGCTGAATACCACTGATATCACTAAACTTGATTCTTTTCAGTTTTGGCGTTATGTACCCTTTTGCAAAACTGTACCTCAAATATTTCGCATTATTGCTTGTACTTGAACGATGTTTATGTACTAACTTGTGTAGTATTCATGTGCAGGAGATAGCACACGAATACTACATTTGTCCACGTGTTAGTACCTACTTCACTACCGTGTGGTATTTACGCGCTTTCTCCCCGAAGGGGAGAAAGGACGTATATACCACACTACCGACTAACGGTGTACTCTCGGTAGTAAGGAATGAGAACTAATTGATTCCTCAAGAATATATTATAAAGTAAAGAAACCTAACTCGCCAAGCACACGTCTCGCTAGGTACTCTCAAATCGGAATCGGGGAATCGAATGACTGCAGTTCCACGTAAAATCGCCGTCCAGCCCCCGGAAATAGGTCACGGGTGTTGCAACCGTGACATACCAATGTACCGTCAGCACCGGAAAATCATCGTGTTGGTATCTCATATCAAAACCTCGAATCGTCAGCTGGCCGGTGCGGATCCGCGCAGTGGTGCCACCCGCGCAGTGCTGCCATCCTTATCCTCTCGGCAGGTTGGTCCGCCTTTCGAGTCGGTACATCACTCCCGGGGTAAGATTGAGCATGTCCTCATGCGGGCAGCCGGGGTACGCCAGGGTAGACTGGGACTAATTGACCTGGCTCCTTTTGCCAAGGCAGTTCCTTCCATAGGCAGGCCATATAGCATGACGTTATCGCGGTAGCAGATAGAGATACCAACCCTTGTTTCCCGTGGCCTTAGGTAAGACGCGTCAATTCCATTGTCCTCGTGCTCTGTCGAAGCCAGGGAGGTTGTCCGGTGGTGGTTGCTGGGGAAGGGGAGGTAGTAATGTTGATTGTTACATGTTTTCTAATATGGGACTCAAATGAGACGAGGCTTGGCCAAAACATACAAATTGAATACAGAAACATGATAAATAGCGAAGGTAAATAGAGACAGAAAAATGATAGGTGCTACAGTTTAAGTGATAAAGACACTGCAGACAAGATAGATGGTAGAAACAGGATAATACAGAGTGATTATAGTCGTAAGAGTAATAATTGTAACTGAATACAGAAACAAGATAAATAGAGTAGGTAAAAAGAGGCAGAAAAATGATAGATGCTACAGCTTAAGTGATAAAGACACTGCAGACAAGATAAATGGTAGAAACAGGATAATGCAGAGTGATTATAGTAGTAAGAGTAATAATTGTAACTGAATACAGAAACAAGATAAATAGAGTAGGTAAATAGAGGCAGAATATAATGGTAGATGGGACAGTTTAAGTGATAAAGACACAGCGGACAAGATGAATACAGAGTAATTGCTGTACGTTCTGTAGCGATTAGGCGCTCAATCATTTCTGCATCTACGAGTATAAACCTCCTCTGAAATCCCCTCACACTGGAGGCACCGATACCTCAAAGGGCACATTACATGGCTAAAACCCCTCCCAGTGGAGACACCAATACCACAAAGTGGTGCATTAGATGGCTTAACCGTCACAGCGGAGACACCGATACCTCAAAGGGTACATTAAACGGCTAAATCCTCACGGAGGAGTCTCCGATACCTACCAAGTGATACAATATAGGCTAAACCCTCACAGAGGAGACACAGATACCACAAGGTGGTACATACATTGGCCGGCTAAACGGATCCAGAGCAGATAAAGACATAGCAGACAAGATGAATACAGAGTGATTATCGTAGTAAGAGTAATAATTGTAACAAACCAGAAAGAATATAAATAGCAATACAAGAACAGCCTACAAGGTATAGATAACGAGCTCGTGTACCAGTATTAAAAGTACCCTTTAAGCAGATGAAAGGAGTGGGGTTAAGGAATGCACATGGTTAGCCTTTATACACACAAAGGGAAGAACATGTAGGTTAGAAACCATTGGCATGCATAAAGAGAAGTAGGCCTTGTACGTCAGCCACTCTCCCTCCCCCCTCGCGAATAGACCACTTCCAGGTGGTGCTATACTTCCGCCCCTGCCCCTCATTCTCAACGCTCTCGCTCGCTCTCAACTCTGCGGCACTCTAGGTGAAAGCACTCATTTGTAGGGCTATTGATAGGAAACTGCTATCGATCAAATGATAGGACTGTCGAACTATCTAACACCCCTACTCATTTGTGGAGGCTCGCTTTACTGTGATGGGTTGTATAGCTAACAACTATGGTAAATGCTATGGAAGCACTCATTTGTAGGGCTATTGATAGGAAACTGCTATCGATCAATTGATAGGACTGTCGAACTATCTAACACCCCTACTTATTGTGGAGGCTCGCTTTGCTGTGATGAGTTGTATAGCTAACAACTATGGTAAATGTTATGGCTTAACTATGATACTTACGTGGTTCGTGACTATAGATTTACGTCTTACTGTTGTAGTCTGAGTCTGTACCATCACTTGTCCTTACGCGGTCACCATACCGTCATATGTCAGGTTTCCCGCCGTGTACCGTCGTTCCTTCCTCCCAGTTGGTCGAGTCATTCCGTTAATTAGAAATGAAGGTCGCTATTAGTCTGCAAAAAAAAAACTACGATCAATATGGGGTACACAGGAAACTATTATTTTTGGCCAGAGCCATTAGTAGATTCTAGAGAACTAGAGCTGTGGGGTAACCATAACTACTGCAACCCCTGCACAAACAGTTCCTGCAGTCCAGTGGAACACCTTATAATGATGACGCCTCATCCGGACGTCTTCGTAGGATGGATTCAGCTGGGCAATTGCCTGCAGCAGGTCCAAGTGGAGTGATGACATCCGTTGCTCCCCCAAAGTCTGTGGTCTGCACCGTGGGCTGACCAACTAGCACAAAGTCGGGCCCTACTAGTGTGCAGCTGGCCTGGTCCCGGATGCGGCCACAGTGGGCTATAGTGCCGTGGATTGGTAGCTAGTCTACTTACTTCCCATCTTACCTCTTGCCTTGATTAAAGGAAAGCCTTCATTGGCTGAGTAGAGTTCACGTGCGGCTCCAGGCTCGCAACGTCATTTGTAGCTGTCTCGCAGTTCGGAGTAACTCTGAGGGCTTTAGTGAATCTCACCATGCTACCTCGAGCCTGTGACTGCCACTTGCCGGAGCCGTGTAGTCAGGACTTCCGTGCCAGTGTTCAGCTGTGTGCTCGCTTGCCATGGAAGGTATGGGAGACACAATTAGAAGGGAAACAGCAAGTATGGTAACCTGAAAGCAGAGAACTGTTAGTCTGGACTGATATAGGATGGGGTAATTGATATAATCCAGGGGCAGTTGTTCTGCGCAGTTGTTTTCCATTTCTTTTATTCTGGTCCTATAGTACCCATTTATATTATCTGTTTTTTTTTTTTTTTTTTTTTTTTTTTTTTTTTTTTTTTTTTTTTTTTTTTTTTTTTTTTTTTTTTCCTTATGTATTAATGTTATTCATCTTTTATTGTTTCTATATTATCATTTTTCTTAATTGCTTTATTCTGTTTCTATATTATCATTTTTCTCAATTGTTTCTTTTTATTCTGTTTCTATATTCTCATTTTCCTTAATTGCTTCGTTTATTCTGTTTCTATATTATCATGTTTCTCTATCATTATCATTGGTTTATTTATTGTTATTTTATTTTATTTATTATTATTATTTTTTTTTTTTTTTTTTCGATGACATTAATTAAAAATTGGACAAAAACGGAATATAATAAATAAACAACCGCCGTTATTGTCAATATGTCACTAATTTGATTGATTGATTGATGCTTGATTGTGTTAAAAAAACAAGTTTTCACAAGAGTTCACATACATGGAAATAAACTACTAATACTAATAAATGAAATACAAATTTCTTTAAATTCAGATAAAGTACATAGTAGAAAGAAAGAAATAAATTCTGATTTGAAAATTTAGCTCAACAGCCAATAGTGTAAGGCACAAAGAGAGAAATTAAAGATGACAAGATGAGGCACATAACATCAAAATCAGTCTAGACGAAAAAAAAAAAACTTCGTTTATAGTAAATGCCCGCTGTCGTAAAACAATCTGCAGAAATCCTACTAATTTCCCTTGGCTCTGGCCTATCGGTGCATAGCAGAACTGATCGGAAAACGGATTCATTTAAAAAAAAGGGCTACAAAGTATTTAAAACGCTCGAAGGCAATATGTCACTAATTTAAAAGTGAACAAAAGTAGAATATAATAAATAAATAACCGCCGTTATTGTCAATATGTCACTAATTAAAAATTGGACAAAAGTAGAATATAATAAATGAATAACCGCCGTTATTATCAATAAATACATAGATAGATAAACAATCTTGGGCAATGCCTATACAAGTGTATATACTATGTTATTTGAATTATTAGATAATTTCTTCCCAGAGGGGCATCCCTGTGGGGGCATGTCGATTACTGTTACTAATAATTGTTACTTATTAATTGTTACTTAATTAACAATTATTGGTACTGTTGTATTTATATTGTCTAGGCATTATAATCGTCAGCATAGTACTGAACCTAGTTTTTCAATATTATTTAAAAACGTATCATGTACAAACTCAATGAGTAAAGTTATAATATCGTAATATTATATGTACTGTGTGAAATGTAATATAATATATCGTAATTGACGGAGCACGAGCCTACCAAAGTAAAGGAAACAAACCAGAAAAGTAGAAACGTGCCGTATAAGGGTTCCCGACTGCAACAAACCCAACTTCGTGAGTAAAAAAACCGGCCGTCGGTAACCTGTATACGTTCCGTAGCGATTAGTCGCTCAATCATTGCTGCATCTATAAACCTACTCTGAAATCCCCTCACACTGAAGGCACCGAAACCATAAAGTGGAACATTACACGGCTAAATTCCTCACAGTGGAGACACCAATACCACAAAGTGGTGCATTAGATGGCCTAACCGTCACAGCGGAGACACCGATACCTCAAAGGGTACATTAAAACGGCTAAATCCTCACAGAGGAGCCTCCGATACCTACCAAGTGATACAATATATAGGTCTAAACCCTCACAGAGGAGACACGGATACCACAAGGTGGTACATACATTGGACGGCGAAACGGATCTAGAGCCGATAAATAGACGACGAAAGACAAACGACCTAACTACAATTGATGAACTGAATTAATCCGACTCCTAAAGATTTACTGTCAATTCAACTCACGAACACGAAAACGGTTTTGAGAAACAAACAAGCGGAAAAACACTTGAGAAAGGGAAAAAAAAAAAAAAATGTTTCTCTTTGTTTTTTTTTTTTTTTTTTTTTTTTTTTTTTTTTTTTTTTTTTTTTTTTTTTTTTTTTTTTTTTTTTTGCAACTCTCTAAATTCTTGAAACTGATCTGAAATATAATAATAATATTATATTATATATTATCTACTATGTTTGGAAACGTATGATCGGAAAAATATTATTTTTGGAAACGTACGATCGAAAAATATTATTTTTGGAAACGTATGACCGAAATACAAAAAAAAATTTTCCTTCTATCACCAAAAATAAACTGTAGTGTCGCTACAATACTTTTATTATTGGTACCCCAAACAAACTCGTGATGATAAATTATAATGAACGCAAAATAGAACCCACGCAGGGCGTATAATAGGAATAGGAAGGAAGTGCTCGGCGAAACTCAAACGAGCCGAGTTATACTATTATATACGGATGACGCCGTGTGAAGTGCAACATAATATACTGTAATGATTAAACACGATCCTACTAAATGAAAGGGAACAAACCATAAATGTAGGAACGTGCCATAACGGGCTTCCGACTGCAACAAAATCGATTCCGTGAAAAGGAAAATTACTACAATCGCCCGTCGGTAACCCGCCGTACGGACCGTAGCGACTAATCAAATGAAGGTGCTCAATCAATCAACATCTATAACTCTATACTCTGAAATCCCTCACTCCGGAGGCACCGATACCATAAAGTGGCTCAAGACGGATACGGATTCAGATAGGACAAAGAGACGGAGAAAGACAGACGAGCGACCTTGACATTTGTGTCATAAGCGACTTACAACGCAGGTAATAAGAAACTTACAACTAAGTACTTACCATCGCAAACGGGAGACGTACTTGGTTCGTAGATCGCTGCCACCATATATGTACTAACTTGTGTAGTATTCATGTGCAGGAGATAGCACACGAATACTACATTTGTCCACGTGTTAGTACCTACTTCACTACCGTGTGGTATTTACGCGCTTTCTCCCCGAAGGGGAGAAAGGACGTATATACCACACTACCGACTAACGGTGTACTCTCGGTAGTAAGGAATGAGAACTAATTGATTCCTCAAGAATATATTATAAAGTAAAGAAACCTAACTCGCCAAGCACACGTCTCGCTAGGTACTCTCAAATCGGAATCGGGGAATCGAATGACTGCAGTTCCACGTAAAATCGCCGTCCAGCCCCCGGAAATAGGTCACGGGTGTTGCAACCGTGACATACCAATGTACCGTCAGCACCGGAAAATCATCGTGTTGGTATCTCATATCAAAACCTCGAATCGTCAGCTGGCCGGTGCGGATCCGCGCAGTGGTGCCACCCGCGCAGTGCTGCCATCCTTATCCTCTCGGCAGGTTGGTCCGCCTTTCGAGTCGGTACATTTATAAATACAAACACATGTGAACATAACAAAATGCAGTTTTGAATCTGAAAGTCGAAGATTGATCGTGAATTGGTTGGCTGAATAAACGGATTATTGGGGTTCAACGGGAGATGGATAGGTAGGTAGGTATGTAGATTTCGAAAATTGATTAGTAGAAAACTGTCCATCCTCCGTCCAATTCAAACCAATATAGTCCAGTTCCCAGACACCAAAAAAGGGTTTCACCTGACAAAAGGTGGGGTAGAAGATTTATTTTTTTTATTTCGTTTTAATGGGTATAAAGAGTAAAATATAAAAGATGCGACTACATCTGGGCTCGGCACAACTTTTGGTAGCCGAAAAACCTCGAAATTTTCAGACATTTATCGTTTTTTTCGCAATATCTCGGAAAGTAGTGGTTCCAGCGAAACACAGTCCTCCTTCAAAGTTGTAGAGCAATACATTCCCTACAAATTTAATACATAACATTTTCTTCTACGATCAATAGAGAGCGAGCTACAGCATCTCTTCCCAACCCCCAACCCTACAATTTGATAACTCATGATGAATGAGTAGGTATACCGAAACAGTCCAATGCAATGTTTGAAAAAACACTTCAACCTGTTCTCCGAACTTTTGCATTGTTTTAAGGGGGAAGTGGACGGGCCCTTAGTGTGATTCTGGGATAAGAGATGGCGTTACTGACGCATCAAAAGTTTTTGCAGTCTCATTTTGGAACCATCCAATTTATAACAGTTTGGGAAACGCAGTTTGCCTTCATACGCCCCTACAAGTTGCTGCATCAATTCATTTAATTTTTATACAAATTTAAAATTGGAAAATTTGAAAATTTTGAGGTTTAGAGGTTGAAATTTGGAAAAAGCCGGTGCAAGCCCCCTTCCCAATGTGACTGGATCGGTTTTGAGAGCATCATTTCAATGATTGAGTAAATATACAAGACGTAAAACGAAAAATGGTAATGTTGGTTTTGAAGGAAAACAGAATGGCTGCAGACCCCAATTCGGCGCTCAAGGTCACCACGCTCCCTTTCCTTGGTAGCCATTGTGTCAATCAGTTCTCTTGAACCACTCCTCTCTCCATCCGTCTCTCTTCGTGGAAACGATAACCCCACAATAGCATCAAATGGACAAAGTCCTCGCGTATGTACACTAAGTCGCCCCCCACCCTTCGCGGTCTCGAACCTCCCATCTCCGATCTTCGGTAGGTTTGCTCATACATTCATTTCAGCTTGCATCGCTCGTACTAGCGCCTCATTTTTTCTACATTCGTTTATTATTATTATTATTCGTTTTCTACATTCTATTTTTCTATATTCGAGCCCGCGGTGCCATCGCGTCTGTGTTGAAATGTATCGTGTGTCCTCAAAAGGGAATGCTAGGTGCGAGGGCATAATTATAATGTGATACTTGTAATATGCCATTGTCTTGTAATAAATTTCTTCCTGTTCTTCACCCCGTTTTCCCTATTTTTCGCTATAACGCTAAAAGTTTGTCCGATTCACAATTTCTTTTTTCCATCTATAAGCTTTTTAAATTTACCATCAAACCTCATATATGACATTTTGATCAAGTCCCGTAATATGCTCATGCCAGTACGCTAAATACCGCGTACTATTGTAAAATCCAAGTTTTTTTGGTACATTTTTTGCCGTAATTCCGAAATTATTGGTCCGATCCTAAATTGCTTTTTCTCAAGCTGGATAAATTTACTATCAGACTTCATCTATGAGTGAAAAGCCCAAATATTAGATCCCAAAAAAATTATTGGCCGAGCTAGGGGAAACCAAACTTTTTGGGGCTATTTGTGGGAAATGATTGATTTCTCAGCAACTATTTGTAGTTTTTGGCTGAAAATTGGTTTCGGGGGGAACATTTATCAAGGAACACGAATATGGCCTCCAATTTGAGCTAAAACAAAAGGTTTCTAGATAACATCCAAAAACAACCGAAATTCGTCACCAAATATTCAAATCTTGGGGAAACTGGGGAACAATTTTTTTTAGGGGTATTTTGTTGGTTCAAAGTCGTCGAGAAGAATGCGCTGAAACCAGCAAAACAAACCGCTACTCCGTGCGACGATTCGTTTCGGAGCTACACGCCGTCAAAGTTAGGACTAATTTCCTCATTTGCCTAAAGTGACGTGTCCACTGACTTGACATTCCCCTCCCTGCTAGGGCCTCATGTGGGGTGCAAACTGGACATGCCAGGTTATTCTGAAGCCAAATTTTATGGGGAATCCGAAAATGACCATCTCGAAAGCGTAGGGTCAGTGGCTGATGAGCTATAACGAATAGAACGGGAAAAAGCACGGACGCAGGCGAATCCATAAGGGTCATGGGAAGGCGTTGTACTTCTTAACTATTTTTACTCAAAGCTAATTAAATTTGCTACAACATCTATCGGTTTAACGTCCTTCGTACAATACGTATTTTCAATGATTTTTAGGTCGGAAGTTGACCAAAACTTGAAATTTCACTTTTTTGAAAAATAAGCCATTTTTGAAAGGCTGTATCTCAGTAACTATTGACCCAACAGAGCTGCACTTGGTCTCATTGTGTAGCAAATCTTATCTCCTGTAAATAAGTCCGTAGTATCAATTCGCGAAAAACGCATCGTTTCAAAGTTATATCGAAAAACCCAGAGTAAGGGCAACCATTTCGAGGTTTTTCGAGTGCTACGAAAGAAGCGCAAGGTTTTCATTCCTGCGAAATTAGATTTAGATTTCCCTAACAGTCCCGAACAACATACCAAAAAATCAGAACTAGCCGTGCATTTGCGATTTTAGGCCTCTTTTGTGTAAGATTTGACTGTTCTAATAACAGTCTCCTCTACCTCAAAGGTTCCATTGGAAATGTCTACAATGTTGGACGAATGGGAATAGATTCAGCTCACTCACCTTCATTACTGTCAGAAGTGCTCCCTGTCAAATCTCGGACTTATCACCTTTCCTATGAATGATTGACGCAGCAGATCCACTGTCTAAAAGGGGAGATGAAAGCTGCTATCACTGACTCTTATTTTTCGTTTTACGATCGTGCTATTCATCGCAGAATTTTGGTTCTTGGCAATTTGAAATCAGGAAATTCTCAAAAATGGGGCTGGAACCAAGTTTTTTTTTTAAATTTAAAATTGTCCAAAATTCTTTTTCTAAAATTTGAATTTGAAATTTTTTTCAAATTTTTTTTTGATGCAGCATTTTGTTTAGGAAAAATATGAACATAACTTTTTTCAGATTGAAAATCGCTCATCCGGCTGTTGAAATATTTTGCATAAACTTTTGGTGTCTTCTCTCTCTCTCGCACACTTGTCGTCCACTTTCCCCTTAAAGTTAATACAGTGAAACAAAACTGTGGTGCTTAGCAGAAAATTAGAAATAGGGGTTATTGTTGTGAAAATGACGTAGAATGATCTACAACCAACTAAAGGAATAACGGAAACAAGAGAGTGAGAAAACATATGTATGGAAAAAACTTTTATTGAACAAGTGAAGTATTTAATTACAATTAAAACATTGACTAATTGACCAATGAAGTGAGAAGTTAACAGAGAAGCTTTTTTCTTTGTTTAAAAATATTTTTAATAACGTTCCCATTTAAGAGGTTTGTAGGGCGATGTGACGAGTTTAGAGTGGGAAGAGACGCAAGCTTCTTTGAGGAGAGGGGGGGGGGGACCTTATTCGAAAAAAATATAAGTCAAAAATAGAATCAAAGAATGCATGGGTCGCAAATACACACACAAAAGAAGGCATTACTAGGCTTTTTTACCATTTTGAGAAAAATGGTCTATGTTTGAGATGCCGTAGCTCGCTCCCTATTGGTCGGAGAAGAAAATGTTATCCATAAAATTTGTTGCAAATTTAATGTTCTACAACTTTGTATGATGACTGTATTTCGCTAGAACCACTCGTTTTCGAGATATTGCGAAAATACCGAAAAATATCCGAAAATGTCGAGGTTTTTCAGCTACCAAAAGTTGTGCCGAGCCCAGATTTAGTCACATTTTTGATATTATACTCTTTATACCCATTAAAACGAAATAAAAAATAAAATCTTCTACCCCAACTTTTGTAAGGTGAAATCCTGTGGGAACTGGACTAATAAGGAACAAGGGAGGCTAAGTAGATCGTCACGTTAGTGGTCGCTAGTGGTTCGTTGCATCGCCCGTTGATTTTACAAATACATGGTTTAGTAGAGAAACTTGCGAGGGTTTTTGTACGATTTACGGATTCTACGTATCGAGGAACCAATTTAGTATGAGAATCGCTGTCATGCAGTTGGTTCCGGTGCCTCGTTGTTGGGAGTCTCTTCAATCTAAGAACGCGAGTCATCGACTCTCCAGCAATCGCAGCGATTCCGGCCGTTATCGGATGCGAGTCATGGCCGTGGCCGTCGTGAATGTCGTATAGCAAACGCGGGAGTCGCTTCCGACAACGTCGAACCCCCGGCACCGATTAATCCCACCGGATCCACAGTTCGGACCGACCGACTCGGATTTATTGCTGGGGCCTAAAGGGTTTCGCAGTTATCTGTCAGAATCGCTGATTTGTAGGCCAGTAAAGTTCGGCTGAGGGCGGAATGAAAGGAAGGGAATTCGCCTGCGTTCGGTAGATTACTATCGCTTAGGGTGGAGAGGGAGAGGGAGCGAGGCGGAAATTTGAGGGGCTTTACAGCTCAGGTGGAAATCAAGCATATGGAAGGAATAGCGGAGTCGGGGAGTAGTTAATTGGAACACCTGTAGCCAACTACTTACTTCTTCAGCTACTTCTGCACCAATTCAAGTTATACTATAAACCATATCCTTCGAGCTGAACGACTAAAATCCAATATCCACGTGGCGCAAAAAACGACAAATTTTTATGTCCCACCACAGGAATTGCGACGCCATTGTGGCACACAAACTTATACAACACATACCGACGACGCACGTGTTCCTTCAACGATCAAGTCGTCAAGACCCTAAAAAACTGGTATTTTTCAGTATTTAGAGGTATTGCCTACATGAATGTCATTGTGCCGCTGTTCTCAACATTGCATCAAAGCCCACCCGGGAAATTACGATGCCTAACAAATTTTCAATGCCGCAATCGGTGAGTGCAAAAACAACGTAAGTCCGGATTTTCTAATTATGAAACAATTTTCTAATAATAAATAGAATCGATAAAAGTATCAAGTATGAAAGTAGATATAAATAACAGAATAAAGCCCTCCCCCCCCCCTCCCTCACACTGCCACTGTACACCCCTCTCTTCTTCTTCTAACGGCTAAATTTCTATGAGCGTGGAACATGTTTAGCATAGCTTTGTAAGTCCTGAAGGAGGCTACATACCAAATTACAGCTTCACAGAGAGAATAGCATAGAAATTAACGATAGGAGCCACTCAGTTGGTGGCCTGGAGTCCAGGCCCTGGACAGCGTCGTCTTAAGGAGGCTACATACCAAATTAAAGCTTCATAGTGTGAATAGCATATAAATTGGCTTTAGGAGCCACTCAGCTGATCCCTGTCCTATGATGCTTAAAGTGTAAGTCCTAAGGAGACTACTTGCCAAATTTCAAGTTTCTTCCACCACGGGAATTGGTTTCTTGGGACTCCTTGTAGAAATAAAAGCTTTGACAGGATTATAGACATGGATAAAGGATACCTCTTTCACCCATGATTATGCTCGTTCAAAATCCTGATGATTTCGAAAACCAATCAATCAGAAACAATAACCGATTAATACAAAATAAGTAATCGGTAGCTATACATCGATTAAAATTAATCGATTAATCGGGCATAATAATCCGATTAATCAATAATCGATTTGCATCTCTAGTCCACATCATTCCCTCACGCGTTTGCTCCTACTCCCACCCGGCTCCGGTCCCGCTCCGATCCCACACAGATTCTGCTCACCATTCGTTTTCCGGCTGCAAGACGAGACTGACGGACGCGAATTGTTCAATTTTTGAACTTTTGGGGCCAAAATGACAACTATCAAGCCCGAGTAGCTAATTAAAATGCTCGAAAATTTGGCCTCATCGTCCAAAAGATGTGTAGGTAAGAAGAGAGTGAGAATCTTCTTTGACACATCTTTGTCTCCAAGTTGGGTGCACGCAAAACTTCCACCTCCTCTACATCCTCTTCTTCTTCTTCGTTGCCCAAACAAATTGCCATAATGGCCAAATCACTGGTATTAAAATTTGCTCAGATTCCCGAATCCCAGGGCCAAATCGGGTTTGAATCGGACGGAGTCCTGGCCTTTACGCTGTTTCTGCACTCAGAAAGCACTGAAAACTTGACAAAAGTTACCACACATTGAAAGTTTATATTTATTCTTATTTACATAAATAATGAAGAGACGGAGAAATAATAAGTGGCATGTACGTCTAGAACGTGGGATCTTGTCTTCATAAGGAAGAAAATTCATTTACTTAGTCAATAAGGCGTTTTTTTTTTTTTTTTTGTTTTTTTTTTCAAGTGTTGAAATATTGCAACATCCACCGGATACTCCACTCAACCAGGCACGTAATCACAAATCATTCTTGAGCACCAATTAACATTTGCCGACGTTTAAGTCCGGACAAGATGCGGTGGGTGGGGGTGGGGGGATACGGAGGACTCTTGTTTCAACAATGAGACAAATAATTTACGGTTTCCTCCCGGTCTTATGTTTCCCGCAAATTGCGAAAGAGAAGCCTTATAACAAGTAAGGCCCCCTCCTTCCGCACTACTACCGCCCCAAACCCTCGTTATTGCCGGTACCATTTTTCCTCGGTCCTTCCAGAGTTAATTTCATTTTTATTTTTTGCGTTATTAAGTTACGTGAATGAATTGGTAAGTACGTGAAGGTGGAAAATTAGACGAGAGTTTTATGTGCGGTCCTTCCCCACGGACATCGAACAGAGCTCTACTCCACGTTTGTGAAATAAAACCCGTTGAAAGGTATAACGAAAATGACATCCAAGCCTTGAGGATTTCACCATCTCGGTTCAAAACCAGATAAGTACAAGGCCAGGTATTTACGATTCAATTTAAAGAAACCATCAATTTACTGGTAGGTATCGCTCGAAGTCAGTGTTAGATACGTAAGTCTCTACTCGCAGTGACGAATTTTTTGCTTCGGTTTCTAGTCGGTAAACACATATTCAGGAGATCAGGATTTCATGGTAAGCCTCTTAATTATAATTATTGATAACAATTTACCCGGAGTTTTAAAAAACTCGGTGGATCCCTGGACCCCCTTGAGTCTGAAGGCTAAACACTGAAGAACGTAGAATACGTTTTCACGTTTCGTCGTTACTTCTACACTCACGATCATTAGTTGGCCATATCTCGACTATTTGTACAGTCAAAGAGTTATGGTGAACAAGAAAATGTTTGTTAAATCGATAGCTTTCCAACGATTTTTGTACGATCGAAAATGACGAAGATAAGTAAGAAGACGAAGATTTCCGTAAGATTGGTTGTACTAGTCCAGTAAAAATTGTACTTAATTGTACTTAATAAGGAAAGAATCTCGAAGTGATCTGGCAACAGCTTAACTTTTGGAGTTCCAAAAACGGCGATATTTTCGGACTTTTTTCAGTTTTTCGCTTATAAATACAGATGAAATAAGGAACATGTCATCATTTCAAATAAAAAATGTTAGCCTATAAAGGGGAAAATTGTCGTTTTCAGCCGTCAATTACTACCCTATGAATTGACCCGACTGTGAAGTTGGGAACATCAATTGACGCAGAATTTAATGTTCTTTAATTTGTTTTTGCGTAAAGTTTCCGCAACGATTCGTAGTTTAGGAGTTATAAGCGGAAAACTGAAGAAAATCTGAAAATGTCGACGATTTCGGGGGAACCAAAAGTTAAGCTCAACCCCTGGAGGGGTAGGATCTCGAGCTTTCCCCTGGTCACTTCGAGGTCCTCACCCCCTCACCCCCACCCACTCCCGCTGGTTTAACTACACTGGACTATAATCGGGCAAATAACATAATATTATTGTCTCCGTAAAAACGTAGGCACCTACCTATTCTACGTTAAAATCAGAGTTCATAAAAATTATATATAGTTGGAATACAATACTGCTTGATGATGAATTTTCTACTAATGCTTCAGTTATGTTTACCAACTTATTGTTTCTATGACTAAATCAAGTATATTTGTGTATTCATATCGCATTGAAAATAGTTTTAGAAGGCTGCTATATCTGAACGTAAGTGTAGGTTGATTGTAATGTCATTGCCTTCATATGCACATCCATTCCTCTATACTCGTGCCTTCTGTTTTTGCCGTCGGTAGAGCAAAATACTTGAAAGCATAAAGTTTCCGCGGACAGCCAATAAACAATTTGAAACTCGTTTAGCATTCATTTACATTGCACAACAGTTCGATACCAAGGGCTACCCGAGTTTGATCACCGGGATTCAATTAGGCCCCACCGCACAAATCTTTCAACAAAAATATACATAAATCAGTAGGAAGGGTTTGTGACGAATCAGGTTTCACCGTGAGGGCGCGGGAATTGGATTTCGTCCGGAGCCCCCTTTGCATATTCATAAGATGGCGTCGGGTCAGTGGCTTTTAACTTGTAGGGCGAACCGTCGGACCTATCAACTACAGAGCTCTCGAGAAGGTTCGAGATGCGGACATGATTTGCGTTCAAGAAATGGTACCACTTAAAGATGGGTACAAACTTGTGTCAAATACTCGTATCGTGTCACCGTATGAGTATCATATCACATACAACGCCCTCCAAGTGACCACACGCCGTACTTCGATGCCGGAGCTACGTTCAGTGATGTTCAGTATATTCGTATAGTACAGCTCCTCCTCAAGGAGGAGCAGTAACACCACAGCAAGTTTCATCGACTACACTCTCAAGGAACAGGAAAATGAAAGCAAATCGAGACGTTGCACAGTGTGTAATTTTGCAAATCGGACAAAAAATCGAAAAATGAACTATTTTTTTTAAGGATTTTTAATACTACATATCGACCTTGTCAATACAACCTGTAAGAAGTTATGAGCAATTTTGCAGGAGAGCCAAAAAACTTCGGATTTCGTATTCTTAGCCCTGCATATTCGTAACTACAGAAATTAGAACGGTTTTTGGGAATTTATTGTCAATAAGTACTGCTCATATTACACTAAATTTCAATTTTCTTTTTTGTGCCTCATATTTATGAGCTGGGATTGGCTCGATGAAAAAAGTTCCTCGGGAGACTGATACTCTCACCTACGTTCACAAATAAAGTTGTTCTTTTCAAGTTGTTGCCATTTTTCAAGTTGCCCAATTTCCAAGATCCGAATGCTCAAAAATGGAGTATCATTTTTGGTAGGTACCTCACCACAGATTTGACAAGGAAAATACTTAATATGTTTGGTCAATGGTCGGTTATTCGACTAGTCATCTTTGCAAGCCCTCTTTCTCGCATTCTTCTCCATAAATTACTACAATTATTTGAATTATATGTAGACCTACATATAATTGTGATATAATTCTTGATGAAGCTCATCAATTGTCTTAATTTGACCACTTTAATCTAAAAAAATTATTAAACACTCATTCTGAGTACGTTTAGTACTTTATTACACACTGTGCGGTGGGTGTCAACTCTACGGCGGAAGCAGCGTAGTGTTCGATTGACCGTCTTCGCCCCTCATAATATTCGATATTCGCAGTATCAAACAAAGTTTTCCCTCAGTAAACGAAGAGTTTTCAAAAACCCCGAAGAGCGAGCGGGTTTTCAAATAGGTGGAGGATCCCTCGATCCCAATTTCAGATAATAACGCTCACGGACGCTTGTACCCCTTCGGTAGCCCCTTCGGGCGAGACTTTATAACACGCATGGAATATATTCGGTTTTTATCAGCTCACTACCCCGAACTTTCGGGGTGCCCCGCGGTCCGGACAACTAAGTTGTCGCGTTTCCGCCTTTTGACTCGCCTTTTCGAGCCTTATCTCCTTATAGTTTGCGAGGGCTGGATGGGACGCGGACGTGGAAGTCACTCTCCCGGAGGGCGGTCTCCAGTTCGCTCGGGAGTTTTTGATTTAAGTTCGACGCGAGTCTGGACAGGCCTTTTTTGAAGCTGAAGCCCCGGAATGACAAGATTTTCCAGTGGGACGAGGTTTTCAACGACCCATTACATCATTCGCGCTATCTAAATTTGATGCCTCCACCCTCGTCGCTACATCGGAAAAGAACTCTGCAAAATTTCCCACAACGCTTCTTCATTTTCTACTCCTACTATGTCGTATTATGAAAGATTTCTTACGTAGATCAGTGATCTAGATTGAACATGATAATTGAAAATTTTTGCATCGAGATGATATCACAATCGTTTAGCCCTGAGTCAGAGGGTCGTAAGCCTCAAACATGAAATTTACCCAGAAACAGAAATTCAATTTTTCTCACTACTCTATAATATTCTGATTCAGAAACTCCTAGTAATTCGTACTTTTAACAATTCCTAATGCAGACCACTGATCTACATTGGAAATAATAAACCGTTGGGGGAAAATTTGAGGGTTTTTTCATTTTAACATCATTTACACATTTTGCAGCAACGATTTTATTTAGTTAATGAAGCCACCCTGTTGTCCCAATTCATTCATAATTATTATTTTACTGTTTTAATCGTATCAATCATATCAAGCTACTACAACTTTTAAATTTGATGTTATTACAACTGTGTTGCCTAGAGCTAGAGAGTCGTGTCTCAAAAATGGAATTAGCACTGGAGGGCAAAAACGAAATAGACAATGCATATTCCTTTGTTCACTATTTCACCTTGAAAACTTGCTCCGAATTCATCTTGATTCAGATTTGTTATTTAAGTAGGTATACCCACGATATTTGCTTCCGTAGACGAAATAATTAACTTTCACGTTGATGATCATTACATCCGAGTATCATGAGTTGGACTGATTTGATTGTTTGGAGCTGGTAAAAGGTAAAGTTAAATGTTACGAAGTTAAAAGTTAATGTTCGAAATGGTCATGCAGCAGCTATCGGTTACGTAGGTCAAAAAACTCTCAGCAACTCCATGATTCGTTGACAAACACATGTGTATCTAGTTTTGGTCCATGACACGAATTGAATCGTTGTTTCAGACTTTATCAGCTACAGTGGTCCAACAGATGATATTGAGTCTATGAATAGGCAATAACCAGTAGTTAGGTAGGTGTGCACACAGTCGGTAGGTGTCCTGGATCTAGACACGGTACGCTCAACAATTAATCATGTTCACTTATGATGGATTTACGACCAACTGGCTATCAGTTGACATGGGCTTAGGTATAAGGTGTGGATTCAGAATGGTGTGAAATGAGGTTTGTAATAGGTACGTTTGAAATAGGTACGTTAGAAAAGTTATGAAACTACACTTTGATCTTAGCCAAGAGGCCGAGAAGCGAAATTGACCTATTATCAAACGTCTGTATATAAATGATTTTGTTTATGGCTGTATGTATAAAAACCATGCCAAATAAAATTTATTTAAAAAAACCAAAAAATTGGACTCATTGCAAGGCATAGTTTCATTTCCTTTGAATTCCATTTCCCACTCATTGTATAATAATAGAAGAGAAACCAAGTTGTTATAATATTACCCCCTCCATCTAGAGACGGTCCACCCCAGATGAGACCTCGAGAATTTGAAATCCGCGTAATTTTGACATTAAGAAATCATATTCGTGATATAATAGGGAATTCGAAATCTTTGAAAATAAAAAGTGAAAAATAAATCAAACCTGTATGAAGAAAGATGAAACAAAAAAAATAAAAAAAGGGAAAGGACTGACTCGGCTGTAGAAAAATGAAAATAATAGAAATTGAAACTGGAAAAAGAAAAGCACACGTGGTGACCTAACAATTAGGATTTTGGGAGTTTGGAAAAAAAGTAGGATTTTGGGAGTTTGAACGTTCGATTCACAGAAAACCCTACTATACTACGTTCGATTGCTGGGAAGCTAGTGATGGGAGACGAGGAACGTCTCCCCTGAAGAGAGGTGGGAGTTTGAGCCTCCAGAGCTGCCAACCTAGATGGGCTGAAGAACCAGGGGAAGTGCATGGAGCTGCACATCCCTGACATATTCCCAGTTTCATAGTGCACAAAGTAATTTACTCTTTGCGACGCAATAATTGAACAATGAGCCCAAAATTCAACTCTTCCGTTTTTTATATTAAATAAAAACGCCCTTACTATGTTACAGGTTAGCTAAGTTAAAGTTCATTTTATAGCATCCAACTTTTGGGTGATATAAAAGTAGTGATTACTTCTTGAAGGGTATGATAATTAGGAGGATAAAATAGGTGGATGTAGAAGAAACATACCTAGGAAGGATTGAGGTTTATGTTCTGTTGGTCCAATCCTGCTGTGATGTAAAGCCTAGCCATAGCACCGGCAGCCTACCGGCGCTAGGTCACACCCGAGCGGATTTACCGAAGACACTGACGAACGAAGACCGTACTGGTGGGTTTGAGGAGGAGAAATGAGAACTGTACAATAGGAGGGGGATTCCCGGTAAACATGTTAGTACTTGAGAAGGCCGGACGTACGGATCCACGTGGAGCACTCGTCGCCTCGTGAAGACCTCCTTCCAATTGGACGATCTCCCTGTGACGTCATAAGTTGACATGGACGCATTGTGAGAAGGCCTTGCTTTACAGGAACTATCATGCCCCTTTGCCGCTCTCAAGAATCGCAGTTCCTAGAAATCCATGGGACGTAAGAAAGAGGTTCGGAAAGGGGGATTCTATGAAAGGCAGGTAGAAAAAAATCCACAGTCACAGGGAATTATCGAAGAAATAACAGGTTTTAGAACTTTCTGAAAATGCATTTTCGTCAATGTTTTTTCAACTTGATACCGTAAGCACAAAATTAAAACAGGAGTAGTTTTACCTTAAGTATAATTTGGGTCGGAAGGGGGGGGGGCCAAATTTAGTTTCTATTTTTTGCCTTGTTGTAACACTTCACTTTATACATTTTTCAACGCTGAACACGATGGTGAAGTCAGAATCGCGATATCTTATTAATCAGATTAAAGCAGATGAAACGTGAAGAACTTTTCAAGACCCAACCATGTTTCTTCATCTTCAAAGTGCTCCAGAATACGATATCGCCATAACCCGGAAGCCTGCCGCATGATTCACCCTCATGTTGACGACTTTTGATCTGCTCCAACTTTGAGCCCACATTGTGGACGGGCGGTCTTAAAAATTCTAAAAAGTAAACTCTATTTAAATGTGAACTAAAAAATATACCGTTCCATCTGAATTTTTAGAGATATGAAATGTTCAAATATTCAAAATTTCTTTTGAACCCCTTCTCCTTGATTTGGGGTTATGAAAAGTTTCAAGGATCATTGTGGGGTTGGTCCGAACCCGTAAACCAAATTTTGTAATTTTTTTTATTCGATTTTCTGAATCTACCTATCTTGAAAAGTAAACCAACAAATTTAGGGGGGGGGGGGGGGGGTGTTAAACAATTTTTTTCTTTGGTCGATTCCAATGGTTTATTATCGAAGATTGCCGACTGAATTAGACATTCTCTAGTAATAATAATCAAATATTGGTTCAATAAATTATTTATTGAACCAATATTTGATTATTAGGAGGCAGTCATTAGGAACCGAAACAAAATAATAGAAGGTATTTGTTCAAATTGAATAGGTACCACTTTCCAAAGGCCGTTGGAGATTTGATTCTCAATATGAAGTGGGAAGAGGTCTTCATTGGAATCAGAAACAACGTTTTGAGAAGACGATTCAAACTGATTTAATCACAGAACTTTTATAAGATGATTCGAAAAGTGATGAAACACAAGATACGAAATGATTCACAATTGTAGGTATTATAAAGATCAAGTTTATAGTTTCCAAATAGGCAAGGGCGTGTCCGAGTCAGAGACCAGAAGCTAAGTGAAGAGGGGATACACACCATCGTCTAAGGTAGCCTATAACACAGTGGTGCCAACATGCCGTATACATAAATCATATGGAATTGATAGTATCGATACCTACAAGTAGTTCGTTGGATACTACCTTCCATCAAAGACTCTACTTTCCATCAAAGATAATAAACTAAAACGAAAATTCGAAACTTTGGAGTTACGACTGCGACCCTTTGGGCAACAGAATTTAGGAAAATTAATTGTAAAGGATGTCACTGGTTGGATAGTGAACTAAAACTGAGCCAGCGTTGATCTTCTTTCCCTTTTAGTGTACTTCACGGCGACGGAGACACTGTAAAGGGCTTCTGCACGTCAGAGATCGAAATAAGGGACGGATATATATATATATATATAGAAAAAACACGCGGTGTAAGGATCGCCCTTGCACGGCCGACATAAAGAAACCTTAAATGGATTTGTATCCGACCTTTGGAAACAAGACCGCTAACAGAAGGGCAGGAGAAACAGAAGATTCCGCTCGTACATTCTCAAACATGATGTACCGTCGGCAGAGTCCGATTGTCGATAATTATGTTGAAGTTGAGGGATCGCCGTTTCCACCGAAGGGGTTACTTCACTCCACAAAGCATCACCTGAATATTACATACGAGCACAGCTAAGGTGGAGCCGTCTACCGTTTGAAACTCCTCCCTACGTTGATTTTCCCATTCCGAGTAGCCAATAAAGGCAGATAGCCGTCGAGCGAGGGATAACTGGCCTTTTGTCTTACGGTCAGCCGGTAGTGAAGGACTTTACTGCCCAATGAGGAGGGAAGACAATGGCAGTTGTGAATTTATGGGCAAATGAAACCCGAGCAAGATTCGTCGGAATATGCTTCTGCTCGTGTAAGACTTTGTTGAACTTTGTAAGACTCTGTACATAGAAACAACGTGTATCAACAGTATGTTCCAAACTCAACCCACCAAGTACCTGATCTACTCATAATAGGTACTTTGGTTCATTATAATCAACGGCGTATAATCGAGGCACTTCAGTTCCACTTTTACCACTTTATTTATGACCGTTTTTTATTTGGAGGGTTGTAGGAGATTTGGTGTAGAAAAGAGAGAGAACGCTCTTCAAGCTTTCGGCTTCAAGATACATACAACTGTCTATCTTTGTTGGTGCATTTAATATTGCCTCACTTCCGAGTTATCAAACCCTAAGATCATAGTTTTGTTTTTCAACAAAACCACTGAGATGAATACCTTCTGAATGTATTACCTTCATCACTGTAAATTTAAATATAGTTTTTGTTTCTCTAACCATTAGACAAAATCTACGACGTTTCTGCCGTGATCTGACGGTTTGACGTCTTGTGTAAATTGAATTTTGTAACCACGTAAGCATAAATATTTTTTCAAAACGTGACGCATAGTCCTCGCCGAAACAGGGCTGATCAAAACGTTTGCAATTGTTAACATCGCAGATCCAAATTGGCGCGCAATTCACACCCTGAAGCTATGAGTTATGAAACACCATGACACATTGTATTAGTGAGTTGTTCGAAACGACCAAAATTTTAAAATATATTAAAAAATGATTTTCCCATCCAAATTTTTGACATTTTCATGTCTTTCATAATATGAAAGATTATGAAAGATTATTATATAATAAAATTAGCGACATGATGAAGGATTTTTCAACGTGAAGATGTAAATGAATGCAAAATGAAGGCTTATTAAAACCCGATCACCTAGCCAGCCAGCCCTCTGACTCATAGGCTCTTACGGCATAGGCTGTGACGTACAAGTTGGCCTCCTGCCAGCCGTCTGACGTCATACGCTCGTGCGTCATAGGCTCTGACGTACTAGTTGGCATCCGGTCAGCCGTCTGACGTCATAGGCTATTACGGCATAGGTTTTGACGTACTATTTGGCCTCCTGCCAGCCGTCTGACGTCATACGCTCGTGCGTCATAGGCTCTGACGTACTAGTTGGCCTCCGGCCAGCCGTCTGACGTCATAGGCTCTTACGGCATAGGCTTAGACGTACTAGTTGGCTTTCTGTCAGCCGTCTGACGTCATACGCTCGTGCGTCATAGGCTCTGACGTAGTGGCCCGCCTGTCGCTTGTGTTCTGACATGATCTGAGGGAAAGGGTGAATCAAGGAAACAAATTTTTCCCGTTGGTGTCTGGACTCGGTCCTGTTTCTCTTGATTATGAGTCGAGTACTTAACCTCGAGACCAGAATTGATTGATTGATTAATTGATTGATTGATACGATTTTATTTTTCATCAGGAAGTGTTCGGAGTTTTATTCTTTAGTACAAAACGCTGTAAATGTTTTCTAAACACTATTAGAGCTCTTACGTCATGCTAGGACACTTAAAAGTCGACGGAACACTCTTGAAAAATACGAGTACTATTGGGAAAACATCGACTTGACAGTCCTGAAATTCCTCACCCGTGAATCAGCGTTAGTCTGCTCTTCTCATCGACTCAATTCTCATTAAATGCTTGCATACGAGTCTGCAACACATTGGGACATTTTATGTCTTTAAAGAAGTGATTCAAGAACCTTCGAACAATGCAACATCACCTACCCCAGTAGCGTAGTTGTTATAGTTAATTGTAGGGTTCATCATAAATTATGAAGCTTGCATTCGTATAGACAATATAAATTATTGAGAATGTAAACAATTATTTAAATTGTTTAAACAATTATTTGTGTAAACAATTATTTAAACAATCACGCTCATACCGCAGCTTGTCGGCCACGCACTCCGCAGTGGTTAACGTAATATGGTTAGGTAAATCGAGAGCTATCCAACGAGAGGTGAACGATTTTTATACGATGATAAAGTTCCGTAGCACCGAATCGGTTGTAAGCGAAAATCATCAGAAATTTTCGTGACGATTTCGTGTGACGCTTTTGTGTAACGTTTTTCGAGTTATGTGCCAGAGTAAAGACATAAAATGTCAATATGAACGGTTTGAGTTATGGAAATTGACTACGAAAATTGTCCCAAATGAGTTTCTGACGATTTCTGCGTACAACCTAGTCGTTGCTAGGAAAACAGTACTTCGTCATTTGTCATCGGACAAAAACCGTTCACCATTCGTTGGAAACCTCTCGATTTATAGAACTAGAATACATTCCTCTCACTCGGTTGTCGCCCTTCGAAAAGCTGAGATATGCGCATGACTTGATACGAAGTTTGTTTGCACACAACATTATGGTTGTTAGGACATGACATGAAAATGTCTCAATGTGTTGCAGACTCGTATGCAAGCGTTTACATTGGCGTTCGACGACGTATTTCTCCAAATTCCTGCAAATTGCCAAAAACAATTTTTCTTTCCTATCAAGAAATCCTCCGAATCTCCAAATTTAGGACTTTGTTAAAATGGTTTCTTCTTTCGTTTACTTACTTAGAACCATGAATTGCATAGAACTCCTTCATGACCGGTAAGTACATCCTCAACCGGTTGTGTCCTGTGGGGGATAGTTCATCGACATTATTACTTTCAAATTGTATAGTGTTGCCAATTTTAATCACGATATGTAACTATGGTTTTGCGATTCAGGATTTGTGGCGTCCGAGGTGTTCTTTTTCTCTTCTTTCTTCCCTTTTTTCTCCTCCTTCGTATCCTTTTGGTTGTTGCTTGCGGATGGTCCAGTAGACGGCTCGTTGGGGTTCGCTCTGCTGGGTTCTTTCGGAGGGACTCTTTTCTCCGGAACCATATTATCGGAAGACATTTCACTCTGTAAGATGATTTTCACTTGGTTAATTCAAGTATCGATGACAGCTATATCCCTAGTGGGTTAGAGGTGTAGCTACTTGATCATACAGCTACTTGATCATAAGATAATTTAGTTTGAGAGTCGTGAGAATTTGAACGCAACTGGATTAATATTACGGAAGATAATATTGTGGTTCTCAGGATTTTACGTCACATTCGGATTCAAGCCTGTGATTGAACAGTTTCGCTCAGAATCAAATTGTCCATTATTTCTGGACCTACTCGTAGTTTCGCGTCTAATTCATTCGGCGTAATCCATAGCCATCCCTAGTAACTAGTTCATCCCTGAACTGTTCATGTATCAGAGATCGGTGCTTTGATCGTTGACACAATCCCAGATACTCTTTGAGAATGCCTACTACATTGGTACAATATTTTCAAATTGGCTCATAAGAATTTTGCACAACCTGAATTAGATGCAAAACTACGAGTAGGTTGAGGGATAGACAATTGTATTTTGAGCGAAATTGTTCGATCACAGGCTTGAATCCGAAGGTAACATCAGTGCGAATACCTGCAACGTTGTGTAGTCCGACCACTACTTGTATCTGGATACTGTACTCCACAGATTGTAGCACCCATGATAAATAGGTCTACCAGTTTAGTCGCTATTATCTGAGCGCCCGATGCGCCATTTAGTATTTTACAGAAAATCACAATGCAGCAATTTAGATCTTATTCCACACATAACCACAATCTCTTACAGATGTGGTTCGACAGCTGCAGAACCATTACGAACGAGGCAACGCCAGGTGCCAGTAGCCGCACGTGAACCAAAACTAAGTGATTCCACTGATAGTGAAAAGGGAACAAGTCCACATTATAGCGAAAATGAGTCAATGACGGTATTGTTATCCTTACACGTAGTCACATGTTCCCTGCGCAAATGAGACACGTCCAACTACTCTGAAACGCAGCAGAAAGAATGTTTTCTAGAAAGAGTTGAGAGCAGAAAGGGGCCATGTCCTGGACATGACTCCTTTCTACCCAAATTCGGCTTATTATGTTTACATTATTTTGTTAGCACTCTCGTGATTGGTTGTTGCCGTCGTGGCATCCAAAGTTCAGCACTTATCACTGTGTGAGCAGTTGGCGAGATGGTATCACTGTTATTGCATCAAACAAAGCTGCAAACTCGATTTATCGTTCTGTATTCTCTGTTCTGTATGCTAAATTATTTTCACTGCAATCAGCTGCACAACCAATACGGACTAGGCTACGCCAAGTGACATTAGCGGTACGTTTCTCTGAACCAACACTAATTGTTCTAATTATCCATTAATTGAGAGGTAAAGTCATACCGTCGATCTACTCGTACTTCGTTTTGTACAACGACGCATCCTCTTCTGCTTTGTACTCGGTCCGTTCTTCTTGCACCTGTTCGAGCCACTGCTTCTTCCGCACAGTTTGTTAATCCTTTTCATCGCCCTGCGTTTTTGTTTCGACCGTTCGAACGATTTCTTCTTTCTGTTCGTTCTGCAGGTCGACTGGTGTTTCGCCCTTCTTTTATTCGTTGTTCCTCTTTTGTGTGATGCTAAGTTTCGTGGATGCCCTCTCGCGACCTGTTCCCAAGAAGTAAATCTAGTCAAGATTGAAAACTACAATAATATTGTATTTATAATATAATATTATATTTACAATATTATTTATACTAATATAATATTTACAATACTATATTATAGTATTGTAAATATTCTAGTGCCGCTAGTTCGAAGCAAAGTTGTAGCCTCCAAAAAAGGCTGAGTAGGAGCATTTTGAAGAAAAAAACTTTTCAAATGCCGCCAATTGTGATGTTCAGTGGGGCTACCACGAATTTGAAGAATCATGTGCAGCACAATCATCCAACAACCAACACAATGTGCAGCACAATCATGTGCAGCACAATCATGTGCAGCACATCATGTGCAGCACAATCATCAACCAACACTTCAGTAAAATCATGCAACTCTACAAGCGCTTAATAGACCTAGAGACCTAGACCTCAACATTTAGTACATAGCAATAGGAAATTCGATAAAAATTTGATTTTTTTTTCTCATTAAGTGGTCGATTAATCAGTGTAAAGACTAATCGATTTCATTGATGTCGACATCAATTAAATCGATTAATCGGTGTATCGATTAATTAGTCAGTTTATTAAATGATTTCTTCCGAAAAGTCACCAACAATTTGTACCAGTCCAAGTCAATTCTAGTCAAAGCGTTTTTTATTGTCGGACCTATTTGTGCCTCAAAAATGATAAATCTCCACAATTTTATACCATCTATACCATCACAATGGACGACGATGAAATGTTCGAACTTCGAAATCACTCGAACGGTTATATCCCTCGAAAGGTGTGGTTTGTCCTACCTTCTCGTCCAAATCGTACACAGAACTCAAAAACTTGAAGAGTTCTTTCTTCGTAATGCCCTTCACGCGATTCAGTTCGCTCATCGCCAGCTTGTAGTTTGCTGGAAATATCGTCTTCAACGATCTCAAATATTTCAGCTCTTGAGAAGTCGAACCTCCATTGCGGCGTGTCCCGTTCATCATATTGAATATTAAATTATAAAATTTTGTTTCCCAATATTTAAATTTGAATGTAATTTTCCGTTTTGGTTAATTCAATAGTACATTTCATATGGTATGTCATCATATAGGTTTTATAATACCTGCTTGTCATTCGTATTTTTCTTCATGTCCTAAAGTGAAGCTACGGTCTGACCAAACCTGTTTCGTGCGTAGCCAAACCTGTAGAAAATTCACAGGACTTTTGAAATTGACAGTTCAGTTTATTTAAAAAAACGCTAGGTATAAATCGTTGTCCTAATTCGCTCGATTCATTATTATACTAAAATGTAAATCTGTTCGCGGGCGACCTGATCAGAAGTCCCAAATTCAAGTGTATATATCATATTATGTACCTATATTATATTATAAAATGTATATTATACCTAATTATTTTATGCTTGGGATTCAATTAAGTAGGTACATAGCAATCGTTAAGTTGTACATTGAAATCTTGAAAATTTAATACATGCAACATATACCTATTATAATAATAGGTATATGTTGCATGTATTAAATTAAACCTATAATAGGTAAAATACAGAATTATTTACGTACTGATTTTACTCAACACCAATCGTTCATCATAGTTAAATGATATAAAAAGTCTGCAAATTCATGACAGAACGTTTTATCATCTTCTTTGTGCAGATCACCCTTCCGCATAATTCACGAAATGATAGATGAAACGTTTGTAGAGATGATGAATCAAAGCAAATAATTTGTACTCGCAAGTATTAAGAATTATTATTAGGTATTAATCTTTATTAATTATTAAAGTGGCCAAAAACTTTACCGCTCGATGGCCCCAGTTAAAATGGCATATGACGAGATGGGATGAAAACAATGATTAAAACAATTAATATGTCTTTTGACACACTATCCCCAAGATCCCACAATAAATACGAGGTTCTCACACTTGGGTTTTTGGATAAATCGTCGCAATGGTCACTCCATGATAGCGCTGGTTCCAGAACAACTCCCAGAAACTTTACTGATCCCAACAGTTTGAGGTGTGTATGGCGAAGGGTGACATCAATTTTGGCGGTCTTGCTGTGATTTAGGCATAATTTATTAGAGTTCATCCAATGAGCAGTCTTTTTTTCTATCGCATGCAATCTCGTATCACCTCTTCTAGGGAATCCCCTTTCACAAGAGCCGTGGTGTCATAGTCAAGTATGGTCCCATACCGTACGTCCAATATTGCATGTGTTAAATTTAGTAACGTTGTTCACTCAATATTCATAATACTAGTCTAATAAAACATATGGAGGCTACCGATCGAAAACGAGATCATATGTAAAATTACATTCTTCGGCAACAAACTTTTTCGAATACCACTTATCCAATTCCAAATTTTAAGTCGAAACGTCTAAAATTCTCTTTATTAATGGCTCATCGCGAAGGAAGGGACCTGAGACCGTTTTTTCCTAGAAATATCCACAAAACGGTACAGGAGCTAACATCTGTCAATGGTATGACAAAAAGAAAATTGGACAAATTGTTGGGCTCCGTGTACGATGTTGATGTGAAGAACATATCTAGGTAATATTACTATACACACATGTATAATTACGACATTGTATAATTATTTATTTGGTACTAGCAGATTTTGTGATGAGATCTACATGTGCACGTAGGTGTGGCATATCATTTCTGATCGTAAGTACAAATCAGTACCAGTCGGTCGGCCCATCTGGAAAACTTTTATTCCAGAAATAGGAACTCGGCATTTAAAACCAGACTATGCGGAAGTATCGGTGGCAGCAGGAAGGAAGAGAGTCAGTGCTCAATCAGTAAGAAAGGCGGCTCAACGGAACAACCGACGACCGGAGGATGTCCAGACAGGAGTTCCCAAGCGAGTTGTGGAGGGAGCAGGAGATCGTCCAAGTCGAAATGCGGAAGAATGAAAAAGAAATCGTAATGGATTTAGTTTTCCATGGACTGAAAACTTTGTAATATAAGTCCGGTACATTGTAGTGTTACGGCTGGGTGTATAATATACTTATATACCCATATTATGGGATAAACTTTTCATGGGCCAATTATCCAACTTCCTGAAAAATTGGAGCGCCATGTTTGTATGTTATCCAATGTAAAACAGGACATTCTGTACACAGAACGACGGCCAGTCAATGTGTCGAATGTCATTTTTCAGCGAATTTTCGAGGAAGGTTTGGTTCTCGTTCCAAAATTTATACTCCCAAAATTAAATACTCTGACCAGTGACACTTCATTTTAAATTTCTTCTTATGCTGAACACGATGGTGGACAATTGCGATACCTTATTCCGTTCTCAAGCTGGAGCACATTGAAGATGAAGAAACTTGGTTGTTCCTAGTGATGTTCTTCACGGTTCTACTCTAATCTGATAACGGAATGAAATATCGCAATTCTGACTTCACCATTGTGTTCAGCGTTGAAAAATCTGTAAGCTGAGGTGGGTTTGGGAAGTTTTGGGGAAGGGGGGTATTACCCATAATTCCCAAAATGAAACAGTCTGACAAGTGACACCTCATTTTAAAGGTTTTTGAACTCTAAACACGATGTTGGAGTCAGAATTGCGATATTTAATCCCGTTCTGAATCTGGAGCACTTTGAAGATGAAGACACGTGGTTGTTCCTTGGGATGTTCTTCACAATTCATCTGCTCTATTCTGATAACGGAATGGGATATCGCAATTCTTACTACACCATCGTGTTCAGCGATTATCCGGATAAAAAACAGGAAACGTTCGTTATAAAAACCAGTAAAATGGGTACATTTTACATTAAACCAGTTTGTTCTTCGAAAATTGTCCAGTTTTCATTCCTACTAGATCGTCTCTTTTTCTTCGTTTACGCTCTAGACTCTGTTCAGTCTTTACATTAAGTACACCATTCAAAAATTTGGCATTTCAAGATTAATAGGTATATTTTAAGGAATTATTTCCAACTAACTCATCCATCTAATTTCTTCATACATTGCCCATCATTGCCATTTTCTAGGATTCCTGAACTACCCTAAAGTTGTTTACGAATTCATAACCACGACCCCTACAGATCATTTCATGAAAATTTGGGTGCGATCGTCATTCTCTCTGGCTTTGCCCAGTTGGCTCCGATCTAGTCCTCCGGGTTAATTCCCTAATTATGAGATCTGCAGGTTTGGCAAGCAGGCAGTTTCGATAATGAATTCGTACAAAACTGCAGGACAGTCCTGGACATTGCCTAGTCAATGTGTTAAAAGTTGACGGAAGAAAGAAATCACACACACTACATTTTTCAACAAAAAAGTGGAGTTCGGAATGTCCGAGAAAAACGATCCAACTTACTCTCCTCTAGTTTTTCACCTTCACGTACCTATTAACGTACGTAACTCAACGAAAATCTTAAAATCAGCTCCGGAAGCCCTCATTCATACATTTATTCTCGAGGATGAGAATAAACGGTCCTGGCAATAATGACGGCTTGGACTAAATGGCGCAATGAAGCGGTGAAATGTGTTGCCATTTGAGGGATTTGGACTCTTCCACTTTTGCGAATGAATACAAAGTCGATCTTTATACAGTTGCTAATCGTAAGCTTATTCTGTACAGTAGACTATTTGCCTCTAGTAATTTGGCAGAACCAGGGCGATATGGACCCCACGCATGTTGGTGATGTGGATGCTGCTGATTTGCGCTGGTTTGTCTGGGGTTTAACTTGTATAATTGGAAATATGTCCTGTAGCACTGTTTGTATGGTGATGGGCTTCGGTTTGATTGTACTCGTACTACCCCCATTTACCGGAGACATCCAATCAATACCAGGCCATTTCACTTTGAAAATACGCTTTATTCATAGATGCTGGTGACCTGGTACTCATTTGGTTTCCATATTAGTCAGCCAATTTTCATCTCAAAATTCCGTCCAGTTCGGTATTAAAACGTGTGGGGGTAATGTAGACCGTTTTGTTCTGTATCCATCCCATAGATGGGATCGAGAGATCTCTCGGTCAAGTGAATTGATTTCCGACTACTACAATGCGGACAAATTTATAGAACTATTACTTCTCTCTGTTTCAAGGAGGAGGTCGAAGAAGAAACAATGTATGAGAAGAAGGAAGGCGTCTTCCGGTAAGAAACGTCGTTCGAGGAGTCGAAGCAGATGGTGCAAGACGAGAAGGATGAGGTGAGAACTTGGTATTTACACTGATTTCGACGATATGTCTAGATTGATTTTGGTGCTTTCATAAGTAGGTGCAAGTAGCTAAAATAATATCAGTTGTTGGGCAGCTCGTGGCGCGCATGTAACAACACAGTTTTCATCTCTAGGAGCCGCAGGTGTGGAAGAGGAGTTTGTAAAATGAGACACGGAAGAAAACCTTGTGGCAGCGCCAAATGTCAAACAAAGAGGCGCAAGAGGAGAAGCAGTTGTGGAGGAGGAGGTTGTAAAATGCGACGTGGAAGAGAACCTTGCGGCAGCTCGAAGTGTAAAAGCAAAAGGCGTTCAAGTAGGAGAAGGATCTGCAGACCCAAAACTTGTGGACCCGTCACGGTAATTTACCCACCAACAGCTGCCGTGATCAATAAACCGAGCAAAGAAAGACCTGAAGATCAGCCGACCATTTCTGAAGAGTCCAGAACTTCTGGAGGATCGAGTACCTGGTATTACTCCTAGAAAATAAATACGATCTGAAATACTATTTAATTCTAAAGTTCTATAATTTGAGTTCCCACCTTGAAAAGAAACTCCTTTTGTGTCATTCTCAGTAGTTGGTTTATGTGTTGTTTGGGTACCAAAATAATTGGCCGTAATAATAGTGGTTTGTAGGGCACTGACATCAATTGAATGGGTGAGTTTAAAAAGGCGCCATTGTTTATATATTGAGCGAAAGAAGGGTGAAAAATCCAACTGCTCCCTAAGGAATTGTAGTTCAGCGAAATCATCGCTGAGCTGAAAACGGATACGATTCGAGAAATCTTGTGTGCTCCCATGACATTCCTGGCTGTGTCAAAGCCAGTGAATAGATCGATCTACTCGATATAGATCAATCGATGGGTGTTTCCCTGTCAACTTCAAACTGCTCAAGTCGAACAATAGGACTTCCAACGACAAAAGCCGGAAAACTACCATTGCATGTAAAAAAAAGCGTTGCTGACATTTCAAAAGTGGTTCACTATGTGCCTGATAAGTAAAAGCCATTTTACCAGGACATACTTGACTGGCTGACTTCAACTGCGGATCCTGGAAGTGATAATGATGAATTTAGTAATGATGGTTTTAAAAAAATTTTCGTTGAAATTTATGGTTCAATTAGTAGAAAAATAAGATTTTTGCTTGAGATATAAAACCTGAAGATGATCTGTAAGCCTGGCAACACCTCCCTCGAACTCTGTTCTTATACAAAAATAAAATAAAAAGGTCAAACTATTAATAAAACACGTTCTGCCGAAAATATTCAGTTTTTTCGATTTCCACAATATGAGCCAAATTGAATCTTAACCTTTTTAAACTCTCATTCAATTAGGTACTACAATTTTATATAGTCTTAAGTCGCATTACCTGTGTGAAGACTACGTCGAAAGGCCTCTGGAAATCCTGAAACAATAGATAGACTTGAGGACGTTGATAATTTAACATATTACAGAGATATTCCCTACTTATAGGGAAACCAAAAGTGCATTACAATCACTTGGAAGAACCACTCGCATAATTATATTTGGTTCTGAAGCTCGGTTATTTTCAGTTCAATATGCTGGTTGGGAGAAATGTATTGGACGTTTTCTCGCATGTTCGTTTGTTTTTGTAAATTGGTTGGAATGGGGTTTTCTCAACGATTCCGTCGAGAAATAATTAACAATGCATGAATATTGAGTAATAGCAGTGAGAGAAGAATCAGTTGCATTCTAAATATTGAGTACCTATCAAGCGGTGAGTGTATAACCATTACGGCCATGTTTTCCTAGTATAATTGACTGAAGCATTCGCTCGTATCTCGTTGTTTGTCCAAAGTTTTCGAGTGCCTCTTCTCGACTTGTAACACATCCGGGCTTTCTTGCGATCCTATCCCCGCCACGAACGAAAACAAACCGCTCGCGAACGTTGAAGCAGAGAACGAATTGATAATGTAGAACCTCCGGCGCGTATAAACCGCGCAAACAAAAACCCCATTTGCAGATTGCAGAATTAATTAAGGCCATGCCAGGAGTGATTATTTCGGAGAGATAGATAAGGATTCCAATTAAGTTGGCCAGGGCGGGCGGTGGGGCGGTTGAGGCGAGAAAAAAGGAGAGGCCCGCATTTCCATCAGTTCGTTTTACACGGGTGAAATGACTGGCGGCAATGGGCTGCATCATAAATGTCTTTAGTGACGGAATTCGATCGAGACACCTCTTTATCTCACTGGTCCTTTAAACAAACTAATTTAAATACTGAAACGCTGAAAAAATTCCCAAACGGTTCATTATTTTCATTATCTCTAACAGCGAAGTTGAAGGAACTTTGATTTTGCCAATAACGGTAGGCATTTATTGTTAACATTGTCAAAAGAGAAGTAGTATAATTTAGAGTATGAATAATAAAAAGGTACTATTCATAGATCGATCTAGGTGGTTTAGCAGTCTTGGGTTTCTGTGGTGGACATAAGCAACAAGCTGAAGTCTAGTCATGGAGCAATGGATGTCTTCCTTCGTAATTCTCACTTTTCAGGTTCCTCTAGTAGGTATTATGGCTCTCTTATGGCTCTCGATTACAGCAAAGGGACTCAACAAAACTCCACGAACCCTGTTTCGAACTTAACACATCAGGTGACCCGATGATTTTCAGGACGCCAGAACGCTCGCAAGAACTTTACAGGAAACCGGGTATAGTGGGGGTTGTACATAAAAAGTGGAAGACTGCGTTGGATGGGTTATGTTTTGTTATGTTTTGTTATGTTTGTTATGTTTTCCGTATACGTATGGGTTATGTTTTCCGTATACTTTTCTTCGCCATAGCCTAATACCTAGCTCGCTCAAGCCGGGTATCCACGTTATTCCGAGTTGTTCTTGGCCGTCCACGTAATCTGCGTCCTCCAGGATTGCTAACTACCACCTTTCTCAAGGGGCCATCAGGACTACTATAGTGGTAGTTAGCAATCCTGGAGGACGCAGATTACGTGGACGGCCAAGAACAACTCGGAATAACGTGGATACCCGGCTTGAGCGAGCTAGGTATTAGGCTATGGCGAAGAAAAGCATTAGAACGATCAGTATGGAAAGGGATTTATGAACATGCCAGGGCTGTAGAGTCGCAAAGAAGAAGTTGAGGGTTCTACTGCATTAGGGCCTTTTCCATATGCCATGTCCACCGATTACACCACTTAGCTTTCCTCCTCCTGCATGGGAGTCTCTTCAGTATTTCTCTTCAGTTGAAGAGTTCTCCTGGTTGTTGGTGATGTTGGGCCAGAAGACGCTGATGATCCTGCGAAAACAGTAATTCCAATTTGTCGTTGGAGTTGAATATTCTCAATTTTGTAGGAGTCGTGAACATATACCTAGTCATCAGTAAGGTTTCTTTTGGGATCAAAAATATACTCGTATTATAATAATGTAAATAATATAAATAAGTTTGGCAGCTCTAGTTTTGAAGGAGAAAGTATTTATTTTCTCTTCTTGTGTGGATTCATAACGGCATATAATGGTTTTGTATACAATTTTTCGTCGTCTTTTGTTGACGTGAATCGAAAATTATAAGAGGACGTCCTAAAAACGGCGGTAAAATACCGAAAACGAGCGAAATTTGATCATAGTAGTTCGAATGCTCCGTGGCTTCGTTGACGTTTTATGCTCGAGCAACCCTAAACACACTAAACAACACTAAACACGCCCGTTGTAGCTGTCGACTGTTTAGATTATGACCGTTTTCTCAGTAACAACTGGATTTGAGTTCGAAGAGATTTGCACTATTTGGTATCTCAATTCGCCTTTTGTTTTTACTCTTCTCCAGACCTCGAGCCTCGCTTCCCTGTTTCCTCATCTTTCCACTGTGGAAGCTTTAAATTATTTTTCACTTATCGGAACTTGCTGTTCGGATAGAGCAGCATTAAAACTTCGCCTCCGAGCGGGGTGCAGGCGGATTTACGGGCCCATACGTTCCAAGTCGCTTGCTCTCCCTTCAACTCTTCCAGTGCACTCTTACATTTATGGGCTGGTTTATAGGTTGATTCTAGAAACTCCATCTATCTCCGCGACCGTAAAAAAATGAAACCCCTGCCAGTTAATCCCGAATCGAGCTCAGTGTATTCCGAGGAGCTCGGCTACTGTACATGGGAAACAGGTAGGTACCATCATGTAGGTAAGAGGTGGACCCTCACTTTATAATCAAAAACTCTGCAAATTCTTGACACAACGGTTCATTATCTTCTTTGTACAGATCACCCGTCTGTCTAGATCACTAGGTCTAAATGTCTAGATCCTAAATGTTAGATTAATTATTGTCAATTATCACTAATTATTAACAATTTTATCAAGTACCTACCTAGTGAAAATTATTATAATTTATTGTTAGATATTAATAATTCGTATTTATAATAATAATTATTAATTATGATTAATTAATACGATATAATTCTGGGGTTTTTAATACCACGTCGGTAATAATTTTTCTATAAAAGAAGTACCTACCAACAAACATTCGAAATTACCTTCATTTACGTAGCACGAAAGCACCTCGGAACAACAAACTCGACATCACTTGAGCCATATGATGTTCCAAAGAGCTTGTTAGTATGAAAATGGACCTGTATTTCAACAGTTTGATTCACGATCGTGTTGTGAGGCACAATCTTTGAGCCGTCATTGTGAACGAACGGCTGGTCGTACACAGCTGCGGATGGTCTCAAAAAATTCTACGGAACAAACTCTATCTAAATATGAAATAAAAAACATAACGTTCTATATGAATTTTTCGAGATATGAGATTTTCAAATTTTCAAAATTCGTTTTCTCCTGCCTCCTGCCAGCCGTCTTACGTCATACGCTCGTGCGTCATAGGCTATGACGTACTAGTTAGCCTCCTGCCTGCCGTCTTACGTCATACGCTCGTGCGTCATAGGCTCTGACGCACTAGTGGCCTCCTGCCAGCCGTCTTACGTCATACGCTCGTGCGTCATAGGCTCTGACGTACTTGTTGGCCTCCTGCCAGCCGTCTTACGTCATACGCTCGTGCGTCATAGGCTCTGACGTACTTGTTGGCCTCCTGCCAGCCGTCTTACGTCATACGCTCGTGCGTCATAGGCTCTGACGTACTTGTTGGCCTCTTGCCAGCCGTCTTACGTCATACGCTCGTGCGTCATAGGCTCTGACGTACTAGTTAGCCTCCTGCCAGCCGTCTTACGTCATACGCTCGTGCGTCGTAGGCTCTGACGTAATGGCCCGCCGGTCGCTTGTGTTCTGACGTGATCTGAGGGAAAGGGTGAATCAAGGGAACAAATTTTTCCCGTTTCAGTTTATGTGCCAAAGCAAAGACATGAAAATGTCAAAAAAATGTGTAAATAGGAACCTAAGCCCAACTGTAATGTCAATTTTCTGACAATGAGTTTTCGACTATAGTTTTCATACCTTTTTACTTAAGTACTTATTGCAATTTGAGACTGATAATGAGCTGTTTGCAAATAAAAAGTCTGATAACTACTTTATTACATCTTATTAATCTATTTTCAAGTTCCGATTCACAGTTGAATGTATTTTATTTAGATGTCGTAAAATTCGAAAACGATGGAATGACGAAACCTGTCGACTACTGACTCAAGTGATACTTTTTTTATTCGATTTTCTGAATCTACGTATCTTGAAACGTAAACCAACAAATTTTGAGGGGGGGTTAAAAATTTTTTTTCTTTGGGCGATTCCTATGGTTCATTATCGAAGATAATAAACCAAAACTACTGTACTCGTGTAATAATTTTGTTGACGGGTGGAGCAAATAATTTGAAAACTCCCGTCAACGTGAGCTTTTCGACGTTAATGTCTTCTTTGTGTGTTTAGGGTTATTGTAGGTAAGACTACATACTACCCAATTTTTTTGTCGAAATTTCTACCTACTAAGTAAGTAACAATTCGAATAGGTATATGAATTTCTTCATCTTGAGTTATTTATCTCCATCTTTATTTTATCTTGAGTTACTAGCTTCATCAATATTTCCATGCCATGGACGACTACTGGTTCTGGTGACGTGTTGGGAGACGTGATGCCCAGTACTTTTTTGAGCCAGCTCGTTTCCTCTAGGTACCAATGTCGCCCATCCAAAGAATGCGTGGTGCGCATCATCTTCCACATCCCGACAGCTGTGGCACAATGCAGTATCCACCTTTCCAATTATCGACAAGTAGGCATTGAGAAATCCATGCCTTGAGAAGAACTCAGGAAACAATCCCCAGTATTTGTGAGACGTCTGGTACCACAGCGCCATAATACTCCTATAAATCTAGATGCACCAAGTTTCAGAAAAAGTGGGGTTTGACAATATACAGATAGTTTATTAGGAGTAGAGAAAAGCTCTAAAACTAACCAAACACCCATGAGTGCCAACATGAAATTGGAACTCCCCTCTATAATATCTGGCATATTAAAGGAAATAGTTGAAAAGTTTCGATAAGGTGACCGAAAGAAATGCCGATTATGTTGCATGATTGATGGGCGAAAGTTCAAAATAATGACGAAATCAAAAGCGAACTATAAAACTTTTATGAAGTTTCAAGATCTATTCAGCTTTCCATGATTCTTGAAGAATCATACTAAACAGGAATTTTTTGTGAACTACGACATTAGGTGAATTTGATTGGTAATTGGTAAAGTTCCCACCCACTTTCTTGAAGAATGGCACATGAGCTCTGCTTTCATGAACTGGTGCCACCTCCCAACTTTACCATTTGCTTGTGGGGCTGTCGTTTTGAAATGACTCATCCCCAAAGTCTGGTTGAGATGACTGAATAGATCAGAGGTGAATTGGCGACCTCGATCTGTGGTCAAAAACTCAGGAACCCCAAAACGTTGAATCCAAGTAGCAAAGAAGGCCACTGATACAGTCTCCGCAATGATATCAGCAATTGGCGTAGCCTCAGCCCGAGAAGTAAAGCTGCGATGCCTACTGCACACACTGGAAGTGGAACTCTTGGATTGGGCTTTTGGATCTACAAAAAGAAGGTTATTTCGAATATTTGTTGGTAGGTATTTGTTGCTATTGATTTACAATCGGTCGATTCGGATTGGATTTTTGGAGAATTCCCAGTGTTTTTATCCCACTTTGTCTCTTGGAACCACGCTCTTTCCGGAGGGTTCTGTCCACACCCACTTACTTCAGACGAAAACGCCATTAATGAGATAGAACCCTCTGGTTGACAACCATTCAACTAATACCTGATACCGCCCAACAACACCGATGGAAAACCGTTGACTGATGAGCGCGGTCTTCTCCAACTCTTTCCAGTGACGTCGAACCCGCTCGTTCAACACAAAAGCCCGATTACAATAGGCAGAAAGAAGAAGGAAGAAAGAAGAAAGAGAAAAAAATCCAAAGAAGCACTTAAGATACATCCATCAACGTGTCCGCCGTTGAAAATCGTCACCAAAAGGCGAGGGAGGCGGTGGATGCTAACCCTGATTTATAGCTTGTTTCTTGTCTCAACTTTCATTCCACACACACCCCCGCCATGACCACGTCTCCTTGTTGGTGCTGATTCGCTTCTTCTTTTTTGGTGTCTTCAACTCGGGAAATGTAACAGATTGGGTAGAGCTGTTCCGAACTAGTTTCATTGCACTGAAACAAAAATCTGATGAGTTCCGGAATGTACCATCTGAAAAAAACACAGCAAAATTTGGGCAATGCGAAACCCACGATCTCATTGTGCCTATTCGTAAACTCATGTGATAATGCAACCAGTATTTTGCATCAATCTGAATTTCTTCATACTACTCAAGTGTCCTGAACAATATTACTTCGGTTTACCGAACATTTTTGAGATAATTAGGAAAAAGAACTAGTACCTAATAATTTAAAGCGAAAACTTCTACAATCACTCGATTTGTTTTAAAGCTATTTTCCTGAATCCAAAATATCTAAGGGTTTTCTTTCTTTCTAATAAATACTCGTACATTGGCTTGGTTCTATTTCAAAATAGCACCCCTCTGAAATTTCAAAAACTATCGATAATTAGAACTATTTGGTTTGTAGATCTGAAAACAATCGCAATTTACCAGTGCAATTAACCAAGGCTAACGGAAAACATCCCTTAAACATTGTTTTATCCACTATTCAGATTTTTTATTCTCTTGGAAAGTGAGTTTTTTCACGTACGAAGTAACACATCTAGGGCGACGATATATAAAACCGAATTAAGCCCCTTTAAATAGACGATAATAACATATCGATTTTTCAATGAAAATTAAAAATTACCGATGAAATTACATCATTTGGATCTACAACTCAATGTGTTCGTGATGGAGTGAAGGCGTTGAAATATGTAGCGGTCTGTCACAGAATGAAGAAATCCGATGCCGAAGCAAATATTTTCTTATTAATGGTGGTTTGAGTGGCAGAACAGGAAGGAGGTTATTCTCCATGGTGCGGATGACTCGGAGTGAAATGCAGCGGGTTCCAGTGAAGGGATACGGAGACTGCTCACAAGCAAAAAACTGGCTACCGATAACGTTCTCCTGAATTCTCCTGTGAGGGCTGCAGGATGACTGGCATTGCCTCGTAGGGATGGTGATGATTGGGTATCTGCATGTCCAGCAGTAGATACAGCAAAGCTCTCGTTCTGTTGTCTATCTCAGTTTTCCGGGAGCCTATCAAGCAATGTTCCAAAAACATTTGTCAGTTGTTCAAAATTGGAAAAAATGCGGACAAAATATAATTTCGATGCAGCGTGTAGGGTGAAGTGTTGGTTGGCAAATCAGTTATTATATAAGTTCCCTCTTTCGAGCTGTGGAAATCGAGAACGAACGAACTGAAGGGAGAAGTTGGCCCTACGAGTTTTTCCCGTTAATGTGAACTCCGGATCTTTAATACGTCGGTGCCGTTTGTGCTTCGCAAACATCTCGTTGAGCTTCCCTTAAGTCGACCTCCTGTATTGGAAGACGCTCTATCGACACGCGTTGAGTGCAGAGAACATGAGGATGAAGGTGAGGCTTTGCTTACCATCTCATACCGCGAGTGTCAGATTGGTCGGGGGAGGGTTGAATATTGCAAATAGACTCTGTTTACTCGAGTATTGGCGCGGAAGACCCTCCAGTGACAAGCTTCTGGTTACAGACACCGCCTCGTGGTCCTGGCAAGAACCGTCGTCTAACCGCACGTCAACTTCTGAGTGAATGGTCTGACGCAAATAATATGCTTGACCTTTTCTCTTTTAGGAGGATTCCGTAGGTTTTCAGAAAATAATAGCTCGCCAACACGCCCCGGTCTCCCCTACATTTCGGTTTTCTAAACAGAGATGTTCGTTTCATTTTTTGCTATTTATAAGCGAATTTTCTTGTTTTCCGAATTGTTTTCTGTGCCCTGAGAAGATTACTTTTTTTGGCATGCTCATTTTTGTTTTTTATTAAGTCTCGTTCTCCCGTTCATTTCAAGTTTTTTAGTGGCTCCATCCCCACGACCATAGTACGAGTATATTTCGTTTTGGTAATAGCACATTCGGTTCAATTTTCTCGTCTTTGTTGGCGAAATATTTATAAAGACCCCTTCACTCGACGAGGAGCTTCTCGAACTAACATGATTGTTTTGCTCATTACTAGGGATAGGATTTTTATGTCATTAAAAAGTTAGAATATGTACATAAAATATGTATTATAAACAGGCAAATATGTATTCTGGAACTCGAAATATGTAACTACAAAAACATCATTTTTGCACACAAACAATTATTTTTTGAAGTTACTGTTTGTTACAACATGCATTTTCAAGTTTTCAAACGTTAATCGAAGGCGATTCGGTCTTAATATCGATTTATACTTGCTGAACGAACGTTCCACATCAACAGATGTAGTGGAGCATTGCGGAAGGCAGCGATTTCTGAAGGATTAAGTTCAACACTCAACAGTTCGGAAACATTTTTACCACTGATGATGTTGTTGATCAACAGATTATCATTCCACCCTGGATTTTTGCTTAAAACATCCCGAATTTTATTCTTCATCTTCTTTCCGGTTTCTCCACGGATGGTTTCCAACTTCTGGACTGTGGTTTGGATGAGCTCCACGTTATCTGCCAAATACACGTCTTGGGATTCCAGCTGAGTTATTGTTCTTCCCAGGAAAGCACAGTTGCTGGAGATGAATGCCAAATCATGTATTAATGTAGACTGCTCTAACAATGCTTTTGCTCTCGGAATAGCTGCAGCTGAGTCTGCATCCAAGCGTGAAAGTGTTTGCTGTAGTATTCAGCTGCTTCTAGCCAAGTGCCCCATCTCGTGATTACGGGTTGAGGAGGTAGACGTAACTCAGGGAATGCCTCCTTAAAAACGCTCATTCTACTTGGGGCTATCAAGAAAACCTTTTTTACGGTTGAAATCAACGAATCGACATCCGGAAATTCATTTCCTGACTGTAGACTGAGTGACTGTAGAGTCACTGTCACGGTTGGAACGGTGACAGATTTTAGCTGGAACGGCCCACCCCTATCCCAGCAAACAGTGTGAATCACACAAAGGCGAAAATGTGAATCACATGAAAACAAATTGTTTTCAACAATTACGAGCAATTCTGTGAAGCACGGAAAAACAAAAATCGACATGTAATGTCGATGTATCGATAGTGACGCTCAATCAATAGCCGTCATGGATGGACAAATAATTTATATCTCTCACCGTCTGAAAATAGGGCGAAAAATTATGTAAAAAAATGTGATAGCGATCAAAATATGAGCCAGTTAGAATGAAAATGGCCCAAGTCAATTTTTGAAAAAATCGCTGTTATGGACTTAGTGGTTTCCTCTGGCTTGTACGACTTCGAATGAAAGTGGAGTAAATCAAATTCTGACGAACGGCGCGAGATAGCAGCACCAACAGTGGCACATGTCAATCGAATCGCCGGAGTCGTGCAAATGAAAGTGGTTTAAGTCAGACTTACACCACTTTTATAATGACAAAGTGTTGGTATCAGTGGCAACACTGTTGCTATCAGTCCTGATAACGTGCTTGTTGAGTAGTTTTCAGTGAGTGTGTAAGCCAGAGGACTGGTACACTATCATGACTAGGTACATGTCGACGAAAGAAGAAATTTGTTATTGTAAAAATGCCAAGGGAAGAGTTTCTTTCAACAGCTCCGCTCACTTCAGCTATTGTAAACCGAAAGAAAACCAAGCAGCATGGGCCAATCAACTGGCTACATATTCAGTGGCTCTGTTATAGAAAAGACGAACCAATGACAATTTATTATAAAGAGACTCTGAATGAGTCGATACCGTTTTCAGAGATTGATGTAGGAGGTAAACGTGGGAGGCCACGGAAATCATTGACTTCTGTGCTTCAACCCTGTTTGTACCCGAATCCCATCCCAACAACCACTACAAAGAAGGACGATATGCTCGACTTACTAAGATTCATACCACCGATTCATCATCCATATTTTCTAGACTTGGCAACCGATGCATCTGGACCAGAAACAAATTTTCTTCCTGGGGTAGAAGTAGACGAGGAAGATGAGGCCTAATAAGGTTCATGTTTCCATTGTTTTCTGCAGGGTTTTGGTGTTTGTTTTTTCCAATAAAATTGTGTTATTTCGAATGAGACACGTTACTTATTTTGACGTAAGTCACGCTTAACTGACCATTTGTGTACTCTCTTTAAAAGTGAAAGTGATGTAAGTCACGCACCCATTTTTCCTACTCACTTAGTACTCTTTTCACAACTGTTCTTGCCATGAGCGGATTCCCTAGGGTCCCACTAAACCACTAAAATAATTCCCAGTTCACGAAAAAGTCTGACTGATTTATCCTGGCACCGATTAAAAAGTGCGCGCGTACTTGGAACTGCAATTTTCTGACTTGGGCCATTTTCATTCTGAACGGCTCATATGTAAAAATATGTAATTAAACCGAAATATGTAAAATAAAAATAGGCTGAATTGATTCAAAATCTATCAAAACGTATAGTAAGTGAGACCGATTGACGAAATTAGTGTCCTGAACAAAGATGTAATTACATAGAAATCCTATCCCTACTCATTACTCACTAGGATGTCGTTCACAGATCAGTGATCCACACAGAAGGGTGATCTACAAAGGAAATAATAAACCGTTGTGGAGAAATGTGCGGGGTTTGTCCTTTTCGTCCCCCTCCAACCGCTGTTGTGACTCGCGAGAACCAATAAAACCGGAGAACGATCCTCGCGAACCCGACGTCGCAGACACATTCGCTTGACTCCGGTTGAAATTGTGCCCAGCGGAATCTCTTTTTATTCGCGAGATGAAAAGATTAGATTAGCCGAACCCGTCTCATCCCTTTGCCATCCCCTTCCCATTTGCACATTGCCAACGGTAGGCAACAAGTTGTGTTTTTTTATTTATTTTTTACCCTCTTCCTCTTTCTCTCTTCAGCATCAATTAATGACAAAAGAGAACAGAGGAAAAACAAGGGAAAAAGGACTTCCCAAAAAAGAATCTCCGTGCACCGGTTTTTTGTGATCCGTTATTTTTAGGGTCTTCAGGCCCTTTTACATCCACGCAAATACCCGCATTGCCGGTTTTCAATAAGAGCGCTTCAGATTTTTTCCTCTCCCCTCCACTTTTCTTTTTCCAAGGTTAAGTTCAGGCGAGGTGGAAAATCGTTTGAATCTTTACCGGAATAGTGGTATTGAAACGGTTTCCGAACGGCCATAGAATGAGAAAAATCACTTGCTATTATAGTGAAATTCTACCCTCACTGTGTAGACGAGAGAAATATCACCAGTACCTAGTGCTCAGGTAACCTGTAAAAACAGGTAATCAATTGCATGAAGTGGAAATCGTTGGATTTAGAATGGTTTCAGCTTCTACTAGCTGTCGCTGACGGGCAGAACTCGAGGTGTGTCCATCTACCTCTGTAACCTGTCCCGGACGGGCAGAACTCGGGATGGATCCATCTGCCACTCTTACATGTCCCTTTACAAACCCTTATAATCTTAAATACCAAAAATAATATTCATCTGTCTCACGGGAAGGAAGAATTTAAAATTTTTATAGTCCGGCTTCCCACCCCTATGCATCGGATCCGGGAGTGAACCATCCTATGCCCTAGACGAAACGGTGCTATCCCCGGCTTCTACGCGTCTTGTCAAAACCATATGCCAAAACCGTAAAATATTGAGCTTTCGTGGTTTAAAAAAAATTTAGTAAAATATGTAGGTATACATATACAGGTTTAAATAGGGTTAAAAAAAAACGCTAAAATTGTATAATATGATATATCAGATCAGTGGGTACTATTTTTTATAAGTTAGTTTTGTTGTTTCTGAAACATTTTAATTCTTTTGGTTTATTATCTTCGATAATGAACCATTGGAATCGCCCAAAGAAAAAATTTTTTTAACCCCCCCTCAAAATTTGTTGGTTTACGTTTCAAGATACGTAGATTCAGAAAATCGAATAAAAAAAAATCCGTCCGTCCGCCGTACGCCGTCCGCCGTCCGCCGTACGCCGTCCGCCGTCCGCCGTCCGCGCCACTTTGCCCAGTTAGCGTTGAGTTAAAATTACGAAATTTTTTTTATGGGTTTGGACCAGCCCCACAATGGTCCTCGAAACTTTTCATAACCCTAGGTCAAGGGGAAGGGGTTCAAAACGAATTTTGAAAATTTGAAAATCTCATATCTCGAAAAATTCATATAGAACGGTATGTTTTTTATTTCATATTTAGATAGAGTTTGTTCCGTAGAATTTTTTAAGACCATCCGCAGCTTTGTACGACCAGCCGTTCGTTCACAATGACGGCTCAAAGATTGTGCCTCACAACACGATCATGAATCAAACTGTTGAAATACAGGTCCATTTTCATACTAACAAGCTCTTTGGAACATCATATGGCTTAAGTGATGTCGAGTTTGTTGGTCTGAGGTGCGTTTCGTGCTACGGAAATGAAGGTAATTTCGAATGTTTGTTGGTAGGTACTTCTTATAGAAAAATTATTACCGACGTAGTATTGAAAACCTCACAATTATATCGTATTAATTAATCATAATTAATAATAATAATTATTAATAATAAATACGAATTATTAATACCTAACAATAAATTATAATAATTTTCACTAGGTACTTGATAAAATTATTAATAATTAGTGATAATTCATAATAATAATTAATCTAACATTTAGGATCCAGACATTTAGACCTAATGATCTAAACAGAAGGGTGATCTGTACAAAGAAGATAATGAACCGTTGTGTCAAGAATTTGCAGAGTTTTTTATGATGAGAATAATTTTGTTCGTTTGCGCAATGACTACCATGTAGAGGGTCAAATTACTTATCTACAAGCAAATTTTAAGGCCTGCTTGGACGTATGGCATCCAGCTCTGGGGCTGCACGAAAAAGACAAACATCAAGATCATACAAACACTTCAGAACAAGGTACTTAGGAGTATTGTAAACGCTCCCTGGTACATGTACATGTACATCATTTCGTATGTATACGAAATGATGACCTCCACCGGGACCTCAAGATGGAAACAGTTAGAGAAGTGGTTAAGGACCTTGCGATTTAACACGAGCGGCGGCTTCATGAACACATGCACCCAGAAGCTCTTCGTCTACTGGACAACAGCAACGTCATCCGGCGTCTTAACAGAACGAAACCTCTCGACCTTGTAATGTGATGCGACAAGTCTTGTGGGAAAGTGATCCTATAGACTCTATAACATAACATAACAACTGAGCTTGGCCCATCAAGTTAGTTTACTTTAATACTCTACAATGTGTCGAAATATAGTATTAAAGTAAACTAACTTGATGGGCCAAGCTCAGTTGTTATGTTATGTTTCTAATAAAGAAAGTTTTGAAAAAAAAAAATGTAGAGGGTTAATAGTCTCCAGTAATTTTATTCGCATTACAATTATTGTACAGCGAATAAAAATGATAAAAAAATTTTTTTTTTTTTTTTTGTCAATATAAATCAAAATTTTTATTTATGTTACTTAGGGGGACCTCAGAAGGGAAATTGAAGGAGTACGAATGAAGCTTGTGCGCTTTTTTTAATCCTCGAGGATTGGTAATGGGGCCCCATCTTCCATTCCCAGCCCATCTGCATCCCCGAAGCCGCGGATCCGTCTACGAGGCCCTCTGATGCGCATCGAAATGGCCCTTATCACGGCGAAATTCAATTTTACTCGGATCCAACCCATGACGTGCCCCTCCGGTCTTCGCCACTTCTCGGCCAAAGTCCTACCAAGCTGTTTGGTGAATGCCCGAAATTCCTTATGGAGGACTCCGTCGCAGGTCACTATTAGGGGAGTGAACGAAACACGATGCTCTTCCGCGGCGCGGTTATACTTTCTGTGTTTCTCGGATGCTGCCCGCTGGAGAGTTTCCTCGGTGGCCTTTGACATGATAACTTTAAAATGATAAAAAATTATTTCCCGAGATAAAAGTTGTGATCACCGAGAACGGTATTTTTCCAAGAACGACAATGAGAAACTGATCCTCATTATTTTCTATTATATTCTGCGATATTTTTAAAGAAAATAAATTATTTTGCATTTTGGTTATAAATATTGTGTGCTTACTATGTGAAAACCGACCCGAAATGTGAATCATTCAACTACGTCACTGTTGCTCTGTTTCAACCCAGAGAACGCCCATAATTTTCACAACAAGCCTTTCTCGTCTGCTAATTGAAATCTTACCTAATTGATGGAAAAATGTCAAATTCGCAGCACAATCTACTGGGGCCTCACTGAGTAAGAGGTCAAACTTTCAGATTGTTAGCCGGTTTAGCACGAAGGTAAACACTATTGAAATATTCAGGAATTTTCAATCGCTCCTCCTGAATAATTTACCAATTTGCACTTCATCTGACCCAGCAATATTTATATAATTTAAACTTTAAAACTTGAAAACTTCAGGGTAGTTTTAGGAAATACAAGGGTTAATCCATAATGTCCTGAAGTATCTGTCAGGAAGGTTCACTTTGACGTGTTCTACAACCCTGTTTATTCACTTTTGGGCCTAAAGCAAGATGTTGTCATCGTTGGAATCGATTGTGACGTTAAAAGTGGGAGAAACATCAACAGCTTTGATAACTGATTAGTTCAGTCTCGTCTCAAGCATCAAGTTTCAAAAATTTTTTTGGTGCTTGCTCGTCACTTTTCTTCCTATTTTTTTTTTCGGAATTTGATGTAAAACTGTCCAAGATATTGCAGAAACAAAAACTGATGCGAGTTTTGTGGTGTAGAGAAGGTATGGAAAAACTTGATTTTTCAATAGTATCTTTTTTTGATACTCAAGGATTGGGGAGGGGGAGGGGCTACTGATCATTTTTGAAGCTTCAGGATACAGGTAGTCATGAAGTAATCTACTCGTACAAAATCATTGATTTGTGTGTAAAGACCTCCTTTCTGCTTTATTTCAGACAAATAACCCACTTATTTTTTTACATTTTTTCTGAAAAGAGTTGGATTTACAATTGCCCGATTCTGGCACGGAGTTTAAGAGTTAAAACTTGCTGAAAACCCCCCCTGAAAATCGGAAAACAAAGGTTGATTCGGTGCCAAAACCCGTGAAATTTTGTGCCCTCGTAGTAAATAACGAAAATTGGAAACAAAAAACGCTAGGTATAATATTTCCAGTTCCAAAAGCCGTCAGTTATCTCGTGAGGTCTCTGTCCGGTTCAAAACATCGATATTTTCTCCATTGACCGTTTTCTACTAAGATTTTCGACCTAAAAATCTCGGAGTTTCGGAGGGTCCGTCCTGGCAAACCTTGCGGTTTTTCGAAATAGCGAATCTGCAGGAATTTCCATGTCAGCGGGTTAGGAACAGCGCGATTGGCCGAGACTAAAACACCTTTTCCCTTCAGGCGGTTGAATATATTATTTCTTTTGGAAAATGCATCAGGTAAACGCTGAGGGTGATATCCGCAAGTTGCGGAAAGGCGAACTCCGAGAACAACCGAGTTACAACTAATGATTCATGCTAACCCCCCCCCCCCTCACCCGGGGTTTTGGATAAACTGTGAATAGAGATGTTACTTGGATAACGGCTTACGCGGCCATTCGATTAATCTTGCAACGCGAGTTTCAAAGCCTATAACCGCACGACAGTTGTGGCGAGTTGGTTCGAGCTCTGGAATCCTTATTCATATTCAACGGTTTTCCTTTGGTGAACCTACGAGGAAGAGCGAGATACTGCGGAGGGATTTGGAATTCCGTTTGTTCAACGTTTAAACACCGCCACAATACTCCCCCCTTGGGGTGGAAAAATATGCTAATTGAGTGCCGAGTTCATTATTACGTAGGATTTGTATAGAATTAGGCTCAGTTGAGAGCTTGGTCAGAGCCAACAGTTACTGGAACGGTTACATGTGAAGATGTACCGGACGCTGGTTTTTTACCAGATTTTTCTTCGATTTTACAGCTAGATTGTACTGGTGCTCAGGGCCTAAAGATGCTGGCGCGTTGTTGGTAATTGTTGTTATGCAAAAAAGGAAACTGTTGGAGCACGAGGAGAAATGCTTCTGATATTTCTGGATTCTCGCGTTACGATTTCTGTAAACACCTGAGCGCAACTGCATGCCCACAACGAGGCACAGTGACGAGTTTGTGACTCGATCAAATGATGAGCTCGGGGCTGGTCTGGAATGGTCGAGGCAGCCACATCCAGACCAGGCTAGAGGCAGCCCCATCCAGACCAGGCTCGAGGCAGCCCCATCCAGACCAGGCTCGAGGCAGTTCTCGATAGTCTTGGTTATGCGTGTACTCGCCTCGCCAACTCAATTACTTGCCACTCCTTGTGTAGAAGAGGCTCTTCAAAGTGTATACATTGACCACCAATCACTGTCTTTTCGTGCACCTTAACAACTTGCAATGACAAAAAGAGATCAAACACTGATTGATTCAGGCTGGTTATCAATGTCATTCAATGCCTCTCTCTGCCATTAAAAGGACTCTGCAAGCTCTGCTCAAAGCATCCTAGACAAGGTGCTCCTATACCTTGGAAAATTCAAAATTTTCCAAGTTTAATTTAACCTAAACCAATCTAAATTCAACACTTTTCGTGTTCTTGACATTCACTACATCTGGTATTCGACAGTCATTCCTTTCCACTGGAGCCAAATATTTTGCACCGAGGCTTCACTTTCCTGCCACTTGCTCTGAACATTCAATACTTGCCTCGACTTGCTACATGCTAGTCATAGAGCGTTGTTATGTTTATGGGCTTCCGGAACCTCCGAATTCATGGGTCCACATGTTTTGACGCTGTTGTTGAAGAATAACAGTAACAGGTTTGTAAAAAAAACAGCAGCTTGAATAGTGGCTGGAAGCACCGATTACATCGAAAAAGGACCGGCTCCGTCGATTGAATTGCTATTGATTTTCCATCCTTAACGTTCATCCCTCGATGTTCCAACGCTAGCTCAGGATGTCAACCACGAAATTATCACTTGAAGCAATCTGATCCGTAAATTCACTTCGTCGTCCTAATGTTTACATAGAAAATCATCCATCTCCCCTAAACCGCACATCGGTGCTCTGGAGCGTTCAAGTTGGCACCGTGTCCGTATAAAGACTGCCAGGAAGGGAGAAGGCGAAACGAAACTCTCGCGGTATAAATGAAAACCTTGAGGGCGTCGCAGAGCAGGCGATGGAGTGGAGGGCTGAGGACGAATACGGTTGAAGTGGTATCGCGGTTTGAACGTTCGTTACAAGAGACCTTAGTTAAGTCTCCGGTAAAGCCGACGGAGTAATTTCCCAAAGTGCACCCGAACGTAAGAAATGTCACTCCTCCATCCCCTCACTGTAACAAGCCTCCGTTTGGCTCGGTCTGTTTAGCCGATCCTTCTTCGTCTTCTGCCTTGTGAAAACCTCTCTCAACCTCGCATTACTTACTTATTGCAATTTAACACCATTCATGAATCACAGAAATCCCTTGCTTAATTCCATTAATTGCTCATTGTACAAATTAACCTCCTGTTCGAAATTCCAATTAATTTTGAAGATGTCACGAGATTCGTTCTAATTTTAAGCAATTTCCGAGTACGTAACAGTGATCTTAGTTGCGCTTTTCAAGTCGAACATCGGTCGGGGACAAGGGCTCGGTTCTTCCAATGTGAACAGATTAACTGCAATGAAATCTACTTCTTGCGAATTCTAACCATATTTTGGATCACTTCTTGAATTATTTCGTACAGACATGGGACACAGAGACATCTTATACAGAACGGTGATCTGTAAAAAAAAATTGAACCTTTGTGGAAAAATTGGCGTACTAACGTGCATGTTTTAGTGCAGTCGTAGTTTTCTAATCCCCTAAAAAACAACTCCGTTGTAAAACTGGCCCGCCAAAAAACCTCTTTAGCCGCAAAAAGGATTGATATCCATTTTGCCACGTACATAGGATGCTCGGTGCTTCTAGTGTGCATATAGAAACCTGATCCTCCTACTCCTAACCGCCACACCCGATGTTTTCCTTTTCCCTGTCTTCTTCCCACTTCCCCACTTTCGCCCAGTCCCCCTCGGTTTCACCAAATATGTTTCCTCTGTTGCACATGCAGGGAGCTTTTCGCTTCTTTCAATGCTGTTGGCGGGAGCTTTTTGCAAGGCTTCTGAGAATTAGATGATACAAATAGTGAGGTGGTGATGAGTACTTAGTGGTGGCACGACAGTATTGTAATGACCCATTTCAGGCTGGCTGATATCGCAAAAGCAAGGCGTCTAAGAATGATAAAAGTACTACTGGTGGTCGCGAGTACAACTACAGTAAAGTTATGCTCCAATTCAGGCTTGTTCATCTGGCAAAACCGTTTATAAAATATAGGAGAGTTCAATTTTGAAGTTAGCGCCCTCCAGCTGGCACCATCCCTTCATGAATTACATTTACAGTGCTGTTCAAACGCCGAAAATCGCCATGTTGGCAAACCTGGAAAGCTGAGCGTCTTTTTGAGTTATCCGAGGTAATATCAAATGCGAGGGTAGGCTGAGTTGCTATGGGAGTGATACATTAATAAGTAAGATTTTCGTTTTTGTTTCATCCCTTTATATCAAATATTCGATTTTATGCAAGTCGAAATGCAGTGATGGGGTAACTTTCAAGAGTGTTTTTTTTTCCACTTATGAACGGTACGGAGTAACATTGAACAACAAGTTTTTGTTGGGTTTCACAGTTTACCATTCAAAATGCCGCGAATTTACTGGCGCAAGCTGTGAAAAGTGTCTCCATCATAAATTAACCGTGAGGGAAGCCAGTGAAAATGCCATCCAACACGGTCCATCGACCTGTCAAGGACCTCCTAAACCATTCGTTCAAGCGGCATATTTCAAGATATAGACGTACAAATATACCAAATCTACACTTAAGAAATGTTACCACAGTTTACGGTCCATCGAACATTGAAGATAAATGTTGACATGATTGAGGCAACTGCATTCATGATTCATTAAAATAATGATTTTTCTTGGTGTTTCGGCTCTTTGCGGTAGCCAGTCTTCGTCTAAGAATTGGCTTAAAAGGTTGTTATAAAGTTATAATCCAGGATTGGATACTGCGTGCTCAACGGATTTCGTCGAAATATTTGTCAAACAAAGAAACGGCGGACTAAAAATCCTGAATCCGCCGCATTAGACTATTTTCCTTCAAAACTTCGCTTTTAAAAGAGTAAAAGCTGCGGTAAAGTAAATGGACGCTCGCGTAGCTTTTGGTGAAGTTTCATACCGCACGTCCCAGTTACTCTTTCAATCTGAAACGTTGTCACCCAAAAGATAGTCTTCCATTAAGAGCAGTTCACAAAGAAAACCCGCGTTACAATGAAGAAGTTTTCTCGACCCCTTTCCATCACCTTTCGCTCGTCTTGCCTTCTCCACCGGTTAACCGCAAACAAATTTAATCAGTGGGCACCTGCAAACCTGCCTCCGTCGCGAAAACAAACTTCCCGTTGACCCCCAGAACAAACAAACGTTGCGTTCTCGACATCTCAAGGAGAGCTCTGCTTGTAAACCGTTGCAAATTAAATGAACGTCCCTTCAGGAAGTGTGTTCCTTTCGTAACTCGCTACAACTTGGGGGTGGGGGGGGGGGAGTTTCCCCGACCAGCTTTCCTCCGCTTCTTCGTGGCGAAAGAAGAAAAAAAGAAAAGATTTTTCCCTCTGCACTGAAGAAAACGTAAACTCGATCAGCGGCCGGATCGGCGCAGTAGGTGATTCTACTTCTTTCGGCGGCCATCACTGCCATCATGATCCTGTCAGAGCCCTTCACAAAAGAGGATGTGGTGGAACTAAGGAGTGATGTTGTGAGTATCGAGGGTTGGTCGATACCCTCGATACTCACAACCATCGATGGGTATACACATCGATGCTCACAACATCACTCCTTAGAATACCAGTGGTCAAGAACCTTTAACCTAATTTCCCAGAACCACTGAAGGAGGTTATTCAACCACGATAAGCAGAGTGGGGCAGCAAATTGGTCGATTTTGAAAAAAACTGTCGAACATCAATGAACTCCTCGAGAAATAAAGACTTTATTTAGTGTATTAACATCAGGGATGGGTATTGAATACTCTATGTTAACGATTTTTCGAAGAAAAGGAAGCTATTTTTCTCGGTCCAAAATGTATAAAACTCGAATTTCCGAAATATTTTCAAACCAAAATCCGTTCCAGACCATCCTGAATTCACTGCCAAAAGACACCAAAAATCATATGTATATTCATGTATATTCATGTATGTTTGTTCATGTATTTATGTACCAGTGATGGCCGCCGGTATGTGTCATTATAGACAATAACTCTAGATAGAATTGGTATAAAAAGTTCAAATTTGCACAAAAAATCCGTTCTGAATTCACCGCCGTGATCCGCACTTAAAAATCTACAACATTTTTCAAGACCATCCGCAGCTTTGTATGACCAGCCGTTCGTTCACAATGAGGGCTCACTATGATTTGGAGCAGATCAAAAGTCGTCAACAAGATGGTGAATCGTGGGGCGGCCGGTCAGTTCAATGTTCATACTGGTCCAGCTGATTCGAACAGCAGATGGTTTCAGATATCGAGTTAATCTATCATAATTGATAATAATTATCAGTAATAATAAATAAAAATCGTTAATAACTAATAATAATTTTCACTACTTGATAAAATTATTAATAATTAATGGTAATTCACAATAATAATTAATCTAACATTTAGTGATCTAGACAGAAGGGTATTCTGCACAAAGAAGAGAATAAACCGCTGTGTCAAGAATTTGCAGAGTTTTTTCTCAAAGAATCGATTTAGTGCGATTGGTCGTGTCTCGTGTCCGTGTGGATGTCAACATTGAACATTGATCTTGTGTACCCACCAAGTTCTTTTCATACAGAGCGAATCCTGGAGGAATGGTGTCCACCAAGAACATGGCTGTATGAGAAGCTTCTCAGAATCACCTCCCCTTTTGCGCTCTTCCCTGTCTTGTGTTCAATCCCAAAAGTGTTTACAATGCTACCACAGAGCTCCCCAGATAGGCGAAGGACCTGACTTCATCAAATTCATAAGAACCAAACGTCACCCCTCTGGGCACTTGCTGGACACGCCCCGGTGGAGACTTTTTAAGATACTTTTTAGATAGTTTTGCGTACGTTTGGTAGTTTTGCTTTGATTTATTTGTAAATCCATTGGCTTTCCCTCTTCATGCAAAACCTTGAAAGCTTCCTGTAGATCATCCAGGCTTCGTCCCAACAAAGCAATGTCATCAGCATAATATTATGCCAGAACCTGCCATGTTCTGTGGACAATTCTGCCTTTCTTACATGCATTCGTGGCAATGCCAAGTTGAACTTTGTGTCACACAGCGAATCTCCCTGCCGGTCTTACCTCAAAGGGTTCCCCACAGCGGTTACCAATCATAACCTTCGAAGTGCTTTCTTGAAGGGACATTTTAGTCAGTCCGATCAGGAATTCTGTTTCTCTCCAATGTGCGCTTTATCCCTACTCTAGTAAGACCATCGAATGCCTATTGGTAGTCTGTAAACAATCCGTAAAATACTGTTTGTATTATGCTCGACAAATTTTTCAGCAGCTTGCCTTAAAATGAAAATTTGATCAAGCTTTCCTTTATTTGTGCGAAAACCCCATTGGTAGCCCCAAGAGCTTCCTTAACGTAGCCCTGATGAATTCGAATTCGCCAAAAGAGGATGATGGACATCATTTTGTAAGCCACATCCAATAAAGAGATGCCTCTGTAGTTACGGCAGTCACGATTGTCACCTTTCTTATGGATTCAATTCTAGTGTTTCTTTTAATTGAGTTCAGCACAATTCATTTTTGTGTTCCCAATAGTCTAGGGGGAGGGGAGGGGGAGGGCTCTTCTTACCCCACCATGTCTACGCCCATGGTAAGAAGGTAATTCGGGTCTCAGTCAGCGGTATTTACAATTTATTGAAAGCAATAATTTATTTCTAAAGTTGTTGTATGTGTTCAAACATCTCGTTTGAACATACGGAAACCCCGGTCTCAAGACAACCTTTGTCGTGGGTCAAGTTAACCTTTTAGGCGTATCCTGCGGAATCTCCGTATCACAGACCACCTCGCCCGGTCATCGAAACGACCCTTTTCCTTTCTCCACCTCCGATTTTCGATCGAGTAACCGACACCTGCTTTCCTGAAAAGCGAAGGAGAAGAAGAAAAAACGGGTTACGAGCTCCTCATCATCGACGGCATCGAGTTTCAGGGCGTCCGATGTCTCACAAAGGGTTTCCCGAAGAGTAACGTGACACTCGGCTTCTCTCGAGAGGCAGTTTTCCCTCCTGCAAATTCTCCAGGCACAACGCATCGTATCACTCGATATTCAAGACGAAAACTTTATCCCGAACCGCCTTAATAACAGAACGCGACGCGACTCGTCTGTTTCCGCGGATATTGGTCGGAACGGAGAGAACTCGTCGTCACGCGGTTTCAGGTGACGCGGAGGAGGTTCATCCATTTATTCATTCAATTTGCACATCGAAAACCTCCTTTATATGGTTGTTCCTTCAGTTCCCATAACCAAAATCCTTCCAGCCGTTACCTTGCGTTCGGATTATTTTATAATGGAAATTCCGATCGGAATTCGTCTTTCTTGATCTACATCTCAATGCCTGCAAACGGAACAAGAAATTATTCAAATACACTGCAAATTCGTTTCACAATCGTTTATTACCTTCTTTGTGCAGATCACCCTTCTGTCCGAATTAATGACAAATAATTTGTAGCAACATAATTTTGGGTTTTGTATTTGCACCTACCTACTTCGGCAATAATGTAATAATTGGTTATTACTAATTATTAACCCGATATCTCAACACCAATGTACCATTTGAATCATCCCTGACAGTGTGAACATGACCCGACAGGCTGCCGCGTGATCCACCCTCATGTAGACGGAAAAAAAACTTTGTTCGAACACTGAAATATCAAAATTCCTTTTAAACCCCTTCCCCTTGACCTAGGGTTATGGAAAAATTCAAGGATCATCGTGGGTGTTGTTCGGACCCGGAAACCAAATTTTGTCGTTTTAGCACAACGCTAACTGGCCAAAGTGGCTTTGACTTGTTCAAACTTGAACTGAAATTTTTCGCGAGAGTTGCGTCTTCGATATTTTGAAAATCAGTTTGAACCCCTTCCCCTCGACCTAGGGTTATGAAAAGATTCAAAGATTTCCGCTAGAAAACTAATTTGTTTTGCACGAGACATAAATCCAACCAAAAAACCGGGGTGGGTGTAATCTCGGCCCAAGCGCGGTGGACTGAGGGTCAGACTGTCTTACCTAAATGTAAACTCAGCCCAGCCCTCTAATCACCCATCGATGCGAGTTGTAATCTCAGCCCAGCCACAGGAGTCTATCAGTTTCTCCAAGAGAACGGTTACCCAAACTACGAGTACCTATGTCATGTGCGAATGTTAACACCGGCATGTCCTCCTCCCAAACACCGGCAACCTTAAATGTCCACACACAGAAACGCCAAAATTGCATAGCAGTAAAACTTGGTGGAATGAACGGCTACTTTTAACTAGTTGCTTGGGTTTATCCCCCAATCAACTGATTAGTACCATAAAGATTAGTTGGACATATAGATCAAGTGGACGGGGTTTCAGAAATCAACATATAAAAACCTATAAAACATACTCTTTATAAAATTTGGTGGAATGAACGACTACTTATAACTGGTTCCTTGGGCTCAGTTTACAGTGAACGAGTTGAGGAGATTACGAGTAGCGCATGAGTGCATCCTATGAGTGCATCCTGGGCTGAGTTTACACATAAAGGGGTTGGGCAAGTAGAAAGGATTGGGCGCAGTTTACATCAGCTACCCCCGATTTGGGCTCACCTTACAATCGCCCAAAAAGTGCCTGTTTTATAAAAAAAAAATTTAAAAACAAAATATATATATATATCGACCGGATCGACTGTACTGTATTTTAAAAATGTAAACCCTGATGTATTGGGGGCGGGGGGGTTATTTGATAAGGCCTTTGCCAAACGTTGGCTAGCTTAGGAGTAAAATTTACACTACAAATTTCCCACAAAATGATGAGTCACTAAACTATACTGGTACTATCTGTTTTCCACGAAAGATATCGTTGACAAAGATTGCTTCACTCTTCAGGACACCTAGTAGATGTTGGAATTTCGGTTGAGGAAATGAAAACGCTTCGGAAGTTGAGAGTACACGACTATTGGGAACTATTTCACGAAAGTACATTGGAAGGAGTATTTACTCGTACGTCAGTTTTTTCTGAACAAGCAGTCTTGACCGACGAAGATCAGGAGATATCAGTGACAATTTGAGTTGGAACCAGCTCACGAGTGGGGCGGAGGTGGATCTTTCCTAATAATCCCCGAAGCGGGGATCAGTATGTCTGGAAGGTTTAGAGAAAAGTCGAGCGGGAAAGCGGATAAAGGGTGATACGACGCGTAGATCAAGGTCGCGAATTATTAGATATCGAATATTTACCGAAATTCACTTGAGGTATTGACGGAGGCGGGAGATTTGACAGGCCTTCCTGAACGCAATTTGTACGCTGTAAGGAGAACGTAGAACTATAACTGACATGAAAAATATATTTGCAACCTAAACATTGCAGCAACTAGGTAGATCAATTAAAGGCAAAACGGAAAATAGAAAAATTAATGGCACGAAAAATAAGAAAATGATATAGTAGGTAAGTGAAGTTCCAACAAAGCACATAAATAATGCAATTACAAGTAAAATAGGTTTGTAAGTATAGGTATTGTGTGAGGAAGGAAAAAAATCGATGTCTGGAAACAAAATATCAGAAAAAAAACGTCAATGTTTAATGAGAAACATCGAATGTTTTAAAAAATCCACAGCCATGCTGTTGCTATAAGAGCGAATTTTCGAAGAAATAACTGCTTTTTTGTCAAATGTCTCCTTTTAACTGGTTTTACAACAAATTTTGTCTCCAAGTAACACCTCAGTTTTAACAGACAACCTCAACTATCCAACCTCCGATTGATTTATTATTAATTATTGAACATTTAAACGCTGAGTTCACGAACCGGCGAGCATGTCAGTTAGGCCTGAACAGAATGAGAGGCCTTTGTTCTGAAAACCTCATACGCGTTGTTGAGTGAACTTATATGTTATGCCTGAGCACAGCATTTCAGTTGAATGCATGGTCTGCAATCAAAACGGCTTCAAGCGATAATGATGATAATGATGTTGATATTACTCGTACATTAGGGGGAAAAGGACGACGGAGCGTAAAGTGTGAATTAAGGAGCGGTCAAAGAGGTATCCACACGTTTGTTTGATAAATTAATTGAAGCTGCCTCGAATAAACGTCACTTTTCAAAGGCTCGGTTCACTTTGTTGTAAAGTAATGAACTCTTTTTACTCGAAATACTAATTTTACGCCTCTCTAGCGTGTTCGTGGAACGCATTGATGATACCTTTTAGGTATCACATCACTGGACCAGTCAGTGACGAGCGGCCATTTACTTTTCTGTAGGACAGTGACCTTGAGCTGTTTACGAACCTTATTCACCGACAGAATGCGCTTTGGAGTTTCCTTGTGTCCGGGATCCATATCGAGAGTCTCACGGCAACTCCCCACATCCTCAGTCGCGGCCAAAATGAGTTGCCTACCCATGCATAGCATTCGAAGCGTCTTCTCCCGGCGGATCGACCTAACTAAGTATAAGTTAGGTAACACTAAATCTCACGATTTATTTTACTAAATTAGTCAGTAAAAATAGTCATTGGCAGATGGTTTTTTGGCTCTGCTGAAAAGTCGCCAAAATGACATTGTGGGAAGTTGCCGTGAGACCCTAGATATATTCAACAACATAATATGTACATACATATTGTACATTGTGATGACTCTTGTGCATCGTTCTACTTGTTACCTCTCATTTTTAATCTGCATGCTTAATTCAACCGGTAAAAATGTACCATCAGGATGAATCAGATTAACCCTTAATTTCCGACTTGTTGAAAAAATCAATTTTTTCTAAAATAATACTGAACAATTAGGTAGGCGCATTTTGGCCAGTCAAATGGCACAGATTGCCTGGTTTTGATATAAAATCATGTGATTCTTCCTAAATCAAAGAATACTGAACGGTATCTTTTAGGATACCTTAGGATGGGGTTGTGTGTAGTGAGATTCCAAAAAGATACTTCAGGAGGAGGGTGGCAATCATATGTTCCAAAAATATACTACGTGAATTCGTTTAGTTTGATTGGATATTAAATATAAGTTTAGTTTGGAATTGGATGATCTGTAGCCCCGTGTCCTCATTGGGACTCCATCGTACGACCATCCGATGTCCTGTAGTAATTAAGGAAATCTATTGAATAGTTACTAGGTGTCCGAACTGAACCAGAAAGACAGTCGCGCGTTGCGGATGAACGGACGGAATGGTTTGGTCGTATTGATTTTGTAGGTCGGACGGACGGACACAAAACAAACCCATGTCCGTGAAGACAAATTTTCTGTCTTTCTGGTTCAGTTCGGACACCTAGTAACTATTCAATAGATTTCCTTAATTACTACAGGACATCGGATGGTCGTACGATGGAGTCCCAATGAGGACACGGGGCTACAGATCATCCAATTCCAAACGCCTCAGGTTCATCTTTTGCCAACCTTTTTGGTCGACTCCACAAGGAAACCTTCGCCATCTCGAGTCCCTTCAGCATCCCAAAGACCCAAAGTCTGACGGTGATGACGGGCGGGTGCGGGCGGTAACATCCGGAACAGACTTTGTGGCGAACGGCATCAAAGGCCCGCAATCATTTAGTCGACTTGATAACGTGGGTGGACTCGAATTGGAGATCAAGGTCTGACCGGAGCTCCTTTGTCTTTTGCAGCAGCCCGAAACATCCAAAGAGATTATCGTAACTTTACAGACAGAGGGAATTTCTATATCTCAAGACATGACGATCATAAACACCGCGGCCAACCCGACGGGTTGTCAGAACCATATCGGATTTCAGCAACAAATATACGGAAATTTATGAAAACTATTGATACCACACAGTGAAGGTTTAATAATGAGAGTAGTTTAGTAAACATTAACAGTGCCTGCTGCTAAACATGTGTCAACAAGTATCAACAGTTGTTAGCATTATATTATTACCACGTTTATTAAACTTTGACTGTTACTGGTATGATTTTTATTATACACGACAAAATTATGAAATGCTCAAGTAAATGTTGTACTTTGCAATAAATATTCATTAGCGTACGAGCTGCTTGAATCTATTAGTTTCTTCCCCTCGTTTCCATCCGAGTACAGACTTTCCTACGGATTTTTGGTTTGTGATCTGGGGATATCTACCACATTTTCACTGGTTATCTACGGACATGAGGCACTTGAGGTCTGTCAATGACGATTTACGTTGGTTCTTGGTCGATTTTAATGTTTTATTATTGAAGAACCGAAAGGGTTTCCACTCTTTATCAAAAGTTATGTTGTCCGAAAACCAACAGAAAGGTGGTGACTGGATTTTGCCATGAAAATTTCATCTCATGCGTAGGTACTGCAGGAACATCCGATAACCTCTTTCTTGTTGCTGAGGGACGTCGTAAAAACTCTCTCTTGTTGCTGAGGGACATCTTAAAAACTCTCTCTTGCTGCTGAGGGACACCCTAAAAACTCTCTGCTGCTGCTGAGGGATATCCTATAATTGCTACGTTTCCTGAGGAGCCCCAGTTTTGCCCCAAGTAGGGGCAGGTTTTCTTCGGGTTTCTACGATTGGTGCCCTGCCGAATTCGCGTGACTCTTATCAGGAGGTTTTCAACAGATAACGCCTGGCTTCTTTTCCTACGAATTCCTTGCCCAGTTAGTGACTTCAAGATACACAGCAGAAAGACCTTGGCACGGTGCGTCAAAAAATAAATTGAGCTCCAACTCGTCAATGATTGGATCCAGAGGAAACGTTGAATGGCACCTCAAAACTTCAAAACCACAAGAGTATACAACATACCATGGAAGAAGCGGAAGTGTGATCCACTTCTCCATGCAACACCCGGAATTCGGATACAGCACAACGCACAACAAAACAAACCACAGCAGGCAACAGGTTATCTCTGCAGGTGTAGGTTATATGAGGTTTCTGAACATTATCAAAAAGGCAGTGGCGGAGGCCTGGGTGGACCCCGCTCTCTAGACGGAGCGACCCCGAGCCTAAAGCAGCAGCTACAGGAAACACAGATTTATTGCGCCCAGGGTTGACCCGGGGACATAGGAAATGGCTGTGGGGTGCACTGTCTTCTGAATATCGGCGAAAAAGGGCTTCTGGGTTTTCTCAGGAAACGAAGCTAATTTCTCTTTTCCTGCTGAGGGACATCCTATAATCTATCTTTTGCTGTAGAAGGACATCCTATAATCTATTACACGCTGCTGAGGGACATCCTATAATCTCTCTCTTGCTGCTGAGGGACATGCTATAATCTATCTGATGCTGCTGAGGGGCATCCTATAATTTCTCTCTGTTGCTGCTGCTGAGGGACGTCCCACAAATATCTGCATCTACTTCCCCATCAAATTTACATTGAAGAACGCATCTACCGGTTAAACGCATCTAGAAGAATCATTTTTTGCCTGACACGACACGTGCTGACACGACTCACTTGTATGGAATCAGACGTTCGTGAATTCGTATCATACTCGTACTAGTACTTCGGAGAAGACCGATACTCCGGCTGAGTTCAATTCTTTGCTTTTCTACCCTTCAGTTCGGGGTCAGGGAAGTTAAAGAGTAGAAAACGCATTGTTTTTTCTTTGTTTTTTGTTCCTTACCAAAAGTAATTTATTGAAGGGCAGAATTTAATTGCTCCAGTTATCTTAGGAACGGAAAGTGGTTGGAAACAGCCGGGAAAGAAATTAATTGAGAAAAATCCCATTTCCCGAGGGGTGTCCCATCCCATTCCGTCCCGCCAATTCTTCTCTCGGTCTTGAGCCCTCGGCCGCAGCTTGTTGCTGCCTTGTCAGTGGAGGTGCTTCAACCGAAGTCCTTTTCCGCCGTCCTCTCGAGTCTTCCTATTTTACCGTTTTGTTCTGTTGAGAACGGACTGCGAATGATTTAGAGCCGCCTTTTCCACGGCCTTACTTTACGGTGATTCTGAAGGTACACGAGGGTCATCACTTCCGCCTTTTCTTCTGATAACGTCCCTTGAACTTCTTCCTCGTGATGTTCTCCGTCTCGACTCTCTTGGATTTTCTCTCACTGATTTACTTTTTCATGTTTTTGGTCGGCGAAATTCAAAAAGAAGTCGCTTTTACAATGCAACATGTTAGAGTTACGATACTACAAAAATTCACTCATTTTTTCCATGCTGCATTCTAGAATTTGTTCCACTAAAAAATACGTTAGCAGTAATTAATTGTTTGACATTTCGATATTTAACACTTATTAACGTTGGAAAAGTAACGTTATGTCACCAATTGAAGGTCCATTGAGTGGTTACGTCACTTCAAAAATTCGCTCATTTACTCATGTTGCACTCCTCGTTTCCCCGCTAATTGATAAGCATTACGGAACTTGCGAGGGTGAGAATCACTATGTAGGGACCTTGATGAGCTGATTGAGCCCTCAGGCTTATCTGTTGTTGACGTTGCATCGATTCACCTTACACGGCGAAGACAGCTGATTGAGACACCACCTGAAATGTACGTCCCTATCAGTCCCAAAAACGCTGCCAATCATTTATAACTTAGGTGTAATATAAGCATTTCCGGCTGACTATACAACGGTTGTATGGCCAGCCCGGAATTCTGTAATGAAAATAAAGAGGCCATTACTGAACTATTGGCTGACCTTCCCAACATTCAGGGGTGACTATCTGACTTTCAATCGAATACGCCACATTTCACATCAAAATTCCATTTATTTCGTATAGTTATACGATCCAGGTATCCATAATACCGAGATATTATCTCGGTTCCTTTTTGACCGTTCAACATGAAATTTGGTATGGATTTGGTGCCGCTAGCTCTAAAGGTAACTAAGTTATAATATATTATAGCTTCAAACCCCGTGTTATTCAGTCGGTGAAGGCTACAGCCTCTCCACCTTCACCGATTGTTCATTTTGCACAGGGCTTCGTTTCAACTTCAGACAGTGCCTTTCAGAAGATGTAACCCAATAATCCCAAAAACGTTTTAGGAACAAAAAAACAGATATTTCAGGCTAATAGTGTCCACTGTGACGAGTCTACAGCCTGAGTAACAGGACCAATCGACTTGAAATTTTGCAAAGACCGTCGCGTCGTTATAACATTACCCAGTGCCATTTGAAAGATTGAAGTCAGTATCTCAAATTTTTGGGGACAAAAAACTGAAATTTAGGCTAATTTAGGCCATTTCGACAGGACCGATTAACTAGAAATAAACCAAAATAATAAAAACTCCACATACAGATCAAGTGGACGGGGTTGCTGAATAAAAACATCCCCCAATCAACTGTTTACTACCATATAGATTAGTTGGACATATCAATCAAGTGGATGGGGTTGCTGAATAAAAACATCCCCAATCAAATTATTAGAACCGTTTAGATTAGTCGCCAGGGGAAAAAGGTCAGACCAAGAAGTTCAAACCGAAAAGTCCGTGTAAACTAAATTTAAGTTCAAGTAACCTAAATTTTTCGTACATTTACTTTTTCAATATCCATATATCCATATTTTTTATTAGCCATGGCTTTACCAATGCTATTAATTATAACTAACATGTTAGCATATAACAAATAACATATTATAAATATGTAAATATTAAAAAAGTAAATTTACGAAACATTTAGGTTACTTTAAGCTGAAGTTGCAATACATACCTGAAGTAGGTTGTAGTAGCTGAAGTGAGTTTTAACAGCATAAATAGGTAAAAAATGCATAATATGTTGAAAAATGACTATGAAAGTACGAGTAGTTTACAAAATGGGAAAAAATTTTATTTTGGACCTGATAGACTGTGGACTTTTTGACTTCCATCAACTTATTTTCAACTGTAACGCGTACTTTTCAGGGAGGTCAGAAGAGTGAAATTGGCAGCGTGAGATGTGGTCTGATGTTCAACAAATCAACAGCTCACCAAAAACCGATCACAAAGAGATCGGGAAATAAATAATGCTTTTTCAGTTTCCTTCAAATATGTTGTACCATTTTCATTTTGTCCTCGTTTTCTGACGGTTCTGGTTTTGACTGTGGTTTTGGTACCCCCCCCCCATCATACGGACGAGCTGGTTATTGTAGGAATATTCAAAGAAATAGCGCTTCGTTGGGCGGGCGATAAATCAGGAGAAAAAAGAAAAGAAAAAAAAACTTTACTTGCGGAAGAAAAGGCGGATAAGGATCGAAGTTTGAGTTTGAAATAAAGTTTTCGTTCGTTAACCCTCGCCCTCGCGATGTAGATTAGGGTTAACTCGAAGTGACGGGATAACGGTGGGGGGGGGGGGTTAAGAGAGAATTCGAGGAATCGGCCCTTAAATAATATCAAAACATCCGACGGTCCAATTAACCCTTTTGCGGGGTCTTCTCGAGGTGACACGGAAATAAACGCTGGAAGTCACTAAATCTGCGAACGAAGAATTTGAAACATGATGCATGGCTATGAGAGCGAATTTTCGAAGAAACAACTGGTTTTAACGTATAGGTCATTCATATAGGTTATATAACTGTAGGTCATTTAGTTTCATGATTTAGGTCATTTTTAATAGGTCAACTAGGTCATTCGTTTTGCAGGTCATTAATTTTGCCAATATTGCACAAATAGGTCAGTCATAGGTCATTGCCTCTCATTTTCCAGAACTTAATAATCGTAATTAGTCGTGATACATTAAAAATTATAGTAGTTTGCGGGTGAAGATGACCAAGACAATTCGTTGTTATAATTCGGTTTATTACAACGTTTCGATCGTGGAACACGATCCTAATCATGTATCCTACAAAACAGACTGTTTTCCTGTTCAAACAAACTGTACTGTTTCCTAGTAAAAAAAAACCTCCACTATTTAAAAATTATACATAGAACTCCAGGAGAATCAAAAATAGTCCATGTGTACAAACGACAATTTAACTTTTTGTTACAAACTTTTCAATTTAAGATACCTACTCGTACGTTGGAACAACAAATAATTTTTCTCTAATTAATAGGTACAAATGCTCAGAACTTACCGAGTTTCCATGAGATTTAGGTCATTTGCATAGGTCATAGGTAATTTAGGTCATTTACTCGTCTCTGGTTATCAGTGAAAAATGTTCAGTAACGGAAAATGAATACAGGAATTTAAATACTGCAGCAGCTGATCTCCGCAGTAATTTTTAAGAACAATCGGCTCAAAATTGCCTCATTGGCTTAAATTGGCTCTTCGTGAGGTTTTAGCCGATGAAACAGTTTATAAAGAATAAACAGTGGAGAATAACGAGAGATTCATCTGTTTATAGAGAATGAAACTCGAGATCCAACAATAACAAACAAATCGGTCCCGGGGGGCGTGTGCAGAGGGAATTGCGATCTCGTGCGATGCGTAAAATATCTAATTTTAAATAAATAAATAAATTGTTCAGATGATGACAGTACGCTCCAAACGTCGACCTGAGGAAGGAGTAGGTACCCCCACTCGTTACCCTTGCTCTAGCCAATCAGGTGTCGTTACGCACGTCACGCATTACGCATGAACGCAGCTTTGGTGGAATGTACTGGATCTCATGGGAGGAGGAGGTTTTCATGGGCGTCGTCGTACACAATGAGAACGTGAATTGTGACAACGCGACTTTGATTCAGGTTGACGCACCATCTCGTGCGGTTGACGGCGAGCGCTGGCGGTCTTTTGGGACCCTGCAGATGTCGGACAGTGAATATTCACAGAAATAGTGGGATTCAACGAAGAGTCGGAAGGTCGTGGAGGAGTTGGGGCGTGGGGGTGGGGCGTGGTGGAGTGGCGTGGGGGTGGGGGGTGGTCTACATGAATTATTCACTAGACAGTGTGGCGAAGTTGCCACAAGTGAATAGTGGTGGTGGTCGATGATGTTGCAAGGGGGTTGTTGGTGCGGGGGGGGGGGGGAGGAGGAGATTACATTCCGTGTTGCTGAGGGCTTTCAATAACGTGATGAGTCGGTCGAGGAGTCACACGGATGCGTTCCTCGTTAGAGTCGAGTTATTGTTGTGTCGTAACACAACAGACAAACACACACACGGCGACGGTACATCTTGTTCAGTCATAAAACTTGTCCGATGTTGTCACGGACTGTACACCCCCCCCCCCCCCCCCACACACACACACACACACGATCGGTGAATAGCGCGACGGATAACGAGGTTCTGAGCGGTTTCATCTGACTCGTAACTGAGACTCGTAGAATCCAATGCAGCATGAGGAAATGAGCGAATTATTGAAGTAGCTACCGAAACCACTCAATTGACCCTTCAATTGATTGTAATGCCAAACGGCTAATTGTAATTAACGTACTTGTAATTGGGAAAACCCCAGAATGCAGCATGAGGAAATGAGCGAATTATTGAAGTAGGTACCGTCACCAGTCAATGGACCCTACAATTGATTGAAATGTCAAACGGCTAATTGTAATTTACGTACTTGGGAAAACCCCAGAATGCAGCATGAGGATATGAGTGCATTTCCGAAGTACCGTAACCAGTCAATGGACCCTTCAATTGATTGAAATGTCAAACGGCTAATTGTAATTAACGTACTTGTAATTCGGAAAACCCCAGAATGCTGCATGAGGAAATGAGCGAATTATTGAAGTACCCTAACTACTCAATTGACCCTTCGATTGATTGAAATGTCAAAGGGCTAATTGTAATTAACGTACTTGTAATTGGGAAAACCCCAGAATGCAGCATGAGGAAATGAGCAAATTATTGAAGTACCGTAACCACTCAATGGGCCCTTTAATGTGATTGTCATGTAGAACAGCTAATTGTCATTAACATATGAGTAATTTGGGAAACCCCATAATGCACCATGAGGAAATGAGAGAAGTTTTGAACTGACGTAAATACTCAATAGATCCTTTGATGAATTAAAATGTCGAAAATTCGCTCATTTCCTCATGCTGCATTTTTGGGGTTTTCCCAATTATCGATACGATAATTACAATGAGTTGGTGTACAGTTCGATATTTCACGTTCAAACACGTCATCAATAATTATTATTGGTGGCATTACATACAAAATTCTAACGTTTTTAAACGTAAAGTATAGCAAATTGAAAAAGTTATTGTCATCATCGTATTTGTAGTTGAAAACACCCCCAGAATGCAGCATGACGAAATGAACGAATTTTCGTAGTAACGTGGCCACCCAATAAATCCTTTCGAAATGACCAAAAACTGTCACATTGTACCAGAAAAAGTGGAATTCATTTATGAGCGTCAGTTAATGAGAAGAAAGTGTTGCGTATTTTGATTTACCTTGTCGTTTAATAATTGAGGTGGTGTTGTGTATTTTTTTATACGAGGCCAATAAACACAAATAACAATTTAGGTAAAAGTTGTACAAATAATTTTGAAGGCTTTTTATTTTCGAAAACTCCATGATGCCGCTTAGGGAGAGCGATGACGGCGGGACTTTTTAAATGCTGAATTATTCACAGTAAATTACTTCGACGGAAGTGAAATTCAATTGAACGGGAAGTTCCTTTAATGAGTTACTAAGTTGTTTAGAATTCAACTTAATTATTCCATTCGGGAGAAATAGTTGAAGTTGGCGAGGGGTCTCTTAAGTCGGACGGAGGTTTCTTGAATGGATTTTCTCGAAGATGTTTCAGTGTTGACCTGAACCGTTTTATTTACGTTTGTATTCAATTGAACGTTATGACGTCACGGGTTGATGACGTCAGGGCGATCTACGGTGCGGTGGGCTGCTCGTGGGTTTTGACGAAATTGAATTTGTGAATACTTCAGAGATGGTTTTGAGTTTGGGCATGTCCCACGTCAATTCTCACCAAACTACATACCTATGTATTATTTTATTAGTTGCTTGTGAAAGTAATAAAAACGTCTTACCATGGCGCCAAGGGGAGATTTCGAAACATGTACTGTGCTTGTGAAGTTATTAGGAACAGGCGCAGAAACAAGTTAGAACTGGCCTATTAGTTGTCTACCGTCCTCAATGACTAATATTATTACTGTGCAGTTTTGGCGAAAAGGTGATAAGTACAGTTTTTGAAATTTTACAGGAAAACCGACTGAAACTTTCCCAGACACTTGCAAGCGCACTACGTCGAAAAACTAACCCCCCCCCCCCCCCCCCCGCCGCCTATTCAGCTCTGCTTCACAGTTCTGATTCGCCCCAGTGTAGATCCATCTTATTCCACCCTTCGAGTCCATCTCGTTCCTCGCCACACAGATCAACAAATATTGTTGATAGAGTTGATGAGAGTCGTTTTAAATTCCATACATTGCACAAATAACTATATTAATAGTTACTATAATATTATCACCTTTAGTCTTTATAGTATCCACTGGTAACTTCTCCGCGTAGGTATGAGTTGTACCTACATGATGGAGTACATGATGTTGTGATATACATAATAATAATTGGTGAAGTGTGAGCAAAAGATAGTGGTCAGATAAATTAATGTGTGTGCATAATGGTAAGAAGAAGGAACATTAAATGTACTTCCTGTACTTCCTTCCTCGTTCCTAAAATTTTTAGGAACGAGGAAGGAAGTACAGGTGATGGACAGCTGAGGTTGCGAATTCACAATATGTAAGTCAGAACACGTACAATAAGACGTAGCATGTAAACCGGCGTTTATCTCCACCTCCAACATTCCAACTAGTTTCACATTGTGGTCAGTTCAGTTCATAAACGTTTATTCAAAGGGGTTTAGTACGGCTGAACCTGGTCCCCGCGGAATCCAAACTGAAACACGAACAAAACGGTGGGTGTATCGAGCAAAAAATAGAGCTAATGCTGCAACTCAAGGGAAAATAACAGCTAACGAGAAAATGTGAAATACCAGAGGGTCTATCGCGAAAAACGTACGCGGCCAACGGTACAAACGAAGTGGATATCATAGCTAAACAGAAAAGGGCGGAATACTATAGGGAGTATTGCACTAAAAAACATGCCGCTATGAGACGTAAAAATGCCGAGTAACAGGGAGTATTATATTATATTACAACCATCTTCTGCTCCTGAAATCACTGAGGTTGAAGTCAATCCGATTGAAGACCTGAAGGGAAATAAACCGATATCGTCCAGTGGGGGGAATGAGTTCTTGCTCAATATTGTTAGCACATAGAGAAATCCGACCTTATCGTCAAACGTCCCTCGCCATCCTCGTCTGGAAGGATCCAAAATCACAAGCCGTCGCCTACTGCAGGCTAACGGACCTGCCGGAGCCGCAGGTTTTGGCGAAGTGTACTGGTGATGGGATTCGTCCTCGAGAGGTTGGGGGAGCCGTTTCTCCAATGGATGTGGCTAATTGCCAGGCTGTGCTACTTTCAATGCCCTCCAAAACACCCTATAATAGAGTGGTTTGGATTCAGTAGGGACCCTGAGAAGTGCAGGCTGCCTTTTACTCGTACCACAGAGCAGGGCAGCGCAGGCTTCTAGCGGTTCCCCTAGTCATGCGTAGGCGTCGCTTTCGTGGACGTTTAGTCGTTTAGTGTGCAAAATTTTAGCGAAAAATTCGACACACCGTGAGTACACTAGACATTTTAATGTTGAGAACTACAATAGATATCAAGGTGTAGTTCAAAAAACCTTTGGTTTCCCATGCATTTGGTTTTCTTCTGAAAAAACATCATGGTGTACTTAGTGGCTTTTTAGCGAATTTTCGAAAAAAAGGAAGAAGCTACCTATTGTTCTCGGTCCAAAATTTTAAAACTCGAATTTTATATCAAAATCCGTTTCAGACCATCCTGAATCCAATGCCAAAGACACCAAAAATTATATGTATTCAACAAAATGATCTTATAAGTGCCACAGCTAGAGCCACATCCAGAGCCACGCTACGCTCCTGGATATCACAAAAACCACGTTTATTCGAATCAGCTGATCCCCAGTCTGGAAACTGTCCTAATTTCCCTTTTTTGCGAAATATCCGCAGTATCAAGTGACAACGACGGAGAATGAAACGAACGGCCACCGAAAGTCGTTACCAACAACCAGTTGGTAGTTTCTCGTTAGAAGACCTCGGCCAGGAGAGAATATTCAAGGCGAAACTCGTCGATTCCTAGTTCAAAGCCAACCGATGCAAAAGGGCCTTTAGTGATTACAATTTTTGCCCTCTCCATTTGGAAGCAATCATGTTTGCTATTCAACGACCTCTTCGATATTCTTCAACGGAACCATCGCTCTAATTCGCTGTTTCATTCCTCTTTCATTGAAATTCATTCAGATATTCAAAGTTTATCATATCCAACTTTTCTTTATTTTCTTGCAGCAAAAAACATAAAAAGCCACTTTCTCGCTACTTTAATTGACACCGCAGTGAAGTGATACCTACATCGCTGCCATCAGTATAATTACCAACGCAGTGAATTATCGACACTCAGCAGGCGTTCGACAAAGTATGGCACAGTATATCACTACCTGATACCTACTATGGAATTATTCAATCCTGTTCCACCCTTCCGACCTTATGCGTGAAATGCTATAACTCCAGATCAGTGACTAAAGCGTTCAGGCGTCTAATACCTAACATAGGGATGGGATATCAATATCCGATAGTATCGAAATATCGATATCTAGCGTCCGATATCCGATATTCTGATATCGATATCAGCACTGGCGATAATATCGATATATCGATATTCTGACAACCGATATCGGGTCGATATCACAAACTGTGATTCACTGTTATCTTTCACTGGCGAACCGCGAAGTTCTTCTTGTGGGCATCATTCCGTTTCCGTGCTGTTGTTGGCTAAAAAGTATCCGCGTTTTTGTGTTGTGTTGAGCCCCTGTTGAAATTGAAACTTAAATTGACCATGAAGTCAGCCTCAACCTCAGTACCATCAGAGAGGCTATTTTCAAGGGCCGGGAATATTCTCACCTCGGACCGGAACAGGCTGAAGGGGGAAACTCTCTCCAAGTTACTTTTCCTGGAGAGCCTCGATGAGCGCTTCTTTTTTTGAATCCCGAAATTTACCTGTAATTCTTTTATGATTTTGCCGTTCTTGTATTCTGTCCAATTTTCGTTTAGAAACATATTGAAATAAAAATTCCGTATTACATATTCATGTGTATAATTTAACTTTCCTATCAAGGCGGGAACAAAAAATAAATGAATAAATAAATACAAATAAAGATCTGACTGAAAAATAATCAGAAGAATTTTGGTTTATTATCTTCGATAATGAACCATTGGAATCGCCCAAAGAAAAATTTTTTTTAACCCTCCCTCAATATTGGTTGGTTTACGTTTCAAGATACGTAGATTCAGAAAATCGAATAAAAAAAAATCCGTCCGTCACCCGTACGCCGTACGCCGTCCCCCGTACGCCGTCCGCCGTCCGTGCCACTTTGCCCAGTTAGCGTTGAGCTAAAATTACAAAATTTGGTTTCTGGGTTTGGACCAGCCCCACAATGATCCTCGAAACTTTTCATAACCCTAGGTCAAGGGGAAGGGGTTCAAAACGAAATTTAAAATTTCGACAATGTCATATCTCAAAATATTTAACTGAATCGTGGAATGTTTAGTTCACTTTTGAATGACCTGAAAAATTACGAATCTTTTAAGACCAATTGGATTTTTTTGCGACCAGCCGTTCGTTCACAGTGACCGCGCAAAGGTTTAGGAAAAACACTAAACTTTCGCGTCGAAAACGGCCGTTATGTGACCAAACCCCCAGACGCCCAGAATAAAACTACCTTTTTTCATCTTCCCGGTAAACTACAGTCTAGAAATTTTAACCGTGAGTCGATGATAGACCACATTGCAATATTCACTCGGTTTCTCATCTGTAAAATTGTTTAAATAATACCTTTTTGTAATAATACAAATTAAATTTTGATGATGAGCTATTGACTTGAAATTTTAAAAATAGGTCAGAACTGGATCACAATGCAATATTAACTCGGTTTCTTGTCTGTAAAATTGTTTAAATAATACCTATTTGTTTAAACAAATTAAATTTTGATGATGAGCTAGATACTTGAAATTTTAAATATAGGTCAGAAATGGATGACATTTCAATATTCACTCGGTTTGTATGGCATGGTATGAGTATGGTATGGTATATTATTGTATGTATGATTTGGTATAATACAGTATGGTATGATAGGAAAGAAGAGCCTCAAAAAGAGAGCTAGATATCATAATTTTTGAAAATGCAGTCGATTTGAGCCAAATTCATATAGATGGGTTTTTTGAGTCACTGATGACGAATCTGAAGTCAGATTTGCAAAATTCAAAATGGCGGATCCAATATGGCGTTACAATTTTTGAATGTCAATCGATTCGAGCCAAATTTGGAATCAAGGTTTTTTTGGGATATTGAACACGAATCTGAAGTTCGAAACTTTCGACCCCGAAAAACAACACTATATCGAATTCGGCTCAAATTGGTTGACTTTCAAAAATTGTGTCCGCCATATTGGATCTTGAATTTTGCAAATTTGATATTGGAAACGATTGAATTTTCAATAACCCTGAGTTTTGAGGTTAGAAAAAAGATTCAAGTTGAATGGGTCCGTAGACACGTAATGATTGATTCGGATACAAAAATCAATTTTTTTTTTTTTTTTTTTTTTTTTTTTCATTGTCAAGAGTGAGTTTTTCTCGATTTTTACTAATTTTTGCCTATTTTTTGAGGTTATGAAAAAACTGTAACGTAACAGCCAAATTCCGATGGAAAATTCGTGTCCAGAAGGCGAAATTACTACGGATAACATGTATTACAGACAAGGCGTACTCAACTCTTTTTGTGTGGCTGTGTAAATCTCTTGATGTTTCTGCAGTTGACCAAGTCATCCAAGACCATATTCACATACTGCAGAAGGTATAAGGCAGAAGGCCTACCAATCTACTGCCCAGTAGGGGGATGTCTTCCAAAGATAATATGTTAACCCAAATCAGGTCTATAACACTCATGCCATTACGGGAAAAATATTTGAACTCACCAAGTGAATCGTGACAAGATCGACCATTAATCACACACATACCAAAATTTTCCAATGTTTCAACTAATCTTTCACCCTGCGAGCTCACAATTCCCTTGTCCAGAGTTCCAATCTCCACCTATTTTACTGTTCCAATCTCCACCTATAATGATCCTCATGCCCACGTTTTGGTCCTCCATTAGGTGCAAGATCTCCTAGAATTTTGAGTCTATTTCTTCTGTGTAGTCTTCATTAAAATAAAATGTCCCAAGAATGAGCTTTTCCCCATCAACCTCGGTTAACACCAAAATCCAGTATCTTGTTAAATCAGTAATAATCAGATTAAATTTCGATTTGTAGAGAAGAAGCAGGACACCACTAGCACCTGCACCGTGCGTTCGATGAGCGTTCACATTCACATTTTTATAACCATCTACTTCTCTCAACAGATATTTTTCCAACCACGTTTCTTCGAACGAAATCATAATTATTATTGTAAAATGGCGTCCTGTTCCGCATCCAGTGCGATTTCCATATCCAGTGCGTCCCATAGTGAGGAATTCGGTTCTTCACTGAGACTTAGTTTGCGAGGTTTTCGAGGATATTGCCAAATCATACCACCGCCTCCATGATTCGATGTCAGACCATCCTAATCCAATAATCTTGGAGTGCACAGAGAACCTTCCTCCTACAAGAGCGCTTGAAAAGGAAGCACCACTCAGACCTCCGCCCTGACTAACTTTACGTAGGACTATCAAAGGATAGCAGCCCACTTCATGTTCCATGCATAATATATTATGTGATATTACCACGTTCTGCTATTACCTGTAATGTAATAAAATATGCAATAAAGTTTGAAAAAAGATTTTAAATAAAGTGATGTTCCATTTATGCAGTTGAATATACGCATTTCGGAACTGGTATAATTTAAGTACATTCATAACGTAAATAGTTATGTAAAGTTATGTGCGTTTCCGATACACGAAATAGGGCGGTCGAAGGTGGCTCATCCCTAATTCAACGGCACAATCTCAATATTCAGGAATCGAACGATCTCGACGTACCTATTCAACGAATGGGCAAAGAATCACAATAATTTATTTAGGAATTTTATTCGGTTCGAGCTGTTCAACTGAATACTGTACCTACTGACGGACTATCAGAACTTCAGTGCTCTATCGGTGTTACTACCTACAACATACGAGTACAGAGTCGTCCCAAACGTTCTTCGAGATCTTATAGCAAATAGCAGTATGTCACACACTGAGTCTCCCTGAACGGAATGCACCTGTTTTTCCCGCAATAAATTCGTTTGTTTTTAAATACATTTTTGTAAATACTTAAATGTTTAAAATTTAATATTTTTTAAATATTTGTTTAAATATCGCATCTTAATGGTAGGTAGCCTCCACTTGGCGGTGTTGTGAACAGTTGTTACTCATTTTACTTCGAGTGCACATTACGTTGTTGTACGACTCTTGCGGTAATGTATTATCGATGTATTGTCGCATAGAATTTGGTTTTAGCTGTTTTTTATGTAAAAAAAAAAAAAAAAAACTCGAATGAAGTCATCGTATGTACACAACTTCAGGGTAGTTCGTATGTGACTTAGTGGTGACCAGCCTAAATTTCCTACAAGACTTCAAAGTAAGTCTGTTACGTGAGGGACCACCCTGTATACTGATCAAGTAGCAGTATTAAATTATACTCAATATCTGCCAGTAACACCTACATGGCAATCACAGTCATGCAGTTGTGGTTTTATGCAGTGTTATTATGGTATCACTAGTTATGTGTGGCCCTGAAGATGTTGGAACAATCGAACGAAACTTTATTATCAGTCATAATAATTATCACTCAGTTTGACACTATTTTGTACCGTAAAATAGTACATTTGACACTGTCTTGCCGAAATCTTCGTTACCTACCAACTTAAAGTACCTACTCTAAAACTTACATTTGTCACCCATTTTCTGCCATACTGAACCAAAAAATACCGAAACTTGAACACCTTTCTGACCTCCGAACGTTACTTTTACACAAATCAATTTACCTATTTCCCATATTTGTTTTTAATTTTACGAAATTTGTTTGAATTTTGAGCTATCTCTTAATGGATGGAACTTGATTCTGTGGAACTCGATTCATCGTTTGTAACCATCGACACGACGACGAATTTTGATTTTTTTTTTTTTTATCGTGCAGACAACGTCACTTTACGAACTGCGTTGAAATCTGAGATGAATATTCAGGATGCTAGAAACTGATTTGTGTCGAAGATATTTTCAAAAATTCGTGTTCTTTGCGGTTTGAATTCATCACAATTGCTCTGCATTATACAACAACTCATTGAGAGATTGAATACTTGATACTGCGTCGAAATCAGTTGATTTTCAGTGGTTTAGCGGTGGGTTGTATCATCAATGGTGACTATCAACATTGTCGTCTCCTACATCTCTGATCGGAGACAACCGTTCGGAATAAATAACGACAAAACACGCGAAACTGGAGTATTTTCCAGTCTATCGAAGGGTTTTCGCAGCTTCAATAAAGAAAAATTATGAAAAAAATCTTTAAATTTTCAATTTTGAAAATTGAGTAGTCGTAATTTTGAGCGGTATTTACAGTTTGACAGGTACCTTAGCGCTTGTTAAATCTTATCGACGGCGTGTAACTCGTATGTTCGTGTCGTTCTCACGTGTTTCCCACTCGGTCCGTTTTCGGCGGTTCGTACGTAGCGAACGATCGTGACGAAACGTGCGACAGGATTCGCCGAACAAGCCCGAACTCAACCTCACAAGCTCGCGGACTCGACTGAAGTCCGCCGGCCCCGGGGGCGGCAGGTTGGGGCGTTTTCCAGTGACGGATGGGCGTAGGTGTGCGCCTGCGCCATCCAAAAGAAAAAATGAATATTTACAAATTTTGGACCGCGAACAATAGTTTCCTTTTCTTCGAAAATTCCCTAACAGACCGAGAGAAAAAAATCCAGTCATGCAGCATGACTATTAGAGCAAATTTTCGAACAAATAACTGGTTTTGTGTAAAATGTCTCTATTTTACTGGTTTTATAACCAATTTTGTCTCAATTGTTTACCTCGTAGTACCTCAGATTACAGATTTTTCAACTCTGAACACGATGGTGAACTGAATGAATGAATGAAAGATTTATTTAATCAGAGGTGTAGATAGACAAGTACGAACTTTATACATACTTTAAATAGAAATGCCTTCTATATGTTAAGTGGTGGTGGTGTGGAATTACCCTAGCACTAAGAAACAGGTTCTGTGCGGTGTGTGGGAGTAGACAAAAATTAAATAATACGAAATTCAACTAAGTCGCTTCCAGAATAGAGCAGATGAACCGTGAAGAACATCTCAAGAAAACACCAGGTTTCTTCATCTTCAAAGTACTCCAGCTTGAGAACGGAATGTGACATCGCAATTCTGACTTCACCATCGTTTTCAGCGTGAAAAAAAAAAAACCCTTTCTGTCACTGGTCAAACTGTTACATTTTTGGAATTTATGGGTAATTATTTCCCCCTAAAACCCGATTCAGCCCATCTACGAATTTGCAGATTTTTTGTGCAAATTTGAATATACAGGGTGTCAGGGTTAAGGTGTTGTACCACCGGCCAGGGATCGATTCTACAACTAATTTCTGGTCAAAAGTGTCCTATCACTTTTTTTGTACCGATTAAAATCCGACTTTTTTCACTTTTAAGATTTTTTCGTGTTTTCGACCTTATGTCGCTAAAATTTCCATACGTCTATTATTTTTCTGTCAAAATTCTAATGTGATCATACCGTTGGAAAGAGCGTTAAATTCCCTATCTCCCTAGTTCCAAATAAAACTTTATAAAGAATATAAGATTATATGATTCAGATGTTGAAAAATGAGCCTGAATAGTAAAGTGTCGTGAATCTCGGCAATGTAGGGTTTTTTTCTACCGTTTTTTAAACGTTTGAAAGCCTAACTGAATCTGCCGGTTAATTTCCCACTATAACCCCAAAAGTTAGCCCAAAAGCTCAGCTTTCCCACGGTATTATAAAAAAATTTGTTATAGTAGACTCATGGTGTAAAATCCTCGTTCCCGTGCCCGAACCCGTGGATCATTCAGTAAAAATCGACAGGTAAAATGTTTTTAATCAAAAATCGACATTTTTACCGTAAAATGATGACGCAAGACTTCTCGAATAAACAGTCACTGATGTCATGTCCAATTTACTTTTCGAAAATTTTCTTAATTTCTGTTGATTATAAGGTCAAGCTATAGGTCATTATAAGACCTATAGCTTGACCTTGATAATGGATTATAAGGCCATTATAGGTCAAGCTAAACGTTACTATCGTTGACAATTAGGTGAAGGTAGTATGTTTTTAACATCCATCTTATATGATTTCCGGTGTCTTTGGGCTGTGGATTCAGGATAGTCTTAAACAAATTTTGGTGTACCTACCATTTTTTCGGAAATTCGAGTTTTCAAAATTTTAGCAATAGCTTTCTTCTTTTCAAAAATTCTTAAAAAGGTAAGATAAAAGGTTGATGGTCGAATTTTTAAGATAACGTACCCAAATCATCCCAGTTTTTTTTTTTCGTCCAAAATTGGTGGAAGTATATAAATTAGCACACAACGGCTTATTATTTTCTGTCATACCGTTCGTATCGACTATTTTCCTCCTAAATCGAACCCTCGTATGGTTCAGATCGACAGGGATAAACAGTCGACAACATCGAAATACCGCGGGGCCCCCCCGAAATACGTGGATGTGTTTTCTTTCAATTGGTGATGTTTTCAAGAGACCGAGCATTTGAACGTTACTTTGTCTCGTATTGACAATAATTTGATGCGAGTGGATCGATCGGTTATCTGGACATTGAAATCGACGAGCACTTGAATTGGACGGGCCAAGTAGAAGCGCTGTGTGCGAAAATGCGTAAATTTGTTCAAATATTTGTACAGTCAGTGATCCAGATCCAAACGCGGTTCTGTTCTGGTCATGTGGCGGTAGTAAATACGAGCATCTCTCTTTCGTTTTTACACCTTGACAGTGCGAGTAAAATTGTGCCAAATCTCATTTTGGCTAGTGTAGTTTCATTTTGTTGAACGGAACATGATTGAATTATTATACTTTATGCATTTAGTTATCAAGCAGCCAAACTGAGCACCACATTGTTCTTATCCAAGGCTGCCAAAAAAGCATAGCCAAATTTCTGTAATCCACAGTTACCACTCTTATATCATCCATGTTCTATTCATTAATTATATTAAGTAATTACCTTTTTTGCTGTGTCCTTCCATTAAGTAATTACCTTCCATCAATGTCAATGTACGAGTATTATTCCTCTAGTATTGCCATTTATAACATAATGATATTAATCCATAATTATTTATCCAAGTGAAAGTCTGTAGTTACTTTTACCACCTCCCACCAGAAGCAGCACTGACCATGTGTATGACCCATCTCCGGTTACCCTCGTCATGACCATCGTATTTTGTAAGGACACTGCTTCAGTTACTCCGTTTTCGTATTATTTTCTCAATTGAGCTAGAAATTTGAGTACTAAAAATGTAATATCCGCGTCAGTACAAATCATTGTGTTAATCAGAGTCAATACATTTTGTGTTTTGTTTCTAGTTTTATGGTATGTGGAAATCACTGGTGACATTGTTTCTCGTTTTGTTTTCTGAATGATATTTCAACACTCATCACGGCCAAACAAATTGACCGAATTGATTGAAACTCGAGGATCATGACGTGGATGCAACTCGTCAGAATCGTGAAATTCGTGCCAGGATGGATCAGCATACGACTGCCACAGCTGAGAAGGGTCGTGCCATAATCGGTACAATCGATACAACCAACTAAAACTATTCTATTCTATTCTAAACTACACTATTCAAGGGTTATTCGCCTGGTTTATCGAGTTAAAAGTCGGTTGTTCCCCTTCAGAATCCCTGGATTGCGGGCCGCTCATCTCTTCATCTCAAGGTTTGTGTTTGACCAAAAATTTCGGGATTCCAATCCAGTCCTGACGAAGCGAGAAATGGGATTTGTCCCCCTCGAATTCCTCCGTTTCTAACGAGTGAATCATTGAAAGCGCACAAGAAACACGAAGCTCCTGCACCTGTCCCCTCAACGGCTGGAAGCTGTTCCCAAAACTTCCCACTCCTTTGCAAATTGATAATGTAATTCTTACTGTGAGTTCCATGACTTTGATTAACCATTTTCAAGCCCATTTCTTCATCAAGGGAAATTTAAGACGAATCTGCACTGTCTACCAAAGAGAAAAACGCACCTCTAAGGCCAAGCTGGGAAATATGCCATTTTCGAACTTTTCACTTGATTTTTTGTCACTAGCAAATTTAAGCGAACTGGACGTTCCAAATATATGAGAGTAACTGTTCTTCTCCGTTGTTGAGGCTAAGATGAATTGTGTACGATGACACAGTTGAGGCTCTACTACTGCTATTTGTCGTTGGAATGATTGCTACGGTTGTTTTTCATGTTGTACTTTTGAGTAGTCGGTATCGATAGCCAAAACATCGATGTTTTTGGTTTATTATCGTCGATAATGAACCATTGGAATCGCCCAAAGAAAAATTTTTTTTAACCCCCCCTCAAAATTTGTTGGTTTACGTTTCAAGATACGTAGATTCAGAAAATCGAAAAAAAAAAAAAAATCCGTCCGTCCGCCGTACGCCGTCCGCGCCACTTTGCCCAGTTAGCGTTGAGTTAAAATTACGAAATTTTTTTATGGGTTTCGACCAACCCCACAATGGTCCTCGAAACTTTTCATAACCCTAGGTCAAGGGGAAGGGGTTCAAAACGAATTTTGAAAATTTGAAAATCTCATATCTCGAAAAATTCATATAGAACGGTATGTTTTTTATTTCATATTTAAATAGAGTTTGTTCCGTAGAATTTTTTAAGACCATCCGCAGCTTTGTACGACCTGCTGTTCGTTCACAGTGACGGCTCAAAGATTGTGCCTCACAACACGATCATGAATCAAACTGTTGAAATACAGGTCCATTTTCATACTAACAAGCTCTTTGGAACATCATATGGCTTAAGTGAAGTCAAGTTTGTTGTTCTGAGGTGCGTTTCGTGCTACGGAAATGAAGGTATTTCGAATGTTTGTTGGTAGGTACTTCTTTTATAGAAAAATTATTACCGACGTAGTATTAAAAACCCCAGAATTATATCGTATTAATTAATCATAATTAATAATTATTATTATTAATAATAAATACGAATAAATTGTAATAATTTTCACTAGGTACTTGATAAAATTGTTAATAATCAGTGATAATTGATAATAATAATTAATCTAACATTTAGGATCTAGACATTTAGACCTAGTGATCTAGACAGAAGGGTGATCTGTACAAAGAAGATAATGAACCGTTGTTTTGAGTTCTAATGGACCTTCAAGAAGAGCAACTCAACTACTTCGTGAAAACGAAAAAAAGTTGACTTCATATCGACTCGAGGTGTTGATTTGAGTTCGAATGGACCTTCAAGAAGAGCAATTGTCCACTCAAATACTTCGTGAAAACGAAAAAAAGTTGACTTCATATCGACTCGAGGTGTTGATTTGAGTTCGAATGGACCTTCAAGAAGAGCAATTGTCGACTCAAATACTTCGTGAAAACGAAAAAAAGTTGACTTCAAATCGACTTGAGGTGTTGATTTGAGTTCGAATGGACCTTCAAGAAGAGCAATTGTGGACTCATATACTTCGTGAAAACGAAAAAAAGTTGACTTCATATCGACTGGACGTGTTGATTTGAGTTCGAATGGACCTTCAAGAAGAGCAATTGTCCACTCAAATACTTCGTGAAAACGAAAAAAAGTTGACTTCATATCGACTCGAGGTGTTGATTTGAGTTCGAATGGACCTTCAAGAAGAGCAATTGTCGACTCAACTACTTCGTGAAAACGAAAAAAAGTTGACTTCATATCGACTCGAGGTGTTGATTTGAGTTCGAATGGACCTTCAAGAAGAGCAATTGTCTACTCAAATACTTCGTGAAAACGAAAAAAAGTTGACTTCATATCGACTCGAGGTGTTGATTTAAGTTCGAATGGACCTTCAAGAAGAGCAATTGTGGACTCAAATACTTCGTGAAAACGAAAAAAAGTTGACTTCATATCGACTCGACGTGTTGATTTGACTTCGAATGGACCTTCAAGAAGAGCAATTGTCGACTCAAATACTTCGTGAAAACGAAAAAAAGTTGACTTTAAATCGACTTGAGGTGTTGATTTGAGTTCGAATGGAACTTCAAGAAGAGCAATTGTCCACTCAAATACTTCGTGAAAACGAAAAAAAGTTGACTTCATATCGACTGGACGTGTTGATTTGAGTTCGAATGGACCTTCAAGAAGAGCAATTGTCCACTCAACTACTTCGTGAAAACGAAAAAATGTTGACTTCATATCGACTCGAGGTGTTGATTTGAGTTCGAATGGACCTTCAAGAAGAGCAATTGTCGACTCAACTACTTCGTGAAAACGAAAAAAAGTTGACTTCATATCGACTCGACGTGTTGATTTGAGTTCGAATGGACCTTCAAGAAGAGTAATTATCGACTCAAATACTTCGTGAAAACGAAAAAAAGTTGACTTCATATCGACTCGAGGTGTTGATTTGAGTTCGAATGGACCTTCAAGAAGAGCAATTGCCGACTCAACTACTTCGTGAAAACGAAAAAAAGTTGACTTCATATCGACTCGAGGTGTTGATTTGAGTTCGAATGGACCTTCAAGAAGAGCAATTGTCGACTCAACTACTTCGTGAAAACGAAAAAAAGTTGACTTCATATCGACTCGACGTGTTGATTTGAGTTCGAATGGACCTTCAAGAAGAGTAATTATCGACTCAAATACTTCGTGAAAACGAAAAAAAGTTGACTTCATATCGACTCGAGGTGTTGATTTGAGTTCGAATGGACCTTCAAGAAGAGCAATTGTCGACTCAAATACTTCGTGAAAACGAAAAAAAGTTGACTTCAAATCGACTCGACGTAATGATTTGAGTTCGAATGGACCTTCAAGAAGAGCAATTGTCGACTCAAATACTTCGTGAAAACGAAAAAAAGTTGACTTCATATCGACTGGAGGTGTTCATTTGAGTTCGAATGGACCTTCAAGAAGAGCAATTGTCCACTCAAATACTTCGTGAAAACGAAAAAAAGTTGACTTCATATCGACTCGACGTGTTGATTTGAGTTCGAATAGACCTTCAAGAAGAGTAATTGTCGACTCAAATACTTCGTGAAAACGAAAAAAAGTCGACTTCATATCGACTCGACGTGTTGATTTGAGTTCGAATAGACCTTCAAGAAGAGCAATTGTCTACTCAAATACTTCGTGAAAACGAAAAAAAGTTGACTTCATATCGACTCGAGGTGTTGATTTGAGTTCGAATGGACCTTCAAGAAGAGTAATTGTCGACTCAAATACTTCGTGAAAACGAAAAAAAGTCGACTTCATATCGACTGGACGTGTTGATTTGAGTTCGAATGGACCTTCAAGAAGAGCAATTGTCTACTCAAATACTTCGTGAAAACGAAAAAAAGTTGACTTCATATCGACTCGAGGTGTTGATTTGAGTTCGAATGGACCTTCAAGAAGAGCAATTGTGGACTCAAATACTTCGTGAAAACGAAAAAAAGTTGACTTCATATCGACTCGACGTGTTGATTTGAGTTCGAATAGACCTTCAAGAAGAGCAATTGTCGACTCAAATACTTCGTGAAAACGAAAAAAAGTTGACTTCATATCGACCTGACGTGTTGATTTGAGTTCGAATGGACCTTCAAGAAGAGCAACAGTCGACTCAAATACTTCGTGAAAACGAAAAAAATTTGACTTCATATCGACTCGACGTGTTGATTTGAGTTCGGATAGACCTTCAAGAAGAGCAATTGTCGACTCAAATACTTCGTGAAAACGAAAAAAAGTTGACTTCATATCGACTGGACGTGTTGATTTGAGTTCGAATGGACCTTCAAGAAGAGCAACTGTCGACTCAAATACTTCGTGAAAACGAAAAAAAGTTGACTTCAAATCGACTTGAGGTGTTGATTTGAGTTCGAATGGACCTTCAAGAAGAGCAATTGTGGACTCAAATACTTCGTGAAAACGAAAAAAAGTTGACTTCATATCGACTGGACGTGTTGATTTGAGTTCGAATGGACCTTCAAGAAGAGCAATTGTCCACTCAAATACTTCATGAAAACGAAAAAAAGTTGACTTCATATCGACTCGAGGTGTTGATTTGAGTTCGAATGGACCTTCAAGAAGAGCAATTGTCTACTCAAATACTTCGTGAAAACGAAAAAAAGTTGACTTCATATCGACTCGAGGTGTTAATTTGAGTTCGAATGGACCTTCAAGAAGAGCAATTGTCGACTCAACTACTTCGTGAAAACGAAAAAAAGTTGACTTCATATCGACTCGAGCTGTTGATTTGAGTTCGAATGGACCTTCAAGAAGAGCAATTGTCGACTCAACTACTTCGTGAAAACGAAAAAAAGTTGACTTCATATCGACTCGACGTGTTGATTTGAGTTCGAATGGACCTTCAAGAAGAGTAATTATCGACTCAAATACTTCGTGAAAACGAAAAAAAGTTGACTTCATATCGACTCGAGGTGTTGATTTGAGTTCGAATGGACCTTCAAGAAGAGCAATTGTCGACTCAAATACTTCGTGAAAACGAAAAAAAGTTGACTTCAAATCGACTCGACGTAATGATTTGAGTTCGAATGGACCTTCAAGAAGAGCAATTGTCGACTCAAATACTTCGTGAAAACGAAAAAAAGTTGACTTCATATCGACTGGACGTGTTCATTTGAGTTCGAATGGACCTTCAAGAAGAGCAATTGTCCACTCAAATACTTCGTGAAAACGAAAAAAAGTTGACTTCATATCGACTCGAGGTGTTGATTTGAGTTCGAATGGACCTTCAAGAAGAGCAATTGTCCACTCAAATACTTCGTGAAAACGAAAAAAAGTTGACTTCATATCGACTCGACGTGTTGATTTGAGTTCGAATAGACCTTCAAGAAGAGTACCTAATTGTCGACTCAAATACTTCGTGAAAACGAAAAAAAGTCGACTTCATATCGACTCGACGTGTTGATTTGAGTTCGAATAGACCTTCAAGAAGAGCAATTGTCTACTCAAATACTTCGTGAAAACGAAAAAAAGTTGACTTCATATCGACTCGAGGTGTTGATTTGAGTTCGAATGGACCTTCAAGAAGAGCAATTGTGGACTCAAATACTTCGTGAAAACGAAAAAAAGTTGACTTCATATCGACTCGACGTGTTGATTTGAGTTCGAATAGACCTTCAAGAAGAGTAATTGTCGACTCAAATACTTCGTGAAAACGAAAAAAAGTCGACTTCATATCGACTCGACGTGTTGATTTGAGTTCGAATAGACCTTCAAGAAGAGCAATTGTCGACTCAAATACTTCGTGAAAACGAAAAAAGTTGACTTCATATCGACTCGAGGTGTTGATTTGAGTTCGAATGGACCTTCAAGAAGAGCAATTGTCGACTCAAATACTTCGTGAAAACGAAAAAAAGTTGACTTCATATCGACTCGAGGTGTTGATTTGAGTTCGAATGGACCTTCAAGAAGAGCAATTGTGGACTCAAATACTTCGTGAAAACGAAAAAAAGTTGACTTCATATCGACTCGACGTGTTGATTTGAGTTCGAATAGACCTTCAAGAAGAGTAATTGTCGACTCAAATACTTCGTGAAAACGAAAAAAAGTCGACTTCATATCGACTCGACGTGTTGATTTGAGTTCGAATAGACCTTCAAGAAGAGCAATTGTCGACTCAAATACTTCGTGAAAACGAAAAAAGTTGACTTCATATCGACTGGACGTGTCGATTTGAATTCGAATAGACCTTCAAGAAGAGCAATTGTCCTAGTGTACTAGACCTAGTGATCTAGACAGAAGGGTGATCTGTACAAAGAAGATAATGAACCGTTGTGTCAAGAATTTGCATAGTTTTCAGACGGGTTTCTCTAAAACGTACCTTGAGAGTATACTTGAGGGATGGGGACTGATACCCAAAATATTGACTTTTCTGTTTTTCCCTCAGAAAAAAGGTAAGGAATAATAAAGGAATATTTTTGATTGTTGAAATAAATAATTGGCAGGTCGAAGGCGTCCGAATTTGAAGAATTTCAAAATGCACTGAAAGAACATTGAAAAGGTCCTGTGTTTCTTTTCCACTTTCCACTCTCCGACTCATCAACTACCCATTAGGCAGCACAATTTATATCGCTGTTCGTTAGCGACCGTACACCCGTTGAAAGAGAACACTCTCACACGAGGCCGACCGCCTTTCTTCTGCTCTAATCGAGGTGTAAATTTATGGAGAGAGAATAAAGGATTCGGTTAATTTCCCGTGAAAGCCATCGGGAGGCTCTGTTTTCCCCCTTGCGTTACTCATTCAGTTATTACTCTGTAACAAAGAACCGCTCAACGTCGGGTATTGGATGATTAAGAAGATCGCCAGCAACAAGTGTGAATATTTTTTATTACTGTACAGTGAACCAGCTGCGATGGGCCATGAGACATCAAATTTTTCTTGGTACAATTTCTACTAGGTTTTGAAAAAACTGTGCGAATTCATCGAAGACTTTAACAACAGTTTCTGGGTCTGTTAATTTGATCGCAGATTTGACGGCTTTGTAACCGCTACTAACTACACAGGTCAACAAATTTAAATTTTTTGGAAGTGAACCACTATTTTTGAGGTTTTTGGGTGCGCTGAATCCAAATCTGGCATCAGTTTTTCACTCACACATCTAGTTTTCATGAAATAGGGCTTGAGACTATTTGACTATTCGAGACTTGAGAGTCTCAAGTTGAGACTAATGCTGAAGCTATTAGACATTGCTAACGTTAGACATTTCTGTGCCAACAGAAATTTTTTCAACGTTCTGGTTTCTATAATTTTTAATGCTTTTTGGGGTGGATAAGGCGAATATGAAGTTGGACTTGTGATAAGTTGCTTCATTATTGTACAAAATATACTTTTAGCCAAAAAACCATGCAAAAGTGCTTTAAAATGCCCATTTTCACAAGTTTAAATGAATTATGTACAAAATTTAAAAGTGATAGGAAATCTAATTGCAAAAATCTGATTTTCCATTAAAATTCGTTTAAGAAACAACCACTGTAATTTTAAAATTACAAAAATGAGTTGGTAAAAAATGGTATCCTGTATGGGAAAAATAGGCTAATTGTTCGCCTACATTGGGGCCCAGCTTCATGTGATGCTTCCTGAACTCGCCTTTTCTTCTTGTCCTACATGTAGTATGTATACAATAAGTAGGTACAATAATGAAGGTACAATAACGATTAGCAATAAGCAGGTATGTACATATACCAATCCGTTTTCCAAGCCTTTTCTTTGCGCAATATTTATATCCCTGTTTTGGACAGTATTAAATGCCATGATTTGTCTGCAACTGCCCGGGAATCGTGCAGGTACCATATGCACGAAGTATTTGGGTGTTGTGATTGATCAGTGCTTGTCGTGGGAATATCACATTGACAATATAATATATTTAACAGGCTACCTACGCTAAATCATTTCTATATGCTTGGAAATTAGGAGTTTTGTGTTCAAGGCCTCGCTTCGTATGTTTTATTATAACTTGGTGCAATCCGTAATTTCTTACACTATTCTCGTGTATCTGCCTATCAGAGATATTTAGAACCATTAGGTACCTATATATTGTTCAAAGGCGAATAATTGAAATTTTACTGCACAAGAAGGTAATATTCCCTTTATTATTTAATGTTTTGGATGTCGAGAATACCATTTATAAAAAAAATTGTACTTGAATACATTAACATAAGTTTGATAGAATTTTCGGCCATATACGATTAGCCAATAAAGTAAATTTGAAACTTCCCCTCCGTCTCACTACTAACGGACAAAATTTCTTTTCCCTCAATGGGATAAAAGTGTTTAACAACCGTCCCAATGATATAAAAATTATTGTTAGTCCTAAAAGTTTTAAAATACGTATTAAAGAGTTCATTTCACTTTTACTTTTTGATAGTTTAGGGTAGAACCGATCACTTTTATTTTGTCAACTTGGTTGTAAACGAATCGAAATGTGATTCTAAGCAAATGATTTTAAGTTAGAATTTTATTTTGTAGAATACCATTGAAATAGTTTAAGGCGACTCCACCCCTCAGCACAAGTTTTCTAACTTATTGAGTGGCGATCGCACTTTTTCTGTATTCTGTTTCTGGAATTTTTGTGGTGTTCTTTCTTTAATAAATTCCTTTTAAAAAAACTCCTCAGCTTGCTCTAGTACAATCCCGGTAATGGGCATGATATCTGGATTTTAAGGGGGAAAATAATATCACTATTAGGAGCTGAGAACTGATGGCGATATGGGTGACGTGGAAGGTGAAGGGGTGCTCTATCCAGCGATCATTCTTCGAAATAATTGGGACAAACGTTAGCGTGAAGAGTTTGAGCTAATTCCTCTTTCCATAACATTATGTTTCGAACTTTTAATTCGATGACAAGAAACTACTTTACAACGTAAACCAGACGGAACCAATTTCTGTATGAAGCAATAAGTAACGGAACATCTGGCAAAGTGAAACCCTCTATCAGATCTGATAATCTACGAGTCAGTTGATTATTTGTTAAATGGTTCTGTGGCAGACAGCAACACGTTGAATTCTATTCGGGGAGGAACAGAGCACGAGGGCACCTGACATCTAGATTCCTCATTGATTAAAACTTCCAGTTCTCGCTCGAGATTTTCCTAGTTGGAGCCAACTGTGATAATAAAGTTTTATCAACGGTAGATTTTGGTGCTTTGGCTCAAGCGTACAGTCGTTTCGACTACTATAAGTTGTTAATGAATATAATTTGTGGTATTTTATCTACGAATATGGGATGGTCTCACTCATGAAGTGGAGGTGGGTGATAATTTCGTGAGAATATTTTTGTTCAGTCGAAACTATAATTGAGTCGGTTAAAACATCCATCCACGTCCTGAGCGACCCTTTGTCGTGTTGAGCGGGACGTCAAAAGGGTCGGAGGTCCCTCGAGGGTCATCATCTTGACCGAACTCAATTGAATCGGGTTCACCATCACGAAAATTTGCTAGGCCGTCAATCTCGACGAACAATCAAATATCGATTGACCGTCACAACAATATTCAGGAGAACAAATACGGAACGGATATTGAAGTGGGGTGTGTTTCATTCAATATTAGCTTTTAGCGGTTGGTTAAGCGATGAAAATTAATACGAGCCCCTAAAACAAGAAACTTGGGCCCTCTTCCTTTTTCGTTTTGAGCCTTACGGCTAAATTTCTACAAGCATGGAACATGTTTTAGCCACGTCGTCATCTCCCTTTTCTTTTTGCTTAAAGTGTTAGTCCTAAGCTTAAGTCCTAAGGAGGCTACATGCCTAATTTATGCTTCATAGAGTGAATAGCATAGAAATTTACTTTAGGACCCAGCACCACAGGAATTGGCGTGGGGTGACAAAATGGCGCTAGCGTAACGGACGGACGGTTTCAGCCAGTTATGCAAAGGCTACAAAATGTTCCATGTTTAAAAAAAACAATCACTGGAAATCGATGTGAACGACGGGTCAATCACGATGTATCAATACAACTAATATTTGAATAATATTTGAATTCTACATTTGAATTCTATTCGAACATCAAATGGAGGGTACACTATTCAACACAACACGAGAAATACGATATGCACCAAACTCGTACCAGGGCACCCTGAACCAACGCTAGATTGGTTCACCGGCAGTATAATATACCATATTATGGAACTGTGTGGTATGAAGGATGCCTCTTCAACCTGACTGTTCAACCCAATCCCAATTGTTTCCTTAGATGGTTGCGCCTATTTATGTCACCAAAAAGGTATGAAATTTCGTCATTTTATATGATCCCTAGGCATTGTTTAGCTGCAATGCATGATAAAACTGGCGGCTTTTGTTTTTTATTCAAAGACGATTACCAAGAAAAACATTAGTTTACCTTGAAAGGAGAAATAAGGGGTATCTGCAAGACCCTGCGCCGTGCAAGACTTGTGATACTAACCCACATTACATACACATCATTTGAAGGGGCCAGAACGACCGTCAATTATCTGTATATATACCGTGAGTGGTTTGGAGTTGGAGCCCATATACTCGTATATGTCTAAATTTTAGTTCACTACGTTGCATTTTGCATGGAATGACCGGTGCTTCCAGACGAATTTATACCTAAGTGCGTAATGTATAACGATAAATTCTTTCATATATCATATATTTATACAATTTACCAGTACCAACGTATTGGTGAGCAGTATCATGTATTTCGAATGTGTAACGCTTCATGTATCACGAAGGACGACTTCATCTCCGCCTTTCCGGAGAAGCAGGATATGAAAGTAGGAATAGAATCCATAAGATTCCTCTTGGGAGATGGGCAGTCGTGCCCAAAAAATAATAATAAAAGACGGACGAGATCTAACCGAGCACGTAGTGAGCGTATTGACTCAAGTCATATAGCCAACGAAGGAGGCTCCTTTTTGACCTACCGTTGATTCGACCCTCAAGCTCCGAATCATGTTACTCCACAGCACACACCGGATCTTCGCCTTGCAAGTCACATCTTCAACAAGCCAGCTTTTCTCTGTTTAAATGAAAAGGCAGTTCCCCAGTTGTGGACGCGGGCAATCTCGACCGAAAGGCCATTCATCTTGAGGAGGCAGGTCGGCTCGGCCGACCACTTTGACGTGTCATGGTTACTATGCCAACGTACCACTAGACAACTCCTATCAGGCACTAACAGAGTTGAACAGACAACAGCATGAAACAATCTGGAAATAAGTGACCACCACCACCTTTCGAATTGTCTTTTGTGATCAATTTTAACCTGACGAAACTCCATATTGCACTGTGTAGAACACAAGAAGCACAATTGAGGGGCATCAGGTTCAAAGGGAATAAAAAGCTATTTTTCCAAAAAAACAGGCTATTGACGTTATTCTGTTTATTATTGTCTTCATCAATACATGTTTCCTAGTTGAATCTAAAATATTTGTTAGTCCTCGAACCTGATAACCTTAAGTACTAAGAAGTCAATGGTAAATTACAACCTAATTGCAGGCAATGTCTGGCGGAACAGTCACTTGGACAAGAAGATCTCTTAAGTCCTTTCAACAAGATTCTTCCCATTTCTAAGTCACAGATTTTGGAAATGAAAATCCCAGTAGTGAAACTCCATGAAGACATTACCTACTTAATTATTCTAGGCACAAATAAAATTATTTTTTGTTGAATTGAGTAATTGAGTTGATGTAATCATCGGCCAGAAACCTGGCACCTGAAGTTTTTCTGGCTGCAAACTAGTTCTGCTAAACTTGCCTTAAGATACTTTCCGTTCATTCCCGTACAACTTATTTCTACCGAACAGTTGAAAACAAGTTGTTGCTGCACGTCACGGGGTAAAATTACTGCCCTCTTCAGACTTTATCGAACGAGCAATAATCCAGTCTTTAAGTTCCGGATGGGAGTGAGTGAGAGGTCTTGGAACTTCGGCCCAAGTCGCAACCAATCTTGTTCTAATGAAAGAAAGTTGGCAGTTTCCTGGCACTCGTGATGAGTGCGCCTCCTCCTCCGTATTCTATTCTTGGTCCTCCTTAAATCCCCCTGAAGTGACCTAAGAGTTTTCAATTTTCCTCTAATTGTGTGATGATTTCGATCGATTTGAATTTGAATTTTTTTCCTAAGGTGATTATTTATTGTTCCAACTGTTTAAACCGTTACTTAGTTACTTGAATTTCATGGGCATAGGACAACGTTTGATGGATTAAGTCATCTTCCACAACCACCTCAAAGTACAATTCAAAATGAACATGTGAACCATACTCCCATCCCACCCTAGGTACCTAACGATTTCTGTGAACCACTGGACAAAAGTGTGAGTCACAGCCGTCAGTCTGTGGATCACACAATTGCTGGTTATCGCAATCATCCTGGCACATCGGTCGCTCTAAACTTTAATCTTTCCACTATAAATCCCTCTTGTAATACACCCTCAAATGGGAAATATTTACTTTAATGAATGGAATATGTGGTAATATGTAATTATGGACGAAATAATTAAGAATTATATATTTACATATTACGTAAAATAAAATTGGGCTCAAAATGTCTAAAAAGTGTCAAAACGAGCATTACTGAAGTGAAAAATATCAAGATCATATCTTGATATTATGGCTTGGAAATGAATATGTAATTACATACAAATCCGACCCCTAGTTATAAAGATACCTACTGATTCAAGTGTTTTTTTTTCCCCAATTGAAAAGCGTTTATTGTTCAAGTCTACATATTTACAAAGTAATAAGCCTTAATGAGGAATAATACAAATGAATTTATTGCTTCCTTCTGCTGATTATTTCTTCACTTTACTACACGTCATTTCGATGGACCAAAGCCAAAATTCTGTCCAGAATGTGTCGGGGATGATGTAGTCTGGGGGCGGTACAACGAAGAAATTCTTCTGCTGTCAGGGCGTTGGGGTGAGTGTTGCTATCATCGTAGAAGCAAGTCATTGCACGGAGTAGATGTTCTTGGGGAGTTTCGAAGTTGAAGTCGGTGCATATAGTTTCGTTCTTTATAGTGGACTGTGTAGGATTAGTTTCGAAAGACGTGGCTGAAAGTGGGATACGGGGAATGTGCGCATGTCCAGATATGCCTTATGAGCAGTTTATCTATGTAACTAATTTAGAGACGATTTTCGTGTTCCTCGAGTAGTTTCGAAAAATTTCACTACAGTTATTCGTTTTGCGTGAAATAGAGTCGAACCATGCCGATTTTGAATTTGGTGTCTGTCTGTCTGTTTGTCTGTCCTTCAATCACGCAAAAACGGCTTAATGGATCGAACCCTTCTCCCGTATTTAAATGTTTCCTTGATCGGGGAAGGACATAGGGGGGTTCACTTCCAGATCCGATGCATAGGGGGGGGGGGGGGGGTGTATAGGGAAGCCGAAACCTTAAAATCTGAAATTCTTCCTTCCCGTGAGACAGATGGATATTATTTTTATAGATTAAAATTTTTTTGTCGGCCGAGACGTTTTTTGAGGAAAGAATTAGCTAAAGTTGCTTAGCCCGATTATTGAGCCTAGACAGCGGCTGGGGCACATGTGGTGAAAAAGTGAGGGATTCGTCCAACATTACTCCCAATTATCTCGCGGCCTCTGCTTTTGGTAAGGTGATTCCTAAGTAGTAGTGATTTATCGGGATCATTTCTGACTGTATGGTGTCCACGCCGAAATAAGATCGAATTTTTGGAGTTTTTCGAGGGGTTGAACGATCGTTGTCCAATTCATTGCCTGTGACGGCCACTAATAGGGAGAAGTACGAGGGAGAAATGGAAATGAAAATAAGGACCAAATTTGTTATATTTAATATAACGTGCTCCTGTGCCGTTTATAGGAGAAGAACGGTGGACGTTCCACGACGGTTCCATTCACTCAAACCCGTTCGCAGTGCTTGGTTTTCAACTACTTCCCACTGACTAAGCGAACAAACCGTAGCACCTCCATTTTTCTGGGACTTCGTTCACTACGTAAAGATTACTATTAACTCATTCTACTTATACAGACATCAATTGCGATTTCGTCAAAATCTGTTTATGTTCATTTTGGGATGAGACTTTGACCGTAATCTTCAGATAATTTCAATGCCCTCAATTTACGTCACGAGCGATAATACGAACGATTTTTCATTTTGAACCCCCCGACAAATGATGCTTATTCGATTAAGAGAGGGATTAACATCACTCGACGCTATGAAAGACATAAATCACGTTGTCAAACTCCGTTGACAACTTCTCGAGGTGTTCGCTCCTTCCATAAAAGCTCCCTTTTCCCTTCGAAAGCCCATCACGTTGCAGCCAATAAACCGCCCTCTGGGTGATGGGAGCGCGGATACAGAGCTAAGGGACGCTTGTTTTAGAAGTCTTGAAAGCTTCGAGAACTTGCCATTTGCAGGAACGTCCCGCTGAGCCATCCCCCCCCCCCCTTCCCCCACCACAGATGTGGCCGAGCCCCGTAATTAATTACTGTGCTCTGATTGAGAATGGGCGGTGCTCACATATATCAAGTACTTCGAGACAGGTTTATAGTCTCATCTCGGATCTCGAGGAATCGAGCGCTCTTTCGGTGTATTGTTTTCAAAGATTCGCCAAAAATGTTTTATTCTTGATTCACCATGGAAAATACTACACCAAAATACAACTATCTTATTCATGAGAGATTCAAGTATATACACAGCAATTTGTTTATAAAGAAGCCTCTGCTAAAGGCAGTAAATAGTAAAGAGTAAAAGCCCGAATCAACTGGTGATTTCCCTGAGGAACTGTGCTGAACGTCGGTTGTTCAACCCCCAAACACTGTGTAGAGTCACTGCAGTTTGGTTGACTGGATGTCAGCATCGTAGTTGTTAGTTGCAATATGTTTTGAAATATATTTCAGTTTTAAACTAAACTGAATGCTATTTTAAATTGGCGCTGCGCAAGTTTCCGCAAATCTATAAGGCCGAGAGGGAAATTATTGATCTAAATTGTATGCCCCACAGAACAGACAGAAGGTATCATTATGCACTCTGCAATTGAGATGAATATGAAAAAGGTTTCCGTTTTATTGCAAAATGTTCTATCCTGGAAGGAAATGAAAAAACTACCTAGGAAAGAGTTTTCAACATCGAAACGTAATCAGCCAATGGAATGTGAGTAATTGGTCGACCCTCAGTAACGTACTCTCAGTAAGTTGACGTTTTTGTAAATATTTTGTTTGTAGAAGTTTGTCAGTATGGCAATAGTTTTGGAAATAGTTATCAAAGTGGTGGGAGCATTTAAAAAACAAGCTACGTAGGTACCTACCTTCCATCGATGCGTGGTTCGCGAATACCAAAAGCGAAAAAAAGGCACAATCAAGTCGTGGGAAACATTATCTGATCAATTCGCTTTATCACCTCGTACAAAGTAGTCTGCTGCATTTTAATCCATGGGAGTGCTTCAGACACTGTCATTTTCGTAGAAAGGTATACATATCATTACCGGCTCGATGCACCGAGAACGCCGGGGAAGCATCGACCTTCCAGGAGTACATTGACCCTGTTTTAAAACCAACTGTTTATAATATAAATAGATATTATCTACTACTGTAGTCATTTGGGTATACATTGGTAGCAGAACGTGGTTGGTGTGAAGGGGTCGGTAATTTACCCAACTATTTTAAGGAGATGGACAAGTTTTTCGTTGAACAGCACCATAGAAAAACCATGTTAGCATTAACCCAAATAAATAGGAACAAAACTGGTTGATTCAAAGTGGCTGTTGAAGATCATTTAAACAAGTCAGTTCGCTGTCGAGTTCACTTTGTCATTTTAGAGATGTGCAAACGACTGTAGTAGGCGCTATGGAAAACAGGGCGAGAAACTCGCCTAATGGCATGACGGATAATGGCGACCGGAAGCGCCAGGGGGCACCGCCCCCGTCGCGTCCTAAAACATGAACCATCATTCGGGACTTTCACGTAACTTTACCGCAGGGCCAGCCGGTCGTGCTCGGTCATTCGTTCGCGAACTTTTGATTGTCGTACTGTGAATTGGAGTGAAAATTCGTACAGCCTCCGTTCGAATGTCGTGCGTGAGGGTATCACGTGGCGTCCGACTTCTTTGGCGCGGAAATACCTATAGGTACAAAACACGGTTAATATTCTTGGGATTCTCACGCAATCTTGAGACGCGGCCGAGTTTGTTATTGCTACTATTGAGAGCATCAGGGCATGAATGTGATGGGGTGGATACGTAAACAAGCCCACTGTGGCGTCATGAGACTAATTATATTTAGAAAATCAATTTAGCGTTATAAATAGGTATTGAACGATACCGAATACGTCTTTTACTATTCAGTTTTTCATCCTAGACATTCAGTCATTTTACATCTTTACATCAACATTCCTGTTGGATTTTTTATCGAAGTAGTTTGTCACCTACCCACAACGCTCCAACCCTCATTTTCCACCTTGGAACAGGCATGCATAGTTAAATGAGTTCACATTAAAGTGCCATTCAACTAAAGTTGAATCTCTGCAAAGATATCTCTGCAGAAAGTTGTGGCTCAGCCAGATGAGAGGGTATAAAAAGTGGCGACGAGAAAGTGTTCTTGATATCAGAATTGGGTAAATATAATAGAAAATATGGTAAAAGATGGCTCAATTCGTCTTGATAATCTGAACAAAAACCTTACACGTCGAATTTTGAAGGTTATTTACGAGCTGAATGAAGACTTAGAATCAACGCGATTTCATCAATGGCATCCAATAATAACCTCCTATCTCAATTTTAGGCCTTTCTGTTTTTATATTACCCTAATGAGAACCTCCTAGATCCTCCTCAACTGACGGTTCAAAGTTCAGCGGGAAATGAATTTTCTGTTCTCTATCGGGCTGAGTGGTAACTCTGGTAACCTCTCTTTTGATGAAGTAGGCATCATCATCTGTGGTTACCTCGTTTATCACAGTTTACAGCTTACAAGAAGGTTTTAAGAGATGAATGACCGAACAACTTTAAAATTCAAGCGCAGAAGGTTTATGAGGTTATTGATGAGGTTGATTCTGAGTTCATTTTTCAAAAATTCTTCCGGCTTGTTCGATTTGATAGCCTCTGTTGCTTCACTGTGGTTGGGGACTCTTCTTCTTCTGATTGCTTTATTTCATAGATGACTTGGTAGGACCCTAAACTACTCGTACAACAATACTGCCGTGAGGCGATTAAATTTCTTTTAACTGAAATAGCTCTGGTTTAAATTTGAGTTTCGAGGTTATCGAAGATAATAAACCAAAATCCGTCCGTCCGCCGTACGCCGTACGCCGTCCGCCGTCCGCGCCACTTTGCCCAGTTAACGTTGAGCTAAAATTACGAAATTTGGTTTCTGGGTTTGGACCAGCCCCACAATGATCCTCGAAACTTTTCATAACCCTAGGTCAAGGGGAAGGGGTTCAAAACGAATTTTGAAATTTTGAAAATCTCATATCTCGAAAAATTCATGTAGAAGGTATGTTTTTTATTTCATATTTAGATAGAGTTTGTTCCGTAGAATTTTTTAAGACCATCCGCAGCTTTGTACGACCAGCCGTTCGTTCACAATGACGGCTCAAAGATTGTGCCTCACAACACGATCTTGACTCAAACTGTTGAAATACAGGTCCATTTTCATACTAACAAGCTCTTTGGAACATCATATGGCTTAAGTGATGTCGAGTTTGTTGTTCTGAGGTGCGTTTCGTGCTACGGAAATGAAGGTAATTTCGAATGTTTGTTGGTAGGTACTTCTTTTATAGAAAAATTATTACCGACGTAGTATTAAAACCCCCAGAATTATATCGTATTAATTATTCATAATTATTAATAATAAATACGAATTATTAATACCTAACAATAAATTATAATAATCTTCACTAGGTACTTGATAAAATTGTTAATAATTAGTGATAATTTATAATAATAATTACTCTAACATTTAGACCTAGTGATCTAGACAGAAGGGTGATCTGTACAAAGAAGATAATGAACCGTTGTGTCAAGAATTTGCAGAGTTTTTTTTTATTCGATTTTCTGAATCTACGTATCTTGAAACGAAAATCAACAAATTTTGAGGGGGGGTTAAATTTTTTTTTTCTTTGGGCGATTCCAATGGTTCATTATCGAAGATAATAAACCAAAAGGTTTCCGTTTTATTGCAAAATGTTCTATCCTGGAAGGAAATGAAAAGAATACCTAGGAAAGAGTTTTCAACATCTAAACGTTATCAGCCAATGGAATGTGAGTAATTGGTCGACCCTCAGTAACGTACTCTCAGTAAGTTGACGTTTTTGTAAATACTTTGTTTGTAGAAGTTAAGTTTTATTTAGTTACATGATGAAGCAGCAAGGCTGGGAGACTCAGTGGAATTGGAAACCTTCCAAGTTTTTGCTGTGCCTCTTGTCAGATGCCGTATACGAAGCGAAAACACAAATGCACACAGAATGGCAGACTCGGTATACTTAGTGAACTTTCACAAACCAAAGGAGCATACCATTACCAAATTATGAATCCCCCCACCCAAACACTCCGTGTAAAAATCCGGAAATCCCCTCTCGCCCTTTTCATTCAACTAAAGAGATCTCCTAACCACTTCACAAGCACCGTATCCGTTTCGAAATCTCCCCTTGATGCCATGGCGAGGCATTTTCATTACTACACACCTACCATCATAAAGTTTACCGCTTAAGCAGGAATTCGTCATTGAAAATTATTTTTTGAGAAAGAACTGTTAATTTCTCACTGTGTGTTATAATTGTAAATGATGAGAATTATTATGTCTTTCACAAGTCCACGTCAGTTCATTTTATTCAATAAAATGAAAGTTCAGAATTCTCCTTGCGGCTGTCAACAGGGTGAGACCGTCACCAGGCTAGTTATCGACCTAGTTAGCCTTCACTCGGACTGGACCATCTGGTCACCTCCTCGAACAATCACACAATAACCTCCCCATTTTTCTAATTATTTCGTTCAATTGTAAGATTCACAAGGGTATTTTATACAGAACAGTGGTTTGGATCAAACGGTCCTTGGTGGGAAAATTCGCTGAGTTTTTTTTTTAATTTTAATGAAAAAAAAAAAATAACCGAAAAATGAGTATTATTCTAATTGGGACCGCTTGATGTTGTAATCAATGCTTAGGAAGGAACACAGTCTAACCCATTTTTCCGAACTTTTCAGGAGAAATAGAAAGCTGTTTTATCCTAAAACTACCAGTAATTTTAGCTTACTGTAGGCTCCCCAGAAGAATAATTCAATGATTTAAATGTATCAAAGCTCACACCGAAAAATCGTGAGGGTTAACGTGAGGGTTAGGTGACGTTGGCAAGAAATGGTCGGAAAAGGTAGGTAGTGCTTCGGGAGTTTTCTTAATCTAAAATGTCGACATCATAGGATCCTAGTTGATATTATACTGTGACAGGATTTCCACTTTTAGAGTTACCTACCTGTACGGACTTCCACATGAAACACTGACGTAGGAACCCCTGCAAATTGGTTATATTGATGAAAACACCATCCCATCAATGAGAGAGAAAAAAAGTATACATACTTCTTAAGCATTCTTAAGCATATACATACTTCTTAAGTAAACATGTTCTTAAGCATTCGCCGTATTCTCAGATTTTCTCATAACAGAATAGTTAGAATCATTGAACGTAGATTAGGAGCAAGGCGTACAGCAGACGGATTTGTTTTAATTTGATTTTCTCAATCTACGTATCTTGACGCCTATGAACAATTTCGAGAGGGTCAACTTTTTTTTTTTTTTGGTAGTCTGTGCATGGAAAGAGGTTCAAAATCACTTAGGAAATTTTAGGAACGTCATATCTCGAACATTTCAAATGGAACGAAATAGTTTTTAGTTCACAATTTATTTCATGAAAATTGTTGAAGACAATCCAGCCGTTCGTTTCCAATGAGGGATCAATGGTAGAGCCAATGAAATATCTCACTCGTACCGTCAACAAGATCATGTATCAAACGGCGGCAAGTCGGGTCTTAGTAGCTGACTCAAACTACAAGAGGTTTTGAGACGTCAAGTTCCTTTTTTTAAGATAATTTGCGGACAGAAGGATATTTCGAATATTCCTGTAATAAATTCCACAGCCTCACAACAAAAATTATAATTAAATATGCTTTTTGGGGAAAATAATATGATATTATTACAACACATTATGTTTTCCGTGGTAATTGGTGATTTTTGAGCTTTTAGCGGATGTTTTCAACATTCTGACTACGCCCGATATCCGGCGTGAAATGTTCATTAGGAAAGTGTCTTAACTTTATATTTTCCAAGTTGTGGTTTAGGCTGTTTTGCTTCTTAAGACACGATATTTACACAGTTGCTCGAATTGGTTCCCCGATTCAGAGAGTACGACAGCATAAGGGAAATACGTGAATCATACCGAAAAAACACCAATCAATTCCTGACGGCCAAATCAAATTATCGCTCAGTAGTTCCGAAAGTGATCTGAAGCTAACTCGATTTTTTCCTTCCGAAAACAATGCGACGATGTAATTTATTGCAGAGGGTTTTCATCTTGTTGGAAATGCGCGGTTCGCCGGAAGCCATTATTCGAGAGTTTCTCGCTAGTTAGCTTTATTAAAGTCGACTGTTTTCAGGGAGCCATTCCTTTCGGGGCCGTTGTTTTTCATCCGCAACTCTCCCTCTCAACGCATTATTCGTCCCGCTTGTACAATGAAGTGGTGTAGCCCGGGAGGGGTTTTATTATAAGTACAATCACGCTTTCATCAAGACACTTGCACGATTCGTGTTTATTTGAATTTGACGTTTTTGGGAGAATATTAAATATTGAAGAAAATCGTTTGAGAAATCCTTTAAGAGGAAGTTGTTCCAAGTACGGAGGTAGAATCAACGTTCTGAATATGAATATATTTTTCGAGTACAGCGAATCGTGTTCATAACGAGAATTATGAACATGCATGACGAGATTATGAATCATGAATCATGAACATGAATTACGAGATCACGAATCATGAATCATGAACATGAATTACGAGATTATGAATCATGTTCATAACGAGAAAATGTCAATGACAATGTGTCAATGATGACAATGTCATGTATTCGATGATATAATTTATGTGTACCTACAACTACATCTTCTCGTTTGAAACATTCATATTTCGGAGAACTTAATATAATAAATTATTACTTGATTTTCCCAACTTTCGTAGGGAGACAAAGAACTGTCTTATTCCTCAAATGAAACCTTCATGCCAAGAAGACGGGTGCACTCGTGAGACTTGAGGTTAGTTATATTGACTTGAAATTTGAATGTTTAGCTCCTTGGATCCTCGGAATACGCTTTTCCATGGAGCGTGACTTCCCTCTTGCTTTCATCCATGGGGGAAATTCAATTATTGTCCTTAGACCTCTATGACAAATAACGTCGTGCAGGTCTGAGCGCAGTGGGCTAACGCGTATCCAATTCTTTCGTTGAGATTATTCACTTGATTTTCATGTCATGGAGAGTGCTTGATCCGAATTTCAACCTGCTCGATTCATAAAAGAGAAGAAACGTAAATTTATAATTTGTTTTTGCTAAATGAACGTTGCTATCATCTGCTAATTCTTCTAATCATGGCAGCAACTATACTGGTGGTGAATGCGTCTTTGTCTGATTGCCAGATTAATGGTCGTATGTGTGTTGGTACCTAAGTGATTTCTTATTGTTTTATTATCAGCTTGATTGTGATTCATAGTACGGATTAGGTGTCTCCAGTTACTCCAAGAGAACATAATAAGAAGCGTCTTTGATGAGCGGCGCTCCACCTTAGTCAAGCTGGCCAAAACTGTTAGCACATCAAACTCCCATCACTGTTGATAATCGCAGTGGACTGATGAATTCTGTTAGCCGTACCTGCTTATGATATTACTTGTATAGCTACAACAACAATAATTATTGTTGTAGCTATACATTATTAGCACTTTATTTGGGAGCCCAAGCCTTGCCGGCCCTTGCATGGCTCCTCCCTAGAAATGTGCAGCAAAGTAAAATATAAATAAAGAAATCAAAATTTAATACAGAGTAAAAAGTTTTATTTCACGCATTTTACCTTTGCCTCACAAAATTCTTTTAGTCTGGAAAATGGTACAGTTTCAAGTTAGATACATACTACATCACTTCTTTTGTTTGTGCACTTGAGCTGGTTGTATATTGCACAGTATCCAGAATATATTCGCAGAAAACCACAATGGACTGCTGGTTCCAAGTTGTATTGTACTGTCAATACTTTCCTAAGTAAGTATTAGTAACTTATTAGAAATTGAAGGTCGAGTTTCATGGAACAAGACCAAGCTCGTAACATTCATGAAATATTTTTCGTGATAATATAATTTTAACAAAATTAAAATTATGGTTTTGCATTGTACATTATACCAGTTGATTTCTCGGTATCTTTAGTATTTTGTACAGTTTTTTCTAGATATTGGACTTTGAAATAAGATTAAATATCAAACAAACGGAAGGTTTTTACATTGAGACCTCAGTGACGTAGGGCGGAATGAAGTGGGGGATAACTTACAGAATCGATGTGTAAACAACGATGTTCACTCAACCTGTCAAGTACTATTATACAAACCTTGGCTTTCGTCCTCTAAACAACTGACTGATTTCAAGGGGTAAACCGGTCTGAATTTATAACGTGGTGGCAATACCGTCAGTAACAGCAGAAACGGCTCTTGTCTTTCAATAACTAACTCCATATTCGGTCAGGCACGAAACTTTAATTGTAAAATGATAATATCCAACTTATTCCGCCCGTGGAGATCGAGGCGCTCAAAGGAGTTTCTCATCACACTCTCCAACTTTTCCATCTGAATTGGTGCAATTCCGCATCTAATTGCACCCTTTCAAATGTGGATGCGTTTTTGGATTGTTCACATGTGGTAGACGCACCGATTGTGAATTACGCCCTCAAGACGACAGGTGTCACCATTTATGGTGTATTTTCAATTTTTCACCATATGATTGGACTTTTAAGCTCCTTGACCCTCAGCAAACTTCCTCCTCCCTCTCAAGCCTCTCAAAAACAAAAAACTAGTGAAATCTTTAGATGCACCCGTTGGATAAATCTGTTCACACTGTGAAACACAGGAATCTGTAAGCAATTAGATGGTCGAATTGTCAGTTTTGTGTTTATGTTCATTTTTCGTCAGTCATTTTCGTTTGTACATCGTCTGGCCCCTAAAGCCCTCATGTTATGGCCGTGTCGTTTCGTTAAAAACGGCAGATTCGTTTCGAGCCTACGGTGAATGCCATTTCAAAATTTAAATGGCATTCAAATTTTGCTGTAACTGAAATTTGAGCCAAAATGTTGCCCACACATTGATGGGACGAGAAAATGAATCACAGAGGAAACATTAATTTTACAAGTAACAGAAAATCCGCAAATCTATCAAATCGAAATTTGTAAAATTGAGGTCGTCTCCACGGTCCTGAATAAGCGGTTCAAACGGGATATATTTGATTCGGGTTTAACAATGTGAACATATTTACTTATCTGAAATCGATGGGTAGATCAATAGAGACGAAAGTCCTTAATGTCTGCACGCCAATGATGAAAATTGAATGACTTGGAAAGTTCATTACTCTGACATGAACTAGCTTTTACTTCACTCAAGGCGACGTTGTTTTCAAACACTTTTTCTTAGCTGGAGAACGTTAATTACATCTTTGCTCTCCACTTACCCTTTTTTGCAAGTTTAATTTGTTTTCACTGCCTTTGAGAAGGGACGTGGGTTGGAGGGCGGTCGGGCGTCTGGGAGCCTGTTTTTCTCCGGAGGAGTGAATTTCCCTTTGTAAAGAACTCGTGATCGGAAAACCCCGGAAGAGTCTGAAACAAAATGAGGAATCGAGGAAATGAGGAGTGTAATGAGAAGTCGCTATACTGCCTAAATACTCGATCTTGTTCGTCAACGGTGTCCACTTATGGGATGTGAAGGCTCTTCTCTAACGACCATAGTGCACTCCTAAACTGAAGAAAAACTGTGGAAAATACAATCTTGATCCAAAGCGATCTATTTATATGAGGCATCAATGTTCTTTCGTTTTGGATCCTTAGACATCCCACATGATCATTTATGGTTGAATTGAAATGAACTTTTCTCGGGTCGAATTGTGTAGAAGAACGTTACATCCCAAAAGAATGAATGGTTCCCTGTTCCCTGGTTGGTCCCTGTTTGAATTTAAATGGACCATTTCTTAGTTTTTCGTCTTTTTTAGCGAATTTTCGAACAAAAGGAAGCTATTGTTCTCGGTCCAAAATGTTTAAATCTCGAATTTCCGAAAACATTTCATGGCCAAATCTGTTTCAGACCATCCTGAATTCACATCCAAAAGGAACCAAAAATCATATCCAGGCGATAACTCTTGATAGAACTAAGATAAAAAGTTCAAAATTGCACAAGAAATCTGTCTTCCTGTTCCCGGGGAGGTTAGGCAATTATTCCCACCCAGAGGGGTATCTTAGTCTGCTTTCACAAACCCGCTAAACAAATCCGTTTCCGAATCTCCAGAGTGGTCGAACAAAAACTCGGGAAGCAAGCAAACTAAGCAACCCATTACAAATATGAAGAAATGTGGTTGTTACTTGAGAGGTTATTCAAGGTCCATTTTCTCTAATCTGATAACAGAATGAGATATCGCAATTCTGACTTCACCATCGTGTTCAGCTCGGAAATATCCATAAACTCAGGTGTTAAATGGAGAAATTTTACATAAAACCAGGTATGTCTTCGAAAATTTGCTTTTATTGCCATGCTGCATGAGTGTGGATTTTTAGTCGTAGTGAAATGTCACCTATGAATAGTTTGGTAGAGTCACATGGATATTGCGTTGAGAAGAGAAATCTGCGCAGAAATATAATAAACCACCGAGGAAAATTTGCAGCATTTTAGCGAATTTTCGAAGAAAATGTCCAAAATTTTTAAGACTCGAATTTCCGAAAAAAAAGTTTTCTAACGTTGCTGAGTTTAAAGATCTTTATTTTAGTCTGATTCCTGATTCCATTCGTGATTCGACCGAATAGGTATCTTCATGACTGAACATACCACAAAAGTGTGATTCGAAATCTGTGATATGAACTTGAGATCACTGCCATTCAAGAAAGGGTACATTCGCAGTCTGTACTAATCAGTGTCACTTATTCTTAAGGTTGTTTGTTTGGTAAATTACATTGACAAATTCAGGTGAGCAGCCTTCAGCCTTATTACATTCCGTCGTCTTTTCCACCTCTTCATCCGAGAATTTCCTCGAACTTACACGAAATTGACTTGGTACTGAAACCCCTTATTGGCACCGATAACATAATCTATCGGGATGAAAAAGAAAGGCTTTTTCCCAATCTTGGATATCGTTCGTAATAAATTCTTACGTACCTTCTCCCGAATCTGTGCTCCCATAAAGCACTTGATCCCCCTCCCCTCGCCGTCAGGGCTTATCACGTAATATACTACAGCCCCAAGTAATTCCAAGGGGCTCGGCAGTGGGCGGTCCCAGGTGCAGGCTATTGCTTCATAACCTTTCGCCTCTCCCTACGAGCAAACCCTTTGCGACCATTTCAGTATCTTTTGTTGCTCCCTTTCTTCCATTATCATAAAACTCTAAGCTATCCCTATTAAGACATGCCGGAGAGCGTCGAAATGGTTGTTTCGTTCGGGGAAATGGGACTTGGAAATCCATTAAAACCATTCCATTGGCCAATCGTCATTTAGTAGATACAAACGACAACGACATATTATGTTGAAATGCTTCGTATCTTTCTGCTCCGTATACATATTGTTGAGGACCTACTTGTGTGGACATCCCTTCTCTTCATGTAGGTAAGTATCACTGTCAATTATGAAACGATTGGTGACACACAAAAAACGACCATCGAAATCTGGATGTCCAATGGAACCATGTGAGATTCCACACAGAGAAAAAGAAATAGCTGTTGTTTCTAAGTTTTAGCTACGGTTGCTAAAAAAATTGCAGGAGTTCCTAAAATCTTTGCAAGAGTTCCTAAAAAAGAAGCCACCATCTTTTAGCAATGCAGCCACAGAACATAGCTACAACGTGAAGGTTGTTAGCTGCAGAATTAGCCATACCTGTTTATGATGTTACTTGTGTAGCTACTACAGTTAGCACCTTATTCAGGGGCCCCAACCCAGCTGGCCCTTGCATGGCTCCTCCCTAGGAATTGGCAGCAAATTAAAATATAAATAAAGATATCAGATACAGATTCTCGCATTTTACTTTTACCTCACAAAATTCTTTTAGTTTGGTAAATAGTACAGTTTCAAGTTACGTACTACATCACTTATTTTGTTTGTGCAGGTGAGCTGGTTGTAGATTGCACAGTATCCAGAATATAATCTCTCCGTTGAGCAAGCACCACACCAAGTACAGATATTCCACTGCCTGCAACCATGACCAAGTTTCATAAAGTTCATAAAGTTTGATCAAAATCAGAACAAACTGACAATTGTTCAAGCCAGATTAAATTTGCAGTAGATCAGTCCAAATTCACCTTCTAATTTGGCAGTTTAGTGGGGAGCCACTCCCCAATCTCGCAACAGCTTCTGAAGTTCTTCCTCCATAATGAACTCGTTTTATCATTCAAAATAATAAGTACAAACACTACTTACATCACTATTTTAGAGATACGATACGAAAAGACACCGGCTGGTAGGGCAATATCTGAACTCCTAAACTGACGCTCCTGACTTACTAATGACGTATCCGTCCGTCAGCTTAGAATGAAGTTCAATAAAAAATGATGACTAATACCTGCTTAATGGCTCAAAGAATTGCTCAGTGGTGCTTTATGTTTTGCTATGTTCTTCCGGCGACGAAAGGTAGTAGAGGAGGAGGAAAACAACGAACAACAGAAAATAAGTTTCATGAAGGGACCGTTAGGGTTCGAAGCGAGGTGTTTAGGCGGGTTGCTAAATATTAGCTCCAGAGTGAATAATTGACGAAACTTAGCATGAGGTGCTAATTATTCTAGCTAACGTTTTTAGAACTCTTAGCAAAGACGTTTTGATTAGGGCAGCTACTATTTAGCTTCAAACGCTACAAATTTAGGGTTTCTGCTAATCTATCCGTGCTAAGGAGAATTAGCAAAATCAGCTACTTTATCAGTAGTAAGAATTTAACCATTTAGTAAAAATTCATAAACAAGATTAGAATCGAAATAAATTATTTCCTATCATTTTATCCTAAATGAGTACCTCGATTTGATTAGATATCAACCTTATCGCGTTATGTCGACGTTTTCGAATCGAATTTTCAACTTAATTGTACCTAGTACTCCTGAGTATTGTAAGCATCAAGGCGAATGTTTTGTTCGGTACGTCTGTTTTGCTACTTGAAACCCTGAATTATCCATCCACTTGAAAAGCACATCGGATTATAAGGGTACATGTTCATGAATGTTCAATAGTTCCAAAATAACTTGAACAAAATCTGCTCGAGCCAAATCGCTGTTTGGGTGTTTTTTTTTCTTTTCTTTTTTTTTCTCTCTGTGAATTATCAGTGTTATCCTTCTACCTAAATTATTGAAAGAAAATTTCTCCCAACTTATCCTCAATAGGTACGATCTTCGGATAACACGTCCCACTTTTACATCCGTTGTTAGTTTCGCGATGGTGTGAAACTTGATAATAAACACGAACTACGACTAGCATTAAGCAATTAGCTCCTCTGTTAGCATCGCTGTCACGAATTGACCTTCATTTATGTTTCCTCTGAAATTCTACGTTGAATGTACTGGTAAACTGTTGGTTCCGTATCATTTACAACGAATCAGTTTAAATGGATGAGGTGAATTTTAAATATTGGATAATACAGTAGAACCTCGATTAACTCCTTTAATGGTTATTTCAGAATTTAGTTGTCCATTAGAGGACATTTTACATTTTTCTAGTCTATTGTACGAGTACGTAGCTATTTAGTCGCGTTTGTAATTTGAAGATGATATATCATTTTATAAAACTTACAAGATCTATCCCATTTGCATAGAGTTGAAATTTGTATTTGGCTGAGAAAAGCAGCTTTCCCGTCCCCTTCCCAATAGCCCTCTCGAATCAGTTTCAGGGCACGAACAGTGTGGATCAAAAAATAGTCAGAAAATCAGATACGGGGTTGTCAGTTTTTGAATAAAACAATTCGCAATTGTTGTGAAAAAACTCGCCTTTTTGTGCCCATTTAATGATACTTTGGGAAACTAGTCCAACGAATGAGCATCGTAATGTCGTAAGGAGCCTGACAAAAAACTTACCCATTCTCCAATGAGTCCAACTCCTGAAAACCTCTTCCTTCGAAACTTTGTAGTTTTGTGCCGCTGCGCCAAAGTTTCCCTTGAACAACATGAATTAATTGTGCAGCTGTTGTTCGACTCGATCCTCAGTTCTCCCCCACGAAATCCAATAAGAATTCGGCTGGGCCATGTAGAGTATGGATCGATGGATCTTTTAATGAATTAATAACTGGAGTTTGATTTTTGAATATAAATCGAAACTTGGTAAAGGGCTTGGTTATGAACTTTTTGAATAACTTGACTTAATAAGGCCTTAAAAAATAAGTCTACTTAATATGGGCCCTCGGGAACTCGCTGTATAATTTTACATGATCATCAGAACTCGATATCTGAATAATAACGGTTATTTGCATGCTGTTATCATTATATTTGGAACTTGTTCAGTTTTCCAGTGATAGCAAGCTCTTTATGTACCATGACAACATAGGCGTATGCTCTTAATTACACCGTATTACGATTGGAGTCTGAGTAGTCTAATTCTAACTATACTGGTTTCCATTATTTCACTGTTCGTTTATACCGTCGTTAAGAGAATGTCCACCGATCTGACTCGTATCTCTCAGACCACAAATACGATCTATCCGCTACAGCATTTCGCGGTTTGTGAACTACTGAACAACATGGTCGGGTCGGCAGTCGTTACTACAATTGCTAACAAAACAGATTCAAACCACAACCGGGCGATACGCATTATGCGGAGAAGGCTCTTGGCACATTTACATTACCGTTCGAATAGTCAGTATTGTACTATATACTCATTTACTTCGAGTCAAGAAATCAACACTGTAATGAATAGTTTGCTGAGTTGCCCCTATAACCCGGGGAGGTTAGGCAATTACGCCCGAACCAGAGGGTATGCCCAGAGTGGTCGAACCAAAACTTCGAGAACCAGGAAAACTTAGCAAACCATTACACTCCCACCTTCAAACAACACCTGGTATGCCAGGTTATTGTTGATAGAAGAAAGGGGGACTGAAAAGTAGTATGGAGTTCCAATCCAGGAATATCAACTGGAAAACTCTAAGGTATGGTTAACCTCCATCGTAATGGTACTACTGCAAATTTATTACTTGTGGAGAACTATGCTCCTACAAGCATGGATATTGGCAGGGGATAGAAATAAAGAAAATAAATAATAGAGGCATAGAAATGAGAAAATTGAAGAATGGGGAGAGAAAGATATTGAAAAATGCCAAAGTGGTAAGAAAATTTCAAAAACGCAACAACAAGCGGAGAGGATGAGATTGTTATCCCATTATGTGGCTCACACTTGTTACCATAGTGTTCTTAATTATCTGGTTGGCACTTATTTATTCTAAAATAAACATAAGAACTACCAAATATGTTTTTTTCTTGTGTTTATTCAGATAATATAACAACTAGTTACCTACAACGATAAATCAGGTAAATATCTAGCTATGTGATGTCTAATATGTACTAAATATTTAGTTTTATGTTATTTTATTTATATTATATTCACAAGGAGTAGGTACCTACACTTCGGTCTAGAAACTGGTGTCTGCAATTCCGCCTAATCCGAACAAGGTCCCGTCCCGCGATTAGCGGGTTTATGTTATACTTTTAGATTATTTACTTGGTTTTTGTTGTCGGGAGTGCTGGATCCAAATTTCAGCCCGATCTGAGAAAAAAACATGGCAAAAACTCGGGAAAATGACGAATTCCTTCTATTTTTTTGCAAAAAGGACTATTGTCTATGTTTGTAACCCTCCGTGCTGAATCCGAATTTCGATATATCGTATATATACCAGCCTCGTAAAGGCCTTCGACCATCGTGGAAATTAAAAAAAAAAGATAGGTTAAAATATATCCAAATTCGACATCACTGTGCCTTTTGAAATTCATAATTATGATTCTGACTAGTTATTTATGTCTTTAGGGGTGCTGAATCTGAAAATCCGTTCTCCCACCTAGTGGGAGCAGAGCAACATTGTGGGGGAAAAAACGTATTCCATTGAGTGGTGTGAATTATTTTACCAATGCGTTATTTTTTCAAACCTATATTGTAACTGAAAAATATAGTTAACAGTTTTTGCGAAAGAGTGGATACAATTTTGTATTTTTTTCAAATTTTTGCCATGTTCCTTTTCTTCTATCAGTCGAGCGGGTTGAAATTCGGATACAGCACTCTCGATAAAAAAATAAATAAATCTAGGTAAGTACATAGTATGTAAGTACATAATATATTATATCCATAAGAATGTTGTACACAACCAAGGCGAAAAAAATCAGTCTAATTTTCGCTATTTTGTTAAATTTTAAGGATGATGGGTCAGCCGTACGGTTGAAGTTGAAATTCGGATTCAACACCCTAAGAACCGCTGAGAAACAACTCTGGATTTTTTTCTCGAAACACCCCATTTTTGACTATACACATATCATCCTAATAAAGTCCAAAGATGAACAACGTGTCCGGGGAGAATGTTGTATATTTTTGCGAAAAATTGCCTTATTGTACAAGTGGTTGGTTAAATAATGATCCAACAAACGCCGGATATTAAAGGCGAACGGTGTAATCCGAAAAAAAATGTAATAAAAGGCTCGTGCTAGACACAGTTCAGGATGAAACGAAACACGTCCAAATTCTCAAGCGAGACTGATTGTTGCTGTTGGAGCAGGTTATTGTTTTCAATTGATGTGAGACAACTACGGAGGAAGTGTCGTCTATTGTTTAACTGCGATTTTTTTGCAAATCATGATTGGGTAGAAAGTTTTTTCAGGTCTCATTGTAAGCTGGATGGCAGGATAAAGATGTTCAAAGTTTCCGTCGAAGGTACTTACGCTTATCTGTTTTTTCCTCTGGATGCAGTGTGGTTAATGCAACACGAGGATGTTGGCACGGAGTTTGCGGAGCAGTTGCGAATCACGTAATACTTACAGAGCTGAAGGACACTATTTCCACTCCTAATACAACCATCTTATTCCGAATTTACCATATAATAAGTATTTTTGGAACAATATAGTGTTTTGGGTGCATCATCTTATACCCAACAAACCTTCGGAAAAATGTTCATATGCAAGTTTCTCCTATTGTCTTTGCAATTTCTAGGTGTTTGGATCAGCTGAGTGGCTCCTAAAGCTAATTTCTATTCTAATCATTCTATGAAGCTGTAACTCGGTGTGGAGCTCCTTAGGACTTTAACATGACGCTGCCCAGGCCCAAGATCAGCTGAGTTGCTCCTATAGCTAATATCTTTGATATTCACTCTATGAAGCTGAAATTTGGTGTGTTGCCTCCTTAGGAGTTATACGATAAGCAAAATATGCCCAGGATCAGCTGAGTGGCTCCTAAACCTAATTTCAATGCTAACGCTGTATGAAGCCTCTTGGGAACTGACGCTTTAAGCAGAAAAGGCCTAGGGATCAGCTTTGGTTAAGTTTACATTTCAAAGTGATGAATGTTTGGTTTTAGTCGGTTTGTGGATTACAACGTGAATTTTACTCACAACATTTATTAAAAATTGAAAGGTTTGGTGGGCAATGGTTCAGGAATCGTGAGAATCTCAAAAAAATAGTGGAAGGTTGATGGTAGATGGATGATACTTCAAAAATTCTCTCATTAAGTCATGCTGCATGACTGGAACGGAATTTTCTTTTCCCTTCGTTGGCCTATTTTGTCTTTTCACGTAAATCAACCGAAGATACCCACCCTTCGGAACGGGCTGGCCCTCACCCCATAACTCACAAACCCCACCTGTTAATTAGCAGTTGGAAACGCGCGAAACTGTGGAAATGAATAGAAGATTCCAACAGAGTTTAACCCCAAAAAATCCGTTACAGGTGCCCGAGTTCTCAAGACGCCCCTCTCGATATGCAAGTGTTTTGTGTACGTTCTCACCGTCTTCCACCTCCACGGGACGGTTGACTGCAGAAGAAGTAGAAAGTGAAGTGGTCCCCGCCTCCCGTAGCCTTTACAAGGAGTATCCTTTGAGTCCTGGGCTCAGTTGAGTGGCTCGTACCTATCGGACTGCACCCCTGGGAAATCCTAACGAAAATTGTAAGTAACAAAAGGATATTCAATTCAATTCAATTCATTGTAAGACATTGATTTTACATCACATTACATTTTGGAAAAAAAAATCAAACCAAAACAGATCGACGAAAGGCCTCTACACGTATCACGAGCGGTCCATGTGAGTGATTTGTTCGGGCCTGTTGCTCATAGGGCAAAATAGCGAATACTAAAAAACCTACTGCGAAAAGGAGGCGAAGAACAGGAAGAATCACATCCGATGAGGGAAAGACTCGAAATAACAACAACAAAGCGATGGAACTACAAACACCCCCGAGTAATTAAGAGCTTCCTCCAGTTCCCCATATAAGAAGAACAGTTCGGCTCGACCATCGCTACAGGTGTCCATGAGTGGGGCATTTCTAACAGTTACATTTTATATTTATTTTTGGCCAATCTAGGTAGGTGGCTTATTTCAATAATTGGCTGGTGTAGTTACAATGGTTACTGATAGATCTTGAAAAACCAAAAGAAAGATATAGGTGAATCGAAATTGCATGCTCTGGTACCACTTTGCCACGATTCCCAATGCATCGTCTCAAAAATTGAGAAAAATTGCATCGTCTCAAACTTGAGAAAAAAAACAGGAGAAAATCAATGCAATTTATCTTATCTTTTGTTTTTAATAAAATTATTTAGTAATTAAATAAATGAAAGTAAAAGCATGAATTTTTATCGTGGTAAAGTGGTCACACATGTAATTTCGATTCACTTATTATGTCTTTCCTTCGCTTATCCAAGATCTATCAGATACAATTGTACATCAGGCAAATGTTGTACGTCATTAGTAGTCAGCGAGCATTGTTTGAATTTGCTGTTTATATTATATACCTACATATTTTATTTATATTTATATTATATACATTTATCCAAGTGAACATTCATAAAAATTATTTACTAATAAATTAATGCGTTGTCATAATTACTGGTGGTTTACGGGCTTTTAAAGGGAGTCGCTAGATTTTGACGAAACTTAAATGGGGCTCTTATCGGTCATTTTTTTCGGCTAGAAACGCGATCCAAGTCCCCAGCGACCAAAGTGTGAACCCAGTCAGGGGCAGCCCCGGGGCAAGTGGCCGAAGTATCCTTTCCGCAGGGCATCGCCCTGAAGGCAAAGCCGGGCCCAACCCACCGTGGCGGCATCCTAGGATCGTTCACTTACCTCAGAGTAGGTGATGACGTGACCTGAGCATCAAACAGATGCACAGAACCCACTCTTCCACTCTTCAATGCCAAAATTCGACTAACATATGAATTATTGTATTTCTTTTAAAAATTCGATTCCGAGTCTGTGTTATACAAATCAACGGTAATCCCTATATCACAGGATTATCGTATACGATCGTCTGGCGGAGCACCCTGAGCATAGAGGAGGAAGAAGGAAGGAATAGGAGAAGTCCTTTACTTCAGAAGTCCATTCTCGTGTGTCTGCAGTTGGTCGATAGGAGCCGACCAGTGTGGACCGTTGACCAGGGAGTTTCGCCTTCCTGTGGTTATTAGCGTTTAGTAACTAATAGGTAATCTGTTATCAAATAATAACGTCTCACAGTTATCATAATTATCAATACAGTTCTTTCCGTAATCAGTGCGTTTTAATTATGCATCAAGACCTCAAAGACGGAGAAGTGAAAGACCAGTACTAGAAAACGGAAGTTATTGTTTTCTTTCTCCCAGATACAGAAGTAATACATGTAATTAATCACCGAAAACGATTCGATTGGCCAATCAAATCGTTTTCAGTGATTCAATCCTTCGGTGATTAGGATGGATTGAGCTTGAAAGTAGAGAATCCGTAGTTGCTAACGACCTCGAAAAAGCCCTTCAAATACATCAAAACGCCGGCGAGCTCATCGAAATGATTGGTTAGCGACCGGTCGTGAAGTTTTTGGAAAATATCAAAATGTGTTGCTTAACTTTTGGACGTTTTGCAAGAGGCACGAGAAAGAAGCTCACGGCTCGTTGAGTCCGCTCTCCGCTGGACGGATAATTGAGGGCAGCCGTCAAAGGACTTTCCGTGGGGTAGGAAAATACTGAGAACCCCAAACTTATGATATTTTTTATTTAAAAATGAATCTTTGAGCCTCACGAATTAGAATTACCTCCTGGCTCCTACTGTCCAAATAGTCTTTTATTTTGTGGGTCGTGTTCATCAGTAAATTATTAGTGGATGATGAATGGAAGATCATGAATACAAATTTCGGCTCTAAAAAATTGTCACCGGTATTCCTAACCAGAAGCATAAGATTCAATATTTACCTACACGACCCTATTCATTACTTGACCTGCAAGCTCGAGTAAATAGTGTAGGAAATGCAATTGCAACCAACTTGACTGAAAGCTCCACTAGGCATTCATTTTACCACAAACTGCTGTAGGATGTTTATTAAACTCCCACTATCCTTCACAATTGCACCAAATCTGATAGAACGCTGTTGAGATGCCAGCAAGTATTGTCCATTTTTGTGCATGCGCAGACGTTATTAGTATCCGTAATGAATTAAATTAATGTTGGAATTACTACATAGACAAGTCTTATATGGGAGCGACATTGGCAACATATTTTGCGAAGGAAATTTGATTGAATTCACATGGGACAATTGGGTGACAAACCTGAACCTCTCACTCCTCCAATTTACATGGAACAGAACATTTCCTGATTGTATCGTACGGGAACGCCATGAGTCAGAGAATAATTCTTTGATGGTCAAAAATCGAAAATTGATGACTCACAAGACATGTAAAACGAGTAGGTAATTTCAAACGAGAAAATTTTTGTTTAATTACCAGATCGAACTGAAGAATGGCGAATTTGAACTTTTCCCGCTCAACGTGGTCGGACAAGGTCGTAGTGGATACAGCGGCTGATAGGAGTGGGCAGGGGTGGCTTATTAAAGAGCGGTTTACAGAGCCGGTCTAAGTACTGCTTTCTGATTGGCCTGGGAGGTAGATGACGTACATTGCTTCCCTCTTCCCGCTCATTACGACTTCAATCATCTCCAGAAAAATAAGTACTTTCTTAATAACTTTTGTACCACTGTCTTAATAATTATTCTATAGGAATGAATGAATGAATGAATGTATTTATTTTTACAAAGCAAAAGAACAAAAATACAAAAATTATATAATTACAAAAACACTATACGGCATTAGCCATGCTATCAGCCTGAGTTCAGTTCGTCTTCCAAATAATAGTAATCTCCTGCACTTAACCTCGAGCGTACACATATACAAACTTGAAAAATTAATCCCAATCAATATTAAAAGTTAAATTCTACTGTAATCTTAATAAAGCAACTTTCAGAAAATATGACAAACTGAACCAATTTTTTCCTTTCAGGTACGCTATAGCTTCCTCTTCAAATAAACAACACGAACCAAGAAATGTTCTCCTCATACCTTTCAGAATATGACATTTGGCCATGAAGTGCAAAACACTTTCATCTTCCCCCGAATTACACAGCGAACATGTGAAAACCTTATCCTTCACCCAAGTCTTAAAGTTTAGGTCTAACAATTCACACCTAGCGCGACAAATAAGCCTTAAGTACCTGAACAAATGACAGGGAGCTATCTGTGATGTATGAGTTTGCCAACAAAATTCTTTTATATACCTTGTGATACTGGGCCAAATCAGCCTTACGCATACATTCTATAGGTGAGTTCTTCTCGTGAAATTACTGTCATTCCTTATTGACTTGAGGCTAAGAAGTAGGTATTTACGTACACTCGATCTGTCAAACACTGAACCATTTTTGTTCAGAAAGAGCAAACTTTTTCCAGTTCATGAAAAGACAGCGTTGTTGATTTCTTTTGTGTTTCACGACCTTTCCCAACCAGCTTCGACCATCATCGCAGATCAAATGAATGCTGATATTCCAGCGGGTGCATCAAAGGAACCATCACTGGAACCACGGTCTTTCGTAAAATCCGTTTCGCTCAAGTGGCCCTTTCATTATGAGTCCACGTATTATTATCTCCGGTTAATATCGATTTTGGGAAATCGCTTCACGATACAATGAACAGTTCATCAAAACGTGAGAAAACTAGAAATTAGCGATGCTATTGTTATCTCTACCACGTAGGTTGCCAATACGAATATCACGCTGCTGAATCTGAATCTCTGAATCACACTTATGAAATAGCGACGTTTCACTCTCGCTATATGCTACCTACTCGTAATTCTGTTCCAAAGAAATAAACGTTCCTCTGTTTGTTCTTGTTTAATCTGTTTATCAATGAGAAGCAAAATGAACTTCTGTGTAACCAACATCCATTGTCACCATTCGATATCAAATACAGATCAAAAGTAATGATCGACAGACGGATTTTCATGTATACTTAAGTCATTTTTTGCTAATCTTCCAATTTCTGGGAGGTTTAATTTGTTCCACATCTTCGATATCTCGAGAAAATACTAATGTGGGCTTAGTATCGAACTCCTTAACTACAGATAATTTGCATGAATACCAATTGAATACTGGGCTACTAGATAGATAGATAAATAGATAGAAAAAGCGTTTTTATTTATTTATTTTATTTTTTTTTTTTTTTTAAACAATTCATCCACCCATACAGCTATGGTTGTAGCAACCGCCAGCCGGAGGACACCACACTACATCGCAATATTATGCAATACTGAATATTATTCACAACATAATTTGAATACAATTGAGCACCATATACAACCGAACATTACAAAACTGGACACAACAATATTATTTGTATATACAATTGAATCCAATAATATAAACCACAATAACAATATAGTACAATAAAATACTACCATATACAACCTGAATCCACCAGAAACCCAATCCGAATTCACCGAACAATAAATTATTATTATTATTAAATTATTCAATAAATCCAGACCAAGCCCCCAGCAAACCCAAACCAATATTCTAATACATAATACATACATTCAAATACATTCAAAAAAATTTCTTTTAGATGAACTACTAAAACCGCGGTGTATTTGCGCATGTGGATCCACTCGACTACTAGTGACTGATGATGGGGAAGATGAGGGGGCGGGTAATTTCGGGGGCAAATGGGGGGCGGCTGATGAAGATGAAGGGGAGGGCCGAGAGGCGGTAATATTCCTCCTCACAAGGGTGATGTGTGATAAGGAGGCGTGATTGTGGGGAGGGGGGGTGGCGGGTCACCTCACAGGGGTGGTTTGTGGTGAAGGGGCGATTTCGGGGTCTGGGAGGGGGGTGAAGTGACTGATAATGGGTAAGAGGAGAAGGCGGGTAATGTGGAGGACAAATGGGGGGCAGCTGATGAAGATGAAGGGGAGGGCCGAGAGGCGATAATATTCCTCCTCACAAGGGTGATAAGGAGGCGTGATCGGGGGGTGGCGGGCCTCCTCACAGGGGTGGTTTGTGGTGAGGGGGCGATTTCGGGGTCTGGGGGGGGGGGTAATGTTGGGGACAATGTTGGGGCAATGTTGGGGCTCTCTCAAAGATCAACGGACCCGTCTAGAGATCATCACCCTCTTCAAAATCCGTCCCATCGCAATGCTTCTCCATCGAAATAATCGAACCACAAATCGTGAAAAGGCACCGTTTTATGACATTGCTACTCCAAGAAGGTCCCGTTTTCTCTTTCACGGTTGAGAAAACGCTCGCGTCTCCGGTCGAGAAGAAGGTGGACGGTCATTTCCTCGTTGAAGGGATCTCACGGTCAATAGCTGAAAACGAAGAAAGCAACGAAAGGCTAGTCAGTCAAAGTCAGCCGAGAAAGTTGAGGACGATCCTTCAGACCTGACTTGACAGTGATTTTAATCATGCCGGCGGTGCCGTGCGCGAAATTACTCGACTTGGCTAGCGAACGAAATGTCACTCTTACTTTTTTAATAAATTACATCACTGTAGGTTTACTGTATCACCTTTATGACACTGAGCCGTCATGTTACTGTTCATCATTTCATTACAACAGTACAAGACACTTATGTAATGGTCGGTAACTCGAAACGGCACAGAGCAAATTTGTTATTCAAGTACCAATCAATCGTTAAGATGTTTCACAGTGCCCCCTTCCTCACTTCTCAATATTGAGACATTATGAATTTAAAAATGGTTTCATTGAAAAACGAAGTTTTTTCGATTATTAAAAGCTCTAAAATTAGTTCAACACCCTCTACTAGATTTTAGTATGTATACCGTATACGGTTTTTTAACAAATTTTGGACCCCCCCCCCCCTGTTTGATTTAGACGCCCCCATCCCTCCCGCGAACGAAATTCATTCTACTCCACTGATGTCTCACGTCACGCCAGCCCAATTTCAATCTAAATCAACTTCTTCGACTGTAACATTGATTATGACAAACCTTACTACAGCTAACTTTTCAAATATTCGACTTGTCCTTAAATGATTGCATGATGACAACATGTTGCCTACATGTTAAAAAATCCAAATTTTCACTTAAAAGCGTAGGTATCTAATTGAAAGCCTGATTCCAAAATGCTCACCTTTTGTTATTTCTTAAGCATGCTCTACTGTCTCCTTGTACGAGTGTGTCAGAAGTTCTTACACTGTCACGCTTGCCTCTTGAATCTTTATCTCTAAATATTCTACATTTTGTACCTCTGTATAAACAATGGAATTGAACAATTTCCAAACAAGAAGAGTCCATTCGTGTGAGGTCCGACGACTTTTGTCTACCCTCTGATCAAAATCAAACTTTTTTTTGCATTTCAATTTGAATTTTCGATCGAAGGAACAAGATAATCTCAAAGTTGACAGTACCTTGAAAAGCTTATTGAAGGAAAGCTTTTCATGAAATTTGCCAGTTTCCAGGATTTCTTTTAGAAAAGTAGTAACGTTCTAAAGATTTTCAGAAAAAATGTTTTTTTTTTTTCAAATTCGTCCAAGTTTGAGCTGCTGTTATGGTCTTCTCATCTAATGGAATCAAAATACACTAATCTCATAGCACATTTAACGCTGATTTCTAAAATGTGGTCAAAAGTTAAAATTGAATCGAGTAAAGTGGAGAAATATGAGTTTAAGAGACAACATGGTTTTTCTGAAAAAACATTTGAAAAATCATATCTATGATCTTGAGAACAGATTGGCATAAAACTGTGCGGTTGGTGGCATTTCACTCCATTATTGGTTTAGTTTTACGCAACAAAATGTTTGCATCTACGAGCGAATCACCCTATATTTACATACTTCATTCGCAATCTACAATCCCTCATTTTCGACTTCGTCTCCCTGGTCCATTTACCCAAAACCACGTCATCTCGGTTATAACGGATGGGAATAACATAATAACATAAATTAACAGATAGAAATAACATGAATTTTATGCTTCGTATAAATACGAAGCATGAAGTTGATGTTGTTCCTACCTGTTAAGCGTTCTATCCTCCTTTAATGTATTAACGCAAAATGTTTTTAATAATTTTCAATATTAAAACAACACCATTGTTCTCGATCAACACTATGGTTAACATCAAAGTAAACAATGCTTATGAGAAAGAGAAGAAATTCTTCACATTCAACCGATTACGTGTATCAGAAGTTTCGCACGGCCAAAGACACATTTCCCACGTCTTCAGATGATGTAATGGTGAGCATTCGGAAACGGGATTATACAGCGCTTACCCGCTATTTCCTGGCAAACTCTGAAGGGTTTTATAACTAATAGCAGGTTCACTGGAAATTTCCTTGAAACGTATTTTCCCTTCCGAGTGAATTCACTGATGTACGTCTCGTTGGTGGCTTATTTCAATTTCACCTTGCTCGTGCGTGGAAGCTTAGTTTTAGATAAGTGGTCACATGGTCGAAAGCATAATGAACAATATGAACCCGATTGTATCCAACATAACGCTACATTATTCACCAGGTTGTATTCACAAAGTATAAAGTTGGTTGCACCCACAGGAATCACGAACGTAATTGCGAATTACCACGTAATTACCACGATATTCAATTTGCAGTGGTATAGAATCAATGGCATCTTAGAAACCGAAAAATGGCAAAAAACGATTCATGTTTTCATGCTTATTATGTTTTTGAGAATTCCACAAAGAAGAAGACAAGTCAAACATTGCTCAATTCATGGAATGCTGGTAATTGAACAAAAATAATGATTTTTCTTCTTCTCATTGTTTTATTCAAGATAAGTAATGAATCGAAGAATGCATAAGACACAAGAAGCAGATTTTAAAAAAAATATGGGTCAATCATCAGTACATCCATCACAATTGTCATCATTGTCGATATCGAAGTAGTTGGAGTCCTCTTCTTCTGGATCACCAATATGAGTAAGATCATTCAGAAGGTCGTCATAGAACGATTTACTCTGACGATTTTGGAGATATGGGATCATGTTCCTCAGATCCTTGATTTTAGCTGGATATCCAGCTGAATATTCAGCCCAGGAGGTGATGTGTAAAGTGGAGACAGGTTTAGGAAGTTCGTTTGTCTCACTTTAGCTGGTCTCACGATATGTTTGGCCCATGCTCCATAACATGAGTTTTTCAGCTGGAATTTTTTATGAATATTTATTCTTTATGGACTTAACAACCGGAACTTCAGCAGAACCAACAAAGACAGTTTGGGAAACACAGAGGCTGGATTGATAACGCATGATAAGATTCATAACAAGGAAGAGATTCATAACTACGGGAAGCAAAAGAAGTTTGTTCCATTTCATAATTATTTCGACTAGTCGTGTTCTTGCCGAAACACTCATGATTGTCTTGTTGATAAAGAAACGCTAGTTTTTCAGAGGTCCCAACTGGGTGTCAAGTTATGTTTTTGGTGAAAGGGCATATTCAGGATGGCAGGTATCTTCAGTGGCCACAAGATGGCACCACAAACCCAAAACTCGATTTTCTTGACTAATCGTGTTTTTGCCAGAAACCCCTCAAATGTAATTTGGTGTTTATGAAACAGATGATAATATCATATGAAATTATTGTTTCCAAACTGTTTTCTTTCTGTGGTAGACAAAAATACCACTCTTCCCCCTTTTTTAAAGAGGTTATGGTCCCTGTCGTCGTAGTATCGGTCTTCACGCTTCGGGGTGCGTGAACAATTCGGAGGAGCTCCCGCTCCTGAACACAAGGGACCGTTTGCGGGCGTGAAAAGCTGCTCGCCGGTCGAGTGGAAATAGTGCATCCAACAATACGGTGCAAAGGATCGATTCTCACGGGATCTGGTCGGAAAAAAATTACGCTTATTGGTAGCGAGCGACCAATCGAATCTCTGTAGGAGAGCTAATTGGCAACAACACAGAAAAAGTAGAATTCAGGAAAACCTGTACTGTGAGACCAAGAAAGTAAAACGTAGTTTGTACAGAAGTTTGTACCTACCGTTTATCGGGTCGCCCAAATAGCACAGTAGAAATGAACGGGTTCTGATGATTTTCTCTTGTTACTACTTCATATAACTTGAATAAAAGTAAACAAGAAAAACTAGCGAATTCTTTTTTTGAAGATTTATCTCTGTCTTGTTTCTCTCTCTTGGCTCTTTGAGCAGCTGTGTTTAATGTTTCAAACGCGCTCTTCTTAACGAAATTAGGAAGGTGCCTTTGAGAGCTTTTACCTCGGACAGTTGGGGGAGAGTGACGGCTGGGACCTCTCCGTCCAGAATTCTTTCATCCGTCTTTAGGAAATGGTGTAACGGGTTTACAAAACATTTTTTTCAGAGGTTTCTGGGAAGCCTAGGGGCGAGCTTTCAAGAATTTTCACAATTAAAATCCTTGGTTTAAATTAACAATTACTTTAATTGAATTTTTAATGTCAAACAAGAAAAAACTGGATGAATATTGTTTGAGCGAAAGCTGGAAAAATCTAACGCAAAAATAATCAGTGTACTGAGGATGAAGGACCAGGGTGCAGAAATTAGCGGAGATAATGAACAAAGAAAATCGTAACTACGAGTATAAGCAATATTAAAGAGTGAGATAATGTACAGAAGGGGAGTATAAACTAGGGATGGGTATCGTACTCGATTTTTTAAAAATTCGATGTTTTTCTTTAAACATCGATGTTTTTCTTCCGATGTTCATCACATTCGACGTTTTCCTTTCTCCCAAAATACCTATAATTACAAACCTATTTACGTTTTAGTATGCAATTGCATTATTTCTTGAATTTAGGATCTAGACATTTAGACCTAGTGATCTAGACAGAAGGGTGATCTGTACAAAGAAGATAATGAACCGTTGTGTCAAGAATTTGCAGAGTTTTTTTCTCATTGCAAACCTGTTCATTGTGTACCCAAGATCCTTCCCTGAAAGACCTGGCAGCGGGAAATATTATTCAACATGGTTTGAAAAGGGAAAAACAAGTTTTGTAAAAAATCCCAATGCTCTAGGTAGTAGGTAGTCGATACCAGTGACCAACATTTTCTTCAGTAGTCGACATGGTTTTGCACTAGTAGTCGACCTACATGTGTTAGAAGTCGACAGTATCACTTGAGTCAGTAGTCGACAGGTTTCGTCATTCCATCGTTTTCGAATTTTACGACATCTAAATAAAATATATTCAACTGTGAATCGGAACTTGAAAATAGATTAATAAGATGTAATAAAGTAGTTATCAGACTTTTTATTTGCAAACAGCTCATTATCAGTCTCAAATTGCAATAAGTACTTAAGTGAAAAGGTATGAAAACTATAGTCGAAAACTCATTGTCAGAAAATTGACATTACAGTTGGGCTTAGGTACCTATTTACATATTTTTTTGACATTTTCATGTCTTTGCTTTGGCACATAAACTGAAACGGGAAAAATTTGTTCCCTTGATTCACCCTTTCCCTCAGATCAGGTCAGAACACAAGCGACCGGCGGGCCATTACGTCAGAGCCTATGACGCACGAGCGTATGACGTACGACGGCTGGCAGGAGGCCAACAAGTACGTCAGAGCCTATGACGCACGAGCGTATGACGTAAGACGGCTGGCAGGAGGCCAACAAGTACGTCAGAGCCTATGACGCACGAGCGTATGACGTAAGACGGCTGGCAGGAGGCCAACAAGTACGTCAGAGCCTATGACGCACGAGCGTATGACGTAAGACGGCTGGCAGGAGGTTAACAAGTACGTCAGAGCCTATGACGCACGAGCGTATGACGTAAGACGGCTGGCAAGAGGCCACTAGTGCGTCAGAGCCTATGACGCACGAGCGTATGACGTAAGACGGCTAGCAGGAGGCTAACTAGTGCGTCAGAGCCTATGACGCACGAGCGTATGACGTAAGACGGCTGGCAGGTGGCCAACAAGTAGGTCAGAGCCTATGACGCACGAGCGTATGACGTAAGACGGCTGGCAGGAGACCAACTAAAGCGTCAGAAGCTATGACGCACGAGCGTCAAGGGGAAGGGGTTCAAAACGAATTTTGGTACGACATGGTATGACTATGGTATGGTATATTATTGTATGTATGATTTAGTATAGTACAGTACGGTATGATAGGAAAGAAATGGTATGAGTACGGTGAGAATATGGTATGGTGCCGATTTGCAACACAGTCTGGTATAGACAGAAGGGTGATCTGCACAAGGAAGATAATAAACCGTTGTGTCAAGAATTTGCAGAGTTTTTTTTATTCGATTTTCTGAATCTACGTATCTTGAAACGTAAACCAACAAATTTTGAGGGAGGGTTAAAATTTTTTTTTCTTTGGGCGATTCCAATGGTTCATTATCGAAGATAATAAACCAAAATAAGAAATTTTCTTATTTTACGTGGCACTTTTGCCTTTTCGTCGGTTGGTGGTAAAAATGATCAAGTGCACTTTTTTTTACAAAATGAGGTTTTTGCTTATCAAGACACTACAGTTACTGTATTATCTAGTATGTACCTATCTAGTACCTACTGTAGGTCTCCAGTTATAATAATATTATGTAGGTATACCTTGATACAATAAAATTATTATATAAATAATAAAATTATTAAATAAAGTTGTTTCATGCAATTCCAACAACTTTGTGATATTCATTAACTGCAGGGTTTTGAAAAGTTGTTTCTGGTAAACATGATCAAATGTTTCATTGGAGATTGAGAAACTGTCCAATAGATCTTTATTGATATTTTGGTGACTGTACTTTGGGGAACACCATAAAATGGTTCTAGACCTAAAAATTATTATTTATTACATAGTTCTAATTTAGTTAAAAAAAAATGATTAGGTAATTCGAAAGTTTTCCCAAAAATACCTTACCTACTGCAGGTTCTAATTTACAAAACTAAATTAAACATGATCATAACTCGAGTCAACCATGACTGATCAAGGGTTTTTCCACATTTTAGAGGAGAGCCTGCCAAAGTTTTCAGCTAGATTAGTAAGAAAGTGTGGATTGCTAACCTAATATTTGTTCAAACCCAAATGTTTGTCATGTACTGAACTCTGAAATACCATTCCTGTATTTATAGTCGCTAACTTAGTAGAATTAGTTCTGCCTAGTAAACTACCTAGTACCTACTATCATCCTTCGTAATAATGGAAATCCCCGTATTCATTCCGAATCACACTGCCCGGTTACGGACGCTATTAAATACCGATATCACGGACACCCCGAAACGGGCGATTAAATTCAAATCTGATGAAACGCTGGAAGAAGTGGAATCCGCCGGGAACGAGGCCAAACCAAAGGAAAAATATTTTAAAAAAAACTTGGGCACGTTGTTACAGAGCGGTCGGCAAACTGAAGTTTCTTCGCTGCCTACTCCATCAGCACCACTACTAACGCAGGCAAATTAGCGCTCTAGCTTCCAAAAATTGCTCGAGAGCTGGAAATCGTTTTAATTCCTCTCAGGGTCCTGAATAACGGGTATATGAGTTTTCTGACGGTTTCTAGGTTGTGTTTTAGATTTGAGAGCCTAAAAACTGCGAGATTGCCACACTTTTATCAGTTTTTCGCGTATAAGTGCAATCTTACCGAAAATGTCACTCAATTATAAAGAGCATTCAATTCCGCGTCGAATATCGTTTAAAACATTGAAATCGGTCCAGCGGTTCACAGAATTGAAACTGTTCACCGTGGGGGAGGACGGAGATTCAATGGTTCTGCTGACTGACCAAATATTAGTTAACCCCGAAAATCAATCCTTGAAAATAGTATAAATTTGAAATTTAAAGGTGAATAATTGCAGGAAACTTAACATTTTCTCAAGTGCAGAGATTCGAATGGTAAACCTAAAAAGGTTTATTTAGGGCCGAATTTCCGTTAAGGCAGCCGAACGCAGAAAACTTCGTCTGGACTCAAAACTTTTCACTTTCTACCATTTTTCCAGTAAAATTAAATGTAATGAACTCAGTTCAAACTCAAAATCATTTTGGTACGAACTGATCAATTAACTGTTGTTGTAATTATAATGATGTAATAATTTTTACAGTTCACAAGTAAAAACTCGCCTATCTTTGGCGAGCGATAGTGACTGATACGTTCTATCGATTCAAATTTTTCAAATGCCATTCGACGTGAAATTTGATGTTCTTTAAAAAATAATGGATTAAAATGTTTTGTAGGATGCGACTTCTCCGAGTTATACGTGGCAAACTGAAAAAAGTGCGGCAATTTTGAGAGAATGAACTAGCTGTTGGTATATACTTTCGTAGAGATTGATGATGTACTCTGGTTGGAATATTGGCGCTGCGACCACTGAGCCAGTTATTAGTTGATTCAAATAATTCGTGATCTTTTGGTGTAGAATTTCCCGTGTTAAGTTTTCGTATCCTCGAAAAGAAGGTGATCTCGGATTTTTGTGGGATTGGTGATTTGGAAAGGCTCATTTCATGTATTGATACTTCTTGGTCGCAAATGGGTGCTTGGTGCTAAAATATTGTGGTCTCGGTCAATAATTAGAATTATTATAAACTATTTAGAACGTAATTCCCACAGTTTGAGCCGTACACAATTAGTGGCCCTTGCCGCCGCTACCACAATGCACAATAAGCTCTTTGTTACGGTAAGACAGGGTGTGTGGTAAATACTGATTCGGATCATTAATACCAACAGTACGCTACACTACCTCTTTAACAACCTCTCGTTGTTATACCCAAACCGCCCTATCCCACGTGACGTGCTCTGATTGGCTCTATGTAAACTGCTCTCATGGCAGATTGATAGAACTCCCCCGTTCGGTAGGAAAATACGAAACCTTATCTTCATTAGATGCGACAAACCTTGTAACAAGGCAATGGGAGCAGTAAATCACTCGTTGAAGTCTACAGACACCAGAACTCAGTGATTAACGCATTTAACTATCAGAACGTTTAACTTTACGATTGATCAAGGGATTTCGGAGGGCTTTCTAGGTACGTATAAAGTGGTCTAACGTATAGAAGTTGAACCTACAGGACAAGGAAAGCTGAAATGGTAACTACATAATTGATACGTACTTTTTGGCATCATTGAGTGCCGGCATGGGGTGGAGGGGGGGGGGGGTGGCTTTGCAGGGCGGTGAATCGATCTTTTTACAATGAACAAATCAGTAAACTGTACATGCAGGTACATGGTTTGTCTCATTTTCTCCCTGTGAAACAAATTACAGTTTCATGCATGTGTAAGGCTCAAAAAAAGGGCGAAAATGTAGTGATTTTTTGGCTATTAGGTACTCCGGAAGCACAGGTCTTTGGAAGCTACTTTTCTGGTTTCTTACAATCCCTTCTGGTCTGATCACCATATAAACAATTCAAATTACCAGACATTTGGCAAGCACGAATGCACATCTTGACGGGACTATTAAACGTAGTAACCCTAATGAAGGTTCTGGTAACTCCAATCAAGGTTTTGACGTACCCGCGTAGAATTCACGTTGACGCAAATACCCGAGTATCGGTCGTAATCAAGTTGGTTGAGTGACTTCACCCTGCGCATGCGTTGAACCAATTTCCAAACTCGGTACGACCGTGTAATTGTGTTACTAAATCGTACAGAAAAACGATCCTGCATCTCCACCGTCAGCATCGAAACTCTTTTTCGATTGTTTCTTTCCACTCTCAAATGAACTCACTCGTGGTTCCTGCTCCAGCCAGGCTCAAGCTCGAGGGGCCCTTGTTACGGCAGTTAATTACCTAACTGCTAATCGCAATCAACTTCGCTTTGTTCTTCGGCTGTACTTTCCCACTCAAGCTCAACAAGGCATCACTCACTTTCTACGTTCCTTAATTTATACAGTAGCACACATTGCTGTACGTGCACGCTCAAACACGTAGTGTCGTCCATTCCCCTGCATCTTGTGAAACCGAATTCAAAATCAATAAGGAAATTGTAGAGTGGTTCGTAAGCTGTCCAATTTTCTTCGGTCAATAATGTGTTCAGGATGCAGGGGGTTACGACTTGTGTTCGTACCATCAACAGCAAATGTAATATTTTTGCTGAGGTTGCAACTTTGAAGAGAAGTCTATGGAATTGATTCACATTTGATTCACATTTGTACGATTTGGATGGAGCGTGCCCAGTCTCTCGTAGAATTTAGGTTATGTGTGGTTGCGGTTGGAGGGGCTGGCCTGTACCAAATCCTTGTTGATGGGTAAGGAAACAAGGAGGTATGGAATTGTTTCCAATCGCATCTAAGGACTTATGCAAACTTAACTTTTAAGTCTGTGTGTGGGAAACATGGTGGTGATACTATTCTTTGTGGTATGTAAGTTGCATCCCTAGCTTTCTCGTCTACTATGACATTTCCTTATATACCTCTGTGCCCTCGAATCCAGATTAGATGTGGAGTTCTTCGTTATGACCGCCTCAAGTTATGTACTTAAGCCGTGAGAAGTGAGAAGTGAATCTATTTTGTGACTATACTTTGGGAATCTGTTAGCAATACCACCCTCTTACAGGACTGTCACAGGTCTTGTGCTACTAGTGCACAGGAATAGATCGAGGCTTGATTCCATAGGCGGAAATTTCTAGTTGTTGGAGCTATCATAAAAAGCACAATACCTTTTTCTTTTTCCCTTAAGGTTTTGTCGTTTCGAAAAGAAATGTGACTGCGATTCATAAATAACCAACACTAACGCGAAACAAAACGAAAATTCCAACTCTTCTTACCTTCGCCCACACAAAATAAAATATTTTAAGAGCGATATTAACGGACCACCGGCCGCCGTAACTAACGGAGCATAAAAGGTTTCAAGACACCCTCAGGGGGATAAGGAGGCAAAAGGCGAAAAAAGGAGGAATTTTTCACGACTAAGCACAACATCCTCTTCACGTTAAAGTAGGATTTTCACAGTTTTAGCGCTTCAGAACGGTTTAAAATCTCAAGAACGAAGCGAATCGTTTTTATTTTCATATATTCAGACGAAAAAAAATTTTTTTTCTAAACTAACTTGATATAAACTAGCCAAAACACACTTTTTAAAAGGTAACGGTATACTCCTAATCGAAGAAGGTTTCGTAAAAGCTAAATCTTTGGACATGGGTATTTAAAACCGCTTACATAAATACTCACCCATTTCCAACATGGAGAGTAAGCGTGTGAGAAAGCGAATCATAATATAGTAGTAAGTACATCAATAGAAATTACAATTTATATTCTAATATCAGGGTCGTAGCGTCAGGGGAAGCACAGGAAGCGGCGCTTCCCCACAAGAAATGACGAACGTTCGCTGCGTTCGCTATGGCGATACTCCGGCACTGCGTAGCATGGGACTGGGTGGGATGCGGTCTGTTTACATCGCACTTATCTCGTCATATTTTAAAATTAATGGGTGTGAAGTCAATGCACGGGTTCCGAGAAAAACTGAAGTAGAAAGAGCAGAAATATTACAAAGAAACGGTACAGTAAAAAGCTTTGTACAATTAAAACATAGCATTTAAAAACAACAATGCAATCTACCTATGTTAAATGAGCTTCTTTTCTAAGTCCCCTCTGCTTTTTCTTAATATCTTTAGTCTTCTCATTCCATCTTTTACAGATGAAGTGCATTCGCATAATGAAAAAGAACTTTATGATGGCTTTTGTCAATTCTCGCTTATGTTCTTCACAGCCAACTAAAGGAGTTCCTTTGGCCTCTTGGATATTTTCCACTGTTAAAAACAGTACATTTTCTTCCAACTCGTTATTGTTTGCTGTATTCACTATTTGTTTCTCCAGGTATCGAAGAAGCTGCACAGTTTCAACAGAGGGGAATGTCAGGTAGCCCCTTGATTTTAACTTTATCAATAAATTGTCATCTGTTGCTTTTTCAGGGTCCAGCAACTTCAGTTGTTTCTCACATTCGGCACAGCTCTTTGTGAATTTTAGAGATTTTCGTGCTGTGTACCCTGCCACATACACTAAAGCAAACTCGTCAATATAATTGTGGTCTGAGGCTATTATATTAGCAATGTTAACTATTTCGTTATAGTCTTCTCCTGCAATTTGAAAATAAATTAATGCAAGACTTGTAAGTATATGAGTTCCAGGGATTGTTACTCATGATACTAATAAGTATTTGGACTAGAAAACATACTTCAACCAGGGAAGTCGTGTCGTTTGGTGTCCTCAAATTACAAGATTTAATTTCACAGGAGATAAATACTCAACGTCCAACACAACAAAAAACACAGAGGAATTTTGCTGAGTAACCTACTCATTAAATACTTAAATATAAAACGCTACTTGAGCACTTGTTGCAGTAATATATATTCACAGTGCCTTTCAAAGACAGCAGATATTGTCTGTACAGATCTCCTGCTCGAGCTTCCATTCAAAATGAAACATAATGTGGAAGCACAAAGATATATGCCACGGAGACCTACCTCATCAGGTGCTTGAAAAAAGTGCAGCTTAGGCAGCTTATTGTACTCAAAATACTTCCTTTGCCCCAAGGATCCACCCTGACACTTAGGCACAAAGCAGTACGGCATATTGTGATGAATAAAACAATACAGCACTAACACAATACAATCAGGAGTGCTCTTTCCCTATGCTTGCCTATGGTGGCCTGCGCCGGCAATCGCCATAGCGAATGACGCGCCACCTGGCGGCCGCTCGGCAAAGCTCTACGCCCGGACGGGTTTGGTAGTCTCGGCGAGCGCGCGGCCGCGTCTCCAGGTATTATAGACTCCTTGGTTGAGGCCAAAGGGGCAAGCGCTAAAATCTAACGCGGGCCCCATGACGTCATCCTACAGCGTGTGTGTTTGTCTGTGTGTATTCTATCGCGCGTGCGTGAGTATTTCTCCTGACTGTTATGATAAGCTGCTGCTGCCAAACGCGGGAGACATGGAAGAAAGGTTCTTCTATAATCCATCGATATGGATCCTATTTCAGAACTCACGTTGTTATCAGATAGATTCTATTCTTACAGTATGGACACTTGTTTTTTATCGGATTGTTTGTTGTTTGCTGTTGTTTGATTGTTCGTAGTTTTTAATTGATCGTTTAGTTTTTACATACTTAAACAGTTGACGAACAGTTATGTACTGTTCAATAGTTTGGTTCGCAACATTTTAGCGAAAAACTCGACATAATTAAAGCCGGCTGTTTGAACTCCGAGGCCTCAAGGGAGTTGTCAAGGAATCTGAGCGTGAGTACACTTGAAATTGTTGACAATTATCTTGATTCAACCTATAAGAGATTTGACTCAATAAGGCTGAACAATTAACTAACCATCCAATACAAAGAGGAGTTCGGTGGAAATTCATGAACTGGCTTTGTATCTCGCTGAAATGCCATGGATTTTACCTGAAGTTTTTCGATTAGCGAAACTCATTTTTTACTATTTCAAGTACCTACCTACTGCGTCTGTAGAGCGCTCATTTGCAGCTCTGAAACGCATTAAGTAAAACATATTTGAGATCCACAACAAACATCTCTCTTAATATCTCTCTTCTACGTACAATGATCTCGTTCGTTATCGATAAGTTCCGCGGAAAAAAAAATCAGCGAATTAACCTCATTTTCGTCTCATTAGTCGTCTCTAGTCATTATTTTTATTCCAATTATTTTCTCAATTTTTGCGCACCTTTACAGGTGTTTAACCTTGCTCGCCTGTGTATTCTTATGCTTTTGCTCAGTCTATCTAGATGAGGATGCTCCAAGTGTATGTTTTGGTTTATTTCCACTTCTTGCTATTTCCTATTTTTATAGAATAGTCAGTCCGGTTGGTTGGTAGGGGAGGACTGGGGGGACTTAACTGGAGTCGCCATCCTGTTGGCAAGTCCTGTTCGCAAGGGAATTTTATAAATTAGCTCTATTTAAAAAACTAATTTTAGAAAATAGGTAAAATTTACCTATTTAGCTGTTTGTTCAAAGGAATTGTATGATATTATTTAATAATATCATACAATTCCTTTGAACAAACAGCTTGCTTAGAACTGCTTCGCCCTTTCCTTTTTAGGATGAGAGAGTTGCGGGGGGAGGGGGGAGGGGGTGAATTGAGTGCGGTACCTCTATGTCCAGAACCACGCTGCGCCACTGTCTAATAGATATTCAATGATAATGATTTGTGGTGGGTCCATTTGTTATGGATGGGTTCAGGGAATAATGCCTTACTTGTCACCGATAGGGAGAAAAGTCCTGTTGTATGCAGAGTTATAGGAGCTGTAATGAATGGTTTGCTTAGGTCCCCTTTTCCTGGGGAGGTTAGGCAATTATGCCCACCCAGAGGGTTATCCGGACTGTATTCACACAGCCGGCCACCCACCAAGAGGTTGAATCAAAACCGAAGCAAGCAAACCATTACACTCCCACCTTCAAACAACACCTGGTATGCAGGTTGAGATGGTAGCAGTGGCGTGGTGATGGGAGGGGGGAGGGACCAGGAGTGATTTTTCTTCGAAAAATGAAGTTTTTTCGAGTACGAAAAGTGGGAGATGTGCATCAACGTGAACAATCATTTTAAATACGAGAGTTAAAAACTGGGTGGGCATAGAGAGAATAGAATACCCCTAAGCGGTTGTGGGGGGGGGGGGGTGTACTGAAATTGGTATGGTTTTCTTATGGCCCAAAATCGTATTCTCAATGGGTGGTATTTTTGGATAGCCCTTGAATGATTGTTTGTCAAACAATCATTCAAGGGCTATCCAAAAATCCAAAAACCAATCAAAATACACCCCCCCCCCCCCTATATTTCCGCCAATGACAGTGTTGAACCTCTGGGTTACCACTTTGTACACTAATGTCAATTTTAATTTCATTAATTAGGTACGTTGCCAATCGTTTAGTGCCAATAACTGACTGGATAGGGAAACCGAAATAATATTTCATGATAATATTTTATGATTTTATCATTTATCATAATATTATTATGATAAATGATAAACTTTATCTTAATATCATTTGTCATTTAACGATGCTATCACCCATGTAAAGGGAAAGAAGGTGAACGTTTTTGCGTCAAAAAGGGGTTATAACATATTTGGATGTACCTACCTACAATAAAATGATCGTACAATAATTATTATTTTACGATCGTTTGATTATTCTTCGAGGACCAGCTCAACTTCAACGGAACCCCGACAAATATGGAGAGAGAAACGTCGTTCTCGGTTGAGACTAGTTGAGTACGTGTGGTGTTCATATTGTCATTCGGGTCGCATTTCCTTCTGTGTACCTTCCTAAATATCGTACGATACCACTCCCACACTCGTCACCGCTTCACTTGGTTGTTTATTAACCGCCCAATATCACCCACATTTTGTACATCGTTCTTGTAATAAATTATACATAATATGTACCTACCTCCTGTTTTATCTTGCGAGTAAATTATGATTTGTTTCAGAAGCTTTTTTTTCTCATCATCGTTTTTCGGTGATATATGCATCCTCTTACTATAAATAATATTTTCCTGTTTCAGAACGTGTCATCATGGCACAGCTCTTGCGAGCGGGCGGAATCATTTTTCTACTGCTTCTTCACCATTGCTCCGCTATCACTAACACGCCAAAAGGCCACAGGGGGATATTCTCGAAACGAAACGGTCCGCCAGCTGTTGTTAATGGTAACAAAATTACTCTGAAAATTTTACATCTCCAACATAGGCCAGGCATATTAGGACTTTCAGAGGAAAGCTTTGCTATATTGATTTTCTCACACTTTATGTTATGTGAGTTATGTTATGGTCGATGAGCAGAAATTTGAAGTTCGCAGGCAAACAATTCGACCTGAAACTTTTTTTTTTCAGGCACTTTTTGACCAACTTTTGTCACTTTCCCCAGTTTTCGGCCTATATTTCGAAAAGAAGCATTTGTTTCGACAAACCCACTCTATACAAAATTAAATTAAACGTAAACGTTATTTATTTCAAGTGTACTGTCCTAACAAAATCGGTTCAGCGGTAAAAATTGTTAATAAAATGTGTGATTCACAGCAAGCGCGATTTAAGCGCAAACGGTGAATTCCACTAAATATGGAGATTGGCCCCTTTAGGGCACGCTCTAGCGGCGATACAGTTAGTCTTACAGAAAAACTGTTAAGCATAAGAAATGTCTAAGTTTTTGTCTATTTTAGATTATATGAGAAAACCCTTTCTTTTTGCAATATAGGCCAAAAACTGGAACAACTGCCAAAATGTTATCAAAACGTGACCAAGAACAAAGTTCGGGGCGAAATTATAGCTGAACTTTCATCTGTGTCCCAATTTATTTCGCTAATATGACTAGATCATAAATACTTTACATTTTTGCAAAAATTACTTGTACCTATACAATACTGCAACAACCTAATGATTTTGTTGACATTCCTAGCTCGTAACACCAAGTTTTGGTTGATATTAACCCTAATCGAACCAAAGTGCCTCTCAAGGCACCACAATGTTTTAACTTATTGAGAAGTTCTACGGACTTTTTATTGCTTTGATGTGGTACCATTCGAAGCTCAAAACTCGTAAACTCGTAATTTCTGTACATTGTGTACTATTCGTGCTTTCTCACCTTGCTATCGGTGAATCCAGCCACTGCGGTTTCAATTACAGTAGTCGTAATTTATTCAATATGTACCAAGAATATATTTTCACGTATGAACATTAATTTTGGACCCTACAGGAACGGTTCTTCAATGATGGTCATTAAGCAGAGCCGTTATCAGGGTCGTTTCGCGTTAGCTGGAACGTAAAATGCGCGGGTAACGTTTGAAATGGTTTATTAACCGTATACGCCTCCTAGTATCAATTTAACGCTCTCTACTTCCCAAGGAAGTTTCCATAAACCACTTGCGGTTTGAAGTGGATCACAACGCTCAGCTTCTTTCTGAGAATTATTTTACCGTAATTGAAAAGGTTGAACCCGACCATCTTTTGGCTAATCTCAATTCTTTATTAGGTTCAGTTAAGGATAAAATTAATAATGTTAAAGCATATTATGCAGGATAAAAGTGGGGTATATAAATTAAGATCTTCTTGGACTCGTTTATTGTGGAACTGGTAGGAAGCTTAGGGAAAGGATTGAGGAACACGAAAAAGATTTTAGGGATAGTAAGGGAGAATCAGCTTTTGCACGTCACTTGAATTATACTCGTATCATAGCTTCAGTTTTGGTCTTGCAGACATGCATTTTATTGAGTTCGCTCGTTTTTGCTAGAAATGAAGCATGTTGGATGTAAGTAGTTGCAAAGTTCGAAATTATTAAGAGTGATAGGTTCAGTAAATCTTTGAATGATGAGTTTTTCTCCATTATTATAATTTTATATAATTGCTTGACTCTACACACACACCCTTTCACTTCTGACAGCCAATCAAAAGCTGTTTCATATCACTTCTTGGCAACCAATCCCGTTAGGCCTTTCACTTTGACGACTTTTTCAAGTACTCTTGTTTTCCTTAACGTTTTCCACTGTTACGTCGCGAGTGATTTATTTCGTATTACCTTAAGGTTTTAGAACGACTTCCAACGTGTCCCAGGTCACTTTGAGGTCCTTTCCTTATTTTAATGGACTACTTATCGTTCTCTGCATGCGATCAAATGTTGTAATAACTAAATTGAGTTGATTAGAGTTTCAAATTCGAGGCTTAAGGGGGAAGTGGACGGGCCCTTAGTGTGATTCTAGGATAAGAGATGGCGTTACTGACGCATCAAAAGAATTTACAGTCTCATTTTGGAACCATCCAATTTATAACAGTTTGGGAGACGCAGTTGCCTTCATACGCCCCTACAAGTTGCTGCAACAATTCAATTAATTTTTATTCAAATTTAAAATAATTTTGTTAATTTTACTTCATTTACTTCATTTTCTCGATATTCGTTCATTTTGAACTTCCAGGAGACAAAGCGGAGGACAAATGCGCCACAAGGTTGGAGTCTGCGCTGTACAACATGAGAACGAACCGGCGGAGTGGAGGGGGGGCGGCGCCTCCAGGCGCTGGCCCCCTCGATCTCAACGGATACGCTCTCCATCAGGCGCTGAGGTCCGCTCCGTATGACATGTACTTGACGGACATGAGAGTCAGAGCACCGGCGAAATGGGCTCGAGTCGATAAATGCAGGTAACGTCGAAAATGGTCGCAATCATCATCAATAACATTGTTTTTAAAACTAACTAACTCAAAAGAGCTGTAGCTCTTCCTCCTCCTTTGTCGAACCGACAGGGATCGGGATCGTTCGATCACCGTCGGCTCTGGCTCTTCTCTCGGAGAGTTGAAACGGGTGGGAGGGGGGGATCGGATCAGCTCGTAACACCGATCCAAGTGATCAACGATCTGAGCGGTGAGCGGGATCGCTGGGATCGTTCAGACTTCAGATCAGAGGTAGCCACTTGGCGAGGGATCTCGTTCGATAGATCAAGAGCTATTCCTCAATCAAATTAGCAATCGATCTCTCAGTTCACTACCAGTGTTGCCAGATTTGGCTAGATATAGCCATTTGGGCTATTTTACGAGAAACATGCGTTACTTTCCTCAGTATTCGAAATGAGTTATGGAAAAGAGCTGATCATTTTGATGATCGATCGATCCTGATCCGATCATTGAGATGAGTCAGAATCAAGTCGAATTGGAAGATATTTGTCAATATTTGTATTACCTAGCATTATATGAAGGAATTTTTGTGAAATTTGACAACCTCTATAACCATTTGTAAAAGTGGCTAATTTAAAAAAAAAATCATAACAATTCTAAATTCTTAAAAAATTTACTTTTGTATTGTAATAAATGATAGATGGATAAGGTGTTGAACAAAAATGATCTATTATTATACGAAAATTTCGTTAAAACTTTTTTGATCTTATTACCTCATTTAGGGATTGAGCATTACATTTAAAACACGATAAATCATAACTCCGAGCATAACTATCGAACAGATAGAGATTAAAGAGCCGATCAGGAAGGTTTGTACTACATTTTTGATGCTGTTTAACCGGTTCCACCCTGTATTGTGTTCAAATCTGCTTGCGTACAAGTCCGCAACACAGTGAGACATTTTCATGTTGTATACATGTTGTGATAAATCACAATCAATCTTGACAGTAGGTACCTAAGAATCATTCTCGCGTGTACATTCTTCTTCATCTGGAAAGAATTAAGATTACCACATTTGATGTTAGTAAACAATTAGGAAAATGTAATTGAGGGGGAAATTAACAGCGTGAGATGTGTACGTTTTTCTCATAAATCAACAGCTCTCCAAAAAGTGGTGAACGATTTCTGTACGATGAGAAATGGCGAAGGTAAACTTCCGCAGCAACGCACTGTTTGTACGCAAAAATCGTCAGAAAATGGTGTGTCAGGCGGTTTGGAGTAAAAACATTAATGTCTTGATAAATTATTGGAACGTGGTAATGTGGTTGGCGCTATAACGTCTCAGAACACATCCACGAACATGTACACTGCAATCTACACTACTCGTACATACAAACACACGTATCCCTCTCATCAACTTTAGTGGTTGACCTTATTTCTCATGCCTTATTTCCACCTTCGCACGGTTTACTTTGACTCCATGCTGTGTAATAATCAATTCTAGATTCTCCCTGTCTCCGTCTGTAATACCGATTGAAAATAAACTCAATGCGTTTGTACGTTTGTTCTAACGTTTCCCGGCTAATCCTGCTTTGACCACTCAACTTAACTTTGACAAGTCTCCTACAATAACACCGAGAGGCCGAGTTTGAACGACCGGATGCTCCACATTTGCATAAGTGTTGAATTCAATTTAACGTAAACCCCATCAAAATACACCTAGTACTTACTTACCTAGTACCTACTTACTTCAAACATCAATATAATGTATTATAAATTACAACAATTCTTTGATTAAAAAAAGGGTAGAATCTCATAAAGTGAGACTTCGGAGGTGATCAAATCGTGTAGAAGTCATTTGGTTTTAAAGTTCTTTTCAAATTGAAATTGTGTTCCAAGAACTTCAAAAACGGATTGTGTTGAGAGGACATTTTTGGAAGAAAATTGATATCTTCTCGAAAACTTGTAAGAACTGCCGAGAATAATCACTCACTTGTTGTGATACGGTTCAAACTGTATGAGAAGGATTAGGAGCTTAGGAGCGAAAGAATGAAATCGTTTCGTATCACGAGGGGGAATAGAAAAATAGTAGATTCGGTCGGTTTTAAATGAAAATTAGTTCAGTTAAAAAAAATCCAGTTTTTATTTATTCATTTAGTGTCTAAAATGAAAAAAAAAAAAAATTAAAAATGTAAAAACGGCACACGAGAAGTAATTGCTAATTGTAATCTGCAACTGGAGGTCATGAGAGGCGTTGTTACCTCACAGACCAAAATTTCCTTACACCATGGTTCAACTGTACGTATTCAAAATACTACAGCTCCCCCTACTAGATTTATAAAATATACTTAATTCAGATAGGAACAAAGTAAGTTACTGTGAGAGGTTACACTTCTCACCTATCTGAATTATATCCTGAACAGTTGACGAAATACTGTTTTTCTTTTTTTTTTTCAAAGCTACCACACAACATTAAACATTTAACACTTGTCAGACGGCATATCGTATTCACGCCGCCTGACTTTCCTCGAACAAGAGATTCTTCCCGCCGCTCGGGAAACCTAACACCGAAAAAGGAAGGTGCACATCGACAGTTCCCACCGAAGAAATTGCAGCAGGGTATGGTAGCGGAAAACCGCCAAGTTGCCAAAACACAGTCCGCGCGTGCAACCCCCACCGAAGCTGATGATGACGCCCCAAGATGATTCGGATTGGAGATTGACGATCCCCTCTCCAAGTAATAATCAGAGGAAATTGGCTGATTGGATCCCCGCAAAAGGCGGGGGAAAGAACAAAACCGTCTGGAAACCCAGGAATCAGGGTTGTGTTCCTGAGGCCACTGTGCGTACCATCTTGCACTTGATCTCCGCTGGACGAGCCCATCAGTCCCCCAAGAAATCAGCCGAGGACCAACCGCAGCGGAGGAAGAGGTCAGCACCCCGCTGGCTACTTGAGTTCCGAGGAGACTTGCTGCCCAGGCGCCCAAGGGAGGTAGCTGCTCCCTGCTTCGCGCCTGAAACTTCCCAAGTCCGGGGTGGACCGCCCTCGTCAAGAGAGTATAAGGTTAGTCGGTACCCGTCAAATTCGTCACGCGGTAATATCGGGTCGGGAAAAGTGTTATCAGGAGGCCTAGGTAGGACTAGAATACGGGAACAATCAACTAGAAACCCTAAGTTAGCAGATAAGCTAGAAACTTAAGTTCACTAAAATTCATTTGCTTATATCATTGTATTTCAACCCATTCGTCAAATATCCTTACATTTCACCTTCACTGTCCAACTGCACAAATTCAATAATAAAATACCACTATTGCATAAATAGGAACCGTTTTGGCCTTAAGGCCCCTTTTCCCCGTTCTTCTAGTCAATCCTGTCCCGTTATTGCCGCCCCCGTTTTGGAGGGTTTTCCAGACGCCGCCCTGGGACAACTCGATCTGGAGGCCGTGGCCCCCAGTGTCTAGTCCCCACTGCAGCAGCAGGGGGAAAACCTAACGAAGCCACCAGGCTTCACAAAGTGGTGGAGGCGACACGGGCCTCACAAAGTGGTGGAGGCGACACGGGAGCCACAAAGTGGTGGAGGCGCCTTCCCTAAGAGGACGTCCCCAGAAAAGACCTAGAAAATAGTGGCGGTGGTACGATCGATAAAATCGACGTCCCCAAAAATTTATCAGATAAAATAGTCCACCCTGATAATAGGCACAAATTGGAGAAAAGACCTAGAAAATAGTGGCGGTGGTACAATCGATCAAATCGAAGTCCCCAAAAATTTATTAGATAAAAAATTCCACTCTAATAATAGGCACAGGGAGGAGAAAAGACCTAAAAAATAGTGGCGGTGGTACAATCGATCATATCGAAGTCCCCAAAAATTTATTAGATAAAAAATTCCACTCTAATAATAGGCACAGGTAGGAGAAAAGACCTAGAAAATAGTGGCGGTGGTACAATCGATCATATCGAAGTCCCCAAAAATTTATTAGATAAAAAATTCCACTCTAATAATAGGCACAGGTAGGAGAAAAGACCTAGAAAATAGTGGCGGTGGTACAATCGATCATATCGAAGTCCCCAAAAATTTATTAGATAAAAAATTCCACTCTAATAATAGGCACAGGTAGGAGAAAAGACCTAAAAAATAGTGGCGGTGGCACGATCGATCAAATCGACGTCCCCAAAAATTTATTAGATAAAATAGTCCACTCTAATAATAGGCACAGTTCGACGAAACGCCGCGCACGGTAGGTGCAGGAATTGTGGAATAGTAGGAAGTTTCATCAGAAGAAATAATAGGATCGATATAGGTTCGTACCGAATAATTGGGTAATACTTAGGTTTGGGCTAAATATGCTAAATTAAATTAAAATTTTGTGCATTATTTACATATCTATACAGCGTATTTTACTACCTAACAAACACAGGTACACACCATATACAGTTGTACACCATTTATACAGACCATATATAACCATTTATACCATTTGTACCATTTATAACCTATATATTTGTGGTTGTCGTTGAAAAACACATTTACACCTTGTGTCACACACATACACACGAATACGTAAAATAACTCACCAGCGGACTCACAAGAGAAATCCACATTCGAAATTACGTATAAAGTCAAGAATATTCATAACTCACTGCATAAAATATTGTGTTGACATAAAATAAAATATCAAGGGGCCAACTTGGCATAAAATACCGCGGAATAATGAAAAATGCTACAAAAAGATCACGACAGCCCGAAACTATACGTCGTTCAATTTATATCACATAAATTAGACCAGACAACAGGACCCAGGAGCGCGACGGAGATAGAACTAATAGCGTTAACGAACAGTCTACACAAATGTCACCATTATTTGGTCGAACGCCCTGTGATAGCGTACACAGACCATCTATCACTAAAATATCTAAGGAGCTTCGACCAAAAAAAAAAAAAATCCACCAACCATACAAAAAGAAAGCAAATAACATACGAAGAAGGAGATCTGGTACTGATCAAACAATCTTGCTTTAACCAACAGGCGCACAAATTGGATAAAAAATATCAAGGCCCATTCGAAATTATAGCACGCACGGGGGAAAACAATTACCGAATTTCAGTGCCATACCGCGGTGGCACGAAACAGAGGAATTATCACACATCCCAATTGAAACCATACACAGAACGTCCAGCGATCTTAGCGGACACGGCGATCCCACAGAAAATATGAGAATAACTGCACGAATGAATCACGGCTGACGAGCCACGTACGAAAGAATGAATGAACGCGAACAAACGAATGAATATGAATATTGAGCAAGTGAACGGATATTGAGCAAATGAACGAACGCGAACGAACGAATGAAGTATGAATTTTGAGCGAATGCATGAAAGCGAACAAACGAATGAAGTACGAATATTGAGATGGAATGAATAGGGACGACGGAGCCATCAGAACCAAGGGACCACAAAACAAGCTAAGAAACCCCAACTACATTCAAAAAACGTGCATACGAAGGAACCTACTAAAGTGCGCCGAGACTGGAGAAAAAGGGGGGAAAAATAATAAAAAATAAACACGCTACAGAAACCAGTACCTACAAAACGCAGAGAAATTCAATAGACGAAGAACAGCGCTCGAGGATAGGGTAGAATCGATATCGAACCAAAAAACACAAAAAAAAAGAAAAAGAAGAAAGAAAAAAAAAAGATGATGAAAAACAGAGAAATAAAAGGAAAATAGAAACGAAGAGCAATAAAGAGAAACAAAGAATAATCAAGAGATATAATGTAAAGATGAAAAAAAAAAAAAAAAAAAAAAAGAATAATGAAATAGATATATAAAGAAAAATATAAAAAGAGAGATAATAGGAAAATATAAATAAAGAGAAATAATAAAAAAGAGAACTAAAAGAAATAGAAATAAAGATAAAAAAGAGAAACGGAATAAAGAGAAGAAAAAAAAAGATAATTAATAAAAGGGGAATACAAGAAATAGAAATGGAGAGAAATGAAAAAAAAGAGATATGAAGAACAAATTAGAAATGAAATAAAGAGAAAAAAGAGAAATAATAAAAAGAAACAAGAAATAAAGAGAAATAATAAAAAGGAAAATAAAGAGAAATAAAAGAAAGAGAAATAAAGGAAAAAAAAGAGAAATGAAATAAAGAGAAAAAAAATATAATTAATAAAAGGGAAATAAAGAGAAATAACAGAAAGAGAAATAAAAAAAAAGAGAGAATTGACGGTAAATGAAAAAAGACAAATAAGAGAAAAGAAAGAGGAATATAAAATAAAGTGCAAATAAAATATACCAGAGGAAAATAAAAATCGAAAAAAAACTTTGAAAAAAAAAAAAAAAAAAAAAAAAAAAAAAAACGAGAAGAAACTATTAACACGGAAGTGTTATTGCAACATACGGAAGTCACCGACCTAGTGACGTTTCGACGAGTACATGAATAAATAAGTTAACCTAAAATAGAAATAAATAAAAAACGCGACGAGTGTATAAATAAATAAGTTAGCCTAAAATAGAAATAAATAAACAAACTGAAACACAACGCATCGGGAATGGATTCGATCGACAATGACTACATCAGATTCTAAGAAAACGTTGAACGGCATAGTCACATCAGAAACGAGTAAACAATGAACGAAAATATAGCTACTTACAGATGACGGAGGGGTCGAGAACATATCCGCACTGGTATACATCACCATTTCACTCACAAAGATTAGGCACCTAGGCGCGCGAAACGGCGAAGAGGAACTCGCGACGCAGCCGAATGACCCAAATCGAAAAAAAAAAAACGAAAGCACGGAGAAAAACCACCCCATCGACCATAGTGCACACCAGCTTGAATACATCGGCCTCCATGACCCCAAATCCGGTACTACAGGTACTGAGTCAAAACACAAGAGACACACGGGAACACACCGAAGGAGCACATCGAAAAAACACGGGCCGCGACCGAAATTACACTGAGGTCACACTTCAGCAAAAGTATCTACATACGGAGGGGAGACTTATGACCAATCAACGTAGGGAAAAACCCCCACTCTATAAAGGGTCAAGATAGTGGAAGGAAAAGAGAAATGCAATTGAACAAAACGCATCAAGTGATATGGCAAACGGTAGACCACATTTTGCTGACGGAAAAAGCTCACAGGCGACTCATGCACAAGGGACAGAGATAACGGCCAAGAAAGACTGACACACTTGAAACGAACGACACGTGAAGAATCAAACACAAGTCTCGACTACGATACCATAGAGCCCGTTCAAAGAAATGAACGACACATCTAATCCAAGACCGACGTCTCCGCTTGTTACAGGGAGACGCAAGCAAAACATAGTCGGAGAACTGCAAAAATTCCTGTTTGGCACTATGGCAGAGAGTGACTCCACACACATCAATGAAACGTTCGAAAAATTGACTAGGAACCAAAACCGCGTGTTGAAACATGAAAAAGACATAATTGCATACGTAAACACAACCATGCATGCGATGTTACGAGACTCACGCAAAGTTTACGCACAGTTATTGGATAACCAGGACACAACCATACGTCGGATGCAAGTAGAACTACACACAGCCGAAATTACATCATACGTAAACAGCCTTTACTACGACCTAATGATAACACTACAGATGGTTAGACAGGACAACGATATATTCTTCGGCTACTTCAATTTTGCAAAGATACACAGCCTAGGCGAAAATTTAATCAAATCACGAGACATCAAGCCACAAATAGAACACGTTTGGGAAGCGCTAAATGACAATCTCTGCTTACCATATCTACAACATAACTACACGGACTCTGAAATCATGAAATTTCTCAGATTGGGGCAAGTCAAATACATCCAAGCACACCACGGCATCTACATTCAACTCGAATTGCCAATCATAGCACGCGAGTCCACATTGCACTTAATCGAATACATACCAATTGCACACGCCGACCAAGACGACATATTTCAATACGCTAAACCCGAACATGATGCATACGTCCGTCGGAACACAGGAAATCAATTCACATACCTAGGAATATCTGACACTCATGTCCAAAAACAATGCTTACGCACACATGAACAACATTACATATGCCACATGCATCTAGATTACAACTACTTCACAACAAACGATCCTCTTACGAACGATTCACGTATAGGATTTTTCAAACTCGACAATCCCTACATTCATGAAATCCTGCAGACACCGACAGCATTCTTCCTATACGCTCAACAAAAAAAAACTCGACAATCACGGTGCACACCGACAACACGCTGAAAAACAATACAAACCAGTGGAACCTACAGTGTAACTTGCACGAACGACTGGCAATTAAGGGGGTACAATACAATCAATGGGGTAGAATCCATTTCTAGAATAGGTAGAATAGATGATCTCCAAGATGATCTTGATTCATTGTACAACTGGACCAAATTGAATGATCTCTCTCTTAACCTAGAGAAATGTAATATTTTGAGAATTTCTCACTCCAAATCCCCTTTAAATTTCCACTATTCCATAAACGGCCACATCCTCACATCTGTTGATTCAACTAAAGACCTTGGTATTTTCATGACCAATTCATTCAGTTTTCTCTTCATATGGAAACCATAATATCAAAGGCAAATAGAATGCTTGGATTCGTGAGCAGGAACTCTAAGCACTTTACCGCGGAAACACTGAAAATTCTTTGCTGCGCCTTTGTCCGTTCAGGCCTGGAATATGGTTCATTAATTTGGAACCCACATCACAAAACATAAATTGATCGCTTTGACAGAATCCAGCGCAGATTCCTTAGAGTGGTTGCTTATAAAAGACGAATCCCCGTTGCGGATCTAAATTATGTTGATCTTTCAGCATCAATTAACATAGAATCTCTGGAAAATCGCCGCTTAAAAAGCGATCTTATTTTTTTATATAAACTAATGAACAATCTTACTGATTCTCCAGATCTAGTGTCAAAAGTGAATTTTCATGCACCACTTAAAGTAACCCGAACCATAAGACCCTTCACCCTAGAATGTCATCGAACTGATTACGGCAAACTTTCTCCGATCAATAGACTGATGTACAACGCAAATTCTCATCCGTCACTTGATATCTTTGGCTCTAGCCTTTCAGGGTTCAAGTCACAATTGGACAAATTAACCTTCTTTTCCTAATACTCGACTACACTTTGAATTGGTAAACTAATAAAATGTTATGCTGTATTATTTGTACGTACATCTATAATTTTCTTCTTGCGGCCTTACATATTTTATCTTCATTATTATCACTAAGTTTTAGTGCAGATTGTACTAAATCTATTTTTCATGAATGTAAAACCTGTAAACTGGGTGTTTCCCGTAATAAACGTTTATTATTATAGCATAGACTAGGTATATTAGAGTAGAACGAGTATAATCGTTTTTACACATACACAATCGTAACATATTAAATGTATACACATATTTAACATGGACAAATTGTTTTCATTGATCAACCAATACATGTATTAATCTACAAAATATATGAAGGGACAGAAAAGGACTAATGGGAAATGTAGTAATGAAATATGATTAATGGAATTTATGCAATCGTAGTAGACTAATGAATCATAATAAACTATGAAACAGTTAAAAACGTAATATATTAAATGCATATAAATAATATTTATATTATGTAACATGGACAATTGTTTTCCCTGCTCTGTCAATATAGTATAATATATTATATCACTAGGTTTCTATACGTGTATGATAAACCTTGACCATTATTTCCAACAAACAGATAATATCTGTTGTATATTATACAACATAGAACACATGGGTGTACAACGTTGTCTATAAAATAGTAACTTGTAAATTGAAATACTCTCCACCAACTTGGGGTCAAGCTTCATTCTGCACACCTTATGGCATACGGCATGTCTCATACTGGTAAAACTAGTTAATTTGAAATAACCTTGTTAAATTGCTCTTAATCAAAAATGATGTAACCTAGCCACTCGGCATACATTTTTAAAGACCTCCATAAGTCCTCCAAAAGTGCGACATTCGAAAAGTACACACCGCGAAACGCGCGCGCAAGGGAAATCGACCAAACTCCACATGCTGTCTCCCAAATTTTGCGCCGAAATTTGGCAACTCCGACGCAAAATTTCAAATTTGGAGGGGGACCTGTCAGACGGCATATCGTATTCACGCCGCCTGACTTTCCTCGAACAAGAGATTCTTCCCGCCGCTCGGGAAACCTAACACCGAAAAAGGAAGATGCACATCGACAGTTCCCACCGAAGAAATTGCAGCAGGGTATGGTAGCGGAAAACCGCCAAGTTGCCAAAACACAGTCCGCGCGTGCAACCCCCACCGAAGCTGATGATGACGCCCCAAGATGATTCGGATTGGAGATTGACGATCCCCTCTCCAAGTAATAATCAGAGGAAATTGGCTGATTGGATCCCCGCAAAAGGCGGGGGAAAGAACAAAACCGTCTGGAAACCCAGGAATCAGGGTTGTGTTCCTGAGGCCACTGTGCGTACCATCTTGCACTTGATCTCCGCTGGACGAGCCCATCAGTCCCCCAAGAAATCAGCCGAGGACCAACCGCAGCGGAGGAAGAGGTCAGCACCCCGCTGGCTACTTGAGTTCCGAGGAGACTTGCTGCCCAGGCGCCCAAGGGAGGTAGCTGCTCCCTGCTTCGCGCCTGAAACTTCCCAAGTCCGGGGTGGACCGCCCTCGTCAAGAGAGTATAAGGTTAGTCGGTACCCGTCAAATTCGTCACGCGGTAATATCGGGTCGGGAAAAGTGTTATCAGGAGGCCTAGGTAGGACTAGAATACGGGAACAATCAACTAGAAACCCTAAGTTAGCAGATAAGCTAGAAACTTAAGTTCACTAAAATTCATTTGCTTATATCATTGTATTTCAACCCATTCGTCAAATATCCTTACATTTCACCTTCACTGTCCAACTGCACAAATTCAATAATAAAATACCACTATTGCATAAATAGGAACCGTTTTGGCCTTAAGGCCCCTTTTCCCCGTTCTTCTAGTCAATCCTGTCCCGTTATTGCCGCCCCCGTTTTGGAGGGTTTTCCAGACGCCGCCCTGGGACAACTCGATCTGGAGGCCGTGGCCCCCAGTGTCTAGTCCCCACTGCAGCAGCAGGGGGAAAACCTAACGAAGCCACCAGGCTTCACAAAGTGGTGGAGGCGACACGGGCCTCACAAAGTGGTGGAGGCGACACGGGAGCCACAACACTAAAATTGCAACTTTCTTTGGAGTTACTTTAGGGCTTCCCAGAAGTACCCTACCATGATTTAAGATGAGTTTAATGCTCCGATCGAAAAATCGATAGGGTTAGGTGATATTGGCTCAAGAAATGGTGGGATTAAAAGTACTGTCATCTAGAAAACACTAGGAAATGGTTACAATGATCAAAACCCATCTCATGAATGAACAAGAAAAGAAAATGTTATTAAGAACAACCAGTCTCAAATTGTGAACATTAAACATAGATTGGGAATTTAAGGGTTTCGCTGAGTCAAAGGCCTAGGTAAAAGTTACACTAAACTTGGTAAACTACCATTACAGTCAATTATAAACCCAGCCTTTGAAGTATAAACCCTGCTAATTTGTAGTTCCGCTTTACAATAAAATCACACATTCCAACCGTTCACCTCCTAGCCGCTTTTGCAAATCAATGCTTATTAATAAATCTTTTCTGTGTTGTAGGAAAAGAAAAGCGGTGTTGAAATTTTTGTAAATTTTGCATTTTTACGATTTTCGAAATTCTGACGACGCCACCGCTATTCAGCGCGACATTTAGAATCAGAAAGTGTCTTAACTTGATTTTGTCCAAATGTACTCGATGTACTGATGTAAACCTAGTGGATAGATTTGGTTAAAATTTGGTTATATTTAATATAAAGCCCTTACTATAGGTTTGCGGTCAATGAACGCTTTCTTTCTACTACATTCCTAATTTAACTGTTCTGCTCATTAATTCTCTTCCAGATTCGATCCAATAACGGGAACGCTTCAGGCGAGATTGGCATTTCGGGATCTGTCAGTAACAGGGAAAGTTAAACTTTACAGCGAGAAGCTCGTGTTTCTCGTACCGCCTGTCGAAAGATGTAACATGACTCTGAGGATGCGGCAAGCCGGTGTAGGGTAAGTGATGATGGCATATTACATTGTGATTTTCAATTCGTACATTTGAGCCAGACGTCAGACCAAAGGATTATTTAAAATCGCATCTCTCACAATTGTTCAGTTCCATTTTTCGTTCCCAAGGCCAAAGACCCGTTCAAGGATTTTGAAAAATGATTTACTACTGTAAATCGGATTTGAGTGGGAGCTTGTCATAGTAGATCGGATCTCATTGAATCACCACGATGGTGAGTGAAGTTACGGAATTTTTCGTTTTGTACACCAAATATTTTGGGGTCCGTTGAGACGGAATTGGATTTTGACTAACCTCGTACGAGGATGAGCCTACTACCCAAATTACTCTGGGATCACGGTCTTTCATTCGCCATTTCCGTTTGAAGTTCCGAACAATGACATTTCCAAGTGATCTAAACCCAGTCGAAAAACATCCCACCGTATACCAGAATTGTGAGACTATGGAATTCGCCCTTCAAGTGATCAGAATTGGCTGCGTTTGATGGTAGAGATAGTGAAGGGTCTTGTTTGTCTAGTTATTACTAAAATAGAAGCGGTCCGACAATACGTGAATGGGGTTTGATATCGAATGGGTGATGAGAGAACGAGACGAACCCGTTCAGGGACCACTCATAAAATATGAAGTTGAATAGTGAGATGGTGTGGATATGACATCGAGGATAAATGGTGATATTGGGGTTAACATGCGAAACAAATCAAAGTTGTTACCTTGGGCTCACCCCCAAAGTGTCTTTCAATCCAACAATACCGAAAACGTAATAAGTAGGAAGTAGAAAACGTATTTTTTATTTTTTTCATTTTTTTACGTTAAGCCGTGGTTTTACAAAATTTTGTCATAATATTATAATTTACATCATCATATCGGAATATTGGCTAACTTAGTTAAGTAGGAAAAGTTGGCCATTACGAACATATTTCTTTAAATCATCATACGTACCTACTCATCAATCGCACTTATTCTTAAAACTCCAATCTCAATTCTCCAACAGGTTTACAGTTCAACCTTCTGGAGACCGCTCTCTCAATAGTGCAGCTGCTGGTCCAAACGTCCACACAGCAGCCACGTTCGTTGAACCTCAGTTCGTCAGTGTACATTCTTACGGTTGCGAAAGGTCAGTGGGAATGCATGTCGTCCAAGACAATTTAAACAATGTGTAATCATTTATCAAATTTATAAAATCGCAAATTCATCAAATTAATTCGAAACCTAATCACTTCAAACCTCTTATTTAAACATTCAGAAACTCCATATTATGTGTACTAGGTGTGAAATGGTAACTCTTATTAAGACTAGATCTATCTTAGATAATTCTTCTAATAGCATGGCATTTCTTCCACCATTAAATTAAAATTAATTTTACTCCTTAGCAATCACTAGATTACTTTTATGGGTCCACAGCCGATCACCTTGAAATTTGGTGTGGATAACAGAAAGCCCTGAAAGTTTCAAGTCGGTAGAACTAAAGGGCACCGCGTTATACAACTTTAATAACCCTTACCATGTTTTTCTTCTTATTCAGACAGGCAAGGCTTCAGCCTCTCTTCCTTCACCGACTGACTTACAATTTTGCACAGAGCTTCGTTTCAACTTTAGCCAGTCCCTTTTTAGATAATTAACCCATTATCTCAACCCATGAACAAGAAACGAAAATTTAGGAACATTCGGCCACTTTGACGGGTCCACAGCTGATCAACTTGAAATTTGTGTGGATCTTCCTTGTGTAGATAATAGAAAGCACTGAAAGGTTAAAAGTCGCTAGGTCTAAAGGGAGTCAAAGTATATATCTTCACAACACTGGTTCTTCACTCTTACCATGTTCTCTTCTTATTCAGTTAGGCAAGGCTACCACCTCTCCTTTATTCTTGATTTATTTATTTTATTAATTTATAATTTTATTAAAAAATTTATAAATAATTTATAAACTACGTTATAAACAGTTGTTTAGTGGAAAGAATTTAGGAAGCCTCACGTCTCAAAAACCAAAGAGTAATTTGTGTTTGAACCACAGTATACTCACAGTTAGTCACAAGAAAGAAAATTCTATTGACCCCAAATATAACAACCTAAGTACTTCTGGTAGATGCTTCCTGTTATTAAAACTGAAGCTTAAAACTGAACCTCTGATTTACCAGAAACCGAAATGATTGTTTGATTTGAAAATTCTCCCAGCCAATCAGCAACTTCGTACCGCCCCATTAAACCAGTGTTCTCTTTGAATTTCAGCAACCCTCCGGACGCCGTCCTGAGAAGATCAGGATCAGACGGACCTGAAGGACGGTCGGCGATTATAGCGAACTCGGACGGCAGAAACCCTGATGGTGAACCCCGAGCGGAAATGTCCCAAGAGATGGAAGAGGTCTTCATACGAGGAGTGCGCTCTCTTATCACACGCTACATGGAGCATCACATGGAGCCCGCTCTGAGGGACACGCTCATGATGAACTTAGGTTATTCAATATCCTACGGCAAGAGATAACCTACAGCCATTCCCCGCTGCCATTAGCCGCATAGTTTGTGTATGTTGCTGCGCCTTTCTTCTTCAGCTTTAATAGACGCCATTTATACCTTGAACCCTAACAACTGTATCTTGTGTGTGGCAGTTATTACGCAGGTCTACCAAAAAGTATTTTTGAAATTTGTTTGTATTTTCAGCGCTGAGTTCAAAAATGCAATCCATTTTGTCCTATCACGTCAGATTATCTCACAAACAAGGGAGGTTTTATGAGGAAAAACTAAATTTAACCCAATTGTTAAGTTTGTTCTTTAATTGGTAGATTTTACGGAACATAGAAGAAAAGACACAGATCATATACCTATGGGACGTTTCACGTCAACCGAATCACCTCTGTACCCAAAATTTGGGTTGATGGAGTTTCGTGTTTGAGATATCAAAATGTTCGTCTTGAACAAGACCTTTGAAACCCAGTAAAAAGAGATTTTTTAAAATCCAATATGGCGAATCTAATTGGCGGCTGGAATCCTACAAAAGCAAGGCATCTACATTAAAAAGCTTTGGAAAATTAAAACAAATTGTAACCAATTTGGTCAGCATTCAGCTTAAATTTCAGTCAAAATTCAAAATGGCGGAACCTATCTGAAGGACATCCACTTTTTATTGTTAACATTTCAGAAAACCAACACTCGTCATCCATCATTTTGCATTATTATGCTTCACTACTATTCACATATACTTAAACTACTATTCAAGCTCAATTCCGACCAAATTGGTTTCAATTTATTAATTTTACAAAGCTTTTTAATGTAGATGGATCTTGGTTTGTAGGATTTCAGCCGCCACATTAGATCCGACATATTGAATTTTCAAAAACACCACCGTTGCTTTGAAAGCTCTGATGTTCAAGACGAACATTGTGATACCTCTAACACGAAATTCCATATACAACAGAATATTACAAATATGAGCACAATGTTCGAGTCAAAAGTCCGTGTAGTAGCGCTTCCGCTTCCCATCCGAGCTTCTTTTACTGTTCGTCCTGTTCTGATTTAACAGCGTCGATTTGTACATCATGACGTATCGCCTGTGATTTTTGAACCAGACTGAACTTCTAAAACGCGAATGAACAAAATGAGTTCATTTTTTTCTAAAGTCAGATTGATTAAGAATGCAGCGGATTTCGTTGATTCATAATACGATTGTCTCTTCGAAAAACCTCATTACATGGTGCCAAAAATAATGCATTCTGTTCTTCTCCATATAATGGTGATTCTAGACGTCCCACAGTGTAATGTAATATTGGCTATCAAAATTTCGTTTTGGGTTATTCATTGGGCGTTCTGAACTGATTCCGGATACACGACTCGTTTTCATTCATTAATCATTATCTGTAGGGAACTTTAAAAGGATTTATGCTTGGGAAGAAATGCAGGAAATTTGGGTCCTGCAACGGTAGGTCGTCGTTGTTCATCCCAAATACTCAGTTCAAATCGAAATTTTCTTTAAAAGGACTTCACTTGCTTCTACTCACGAAATTTATTTTTTAAGAACGGATTCAATTCTCTCACTCGATCAACTGTCCACATTGACCAAAACCCAGCTTTTTCATTGAGGCTTCGCTTATCATGGGCTTTCACCAAGTTTCGACACTTCTATTAGCTGAATTCGTTAGGGACACCTGCACAGTCCATTTATATTTAAATCTCCGTGTTACTCATGTCGCCGAAATCCACTTGTTCATCTACGTGTTCGTCCATCTTTTACAGAAGCGTACATCGTCGACGACGCTACGACTCCGATACCGCCGTTCGACACGACAGTTCCAACAACTCAGAGGACTACGACGACGACAACAACAACAACAACAGCCAAATTAACCACAGCAGTGGTGAAGGTACAGGAGCTTATGAAACCGAGTCATCTCGAGCTACCGCCTCACGCGGACAGCACCATAAGATCGCAACGCATCACATTCTACGATCTGTTAGGTTGATATGAAATAAGTGGCACAGCTTACAGAAATGTTTTCCTTTTGTGAGCATAGTGAAACGGAATGGAGTTTAAAATTGGCGTTCCGACAAGTGAAAAGTATTAATTTGTATGACACACATGCTGAAGATGGTGGATACTATTATTTGCAGTACCTACTCTAGATCCTCCTGTGCAGGTACAATCAATTAAAATTGAAATTTCAACCACATGTAGCCAACATGTCGCACATGTAGAATGAAATCGGCACAACTCAAAAGTGCCCCACTCCCGCTTCATCCCCCACTCCATAAAGACATATTCTGCTCTCTAGTGGTGAGTTTTTGCACTGGGACTAAGCTCGTCAGCTTAAAATGGTTTGATAAAGGTATTTTTTTTAAATCATTTTTGAGTTGTGCCCCTTTCATTCTACATGTGCGATGTGATGACAATTTTTGGGCTGCCATTTAACGCCCCAACAAGAAACCATCGAATGGGTGTTTTTCAAATGTAAAATTGATCATTTTAAACTCCTATTCCGTTCTACAACTCCAAGCTTTAAATGTCGAAATGCTAATCGTGTTTGTGGAATTTGCAGAAATGATAGTTCGACTCAGTTGTCTGTAATAACATTTCTGGTTCTAGTTACTCGAAATCGTTTGCCTTCACAATAAATTTTGTCATACACGAGATGAATGTGGAACAGTTTAGATTGGAATATCTGAAGACAACAGGGGGAAAACGAGGTAGATAACTCGACTTTTTCCAAAAATGAGTTAGCGGTGGTTTTTGATAGATTTTTTGATGGCGGATACGATGGTCTAGTCAAAACAGGGGAAAAACGTGTTTAAATGGCCTCAAATCGCTATCGAAAGATTAGCGTACAGGGGGAAAACGAGGTATCCAGTGTAAAGCTCAACCACAAGGCCCAAGCTAAAGGTTCAAACGATTGGATCAGGGTTTTCAAAATTGCCCTATGTAAGCCAAAGCCTTTCATCGTTGAAAAACTACCGTGTTAGAAACTGGTGCGAATTTTCATTACGATCTATGGAAACAAAGCTCCATTAACGTTGAAGACCAGGTCAATGAGTGAGGTGAAAATAGAAAGAAAATATACCACAGAACCACATACGGTGGCTAATATACCACAGAACCACATACAGTGGAAACTACTAGAGCACAATCATGGTTCCTAATCCGAAAAAAAGAATGAGCAACAACGTGAAAAATCAGGGTCAACAGCTGCAAGCGAATGAATTTATTTTTCCTGCTAAAGCCTATAAACGCCTCCCACTGTCAAAACCAAAATCCGACGACGTCCAGCGTTTCAGTAGTTCATCAGCTCAAGCTTATTTCGCCAATCTGAGAAAAATTCAGTGATTTTAAAGAACTCATCTACAAATTTTCAACATTTTGGTTCACTATTTCGATTTTAAAAACCATTGTGATAATAAATCGCCGTTTTGATTTGTAAATCACATTTTAATTCGGCAATAGGGTGTAAGATACCTTGGTTCAGACCCGCATAGCACATAGATACCTCGTTTTTCCTCTGCTTAGCTGGACCTTTGGATGTTCAATGCCATATTGCCACCTTATTTCAAACTTTAAAGAAAATCGGTTGATTTCTCTCATTTTACTGTGGACAATGAATTTATTACTATTTTTAATGACTTTAAAATTGGCTCAAGTGAAGAATACAGGCAATTTCCGAAGGAAAATTGAGTCTCCTGAACATTTAGGAAAAGTGAGTTACACCATTTTTTCCCCTGTAGTCTTCGTCAGCATTCGAATGAAGTTTGTACTGGTATTTAACTCAGGTATTTTATTTTCTACGTAGTGCATTGCAAGGTCTAATGTGAACTACAATTTCAGAAAACATCACCCATTCAAGTAGCTCCTTCTGCGCTACAATTCAAAAAAACCTAGTAATTCAGTAGGTATTTGCATTAGTACAAATTGAAGTGGAACATCCCACTTACCAAACAATCTCTCTCAAAAAGTAAGAACGTAATAAAACTTCTCGTTTCTTCCTTGATAAAAGCCGGGAAGCGACATTCAGGAAGGTCTGCTGGGAAACCTTTTTAAGCTCGAAAGTTTTAATAGATTCTTGAGCTCTATTTTTTTAATGCGGCCCCTAGTTCCCTTGTGTTATTAGTAAAGTTTCCAGATCCACTTTTCAAAGATGTTGAGTAGAGGTATTCATTATGAGCTTGACTGTCAATTGTAGAAGTTGGTACTTGAAGGCGATGATGGGAGCTCATGTTCCACTGAATGGTTTGGAATTAACGAAGAAATTTTGTTTTCCTCGCTCTGCAATCAACCCATTTCTTTGAGACTGAGTTGAGTATTTCATGTTTGAACATGGTGGAAACTACGGTTGCTCAGATCCCTGTCAGTACATGGTCCCTGTGAGCACATGCACAGACGCTTCCACCGCTCTGAATTCAATTGAGGACCATCGGAAGAGTAAAATGGCTTCTAAATCTGTTGAATGGAACCAGAGTTCTGCACGTTTCAGTGACTTTGAAGAGTTGATTAGCCCTCAGTCGATTCCAATACCCACACCCACTTCGCTATTTTGTAAAATCACTGTTTTTATGTATTTGTAGAATACAAAAACCATGAGCGAATTTGCGGATGACAATAAACGATTGGTGGAGTGAGTAATCATTAAGCTGTGTGGGTAGCCGCAGCACTAATTGGATACGATTGACCCAAAGAGTCTAGAACGGCTATCAACATATAATGGGCTTTTGGACCTCGGTTTCCAACGATCGGCAATACATGGGCGAGGGCGGTGGGAGGAGGAATGAGTTGGGAAATTTTTAATAAAAGTGGGTCGAAAAAATGGTGAAAAATCCTTCAATAACAGAGCTATCCCTCTGTGGCTTTCACGAGTAACCCCTTGAGGCTGTGTGGTTCCGAGATGGGGTTATGGGGTGCAGGTTATGGGTCTGGCCGAGGGTATTGGTTCGGGTGCGGAGGTATTCAAATATCCGGGATCCTCCCCACTTCGTTTTTTTTTCCCCCGAAAGAGGGGATTCAAAGGATATTAGCATAGAAATAGCCAGGGACATCGGTGTCGGACAACACACTTGTAATCGTGCGAAGAATAGAAGGGCTGAAACCTTCGATATCAGTACGGCTTAGCCTCTCCAACGAATAGGGATCGGGAGCCATCAAATCCAAACTTCCTATCCGATAACTTGCTGCACAGCTTATCAGACGTTGAACTCCCATACCACCTAACCCCTTCCGCTTGTCCATAATGGGAATAAGTTTTGCGCACGCAACAATATTTGAAATACTTTCATCTCGATAAGATCAGTATTTTTGAAGGAAAAAACCTAATATCTACTCTGACCTGCACCCTCAAGCCCCCCCCCCCCTTACCCCACTCATTGAGTATATCCATGTCAAGCTAAGTGCACATCAATCGTATGACACACATCAAAACCTTTGCAACTGAACAATACACTCCTACTGTATAACTATACCAATTAAGCTGAATTTGTATTTAAACAGCCTAATTATATGCCCTATTGTGCCTAATTGTGCATAATGTGCCCTATTGAAATTTCTAGATCCGTCCAGTGGACGTCCTCATCTATTGATTCCTAGTAGTACCTTGCAATAATGATCGAATATTGGCTGTGTCCCAAACTAAACTGTTCAAGATTGTTCGAAAGTTGTGGAAAACAGAAACAAATTTATTGTCAAAATTATGCGGAAAACTTGTATAAAGATTCCTAAATATAACGTAGCGTAATTTTATATCAATTGTACATATATAACTCATGAGAAGCTAAAACAAGTAGATTAGTACTACCCAAACTAAGTTTTATAACCACCAAAAATAGAGCCAAATATACGATTAATTATGTTTATGTTTTAATTTAAACTAAAGAGTAAGTAAGCAATCGTTCAGGAACTAAATTTTGTTGATTGTTCAAGAAGTTTATCAAATACAAACCCAACAATGAACAACGGAATTGAATAAATCCAATTTTTCGGGTTGAACAGGAAGGCCGGTTCATCTAGACTTTATTTCTCACTGAAATAATTGTGGCTCGTTAGATGAGCTTGGTTGATATAAGACGACTATGGAGCATTTTTTCGCTTTCGAGGCTTGCTTTAGGAAAAAATACTAGCTCTCATGATCACGCTAAAACGCTACATGTAATAAGGCATAGCAAGTTGTTTCCTATAAACGACAAGTCATTATTTTTATTTATTGCATTATTGTTTTTACTGCCTGAATATTTTTCTGTTTTGCTGATATTGATTGCATTAAGTCATCACTGATTGTACAGTTGTTAAGTTATTCAAATACATATATGGTAGAAATACGCACGTTGTTTTATGAACTATTCATCCAACACGTGGCAAAATTGACCATAGGTCAAGTTCGTCGAATCGTCAATATCATTGAAGAAGTTCATTGAAGGTGCAAAGGAAAGTCTGTTTATAGTTCAGGGTTTCGACAAAGTGTGGCACGAAGGCCTAAAACATACTTGGTTCTATCGTTCTATGGTTTTATAGCATGGGAGTCATGCACCCCCGAGCCTAAAATCAGCAATAGTATAGCAGTGGCCTGAGCGTGAATTTAAAACTATAAAATTCAATACCTAAGGAAAGGTTAAATGTCTTTCCATTAGGGGCAACCAATTATTTGCTTTAAAATAATAATAATTTATATCAGTATGTCACATTTGGATGTTCCAAAAGTTTTTTCCTAATCCCAAAATGCGAAAAATGGAGTTACCTATCCCATTCTTGCTGCACGCCCCTCATTGCAGAATGCGTTGCTGTACCGGAATTGCGTGTCCATATGAACATAATTTGATGGTACACTGCCTCTGCAGCATCAATCCAAGAAGCTCGAGATGACTGATATACTAGAACTTTTAAAATACATTGTCACTTAGTACTGTGAGTATAGTTGGGTTGTAGTAGTATAGTTGAGTCTATGCAATGTTCATAAATATTCAAAATTTCAATTTTTTCAGTATCACCCAAGTTGAGGAGTTCATAGAGCGCCTAAGGCAAGAAACAACTCTCTGCCCTCACCAGGCAAGCTCAAATGAAGACAGTGAAAATGGAAGCTATTTAGCTATGAAAAGGGGCCAAAGGTTATGGTTTGAGGCCCAGAAACCTCTCCTTAGACTATGAAAATCCGAGGTCGTCCCTTCGGCGGTGGGAGGAAGGAAAGCAGCGTGATAACTATCCAAGGCGGCATTCGGAGTTGAATAGGAGGCGGTAGGTTAGATGATGAATAGTGCCATCCTAAGAAATTCTCTAGTCCCTAGGAACCCTCTCAGTGCTGCTAATGACGGTCATTATCCCGACAATAACAAAGATATTCGTATTTAGACCGTCCTGCCCGCTGGAAGTCCCGACATATATATCAAGAATGTGTAATAGGGCTTTTACTAAAAACATGACTAAGCAAATGACATCTCAGTATTACGTTAAGTCACTAACCAGTCTGATGCTCGGAAATCACTATGGCGAACAGCCAAACCTAATATAGTGCTAGGTATAGTAGTTCAGCAGCATCTTATGTCCGGTTTAAAGAGCTGAATTTTTATTTTAATTGTCTTCATAAATGAGATGTTTCCAGATTCAGTTGAATGTCTTCCCTCTGTTCTCTCCCAGTCCCTTTTGGCAAACAGCATTAAAAACTGACTAGCAGTATTTTAAGCGGTTGTTTGGGCATGATTTAAGGTGAAACTGAAGGGTCCATTGGGTCTCAGGGTGTGACTGCAGTACACCAACATTCAAGTTCTCATGACTACAGCATAGCCAATCAAGTTTCCACTACTAAACATTACTGTGACTTTTGGTTCTATATGTCGTATTTCTCAAGACCGTAGCGATCGCACGTTAGCTCCTTCTTGTCTGCTGCCTTTGCTTTGGGTCTCAGATCAGACAGCAGGACGTCGACGGTCATATGCGGTGGACAAAGTTCGTGTTTCACCCAAGGCATACCCCTGTCGTCGCGGAAAGTTGTCGCTGGACGAGAGAAATGTTTCTTGTACAATTCGCACGTCAAAGCCGCGCGTTGAGCGTAGGAACTTCCTGTAGACATTTTCACCATCGGATAGTTCATGCTCCTGGCCTGCCTAACTGCCTCCTGTAGAAAAAAAACTCATCAACTGTAGGTACCCTAGGCGATTTCCTAAATCTACGTAAACCAACAAATTTTGAGGGGGGGGGGGGGGTTAAAAATGTTTTATTTGGTCGATTCCAATGGTTCATTATCGAAGATAATAAACCAAAAAGAGGCCTTGAAATCGACGAGAATGGTGCTATGCCGTGTAGTAATCAGTTGTGGCAAAAGATTTGAAGAAGCGGTTTTTGGATAATCCATTCGGCACTGCCTGTTCAGTATGTGACAGACTGTGGTTTAAAAACGATCTGCGTCCAATTCATAGTGGGAGACGAGACACAGTGAACACGGTATTTCCCAATAAGACTGACTCTCATTTAATAGATGTGAAGTCTGTGCAACGTGCTATTCGAATACGAAAGAAGGAAAAATTCCGTGCTAGGCGACATACTTAGAATGGCTTGTATTACCCAAAAGTTTCAGATTTGTCTTTGTTTTGTCTGACATACCTTTGCATTAGTCTTTAAGATTATTTCAGTCTGTTGGACTGCATTTTGTAACAAACCGGGATTCTACACTGACTGCCTCTCTTGACGTCAAACTCTCCCCATTACCAATCTTGATTCAAGATAGTTTATTAGCAGAAGTATTTACAGTTTAGTACATGTAGTCGTAATATTAGATTTTTACAATACTGGCCTATTGGCCTCAAATGTTTATTAGACTTAATAATTTATATAGTTTATAATAGTTTTATTAGTTTTTAATAGTTTTTATAATTTATAATAGTTTTAATGAGAGGAATATTTAAATTTATAAAAAATACATAATATTATGCTATAATATTATAATAGTATGCTTAAAAGAGAAAATAATTATACGAAAACTCTTTGACTGGAGGAGTGATCTGAAAATTATATACATTTAACAGTATTTACAATTTATACAAATGTATATAGTCTTGAGAAGTAGGTTGTATTCAAATGACCAAGCTAGTCTTGTTATTCAAGAATGTCTTGTTTCGTTAGTCTTGTTAAACAAGACTAGCTTGGTCATTTGAATACAACCAAATTTATATACATATTTACAAGGTAATTTACATTATTTACAAATTTACAATATTTACAAATTAACAACGAGTGAGCTCAGGGCCGTCTTAAATTGGATCCCCAATGGGGTTTGTGGAGTGTTGTGATGTGGTGCAGGAGGGTGTTGGGGTGAGTACATACGAAGTTTGTCAGTGAATTTGTTTTTCATCTTGGTTATGAATGTGTCTAACGTGTCTATGTTGTATGTTTTGTGTAGGGTGTTGATGTTGCAGCGACGTGATGTGTGCGTGGAGAGGCGGATGCATTTGTTTTGTGTGACTTGTAGTTCGTGTAGTAGTGAGGGTGATGCAGTGTGCCAGATTCGGGATGCGTAGGTGATGGAGGAGCGGATTAGGGCTTTGTACATGAGGATTTTGGTATCTTTGGAGAGGGAGTTAGATTTGAAAAGATGGAAATAACGCCCATTACTAATCTTGGTAAGGATCCCAGGGAATAAATCTCGGACTTACAAAGTTTAGTGAACATGTCATCCACTGTCACAGTCAAGACGTCTGTACACTGCGTGCACGGAAACAAAAAGAAGCGGAAAACTTGAGAAATTACACAAAAACTAGCGTGTCCAGCAAAGACATTTTCATATCAATGTTCGAGACTCTCACGAGGGGTCTCTCCGTTCTGGTTTTTTCTTAATCGATATCGAATTCGGAGCACTTTGATACCCGACTGAGTATCGTTTATCGATGAGCGTTAAAAGGAAAAGACGAATGAGGGAGAGACGCGACTCGGCAATTCTATTGTATTTACCTCGTCCTTTCATATTAATCGTAGGTACGTAGTTGATCTAGAGCAGGGGTGCTCAAACGGTCGATCGCGAGTGCTTTTTGGGTAGATCTCGAGAAGAAAAAAAATTTTTAATAAGTAGGTAGGTAACTAAACTACAAAAATGTATTACGCAATAAAATAACACTGCTTGCGGCAAAAGGTGGCTTTATCAAAGGAACGCGCGGCACTTGTCAAAGAAAAGTCGTGTTGTTTCTAGAAATGCGTTTTTATGATTGCAGTAAATTGGAAAATATAGCATAATTTATGAGTTATCCTTTTTCATGTAAAACATTGAGGAATTAGCTACTGAAATAGCAAGTCAGTTTAATATGAACTCATGTTCTGTTGAAAATGAGTTGGTGCAGATTATATCAGATATACATCTCAAAGCTACAGCATCTGATACAAATTTCTGGTGTTTTATATCTGAAGATAAATATCCGAATGTAAGGCAAATCTCCCTTCAACTGACGGCATTTTTTGGGTCAACTTACTTGTGCGAGTCTGCATTTTCTGAAATGAAGATAATTAAGTCAAAATATCGCAATCGACTAACTGACGATCATATGTCATCATGCTTGCGATTAGCACTCAGTGGTTACGTACCATCTTGTGAAAAGTATGCTGAGGACATGCAGTGCCACTCTTCAACATCCAAAGCCACTCCTTAGTTAAGTTTAACACCTTATGTAACTCTTTTGTTTTGTAACAACCAATAAACTCGCAATTTTGAATAACTATGAGTTTTTTCATTGATACTGTAGAGAAGAACCTAACTAAACCTAACCCAACCCTTGACTAAAATAATGTACCTATATTGTGCAGAAAGCTAATATCTATATATGCTACGGTACGCCCTACCTAGGTAGGTAGGGTGTATCGTGTCTCTCAGAGTCGATCGTAAGTAGTCTAAAAATATTGAGGTAGATCGCCAGCAGTTCAAGTTTGAGCACCCCTGATCTAGAGAGTTCCCCTTCTACTGAAATGTCATAACACAGGATCTTTAACCGTTCATCAGTCACTGGACGAGTTTCGTATTAATGCGTTGAGTTTTTCCATTTTTCTTTCTTTTTTTTCGTCTGGGACGTCCTTCCAGGGACAAGAATCCTCTGGAGACCGAGAAAACAATAAGAAGTGGACCCCCCAACTGTTACAGTTTTTCTCCGATAGAGGTCGGTAATGGTGAGCGACGGCGGCGCCGAGGCTTCCCCGTTGCCCGGAGAAAATGCCGCGGGTTGAATAATGGAAACTTATGTGGTAGGAGGATCACGTCCGGTTCCCTTCCGAGGTTTTTTTTCGGGAGGAGGGGAATAAGAGGAAAAGGATAACCCGTCCCGCGGGAGGGTCGTCTTCACTTCATCGGGCACCCGATCATAACCAGGTTATGGATAGGGGTATCGATGGTATACGGTTCAACCGATTTCCTCTAATCAGAGATCGGGTATGAATACCATCGTCGGAGGCAATTTATTTTTACTGCGTACGATCCCTAACAATGAGGAGAGGGGATATCGGCCGGTGCCAGGATTCATAGTCTACGATGTAGAAATCCCTTCTGAGGTGAGACGTTATCATATATGAGAAGGAAAACATCGATTTCCCCTTCAGAATCGACCGAGATGGTAGAACCTATGCACAGTGTGGAGGGCTGAATCAGTTCAGTGTTCGAAAATAAGAATTGCCTACGAGGTTTCCGAGCTCGGGATCGATAGGTTCTGGACATACATAGTCAAGGCTTTCGGATCTAAATGTCTTTCTGAGTCAGGGATTTATCTGCAGAACTCGAGGATCTAAAAGTCCTAGACCTATTTGAGTCTAGAATAAATATCGGTAAATAGCAATAAATATCGAGAGAATCGTACGGTTTTTTGTGTTCTAATGTATGCATTGGGTGACCACCCAGGCTGTCTCCAGTGCCAGTCAGTAAGTTCGCCCGCAGTATAGTTAATCCTCCACTCGGAAAGCCAATTTTTAGACTCCGAGTCGAACAGGTCCGTTAACTCCAGAGACTAGTTAAGTTCTGGACATCGTTAACTCCCTGACTCGGAAAGTCATTTTAAAGACTCCAGAGTCTAAAACTGGTTTAAGTCTGGAACTTCGTTAAATCCCGAGCTCGGAAACCGCACCTGTGTGTCTAGGCGTATTCACAATCATGAGAATTAAATTTTGATGTATCGGTTTGACATCACGCTACAACTTGTAGCCTACAAGAGACACTGAGATTCAATATAAATACAGATACAAATTGAACCTCTTGAAGTACCAAGGCGAGGAGGAGTGATAGCAACAGTAAATCGACAACCAGCTGAACTTCGAATATCATGAACAGTTGAGAACCTACTCAAGTGATGAAACTACTCAAGTGAAATAAGGAACCTGTAAATAACAAAACCCCATTAAAAAAAAAAAAAAAAAAAAAAAAAAAAAAAAAAAAAGGATCAAAGCAAGGAAACATGGAACATTTTTTCGAATAGGTACATAATAACAGAGGGAACAATGCTCATTAATGCCAGATTAATAATTATTGAACACGAGGAGGAACTTTGAAGGACCGGTAAGGTCCCGTTTCAAGCCCTGGAGGGAGGTACGAAGAGGCAGGACGACCACACCCGGAAAACATGTTCCATGTTAATAATACCCAAAATCTTAGAACCTGTATGTAGTGTAGATACTCAACATCGGTTTACTGATTTGCTATACAATCGTGGATTATGCAATTCATTTAAGAGTTTCAAGTATGTCTAGAAATCTTTTTTTAATACTCCAGAGGGAAACAAGTTATTTCACTTGATTCACTGAGACAAGTCACTCTCAATAACTTTTTCACAAATAAATTCAGCCTCTTCATCAATATGATTATACTTACTTCCAACAACATTTGCCCAATACCACGTCGCCTGTAGCGCCTCCCGACAGCAAGTACCTCGACCGTGTAGGCTTTTTGGATTTGGAACGTCTTAAAGACGTTTCCACGGTCTTCCAATTGAGCCATCATATTCATATACCGCCTGCCCTCGTCCGATGCTAACCTGCCTGTAGTGACAATTCGCTCGATCAGCATTGGTGTAGGTACTGTACTGTAACTAGGCATCAACGCACACTATAGTGTACTACTACTATTCAATACTATTTCCACCCTATTAAAACAATTCCATTCTAATCGTAAATTTTAATTTCATTTGGTTTATAAAAATGCAACTATTTTTCTTCTTCACACCACTGGAAAATATGAACCAAATTTAGTAGGTGCACGTACTGAATAAACTCTTCCTAGACATGGCGATGTACCAATCAAATGAAACTCATCGTAGTCTCCATTGTCGAACCTTGAATGTACATGTACTCGAAGTCCTTCATGTCAATTCCTTCTCATTGTACAAGTCATTTCTCATTAATTTTTTGTGAGGAATGCCATTACAGTGTTTTTAGAAAGTTCTGTTTCTCACCCCTTACGATTTTTGATTAATTCTTTGACTTTTTCTCTGTACCAATCCAATTAAACCTCGTACATGGTTTCATTTGGATGGTGCAAGGTTTCCTTTGATTGGGGCAAGGTTTCCTTTGATTGGTTCATTTGTTTGGTACAAGTTTCCTCTGATTGGTGCAAGGTTTCATTTGACTGAAAAATGCTATATCAGCAAAATGCTATAAGCGTGTATGAATAATTTGGCAACTCGTAGGGCTAGTGAAGTTGCTAAGTGTAGTGGACTGTATTTTCTATAGTTTAGGATTGTACTGTAATTAATAACTAGGGACTAGAGTCTGTGATATGACTAGGGAAATTGGAATAAAAATAAATAGTAATGATTTTCACCTAGTTTATTAAAGGTAAGTAAGGTAACTGGTGATACGATGATTGGTGATGTCCTACCTAGAGTGGCCACAAAAAATATTAAACTAACAAACAGGTATATCACAGGAAAGAACTAGGTACTAGGAACTCATGGAGAAGATACAATAAAGGTAAAGCTGAATTCAGTCCTAAGTTGTGTAGAGCGGTAAATAATGATCGATGAAGAAGTTGGGCCCAACTCTGGTAGATAGAAAAGAGAAGTGTGTGGTAGATCTTGAGTAGAAGAGATGAATAAATAGCTTAGATCTCACCACAATTCCTGAAACCTGAGCTGGGGAGGTGTAGCAACAGGTGGTCAGTGGCTGGCGAGCTGCAAACAGCCAAAGACGAACGATCCGGCGGTGTTTCTTGGCTTGGGGGGGCCGTTAAAAGCAAGACAGACGAACTAGAAACTATATCTTTTGCTTTAACTGGTAACTGGCACGGATGTTCATGGATTCATGAAATACGTTGGGAAAAACGGTCACTTCTCAGAAGGCTGGTGATTCACTTTTTTGGTAGAACAGAAAACTCGCAGTGTTGCTCCATTGCAGATACATAAGAGTTCATGAAGAAGCCGCGAATTTAAAAATAACTAGGCACAACACACGCGCAGTCACCTCACATGAAATACAAGAAAGGATGGTGAACAATATACACAGGTAGAAATAATTTAACATAGTATATATTACATAATAGTTGCATGGAAAAGAAGCATGGAATAGAAGCATGGAATAGAAGTAGGTGTCTTTATGGAAACAATATTGGGCACAATGATTTGCAGAGGGCGCTCCGATAGAATGAGGGACAAGGAAGCCCACCAAGAAAAAAAAGGGAAAGAGGACCCCCTCGATGCCAAAATAATAGAACGGCGTAAACATACTCCCCCCATTTTGCATCGAGGGCCAGTGGTGTTACAGGGAAGAATCAGTCATGAACTGGTAATGGGACCAGGTTGACCACCGACCGCTTGAAGACCCCTGATGCAGTTCGTAGAGTGACAACACGCACTGTACTGTCCTTGCCTGGATGTACCAAGGTGACTCGGCCCAATGGCCATTGGGCTGGTGGAGTGTTGGTGCCCCTCACCAGGACGACGTCGCCAATCTTCAAGTTAGGGGATGTCTTCGCCCATTTTCTCCTCTCCTGAAGAGAAGAAAGATACTCCTCCCTCCATCGATGCCAGAAATGTTGGACTCTTTCGCGAACTAGCTGCCAGCGGTCCAACCGGTTCTCTGGAATATCTGAGAAATCAGGTTCTGGAATGGCGTTAATTGGTTGACCAATGGTGAGATGTCCTGGGGTCAGAGCCTCAGGATCGTCTGGACAATCAGACAACGGGAGAAGGGGGCGTGAATTGAGAATTCCTTCGATCTTTGCAAAAAGTGTATGGAGCTCACTCTCACTAAATGGTCTGTCTCCTAGGGTCTTGCGTAGAAGAGTTTTGGCAGCCTTGACGGCAGCCTCCCAACTACCACCAAAATGTGGTGAACCGGGTGGGTTAAATGCCCATTCCACTAACATGTGTGATGTATGACCCATAATGATTGATTGAGTGTTGGGGTCAGTCCACCAGTTCTTGACTTCCTGCAGGTAGGCAGCAGCTCCAACAAAGTTTGTACCACAATCAGAATAGATCTTGCATGGAATACCTCTACGAGCCACAAACCTGTCGAAGACATCCAGAAATGACTGCACGGAGAGGGTGTTGCATAGTTCAAGGTGAACCGCTCTAGAGGCCATGCAAATAAAGACGCAGAGGTAACTCTTATGTGTGCGCGAGTTGCGGCGGGTGGTTTCTCTGCAAACAAATGGTCCGGCAAAATCAACACCGCAATTAAGAAAGGGTCGAACTCCAACAAGGCGTGAAGATGGTAGATTGCCCATGATGGGTTGTAAAAATGGCTTGCTATACCTAATGCAGGTGATGCATTTCAACTTGTGGAGCCTAACAAGGCCTCTGGCTCTTGGAATCCAATACCTTTGCCTGATGAATGCAAGCATGGCTGTAGGACCTGGATGGTGATTGATTCGGTGAAGGTGATCAACAACTAAGGAGGTAAAATGTGATCTAGCAGGAAGAAGTATGGGATATCGCTGGTCTACAGGGATGGGCGCATTGAGAAGTCTACCCCCAACTCGTATTACCCCTTGAGAATCATGGAAGATAGCCAGCCTACGTAATTCAAGTGACAGTTGGTTTCCACCTGATGAGTTGTATGCTTCTGGAAAGTGATGCTGTTGAAGCAGCTTGACAATGGCATTATGGGCTTCTCCAAACTCAGATGAAGAGATTGGTCCAAACTTTCGCTGTCTTCTACTCCTCCTAGGGATCCTAACATTGGATATGAAACGGCGTACATAGGCCATAATTCTCACAACATGACCAAAAGATGAAGAACGATTGACGTGCAATGATAAATAATCCTCATGATGTGCAGTGGAAAGTGCAACTGCACTCTTCATTGGTTTCAACTCAGGAATGTCCTGGTTGGACACGTTCTGCGATATAGGCCACTGATCACATGGCTGTGAACACCATGTAGGTCCCTGCCACCAAAGATCATGTTGTTCCAGATCAGAAGGGAGAGCACCTCTAGATCCCACGTCCGCCGGGTTTTCAGCTCCTCTGATATGGTACCAATCCTCCAGAGATGTCACATTCAGGATCTGCTGCGTGCGATTTGCCACAAAAGTCTGCAATTGGTAAGCTGGTGTTTTAAGCCATGCAAGGACAATTGTAGAATCCGTAAAACAATAAGTAGCTTCCAGACAGAAATTGCTGAGGAAAGGTTTAAGAGCAGTGATAACTTGTGAAAGAAGCAACGCACCAGATAACTCCAACCGCGGTATGGTGAGCGTCCTAAGTGGAGCCAACCTGGTCTTAGACTTCAGCAAAGACATGGAAGCAGAAGTACTCTGTGTAGCATGAAGATATACCACAGCACAATATCCGCCTTCAGAAGCATCACAAAAGCATACCAAGCGGTAAGCGATGGTTGCCTTAACAAGCAGGCGTGGGATTGAGATGCGGGCAATGGTGTTGAAATCATCGAGGAAGTGATTCCAAAGTGTCTTGACGTACTCAGGCACCTCCTCATTCCAATCCACTCCAGACTTCCAACATTCTTGGAGGATGCGCTTTGCATAGAACACCACTGGGGCTAAATAACCAAGAGGGTCAAATAAACGAGCAATAACAGAGAGGACATTGCGTTTAGTGGTATTACGATCAGGTTGCTGAACACAATATCGGAATTCATCACTGTGAGGATCCCATACCATGCCAAGTATCTTGGTAATGTGGTCGTTATCACTTTCACATAGGTCAACAGGTATCTGTTCAACGGGTAGATCTGATAGTAGAGATGGGGAGTTGGTATTCCACTTTCCTAACTCAAATCCTCCTGCAGCAAGGAGGTCAATCAGCTGTTGCTTCAACTCCATCAAATCCTCCAGGGAATCCGATCCCACTGCCAGATCATCTACGTAGGTATTCTCAGTGAGAGCCTTAGCAGCAGCAGGGAAACGATGGCCTTCATCAAGCGCTAACTGCTTCAGCACACGCTGTGCTTGATATGGCGAGCTTCTGACACCGTATGTTACAGTGTTCAATGCGTAATAGGAGATGTCATCAGTAGGTTGGAAGCGCCAAGCAATGACTTGATACTGACGATGGTCAGGGTGAATCAGAATCTGCCTGAACATTTTAACAATATCACATGTTAAAACATGGGTAAAGCGGCGGAAATTCAACACAATGTGTCCAATATCTGCTTGGAGCTTGGGTCCAGCATGCAGATGATCATTCAGGGACCCAGTAGCACTCCGAAAACTTGCGTCAAAAACAACGCGTAGCTTCCCTTTTCCGTTGCCATCCAACTTGTATATTGGATGATGAGGTATAAGATAAGATGGGGGGGTAGTTGTGACTGACATGTGGTTAAGATACAGATATTCAGACATGAATTCATGGTAATCATGTCGAAGTTGATCATTGCTGGCCAATTTTGCCTCAAGACCATAAAAACGCTTGAGTGCAACATGGACGTTTGGTACAACCTTTGGTTCAGGTGAGATAAATGGAAAAGATACAACATACCTCCCCCCCTCAACTCGGTAGTGAGATTTAGCAAAATGACGCTCACACGCTTCCTCATCTGAAGACAATCCAGTGGTGGTACACATGGTTGGCTCCTCGACTTCCCAAAACTTCTCCAACTGAAATACAGGATCTGAAAGCGAGAGAAGTGCAACTGAATTATCGGATGATGAGTTACAGATAAATCTACCCATCACAGTATACCCAAAAACAGTATCTATGAGGCGTGGACCCTTATTGTGGATAACAAATGGAGCGCTGGTTACAACCTCTGGGTACAGGTCTGCTCCTATGAGGAAGGAAATAGCTGCAGGCGTGGTAAAGTTGGGATCACTCAGTTGGTAACGTTGGTAATCCTCCCACATGGAAGGTTCTAATGGAATTTGAGGTAATGGTGGTGTAATAGTAGGGACTATCACCGCCTCTGTTGAAAGGTCACATAATCCACCATTGGGGATGAAACTAATGGTAATTTGCCCGCGGATATTTGATAATGGAGATTGATTGACGCCAGAGATAGCACCTCTGAACGGATGGCGCGGTTTGTTCAGCTTGCGTGCACACTCTTCTGTTACAAACGAGAATTGACTGCCTGGATCTAAAACTCCACGGAATAATTGAGGTTTCCCTCTGGCATCTCGGAGGGAAGCGACGACTGTACCCAGCAGTACTCCCGAACTCTGGGCAGTACCCGCTCCAGCAAACCCTGATGAAGATGGAGGCGTAGTTCCAGAGGCATGCCCTGGTGGGCCTGAAGAAGGCGGTGCGGATTGGGCTAAGTGCAGATCAGTATGATGTCTCCCGTTGCATTCCCTACATAGACGAGCAGAAGTACATACGTTGGTGCGATGAAATGGGTGCAGGCAGTTTCTACAGCCTTCAAATTTGCGCAGGAGGTCTAGGCGCTCAGATGGTGTCCCAGAACGAAAGCGTGGGCACTGTGATATGATATGCTGCTTCTTACAGATGAAACAGGATAAAGGAGGTTTACTGTTTTGAGCAGACTCATTGGGACATGACGGACTTTGATGAGCAGCAAGAGCCTGGTGCAAACGTTGTTTGGTTGCATACGAGTTAGGAGACTTGAATGGCCTTGGTATAGACGTCCTGGGTGGAGTTGGCTTGTAGGTCAAGTCCTGTGTCAGGCGGAAAACCTGACATCGGTTTTGAACAAACTCCTGTAGAGCTTGGTAAGATGGGAATTCAAATCCAATCTGATCCATCTCAAACGCTTCCCTAGTAATAGGATCCAATCCCTTCAGTGCCAACTCACAAAGGAGGTACTCATCAAACTTTGGAATCCGAAGATTCTTGAGGGAGGTAATACTTTCCATCACATTTGACAGATAAGATTGTAGTGAATCGTATGAGGGTTTGCAAACGGCAGGTTTGTAGGATAACATACGATCTAAAAAGGTACATGCAATCTTACGTTTGTCGTCGTACACCTTGAGTAGCGCATTCCATGCCTGTTCGAAATTTTCTTCAAGTACAGGTATGTGTTTGATAGTATCATACGCTGGACCGTGCAAGTAGCTGACAAGATAGTGGAATTGTTCTGCGGCAGATAGAGAAGGTTCATTCTTGATTAGTGACACGAACAGCTGTTTGAAGGCAGGCCATTGATAAATGTCACCATTAAATGGTTTGATAGGTATCTTGGGGAGAATAGTTCTTGATCTGTGGCTAGAAATGAACGAGGGATCGAGCAATGGGGCGGAGAAACGTTCTGAAGGATGAGTGGGAGGATTGGAAAGTTTGGTAATGGCAACATCATACCCTTTTGCCTCATAATAGCACTCCCTAACCAAATCATGGGTGGCTCTATCCTCTTCAGAAGGAAAGCTTGGATCTACAGCGTGCCTAATAGAATATTCCACTGCTTCATCCCATTTTGCCATATATTTACCTAGCAAATCGTCCAGACACGAGACCATGCCTGCAAAAACTACACGGTCAGACTCTTTAATAAGGGCTGACATTCCTTTATTCCTAATGACCTTGATTTCAAGACCACAATATTCTAATTGGCGTTTGAGTTTGTTAATACCTCTAACTGAGATATTAGCATCAACTGCAGGTACATCTTCCACATTCATCATGCTAAATATAAATACGTAAATTCAAAAAAATCAACAGAAAATACGCACAACTCCAACAGAAACTATCACAGGTACTAAAGAACAATAACTATAGATGGATAAAATGATCAAACCTGTCTAATAAATATATGATAATAAATATGTATAAAGATATGATAATAAATATATGAAGAAATAACAACCTACCTAATATCACCAAGGGTTTACTAATCACAATTATATCACAGATGGTTACCTCACACAAAGAAATATCACAGACTGATTATGCAATTGTACAATGTACACTAGTACAAATCCGGCTCAATTGGACCAATGAATAATTTGGCAACTCGTAGGGCTAGTGAAGTTGCTAAGTGTAGTGGACTGTATTTTCTATAGTTTAGGATTGTACTGTAATTAATAACTAGGGACTAGAGTCTGTGATATGACTAGGGAAATTGGAATAAAAATAAATAGTAATGATTTTCACCTAGTTTATTAAAGGTAAGTAAGGTAACTGGTGATACGATGATTGGTGATGTCCTACCTAGAGTGGCCACAAAAAATATTAAACTAACAAACAGGTATATCACAGGAAAGAACTAGGTACTAGGAACTCATGGAGAAGATACAATAAAGGTAAAGCTGAATTCAGTCCTAAGTTGTGTAGAGCGGTAAATAATGATCGATGAAGAAGTTGGGCCCAACTCTGGTAGATAGAAAAGAGAAGTGTGTGGTAGATCTTGAGTAGAAGAGATGAATAAATAGCTTAGATCTCACCACAATTCCTGAAACCTGAGCTGGGGAGGTGTAGCAACAGGTGGTCAGTGGCTGGCGAGCTGCAAACAGCCAAAGACGAACGATCCGGCGGTGTTTCTTGGCTTGGGGGGGCCGTTAAAAGCAAGACAGACGAACTAGAAACTATATCTTTTGCTTTAACTGGTAACTGGCACGGATGTTCATGGATTCATGAAATACGTTGGGAAAAACGGTCACTTCTCAGAAGGCTGGTGATTCACTTTTTTGGTAGAACAGAAAACTCGCAGTGTTGCTCCATTGCAGATACATAAGAGTTCATGAAGAAGCCGCGAATTTAAAAATAACTAGGCACAACACACGCGCAGTCACCTCACATGAAATACAAGAAAGGATGGTGAACAATATACACAGGTAGAAATAATTTAACATAGTATATATTACATAATAGTTGCATGGAAAAGAAGCATGGAATAGAAGCATGGAATAGAAGTAGGTGTCTTTATGGAAACAATATTGGGCACAATGATTTGCAGAGGGCGCTCCGATAGAATGAGGGACAAGGAAGCCCACCAAGAAAAAAAAGGGAAAGAGGACCCCCTCGATGCCAAAATAATAGAACGGCGTAAACAGTGTATGTGAAATTGCAATTCGATATATTGATGATCAGCTGTTAATGTGCAATCATGCAAAATGATACTCCCTTTATAATCATATTTGAAGTTAAACAGAGATCAAAAGTCAGTTCAAAATTAAGACTTATTTTTTATTTCGATATTTGTAAATTGATAGCATTTGGATGGTACTCACTCGCTAAACCTTTGAGTTCAAACGTAGTAGTAATTGTATTTCTACTGTTGACTGCAACTCCAAGGATTTCTCGGCTGTCTGGTACCTGAATAAAGGCACATATTTTTTGTTCTTCCTCTAGAGTATCAAGTGATAATATCATGTACATTATATTATGTGCATACATAACAATAATGGACAACATTGAGGGCTCGTCTTGAAGTTGTCGTGTCATATTTGTAGATTAGGTACCAAATTGAAAGTGAAAATTGATTCCCAGTTGTGGCGAAATTTGGGTTATTTCCGAATTTTCTAAACACGATTCAGTAGCTTTGGAAGCTCTAGATTCCCTAAATCTACAACTACCTAAGTACCTAACTACCTAAGTAACACGTAAGCGCGTATCATTGTACATGTTACTACTGGAGGGAAAATGTTACTACAAGAGGGAAAATGTTACTACTGTTTCGATCGTACCTGAGCGTACAAGGACATGTTTTCGTTCATCAGCGTCAAATAATACTGGAGGATGGCGGGGTCGGTTTTCCGCAATCCGGCCGCCTTCATGATCGGATCGTCAGGAAAGAAGTTCTTCGAAAGGAAAGAAGCGACTCGACACTTCTCGGCGTTGGACATGGGAGCCCGCACGATGTCTACTCCACATATCGGCAACTGTTTGTAAATATAAATCGCCCTATTTACGTATAAATTGAATCGAATACAACCAACAAGAGTAGATACTGAAATCTTAAATAGGTAGGTATGAATCTTGATAATATTAAATAGGTAATTGTAAAGCCATTTAAAGCGCAAGTTTCAGTAGAATATATATATCGTGGGACTTTTAATATGTTCTCCTCCTAACAAACTTCTAATGCCAATTTTTCCTTTACGTCGGCGTACTCTACAACCCCTTTTCGGACACTCACTGATTGAACTAATCTTATGAGTCTAACAAAGCCTCTGGTTTACCAGGCTACTCATAATCCTCTAAAATATCACAGCATTTTTTGAAGTTTCGTAAAGATGTAGCCTACTATAGTATTTCTTCCGGGTATTCTAGCTGACCTATATGCTCGAGCACCCTGAGAACCGGTCAACCGGTATAGCATTGCGAAGTCGTCCTCATGCAAATCAAGAAAATCGCGGTCGGCGGAGAAAGAACTCCTCATCCTCAAACGCTAATGCGAATGAACGCACTAATGTACAAGGCATTCGAACAAGCACGAGAAAAAAGTACGAAAATAAGTACGAAACAGCACTGAAGTTGTAGGTAAAAGCTCGATGTAAGAAACGTTGATGTAAACAAAGAACGACGTAAAATCATGATTAAGGATGCTAATCTGCCGAATTTGGATGGTTAGTTCTTAATCACGATTAATGCTTAACCGAATGTGGTGAAATCCAATAGCACTTCGGATCATGATTAACGAACGTAAATCGCGATCCGGATCGTCTAACCGTGATTTTAAATGTTGGTGAAATCGGCCCATTTATTACCTAGTCATGACCCATTTATTACCTAGATAATATCTATATTATAGTCCATTTCAAATCGATTCATTCTCTGGTGTATCCGTTACTGTACAACTTCTGTTTTTTGGGGTGTCGTATGGCTCCGTCATATTGATTTTGTCTAACTTCACATTCTTGGATACAATTTGGACCGTATCTACGTGAGAATGCGAAAATTCAAATTTTAATGAACTAATTTGATTGATCTGAGCTGATATTGTACGAATGAAATTGGCTATGGCCAGTCTCTTTATAAAAAAAAATTAGGCTGGTTTTAAATTTCCATGTTTCTCGCACATCGAAAATTTTGACCTTTAAACCCTCGTGACATAGAATCGAATACCGTCCAATAACTAAGTGGGATTTTGAGTCACTTGTAGGCTCAATTGCGTCTTTTAAAGAATTTATGTCGGCAATCTATACAAGCGATAACGTGGAGTGGATTTCATCCATATAAAATTGGACTAATACAGATAAGGTGTGTTTTAATCGTAAGAGACTACAGGAATTATCCTATCGTCGATCCGTTTAATGTAGTTGACGGTACCTAAGGCAGTAAGCTGAACAAGGTGATTAACCCTCTTGGATCTACATACGCCTTTTAGGGCCCAGGGGTCAGCTTATCCTTTCAACCCGTTACCTGCGTTAGTAACTGGGTAGAAACCCATTGAAGACTTGAGCGTGAATAATTTAATATCAAATAAGGGTCAGCCAGTTGTGAAGCTGGTTTGCCACTGGCCGCCCAGTGGTTTCAAATGGAGTCCGAAAGAGGTGGGTTTGCTTTTATTATCTCCAAACAATGAAAGTAGGCGTTTTACGGCGTTGTATTGTTTTACAGTGGGGTGTCAACGAGTCATCTCCTGTGATCATTATCATGAATTTGCGTCTTGTTGTAAATGAAACCCGTTTACCTCAGAAGGTAAGTACTTATTTTCGGTGGCCAATTTCAAAACCTGTTTAATAGGAAATACTACAAGTCATAATGATACATTGGGTTCTACTTATTCCGTTCTCAAACTGGAGCACTGAAGATGAAGAAACAGAAACATGGTTGATACTTGAGGTGTTCTTCATGGACATCATGCTCTTCAATAGAGACATTTTACATAAAACCAGTCATTTTTTCGAAAATTCGCTCTTAGCCATACATGACTGTGGATTATCTGAATGGCCTGAAACTGAAGCCTGAAATCTCCAGCTTGCAGCCCTTTAAAACCTACACACCAATGTTCTTTTCGTGATTGGAGTTTCCATAGATTGGCTCATGAGAGGCCTTGCAGCCCTTTAAAATCTGAACACAATTTTCATTTTCGTGAATCGACCTCTTACAAATAGGCACATAGAAGGCCTTCCAGCCCTTTCAAACCTAAATACCATTGTTCTTCTCGTGAATGGACCTTCCATAGATTTTCTCATAAGAGGCATTACAGCCCTTTAAAATGAAATTTTCATAGATTGGCTCATGAGAGGCCTTCAGCCATTTACAACCTGAACACAATTGTTTTTCTCGTGATTATTTAAGGCCCTACAGCCCTTTCAAACCTGAACACAATTGTTTTTCTCGTGATAATTGAAGGCTTTACAATTATTTTTCTTCTCGTGAATGGACCTTCCATAGCCCTTGAAGCCCTCACTTCTTTCAAACACCCGATGTGGCCCCAAGTCGAAAGTCGGTGATTTATTTCTGCTCGGATACATCGAAGAGCAGGTAAATAACTTTGACCCCCACTTACCGTTTTTCTAATGAAAAGTTTAGCCCCAAAAATTTAACTTTCCATTGAAATCCGCTGAGAAAATCTCCCCCCAAAAAATCCCCCTACCAAGTTATATAGTGGAGGCGGTGAAAATGTTTTTATTCAATTAACTACCCCCGCACGAACTGTCGAAGAATAATCTTGTTACGCCCCGCATAATTAACTTGGGAGTTGGGAATTTATCCAAAAAACCATCAGTTTTCGGAGAGCCCGGTCCGCCAGACAGGGAGCTCGAGAGGGTTGACGGCCGAAGGCCTAAGTACTGCCGGGTCCCCCCTTCTAGTTTTTATTTTTCATTTTAAGGAGGTAACTTGGTTAGCCCAATACTCCAAGGGTTCACTTCCGCCGGGTCTTTTCAATCGATAAATGAACAATCACTTTTACTCAAGGAATCGTCCCTTTTTTTTCCCCGGAAAGGGCTCGTTAAGTTACTCTCGAGGCCATCCGTGAGTTCCCTACGGTCGAGGATGAATCTCTGCTTCAGATACGATAAAGACGTTTTTTCGGGGTTTGACCCATCAGAAAAACATCTGCCAAATGGACAATCTCCAAAAAAGGTCTCACGCTTTACTGTAATATACCATTTTTTCTTACACGGAAAGCCCTCTATTATATTTACGTTATTCGAGTGATTTCCAGCTATCGACGCCCAAAGAACATCTCAAATTAAAAAAACACTTCGGTGTAAACGTTGGAGATAATAAAATTCTGCGTCTCAGGAAACCAAGACCATCTGTGAGGTATGTTACTCTAATGATCTATAAATTCAATTACCTTCTACTTTGGGGCCATCAAGGTCAATCAGTGGCCTTTAAAGTACGATTAGGTTTAATTTTAGTGGATTGAACCTGTAGAAGAGTTGAACCAAAACTGAAAGAAATGCGTGCCTAAATATGTCACCTAAGTAGGCGAGCTACTTCCATAAATTTCAATCTATCATACGATATTAGCGCTTCTAGTTTTAGGAATCAGTTGGAAGGGCCAGCATCAACAAATCCAACGCTGTAGTAGCTCTGGTTTGAACTACAATTGAGGCGTGGAAGAGGAAAGAGATGAGTGGATTCAGTTGTGTACAGCATCCAGTCCAGTTTTGGTTCTCAAAAGTTCTGGTCTCGGAGGTGAGCGATATCATTCATCAGGTCACTCTCATAGCTGTATACAGAGAATTACTGGATTGATTGTTGTCAGTTTTCAATTCTCTATGTAAACCGTGAGAGGAAAGGGGCCGTTTGAGGGTGGTGGAGGTGTCTACCACATCCCAACCAATACAACAACTCCCATTTTTCAAATCTAGACAGTTTGTGTAATAGATAAAATAGTCATTGTAGTTCTTCCTGAGTCTCTTAGCAACATCAAATATACTGTCACAACGTCTCAACAACGTGGATGAATACGGAAAATTCCCTCCAAGTAGAAAGAATGGAATTTAGGTGGGGGCATAATCAGAGCAAAAAGTGGTGACAGTGAGGAGTGCGAGCCATTTCCTGCTCAATGACCTGTTTGAATGAAAACCTAATATTTTGTGGCAATTAATCTACCTAATTTATTTTTTTGCACAAAGTAGTGAATGCCTAAGCTTGATGCACGCATAACAAAATGCTTGTGAAATAAGCTGTATATTGGTTACAGTGGTATTGCAAAGAGGAAATCCTCAATGACGTGGAACCACCCACCTCAATGACGTGGATGAATCATGTCCCAGAATTTAATGAAAAAACTGATTTTGATCTGTGAGGAGCAGCGAAAATTATCACTAGGCCGTCTGAAAATGTCCTTTTTTGTGAGAACCATCCATCTGTCAATGGTCGTTAAACAGCGAGTCTGCCATAAGTCTAGTCGGTTCTACCAGTCAAAACCTTCAGTTGGTTGTTCTATTCAGAATACCAGTAGGCTGGTCCAATTAAGTCTATTTGCATGTACACCTTTTGCTACAATCTTAATCTGACAACAGCACTTAACAACAGTATTTAACTTGTTAATTTTTATAACGATCCCTACGTAGACATATTGCACGTTGTTACTGTATTCTAGTTGGTAAATTGGAACTATGTATTACAACTTATGCCTGCATTGTCCCCGAAGTTATCTTGCTGGATAACGAGGAAGGATCCACTATGCGACAACCTTCTTAACAAAGGTGTTTTTGTTAAGAATTGCCTTTAAGTGTACCTAAACGTACATATTTAAATAGTACACAATCACATTTCTGGTTGAAATAACTAAAGTTCATGTCTACCGCAGAACTACGTGGGAATTCCACAAAACAGGAATGTGGTCAGGGGCATAAACAATGATGATCACCCACTCATCGACTATTAAGTGACAAAAACAAGCACCAAACGTGCAGAATAGTATAGTGAAACGGTAGTACTAATCTGAGGTTGTTGCTCTACCTATGAATATTGAGTAGGTATTACTGTTACAACAACAGGTTGTATAGCGCGGAGGTTTAACCGTTACACACCCACCTGGCACCCCGATACCTAACGCTAATATTATTGTTGTTTCTCGACACAGGAGATGAGTGACTCACCCAACATCCTGGTGGAGCAGCAGTTGCTTTGAATCTCGTCAGCGTCTTCAATGGAGCACCGACTTGTGCTAAAGTGCGAGTTACGTTTCTCAGTAGAAACATGATGATAAACGGTGCGATAATTGTTTGCGTTTCATGGAAAATACTATAGTGAAATGTTGTTTTGTTGAAAAGCTTGAAAACTTGACCGGGTCGTTATTGTGTTAATTTACGAATCTACTCGTGTTTAAAAAATAAAATGCTTGAAGGACTCCTTGGACACTACTAAAACAAATTGTAGTGTCTTCATTAAGTTGAATATTTTTTCAGTCACCCAATCATTGTGAGATTTGGTACCTACCTCATATTGTGGCAGTTAATTGATTTAACACTGGTTTTCCTTGCTTCCCGTGCGCCCGTTGATTCCACATGATTGGGATGAAGTTAATAAGTATCAAACAGTTTGTTTTTATAATGCAGGACTGCAATTGATTCATCCCAACCACACAGTTTAGTTACAATCCATGATGGTTGGGCGTACAGAATTTGAAGAGAACTATAATACTTTCTGTAATTCTTGTGATTACCAATAATTCACTAGTAATAGTTCTTCAGAGCAAAGGCAAAAAAAAAAATCAAATAAGAATTGCTTGAACTTGAAATGGCGAATTCCAATATGGCTGAACCACCAAACAGCCGTACGCTAATTATCATTAGGTACGGATTATACGGCAACGGATCTAGCAGCAGAAAATTCATGGAAACCTATGGCACCTATGATGTAGAAAATGCTGTCTCATAGGTAGCACTCTACTACTTTCTTCTGAACTGAATCATAATTATTAGATTCCGGTTGACATACCGGATTTCCGTCTTGAGGTGATGAAACAAGGCAAATTTCTCACTTTATTAAATATTACTAAAGTACTACCTCACTAAGTTATTTTAAGACCAGATCAAAAAACAATATTTGTTCCTTTTTGTTTGTTAAAGGTTTATTCACTTCAACAATGATAAGAGCATACTGAATTGTGTGGCTAGTGAAATGTACCAACTCGAACGACGGATCCAGTTCACCAAAGATACCACCCACCACCAAGATATAATAAATGGCAAGGAACATATGAATGTCGGAATAACAATCAAGTAGTAGTACAAATAGTAGAAACAGTATCGAAACGCTGCCTCAACCTGATTGTATAACAATTGAATTTTGTCTCCCACGAACAGAGTTTTAGCGTTGAAGGCCACTTGATGTAATTTCCCATGATCCGACTGGTATTGATTGGTGCGGTTTCCGTTGGGGCAGACGTATAGAGTCGCGAAAAACACGTAGATTTCATAGCATTTCATAATCCTGTAGAAATTGGAATTGCAGTAGTTTTTATTAGTAGTGTTTTTATTGTGCTACGTGCATTATTATTAAGACATTGAAATGACTACGGTTTTAATCACCTTAGCTATTCAAAGGGGAAAGGCAAAACATGCTTGGAATTTCACTTGGAAGTAATTAGGGTAAAATCCCTTTCTATGAAGATCGTGGGCGTTTCATCATCTTGATAACAACTACGAGGCGACTTTCAACTAAAGCTCATTGCAATAGCAAGAGCTCAAAGATAAATTAACAACAGCAAATTTGAACTTACACAACGCTTGTAAGATTCTATTACGAGTCCTAACAAATGATCGATCGAAAAATTGACTTCTGTACAGCTGTGTTTTCGGTGGCCTCACAGTGGTTATCATGGTTGAGTTACACCATGGTTATCCATTCTGGTATCTGATCCGAAAACAACTCGAAAAACAACTGCTGCGTGATGTCAGATCTTTTGGTACAGTACGTTTGATATCCCAGTTCTATTCCTAATAAGATCATTTTGGAATAGGAAGTATAATAACTCACCTTGCGGTTTTAACTTCGACTCTTCGATTATACGATATTCGGAAGCCAAACGCAGTGATCAGCTCCTGAGGTGAACTGTATAAAGAGAGTAATATGATCAGTTGAAGTTGGAAACTTCCATCAAGTGGGATACTAATGTTGCCTCCGAAGTTATACTAGTACCAGGGACACAACTATGCGAACCGGTCGGCTGAGTTTCGAGGTTTAACGAGGAGGATCATATTTCATTGAACGTACAGGTTTATCCAATACATTAAACAAATACTTAACAGCCAATAAAAGGTGATTTGATGCCCAGCATAGGCTGGAAATCAAACTTGCTGTCGCACTTTAAAACAGTTTTCGCCATTTTTCGACGCCCTACAGGGCTTTCCGACGAATTCATAAATGCCATCCGTTTGACTACCTTATTGTGGTAACACATCTACTCTGCCCACAGCCTGCAATACAGGAAGCAGGCGATCTGCCCCTAGGCAGATACCCTTATGGATGCGGTTGCGACCCTAAGAAAAACGGAGGAAGGTAGTAGTTATACCAGGAACGTGGCGATGCTGGTGACCCTTGACGTCAAAAATGTCTTCAACGCAGCAAGTTGGGTAGACATGCTGCAGTCACTGCAAAATACGTTCCAGATGCCAAATTTTGTTGAATGTCTTGGATTTAACCAGTTATAATAGTGTTAAGATCATCTCATATATTGTGCTACAAGGAGTGCTGCAAAAAAGAGACAGTACGTAGTTAATGTTGTATGCTAAATAAGCCGCCACATAAGATTGTATCACAGTACGGTACATGAACCCGAGCAGTCTTTTAGATAGTCCGAAAAGCTTTAGAGCGCGAGTGAACGCTTTTCTAAACAACGGCTCAAGTGCTCGTTTCGAGTTGACTTCGTTCAATTCCTTCGAGTGATCGGAGTTACGGGCGTCGCAAGGTACATTCAGGTGTTTCATTACAGAAATGAAGGCTATTCAATATCGTATAATATTTACAGAAGGTGGAAAATGTACGAATAGCAGTATATGGAACATTATGACTATATTGGGACAAGGAAAGGTTTCAGACGGATACAGAACCAATTTATGTTTTCTATTCGATGTTCTAGTCAAAACTCACCACTCTTTTCAACCTCTGCTACAGACCGATTGGACACTAAAACTCTGACCAATCAAATTAAAGCACACTTTTACCTGCGATTGGAGTTGAAGACACTGGAGATGGGCAAGTCAGACTGCACAGATGAATGTTCTATCAACCGCGATTTTGAATGGTCGATTTATTGATTGTTAGGTGTCGTTTACTGCCAAATTTCTCCGTTACGAATTTGGAATTGGCTCACTCCTACAATAACGTAAAAACAATTAATCCAAGTCACTCGATGTGGGTTCAATCAACGGGTTAAAGAATTGCTCGTGGTCCTCTTTCAACCATTTATTCAAAATCATAGTTTTCTTAAGAAACCCGACACTAATTCACTGCAAATGATAGGTGCAATACCGCAAACGATCTCTTTGGCGTGCTGAATCAAGTTGAAAAAAATCCTATCCGGGATCCGGTTGATGACTTCACGAACTAAATAGTACCCGACTCTGATCATCGTCTGTTTTGGGTGCTGCTCTATGTATCGTTCAGACGTGTCCAGGTATCCGTTCATGCTCACCGACCCGTCCGGATACCATTGAAAAGCTGACGACACCAAGAGGATGCAGGAGGAGCAGAGTAGGATGGAGTAGAGCCCCTTCATGGCAACAGACCTACTGGAAGAGCAAGAAAAACCGGCATTTATAATTGACGATACCTCGATGGTCGATCCATCAGTTAGCACAGGTCAGCATCGAGTTCTTATCCATTTCCATATAAAGACACACAACATCAAACTCAACCGGAACATGACTGAATTTCAGGATGCAATTACATACAATTAATTAGGATGCAGCACAGCCTAACCAATTTTGCCAGCTTTTCAGGACAACCAGCAATTTCACACTAAAATTTACTACCGTTAGCTCCCCAGAAGTACCCTACCATGATTTAAGTTGAATTGAAGCTCCGATCGAAAACTCGTGTGGGTTGGGTTGGCTTTTTTCTTCATCTAAAATTTTCTTGTTGAAATTATAGGGAAATGATTGTGATTTTTTAGCATTTCTACCTGTACAGGTAAATACTTGACATTAATCTAGGAAATAATTCAAAAATGGTTACAGTGATCAAACACCATCTCAGGAATGAACGAGAAAAGAAAATGTTATTAAGAACAATCAGTTCAAATTTTTACTTAAAGTGATAGTTGGGAACATTAAACAAAGATTAGGAATTTAATTTAAGTTTCGCTGAGCCAAAGTCCTCGGTAAAAGTTTGACTAAACTTGATTACTAGTATCCTTCGTCAGTGATACCTACTGCAAATGTTGGTGTATTTTTGAGCTGTTAGAAGCCGATTTTCGACGTTACGCTTTTCACCGCGAAATTTGGAATATGAATGTATCTCAACTTTATTTTGTCCAAATTGTGGGTTATGCTGTGTTGCTTCTTATACGACACCTATTCTATATTGTTCGATACCAACCTTTGTTTCAAATGACGACGACTGGTGGACCTCTTGATACTGACGACGTTTATAAACACCGATCGGTGTCTGCATTCAACGGTGTTTGGTTGCTGAAGAGTAAATAAATGTACACCCGATTGATTGCAGGCATGAAATACCACCTGCCTCCAATTACGTGCTTCACGGATTTCTCGGGTGGATTCTCGGTTAGTTAGGTACAATCTCGGATTACGTTATTAGAATCACAGAATTCAGACCTACCGCTTTGAAAATGCCGTTTGTAAATCGACAACAAAATTGGTGAATAGTATTGACCGAGATGATGAATCACTTTTACTGCCCATCAATTATTTGCATTTCATACAATATCGACAATCCACGAGGTATGACGAAATTAACCTGAATTTCCAACCGTTGCTTGTAGTGGTAAGTTTGTTTTTAGGGACGTCCCTCAGAAGCCGTGCTTCTAGGTGAAGGGAGCCCCTGTTGTTTTCGATTTCTCTCTTTGATTTGCTGGCTCCAGGGGGTCTCGCTGTCTTCTTGGTGGTTGTCGCTTTGGGATCTATCCAGCGGACAGTCACCAAGCCTTTTCTGGTCGTTCAGAGAGCTCCTAGGGTCCCATCTATGCCCATAATTATCCCAGTCATGATGAAATCAGTAACAAAGGGAAACAGTTAAGTAATTGACCTTTGCAGACGGTCTCAAGTTATTTGCTGAAGTCAATTCGCTGTACGATTGCCTCGAGTTCCAAACAGACCACGACTATCTCGAGAAAATGTCGCTTATTTTCATGTTTCGTTAATTCCTCCCTATACGCAGGGAACGATGTAAAGTAATAATTGATGCAAGTTTTTTTTCTATCTCCGCAGCAATTCCCTACCTGGCGGGAGTTAGAGATGAACTCGAATAAACAGGTGTGAAATAATTGATTCACAGGCTTTAACAAAGACCCTAACAGAAGCTCCTTTGAAAATTCGAATTAATGAGGCCGTTGTTTATGATATGTCATGATAGGCTCTGCAGTATGAAGCGAATAATTGAAACAATCTGACCTCGAATGACGAAAAAGGCGAAAGTAGATGTCTGCTTCGTTCAAGGACAGTACATCTACGGCGACGGCGAGGAATCCAAATGTATCAACAGGTGATGGCCAGGGGATGTATGACAGGGCCTATCTTCAGGTTATTTATCCATACATCCTGGGTGGACTTACGAGCCAGATAACCACGAACCACAACAACTACTACAAATAACAGAAGGAGACTTACAGGTTTTGGGCACTCTCGATTGACCTTATTTTCCCAAGTTTTTTGGGCTGTTGAACGCGTTCGCGAATATGAAGATGGAAACAAATTATTCCTTTTCTTTTCATGCGCGTAGGCTCGAGGAAATAAGACATGTGCATTTCTTGCAGCAGTGTGAGGTTTCACTCACTAAAAACCCACTAACCCTTGACCTAATCCACACCGGACTCACTTGTTCAGGATTAGTTCGGAGTGGGGTCGATCATTGAGTGATGACACTTTTTCTGATGTCACCAGAGGAGCGGGTCGTCCAGCTTTTTTGTCTTGAGGATTCAAACTGTTTAGGACACAATCCTCATTCAAGTTCTCTGGTTGCTGATCATCTTCCCGATTACGTGCTAGGCGTGATTTCGCCCACCTTTTCTTCCAGAACCTCTCTTTCTCTGGTGCTGTGGAAGAAATCGTCGTTTGGTGCCTTGCACTACCATCACTGTTTGCCATCACTCTGCTCAGGTTGGTTGTCACTGCCGCCGCTCTTTCTCCTGCTCGCTTGATGTGCTACCAGGTGCACTGCCAGAGGTACCGCAGCACCATCTCAGTTTTGTGGACTGCAACCTGCGACCCATGCTCCTCCATCCAAAGTGTAACTCCCCACATTGATAGAAATGTGCCTACACCCACTCGTAACTGGAGGTCCCTTCGTCAAAAATCATCATGAAAATTCACGTCATTAGATGCAAACACTAAATGTTCCAAAAAGCCAAATTGTTGTTATTGTTCCATTTTATAAGAATTCGTGTACCTAACAAGGCGCCTACCCATAAATCGCTCAAGTCGCAGTTTATGTTGGTAAAATCCTATTTTCAGAAACAACCCTAATATCATGAGTGGTGATTTTTCTCCACTTGTCTCCCATTTTATGATCTCATTCGCCCACTGTGGGGGGTTTGGCCTTCTCTCTGTGTCTCCGCTCCTTCATTCCGGAAATATTATTCCGAGATGCTTTCCCTTCTCCTTGGGGGTTCATTTGTTCGAGGATAATTGAATAAAGCCTCGGGATTCCTTCATCAAGAAGAGAAACTGACGGAGGGTTTCCAAGCTTAGCGCACATTCAGCATTCCCATCCTCCCTCCCCGACCTCGGACCATGAAACATTTCGAAGACCAAGTTCGAGGGTAGTTTGAAATTGTCTAATGAGCTCCCTCGAAAGACGGTTTAAGCTGTTTTTTCGTCATTTCTTCTAAAATGGCTTTTGAGGGCCCACTAATGATGCCTTGCTCCTTTCAGCCAACTGTCCTATAAGAACGAAAGTCGTGTAAAAAGTTAAGTAGGGGTCAGTTTAATGTCGACGAAGCTCCAAATCTTGGATTTCCATTATTATTACCAACATCCTCATCTTATTGCACATTTTTACCGCAGAACTGTAGGAATCACCCGAAAAAGGTAACTTGTATTCAACACCTCCTGAAAATTTGTGGGTTTTACATCCAAGGCACCTACGTAGAATCCGAATATCGAATTTTAAATATCCTCGGCGCTGAGACTAGTTTCAATTTGAGAGTCGGAAAGTATGTGCATAGGTTTCGATATTAATTCAATCGATAAAAATTTGTTGTTATATTTATAATAGCATAAGATGTCTACTGTATGTACCGTTTTCAGAGGTTTTAGAAGGATTAAATTATTGAATTTTTTCATAGTGTTTAGTTGAATCGTCGCTTCTTTTGAATAAACAATGAAAGAGATCCGCCAACGAGTTGAGAGACCTCTGTGAAGTCGGAAACTTCGTGTCCTTCAAGTTTGTTTGACGATGAGAGAAAAAAAATTGAGGCGAAATACAAACGGAAAATCAAAAACTTGGGAAAGAAGATTCTAACTGTTAGCAGAGAGTTTTCAGTTCTCCCTAAGGTCATATATTTATTCGGGGATAATTGAGTAAAGCCTTTGGAAAACTCTCGAAGTGGGAAATAATCCTAACTAAGGGGGCATTCAGTTCTAACCCCCCTAAGAGTTCGATGGTAGTTCGTGTATATTCTCGCAGGTACCTGTAGAGTTTAATCCTTGGTATTGATCAATGTCGTAACTTATTGAGCGTAGTGGTAGTTGTTTTGTGTTTTACGTCGATTAATTCGGGACTAACAGATTTGCCTGTCGTTGCCCTGGAGTATAAATGGGCAGATGCCCAGATTCGAGTACAATGTTAGCTATCCAATTTTCATTATCCAACATAAAACCTGTTATTTCTTCAAAAATTCGCTCTTATAGGCATGCTGCATGACTGGATTTTGGTTTATTATCTTCGATAATGAACCATTGGAATCGCCCAAAGAAAATTTTTCTGTCTGACGTCAAAGGCTCGTGCGTCATAGGCTCTGACGTACTAGTTGTCCTTCTGCCAGCCGTCTGACCTCATAGGCTCGTGCGTCACAGGCTCTGACGTACTAGTTGGCCTCCTGCGAGCCGTCTGACGTCACAGGCTCGTGCGTCATAGGCTCTGACGTATTAGTTGGCCTTCTGCCAGCCGTCTGACGACATAGGCTCGTGCGTCATAGGCTCTGACGTGGTAGCCCGCCGGTCGCTTGTGTTCTGACGTGATCTGAGGGAAAGGGTGAATCAAGGGAACAAATTTTTCCCGTTGGTGTCTGGACTCGGTCCTGTTTCATTCGATTATGAGTCGAGTACTTAACCTCGAGACCAGAATTGATTGATTGATTAATTGATTGATTGATAAGATTTTATTGGCATAAAGCATAGGTTCCCAACCTGGGGTACGCGGTACGAAATTTTGTGGTTTCTGGGTTTGGACCAGCCCCACAATGATCCTCGAAACTTTTCATAACCGTAGGTCAAGGGGAAGGGGTTCAAAACGAAATTTAAAATTTCGACGATGTCATATCTCAAAATATTTGACTGAACTGTGTAAGTTTTAGTTCACTTTCGAATGACCTGAAAAATTACGAATCTTTTAAGACCAATTGGATTTTTGTGCGACCAGCCGTTCGTTCACAGTGAGCGTGCAAAGGTTTAGGAAAAACACTAAACTTCGCGTCGAAAACGGCCGTTACGTGGGTCAACGCCCAGAATAAAACTACCTTTTTTCATCTTCCCGGTAAACTACAGTCTAGATATTTTAACCGTGAGTCGGGGATAGACCACATTGCAATATTCACTCGGTTTCTCATCTGTAAAATTGTTTAAATAATACCTTTTTGTAATAATACAAATCAAATTTTGATGATGAGCTATTGACTTGAAATTTTAAAAATAGTTCAGAACCGGATCACACTGCAATATTCACTCGGTTTCTTGTCTGTAAAATTGTTTAAATAATACCTATTTGTTTAAACAAATTAAATTTTGATGATGAGCTAGATACTTGAAATTTTAAATATAGGTCAGAAATGGATGACGTTTCAATATTCACTCGGTTTGTATGACATGGTATGAGTATGGTATGGTATATTATTGTATGTATGATTTGGTATAGTACAGTATGGTATGATAGGAAAGAAATTCGTATGGTATGGTATGAGTACGGTGAGAATACGGTATGGTGCCGATTTGCAACACCGTCTGGTATAGACAGAAGGGTGATCTGCACAAGGAAGATGATAAACCGTTGTGTCAAGAATTTGCAGAGTTTTTTAAATCCTTCGACACTTGGTTGTATAACGTACGGATGCGCACTCCGAAACGAGGGAAAGGAAACCTCGTTCCGATAGCGAAAACCCCCGACGGAGCCCTTCGAAGGGTCGAAACGCGTCAGTTAATGGCAGTCCGGCAACAATGAAAAGAACAAAAGAACTCGTCGATCCCTAGACGACCTATAAATTGCGGGGAACGGTAAATAATTGCTCTAAAGGCTTCCTGTCCCAAAGGCCATTGGGCTGCCCTCCAAGCCCTCTCCTCGCTCTGATAGCAGTAATTAGTCATTTGGCAGGGCGGCGCCAAAGCTGTTTCTCATTTAGTCCTTTCATGTTGGAAGCACCGCAAGGGAAGACTTCTTAGAAGAGACTGCAATGATGTATAAAGTGAACTTAACTTTCATCAACCTAATTATATTAGACTACAAACTGTTCTGGACTACAGAATTTCTACTTGGCCTTCCATAACAGGGGCGGATCCAGAGCCCTTCCCTCCTCCCCCCCCCATCTAGGGTAGGGTAAAGTGCCCTAATATGGCATAGTGCCTAATATGGCATAGTGAGGTTTTGGGGACACTACCGCTTTGCACTCTATCGGGAAACCCATCATCGAGTAGAGTTTCACATGGTAGCCGACAGGGGTGGGTCAATCGGCAGGTAGCAGGTTATGTGAGGTCTACAGAAACAGCAACACGAGTTTGAGTGGTCGCGAAACATTTTGCTCCAGTATTGAGATTGATTTCCGAACCTCAAGGTAAGTGTAATCAAAACTTTTCAATATTCCATCAGATTCAGCAGTTCGTAAGGAACAATTCCTGACCAATGATTTTTTCATGTCGCGCTTTTATCATTGTCAAGATTTCGTGTTGGTGGAAGTGAGTCAATTTCCCCAATATGGCATACTTGTGGAAGCCTAATACGGCATATGCCATATTGAGGTTATGTGTTAGGTTTTCGTTGCTCATTCTTTCACCAAGCAGGCCTAACGAATTTTCATCAATTTCTTCTGCAATAAACAGATGGGGAAAGAGCCAAAAACGACGAAGAAGAGGAAACAATGGGACAAACTGGAAATGCTGAATGCAGTCCTGGCAGTACGAAGCAAGGAAATGGGATATCTGAAGGCATCCAATGCTTTAAAAAAAAAAACTGGACTGTTTCCTGTAAATAGACACGTTTTCACCAATATTGACTTCATGACTGCTGAAATTGAAGATGATTGCACACCGATGATCGCTTCTGGCCAAGACAGTTCCATCACAGGAAATGCCGGTGGCATCCCCAGAGCTTTTACATATAATTTCCCCAAGGAAAATTCAGCAGAAAGATAACGAAAGTGGGCCCCAACCATATGCTTCCACTTCCTCTTCAACACCGTCAATATCAATTTCAGCCCATCAAACTTCAGTTGGAAATCAAAGTCCGTTTGTACTCCCATCTGACATCTCTCCTCTCCCTTCAAGGCCGTCCTCTTCTTCGTCAGCTCGGTCAGGTTCAGCTGCTTTGATCACAGGTTCACCATATAAAAATAAATTATTAGAACAACGCGAGAAGAAATCTCAAAGCAAAACCATCAAAAACAGAGGTGGTGCTCCTAAGCAGAAACCTGGCAGCAAGAAATGCTTACAGTCTCGCACCAGAAATGTTAGGAAGAAAAAACTACAATCCCGCAGCGATTCCAGTTCTGAGAATGAGACTGAGCCCCCTCTAATTGATACGGATGATGACATGGACCCAGAAGACTTGTAAGCTGATGCTGTAGAATGTCCATTATGTTCCGCGTTGTTCACTGAAGACGGCGAAAAGTGGGCACAGTGCTCCCTGTGCTTCAAGTGGTCACATGAAGAGTGTGGTAAAATGAAAGACATATTGTTCTTGTGTCATAATTGTTATTAACACTGAAAAATCAGTCTTGAGCAAGTTTTTCTGGTCAATTTTGTAAATATTTTTAATTTTTTTATTGAGACTTCAAGTTCCTAAGTAAGTAGGACATTTTTATTTGTTTTAAGTCATTTTTGGAACCAAGAGTTACCCAACTATTTACAGAGCACTTCGTTTTTCAAGCTTTAAAAGTTTATTAAAAAAAAGCACGTTTTGCAAAACTTTTGTTTTGATACAAGCCCATCCCAGCTCCTAGTGATGATCCCCATAATGTCGATGGAATTATCAATATTGATTATTTGGTAGGATATTAAGTATGTAATTTACTTTTTTTGATTGGTTGTCTGTTTTTCAATAGGTAGCCGAATATGGCATACCATGCCATATTAAGAACCCCTTGTATGCCATATTAGGCAACCTTTTTTTCAGAGCATGAAAACGACTTTTTTTTTTAAATCGGTGTTCCACCAGCGATTAGACACTTCCGAGGAAATTCAGCGATGGGAAGTGGCAGAGGGATAGTATACCTAGTATTGTAAACAATTTCCAATAATACATCCCGTTTTTTAAAGGTTTTATGACGGATAAATTTTTTGTATGCCATATTAGGGCACTTTACCCTACTGTGGGGAATATTCGATGTGGAATTGTCACAATAAATATCTACCAAGAGCAGCACACCCCCCCCCCCCCCCGTCCGGGGTTTTCCCAGGACAGGTCCACTACCCCTTCACATGGTCAAGTTTTAAAGCCATTTATTAACATAATACGCAAAGTACAGAAGGAAAAGTATTGGATATTTGAAGTAAAATTATTCAGGTAAATAACAATAACATTTCGAGGGCTAAGAAACAACATGTGATATGAAGTTTCAGCTGGTTTTCAGGAGAACGAAAAAAAGCAATAGGTATTATATTAGTGGCAACTTGTGATATGAAGACTGCCATTTTGGAGCAACTAGTGACATGAAGATGATGAATTTTCCCCGCAACATTTCAAAAGAAAAGCTGAAGATTAGATAATACAATCAGCTACCAGAATCAAGAATCAAAATAAGATACAGGAATATTTTCAGTAGAGAAAAACCGGCTCACGTCCAAAGCACTGCTTTGAAAGCAGCAAAACGTTTTGATAACACATGTTGTCTTAACAGCTTTTCATAACCAGTGTTGCTCATCTTCAAATAACAAATATTTTCCGTGTTGCCAACCAAAAAAGGACAGCAGCATTAGAATCAGCTTGAAATTCTGGACTCAATGCATGCATAAGCTCAAATCCCATTTTGGTTTATTATCTTCGATAATGAACCATTGGAATCGCCCAAAGAAAAAAAAATTTTAACCCCCCCTCAAAATTTGTTGGTTTACGTTTCAAGATACGTAGATTCAGAAAATCGAATAAAAAAAAATCCGTCCGTCCGCCGTACGCCGTACGCCGTACGCCGTACGCCGTACGCCGTCCGCCGTCCGCCGTCCGCCGTACGCCGTCCGCGCCACTTTGCCTAGTTAGCGTTGAGTTAAAATTACGAAATTTTTTTTATGGGTTTCGACCAACCCCACAATGGTCCTCGAAGCTTTTCATAACCCTAGGTCAAGGGGAAGGGGTTCAAAACGAATTTTGAAAATTTGAAAATCTCATATCTCGAAAAATTCATATAGAACGGTATGTTTTTTATTTCATATTTAGATAGAGTTTGTTCCGTAGAATTTTTTAAGACCATCTGCAGCTGTGTACGACCAGCCGTTCGTTCACAATGACGGCTCAAAGATTGTGCCTCACTACAGGATCGTGAATCAAACTGTTGAAATACAGGTCCATTTTCATACTAACAAGCTCTTTGGAACATCATATGGCTTAAGTAATGTCGAGTTTGTTGTTCTGAGGTGCGTTTCGTGCTTCGGAAATGAAGGTAATTTCGAATGTTTGTTGGTAGGTACCTACTTCTTTTATAGAAAAATAATTTTTATTACCGACGTAGTATTAAAAACCCCAGAATTTTATCGTATTAATTAATCATAATTAATAATAATTATTATTATTAATAAATACGAATTATTAATACCTAACAATAAATTATAATAATTTTCACTAGGTACTTGATAAAATTGTTAATAATTAGTGATAATTGATAATAATAATTTATCTAACATTTAGGATCTAGACATTTAGACCTAGTGATCTAGACAGAAGGGTGATCTGTACAAAGAAGATAATGAACCGTTGTGTCAAGAATTTGCAGAGTTTTTTTCATATCACATGTTGTCTCTTAGCTCTCGATTTGGCAATTACTGATCTCCAAAATTTAAAGAAATTGTCCGGAGATCAGGAGTTGCATAAATTAATAATACACAAAACTTACATTAATAATCAAAAAATCAAATCAAGTCCTAGTTACATTCCCTTTGTAAGGGAAGGCGGGAGGGAGAGGGAGTCCCTATATAACAGCGACCAGCCATAAGCATCTGTGACGGTCTGGAAGAAGCCCTTGGTACGACCTTACTCATATTAAGCCTTCTCATTCAACCCAAAAACCTTTCCTCAAAGTTAGCCTAGTTTATCAAATTCTCAAAGCTCTCTTTAAATTTGATCAGTTTTTGGTCAGCCTTTCCTCTCATACGAGTTGAGAGAACGTTGTGTGCAGATACACGTATCTGGTAACGACCGCCAACTTATTTCGCATCCTCTCTCTTTTCCTCTCCTCTATATAACAAGGTGTCCATATATCCATACCTGGCAACACATGTTATAATATATTATAGCACCTTTTTCCTTACGATCTGGAGTGCGGAGGTGACCACCTTCAGTAACACAGATCATCCTTTTCATCATCTTTCCATTACCTTCTTCCTCTATGTAACAATGTACAATTAAAGCTTTGTTTTATTGAAGCAATATTCCAATGTGTTTGGACTAAAATTGGCTTTAAAATCCACATTTTCTTCAATTTGTCTATCGATAAAGTTTTCGCTAGTATGCGTTGTTTAGGAGTTATAAACAAAAACCAGAGGAAAGTCCAAAAATTTCAACGTTTTAGGAACACCAAGATTATTCGTTTTTAGGACTACTTCAAGGTTTAGAACGATTTCCAGTTTTCCTCAGGTCACTTCAAGGTAACACCCCCCCCCCCCCCCCCGACTTACCGGTCTAATTTTACTGAACTATAGTGAGAGGGTTATTTATGTGCACCTATCAGCTATTGGTTGGACGACACGAGGCTTGTTACTCCTGTTCAGCTTCAGCTTGAAGTTATTAGAAATAGGAACAGCTCTTTTGTGCTCGAGGGTATTGCTTTTCCACAAAGTATCGACTTTTTATCGAGTAGCGAACCCTCCTTCCCCTCGACGCACCATCAGTTGTAGGCCTTCATCCCACTTCGCGTGTATCTTGGGAATCTCTGATCCGAAGGTAATTATCCCTTCTATTGTTGAAAAGCCTTTCTTGCTTGGAAGAGGATCTCAAATGGTCAGAGGGTTAAGAGAGTATTTACGGCAACGAGTAGAAAAGAAATTGCAACCCAGGATTACACCGTTAAAACCTCAATTCTATTAGAAACAGGCCTACTTGAGGTTGGCGCGACTAGAAATTAGAAACTATAATTCGTCATTATTATAATTATTCACCTTAGTGACGTATCTATTTGATTCAAGTTTCACGGTGTTGAGTTTTTGAAACGATGTCATTTTCAGTTCCTGAACGGTCGGAAGTTTCGGTGAAAGAAGAGCCGACTCAAGAGGTGACAGAAGCGTCGGTAGCGCAGTTTCAAGATACTGTAAGCTGTTTTTGGTTTGCGTTCAATCACCATCCCGTTGAACGTTCCTAAACTATTGATCAATTACATATTCGCACCGGGTCTTTTAGAATAGAAATCAGGATACGTTCCGTTGTAAGAACGCCGTTAGGGAAGTTGTAGCAGGAGAACTTACCAGGAGAAAGTTATCTTCGAGGATCAGCAATTGCGTGCAGATCAATACAGAGTAGGTTCGATTAACCTGTTGCCGCAACGGTTGATACATATGAGAAGTTCTGAGTGGTAGTTGATGGAACAAACCGTGGTTTCAACCTAAGTCGGCCAAGTACTCTTATCTCCGCTCTATTCACGGTTTCGCTGCGATTCTTGGATTGGATTCCTGATATAATATATTATATTTCCCAATCTAGCTGCGCTGTAGAGTTGCTGACAACGAATTCTCATACTCTTATACAGGGTAAACGTGAGTGGTATCCGACAGCTCTCCCGCGTATTGTACATTTATTTTCCGACCAAAAGTGTCTCTTAGACTTTTTTAATCCACTTAAAATCCAACTTTTTCACATTTAAGATTTTGTTCGTGTTTTCGACCTTCACTAACATTGCCATAACTCTCTCAATTCGCACTGAAATTCAAATTTGACAATGTCGTTGGAAAGAGCGTTAAATTTCCTGCCTCTTTAATGCCTAACAAATGTTTTTAGGTGGAAGCAAGGAGTGAAAATAGAGTCTGAAAAATGAATTTTGTCAAAAAAGTTTTTTGAATTGTCAAAATTTTGGCTGTCACTGCCCTTTCTCCATCAACAGCAACACTGTAGATCGCTACTGTTCTGTAGTGCTCTATTAGGAGTTTATAATGCTCTTTATTAGTTGTTTTATACAATATACCTAATATATATATTTTACTATTTATATATTTTACTCATGATATTTGCTGAAAAAATATTAAAAATGGAGTGGCTGCTTCACACGTTATGTTAACAAACGTCAGAAGCTTCAACCTCATCCTGAGTTTCTCCTCCATCGATATAGTAAGTTTCCTTTCAATTCTGCTCGCTTGCGTCGACTCAGGAAATGAGACGAACAATCAGTTGCCGTCGACGAAGGAATTTGAGTGACTCAATGAAGCAGTCGAAAATTTTAAATTTCCGAATCGAAGGTCGAGAAAAAAATCATTAGTATTCTTTTCGAATCATCGGGAACGAACCCAAGTGTTGGCGGTGCCCTTGATTTAGTATTCTCGGCACATTGTTCGCACTAATCCGACGGAAGAACGTCCGAACCATAAAAACGAAGCAGAAAATCGCTATACTTCCTGCCAGTTCTTAATGTCTCTCGAATATCGTCACAGCGGGGTTTTCCGCCATACCAGGAATAAATACTGTAGCTACCGCTAATGTATCATACCCTTCCATTGTCAGTAATTCATGGTACATTTCAGGAAAACCAAACGCAGGTGAAAACTCCTTTTGTGCGCGTTAGATGAAATAAACCAAAAAGGGTCCTTTCAGGATCGCAATTGAGATGAATTGTGGGATCCGAGTGGGGGAGGTGGTGTAAAGTAATCCTGTTAATCCGAGAGAACGATAAGAGAGCTCCGGACAGGCGGGGAAGGGTTAATGACACCTTTTAAGACCTTTAACCACAACCCTATTGCCAGCCCTCGCTCCCGCCTCTGCTCACCGTTCTGGAGATAACCGGATTTCGGCTGAGGGCTGGCGGGTGTGTACCGTATTCAAATGAGCTCAGCTCACACTCTCCAAGGCCTGGAGATGCAAAAGCAGCACGTCTCGTCAATTGGTTTGCTGTATTCGTTGGCTTCTATTACAGTGTGCTTAGCGCACTCGTATTGTAACGCATGTAACGGTGTGATTGTGACCAATCACAGTCTGGTAGATGCTGCGCTCAGGCGATGGTTTATAACGGCTCTTTGCTCTGTCATCCGATCCACGAATCGATCAACTCAAATCTTTTGACTTCTAAATGTTATCCTTATAGGCCAGTCACCGCGGATGTTTTGGTCATGTTTGCGTAGTTTTACACCAAATTTGCAGCTTCGAAATCCCTGGGAAAACGTTTTGAAAGCCGAAAAACCTCGAAACTTGTTTCAGTTTTTGCCTCATAACTTGTAAAAAGTTGGTTTTCTCCGAAATACTACAAGCTACGATTTAAGCCCAACTCCAGTTCTGCAGGTTCAAAACGAATGAAACGACATTGCCCGCGATAGGGGGAACGAGTCAAAAACTGGATTACAAAGCATAAATTACAAAGCTGGAGCTACCAGCGTCATCCTTCGAAATTTAAGATCAAGTACCGTCTGTGCATTGTGAAAAAATCAAGTTCACCACTCTATTCAATGTCTTCTTCAATATTCCTACAGCAAGTGATTTTAACGGCAGAAGAAGTCAACGACATAATAAAGAGGTCGATTCAATTTGGAATAAACGAAGAAGAACTGTACAGCCCAGACAAGCTGAACAGATGGTGTACTAACATAACTGAAGAGTGCATTCAACGGTTGGCCGATCTGAAAAAGCCCTTCAAGTACATCGGTGAGAACTGTAACTTTCATGTTAATACACAGCAGATCATGTCAACTTTCCTGTATATAAACATCAGATTCCACCGATTAGTATGCTTCAAGGGATATACGATAAGAATTTTTAAAGCTTATCCATCTGGATGCCTGTTTGTATTAGTTCTAACAACCTTTTCCCTACTAGTCCACTAGAAAGAACGGACAAAAAAAGAAAAATCCTCAGTCATGCAGCATGGCCATAAGAGCGAATTTTCGAAGAAAATCGATATTGATATTGACATGTTGAGATACGGCGATACGACGAGGAAGGGGGGGGGGCTGACCAATTGCCTGAGATGTACAAAGTTTCTTACCCTACAGTAAAAGAACTGATGGTAGCTGATAGAGGGCCAACCATCGTTTTTTGCGAGATTTTTGCCATTTAGAGAAAATTCCCTAACTTTAATCGGCTATATCTCGATTAATACCTATTTGGTTTAGAAAAAAGTTTGCCATTTTGAGAAAATTCCCTAACTTTAATCGGCTGTATCTCGATTAATATTTGGTTTAGAAAAAGGTTTGCATTTTGAGAAAATTCCCTAACTTTTAATCAGCTGTATCTCGATTAATATTTGGTTTAGAAAAAAGTTTAAGTATACAAAAACGTAGAATATTTAATGCTCCACAACTTTGAAAATAGAAATTTTGGTCCAAAACCCAGCGGTTTTAGAAATTATGAGCAATAAACCTTAAAACGTCCAAACATTCCGAGGTTTTTCGGCCCGCTCCAAGTAGCACAGGGTCCTCGAATTTGATAACTTGACAGAGTCATCCCATAGCACACCAAACAACCTGTAAAATTTACAGGTTCCATTCGGAATTTTTTCCAGGTACAAAGTGCATACCTAATGGACATAATATTATTACGATCGTACAAGACGTAGAGAGACGCTCACCGGTCTTACAGTATTTGTAGCTCGTAAGAATCTGACGGTTCCGAATTGACTTGCACCTGTCTTTGCAGTATTTTGCGACGTCGGTCAAAACTTTGGTAATGGAATGCACCACATGCTCACAACGTATTGGGACAGGCTGAAGGATCGAGTTTTCACGCAAGCATGGACCAACCAGACAATAATCGCCATCGTGACTGTGATCGGAGTCTGCACTGAAATCACTCGTGACACTTTACTATGAACACCTGGCGCGTCCTAATGCAATAAAACTCGGAAAAATATTTGTACCTTGTTTTATGGCTGGAATACGTTCAATAGTCCGAATGTAGGTACGCATTGTACTCGTATCCAATACCCAGTGAGTAAAACATCCTTACCGCGTAGGATTGGTTAATTTCGCTTTACCGCCCTTTCCGGACGGAGAGGACGAAAAATAATCCTCGACTGAAATGCGTGAGGATTTGCCGCTGATAAAAAATTACTTCAGTGGTAAAAAAAACAACAGGCGGGAGATGGGAAGCGAGTCGGGTGTACAGCGTTTGGTGGGTAAACGCGTTTTGGGTTTGTGAGTTGTGTTGGTAAAATGGACAGGGGAGATGAGGGTGAGAGGGACTGGTTGGTTTGGTGGTACTTAATGAGGACACATGCTACTATATAAATCTCCATTTACCCCCACCACACAACACTTCCGCTCTACCTTCTCGGGGCGACCGCAACTGTTACGAGAGTGGTCTGAAACTGAACAATCGTCGAATCGTCGTTGAATCGTCTCTCGTTCACAAAAGCGAAAACGGCAAATCCACGTTGAATCACTGAAGAAGCGTTTTGAATGAAAGAGTCGTTTTAACAATAAATTACGGATTTAAGTTGATCGATAGAGTCGAAAAAAGCGTTGCGAATCCCCATGCTATCCAAAATAAAGAAAACTCCGCCATTTCGTTCTACTTTTTCTACTACTTTATTGTTCAGATCTGAACATTCCAGTTGGGATGGTGACATGAGATAGGCTAGGCATATTAGCAAAATAATTGGGACCCAGAAGAAAGTTTTGCTAGTTTTGATTTTCTCACCCTGTTTTTTGCGGGTTTCAGAGATTTGACAGGAGAAAGTCTCTAATACGACTGGAGTAAGTTTCTACGGCTCTAAGGTTTCTAAGGTTTGACAGGAGTAAGTTTCTAAGGTACCAAGATTGGACAGGAGCAAGTTTCTAAGATTTGACAGGAGTAAGTTTCTAAGATTTGACAGGAGTAAGTTTCTAAGATTTGACAGGAGTAAGTTTCTAAGATTTGACAGGAGTAAGTTTCTAAGATTTGACAGGAGTAAGTTTCTAAGGTTTGACAGGAGTAAGTTTCTAAGATTTGACAGGAGTAAGTTTCTAAGATTTGACAGGAGTAAGTTTCTAAGATTTGACAGGAGTAAGTTTCTAAGGTTTGACAGGAGTAAGTTTCTAAGGTACCAAGATTGGACAGGAGCAAGTTTCTAAGATTTGACAGGAGTAAGTTTCTAAGGTTTGACAGGAGTAAGTTTCTTAGGTACCAAGATTGGAGAGGAGCAAGTTTCTAAGATTTGACAGGAGTAAGTTTCTAAGATTTGACAGGACTTGGGTTTGAGGAGTTGATTTTTTTTCTTCTTAGGTGGTGGGGGGTTTCAAGGTTCTAAGGCCCTTTTCCATGTTGAAAGGACCCTCCTTAATGCCTAGTGGTAAACTTGACACTCGGAAAATTGACTAAATGTTTCACTTGTCGTGACTGTAGTAATTTCAGCCACAAAAATGTTCAATAATCTGATCAGTTAGTAATATCCCTCAGGACACATACCACTAATATTGCCACTAAGGACCTTCACAATAAATGGATCAACCATAGCTATGATCAACCAATCCATATAATGCAAGATAAGATGATTTCCTCACACGGTCTAAATAAATCAAGTGAATTACCGGATGTTGTGTTGGAATAGCTCAAGACCGAAGGTCCCACACCGCAATACACAATCAGTAACCCCATTCTTTCGCCACAACATCACGATTGATAAAGAGCCCTGAAACTGCTTTTCGGGGTCTCAGTAGGTGCGCTCCATTAGTCTCATTTTCTTTCCTCGGCGTTTCTTGCCGCCGTCTGGTCGTTTCTCCCTCAAAATTGTTTTTACCCTCACAAATCCTTCCTCAGTGTCGGCGTCCTTTTTTATAGCCGGTTTCACGACTTACGACCCTTTTAGAATAGCTCGGCGCATGCTGATTGACGCGAGTGTATTATTCTTAAGGTCAATCCGACCTGAAATAAGGGCATTTTTATTGTTAAAAAAAAATCATAAAGTTTGTTGTCACAGTTTGAATGAAATTGTGTGTTCTCATTTTGCTATTCTCACCACTATTCCTACCCTTATCATAAACTAATTATGGTTCAGTGCAAAGCAGACACCATAACAAAGCATGAGTCACCAATGCAAGGAGAGTCTAAACTTATGACACTGAACTGATGTTCAAAATTAATATTTTGAAATTCGCCATCATTATTTTGGTTTTCCTTGGCGAAAATGATGTTACAAGTACCAATCCGTGGTTACTTTGCTTAGATCAATTTTGGTATATCTCGAGGAGGATGTGATAATTGGTAATTCGTGGTCCTGTTTCGTGGCGTAACAGTGGTACATCATAGGAATTTGATCAATTTAATCATGCTGGTCACAAATAAAGAATTAACGAAGAGATAACGAATAAAAAGGATTTGTGAGGGTGTGATGCTGTATAATGATATTGCAAGGCGGGATATTTTTACACGGAGAATTTTGGGAAAATATCACATATTTTTGTTGTTGAAGTTGAAAAGACCTGTAGAAGCAATATGCAAGAATAATAAATAAATGAGAGAAATAAATTAAGGAAGATTAAAGGTAAATAATTTTTTGCTTCCAAGTCTACCAAGGTATGTTGTTTGGGGGATGTTTTTATTCCGCCCTCTTTCCAAATGATCTATTGAGAAACATTCCCCAAACAACAGATTAGTACCTATCATATAGATTAGTTGAACATTCGTGTTCGATCAAACATTACCATGGGCATGAGTTGAGAACAAGAGAGTTCTCTACGGGGATGGATTGCCAACCCAGTGGCGCGATTCTGGAACTCGCTAAGGCATAAAAACTGAATATAAACTGGATAAAAACTGAATCGATAAAAACATCCCCTGAACAACAGATTAGTACCATATAGATTAGTAGGACATACCTATCTCCTTGTGGGATGTTTTTATCGATTTTATCGATATTATCCATTCACAATCGATTTTCTTTTCCTATCTGAGACAGCTTAAACATGATCAAGTCCTTTTCATGTGAATTGGCTTTGGATGTGAGATGGCTGAACAGAAAAACAAACTGTGATAAGAGTAGGGATGGGTCAAGAAACGAGAAACTAGTTTGAAATATCTAGTTTGGAAAAAAAACGTTACAACCGTTTCTCAACTTGAAAAAAACTAGTTGAAAAAAAAAACGGCACAAGTAGTTCTTTGAATAATTCAAAGATTGATAGTTCAATTTGAAAGTTAATAGTTAATTAGTTAATAGTTAATTTGATAGTTAATTTTGATAGTTCAATTATTGAACTATCAAAATTTGATTTATTTAATAATCAACTGGGAACAACACAAATAACAAGAGGAAGAAGAAGATTGTACCTAGGTGGAATGTATGTAGTCTAGGAAATGTATGTCGTCAGTAGGTGTGTCTATTAGACACTGTCTAACCTCTCAAAATGTGTGTCTAATCCCTGGATGACTGAATGAATTCGATAGGAGGCGGGGGTGTCAATGACTCTAATGGAGCGGCGATCCACTGACGATCGTATAACTCCTTTGACGATCGTGGCACTCCACTGACGATCGTGGAAGTCCACTGACGATCGAATCAAATGAGTGGCGTGGCAAGAAGTCAGGGGGTAGGCAGTAGGATGACAGTATAGTGTGATAAGTGGGGGCGGCGGGGGGAGAGCGGGCAGTGACTAGTGGAGCGGCGATTCACTGACGATTGTGGAACTCCACTGACGACTGTGTAACTCCAATGACGATCGTGGAACTCCACTGACAATCGTTCAAAATGGAGGGGCGTGGCAAGAAGTCAGGGGGTAGGCAGTAGGATGATTGTAGGGTGAGGAGTGGATTGGGCGGGGGGGGGGGGGGGGGGTGACTAGTGGAGCGGCGATTCAATGTGAATCATTCACTGACGATTGTGGAACTCCACTGACCATCGTGTAACTCCTTTGACGATCGTGTAACTCCACTGACGATCGTGGAACTCCAGTTTAACTCCTCCAATGGAACTCGACTGACGATCGTTCCAAATGGTGAGGCGTGGCAAGAAGTCAGCGGGTAGGCAGTAGGATGATTGTAGGGTGAGGAGTGGATTGGGCGGGGGGGGGAGTGACTAGTGGAGCGGCGATTCCACGATTGACCCATCCCTACTGCCTACCCGCTGACTTCTTGCCACGCCTCTCCATTTGGAACGATCGTCAGTAGAGTTCCATTGGAGGAGTTAAACTGGAGTTCCACGATCGTCAGTGGAGTTACACGATCGTCAAAGGAGTTACACGATGGTCAGTGGAGTTCCACAATCGTCAGTGAATTCACTGTGAATCGCCGCTCCACTAGTCACTCCCCCCCGCCCTATCCACTCCTCACCCTACTATCATCCTACTGCCTACCCGCTGACTTCTTGCCACGCCTCTCCATTTGGAACGATCGTCAGTAGAGTTCCATTGGAGGAGTTAAACTGGAGTTCCACGATCGTCATTGGAGTTACACGATCGTCAGTGGAGTTCCACAATCGTCAGTGAATTCACTGTGAATCGCCGCTCCACTAGTCACTCCCTCCGCCCTATCCTCTCCTCACCCTACTATCATCCTACTGCCTACCCGCTGACTTCTTGCCACGCCTCTCCATTTGGAACGATCGTCAGTAGAGTTCCATTGGAGGAGTTAAACTGGAGTTCCACGATCGTCAGTGGAGTTACACGATCGTCAAAGGAGTTACACGATGGTCAGTGGAGTTCCACAATCGTCAGTGAATCATTCCTCAGTTCCTCCAAAGTTGAAATGCTCATGTTCCTCAATGGCAAAAACGAATATTGCTCTCAAACATTGGGAGACTTTTCATATTACTTTTACTCCCGCATTACTATTGAAAAAATAATCTCAACTGATTGTGCGATAAGACTGAAAATAAAATAATGTTAAAGAGATCCTCCTTCTTCTACAGTTTTTTTATAAACATAAATATATAGGTACGTAAACAGTCACATAGGTTCCACTAAAAAATTAGTGTCCTTCGTTTGTGTGTTCTCAGAAAAATGTGATAAAATTAGATGTTTTCTCATGTTTGATCGGTTTCTGCTACTTTCTACTTCTACCTATTCGATGATTGTTCTCCAAACCTGATGACATGCAAAGAACCGTAAACAGAAATATTTAACCAAAGATGTTATCATTTTGTTAAATACTATTTTGGAGCCTTTTTTTTACAAGTCCCGTTCATTAAAATCTCCTTGCTAATTTAAAACAAACTATCTTCAAATGTGTTGACAAAGTTTTCGTTTTTCCTATCAGTTGAAAAAGACAGTTACCTATTCGTTTTCTTTGTGACTACATTTCTAACAACATAATAATATTATGTTGTTAGAAATGTAGAACACGGGTGTTCTAATAATATTTTAATATTAACCACATATTATGTTGTTAACATTAAAATATTATTAGAACACCCGTTTTTCGTTGAGAAGAAAAGAAACTAGTTTTTTTGTAACTAGTTTTTTCGACAGTTATTTTAATATTAGTTTAACGAACGTTATTTTACGTTTCTTGTTAAAATATGCCGTGAAAATATATCGAAAATATTATGCCCATCCCTAGATAAGAGATTGAAGAGCGGGCTTATTAGTGACGCGAGCGCTCGAGCGGAGGTTTGAGGAAGACTCGTCTTCCTACCGTGACAATTTGTCGAAGGCAACAAAAGAAAGAAAAGCACACACACAAAAACACATGCACGATAATAATAATAATATTATTATTATTCATGTACAGAATTGGTTGCCGCTAATTCCTTGTTCAGAATTGCCGCTTACTGGTTTTTGTTACTATCCGCTGTTGTATCGCATTTATTAATGTAATAACAAGTGTTTTGATTAATTCTCAGTTGCATTCGCTTTCCATGTGTACTACTTGTGCGCGGTTTCCAATATTTTGACGCAACTGTCCGAACCAATTCTCAAAAATGACCTCAAATTCCAAGAGAATCGTGTATGTTGGTAAGTGACCATGTACTTTTATTTGACCATGTACCATGACATTGTATTTTATTGGAGGCCGTGAGTAATCGCTACTATCATTACGTTGCTCCTGACGATGAGATGTTCTCTACTGAATGATCCCTCCGCTTCGCAATAAATAGAAAATAGCCTCCGTTTCCCGTCTGACTTTTTTACCCAATCGCATTACTACTTGCCTGAGGTCTGTACCCAAACGCATTGCGAATTTTACCTAAACGCATTGTGGTTTTCATCACTATTACCCAAACGCAAATCCCTCATAAATCCATACCTCTTACGAGTCCCTAACGACCCCACATAAGTTTCCATAAATACACAACGAGTAACACCTCACTTTATGGACTCACGATGGTGTAGTCACAATTGCGATGTCTCATTCCTTTATCAAATTAGAGCTCAAGTAACAACCACGGTCAAAATCGGTTAGCTGCCCCAATACAATTTTTCTTCTGTACATAAGTGGTTTGGTAGGTATTGTAGGTGTTTACACAATTAAAACAAATGTTTTAAAGTAGTTTTTAATTAATACATAGAAGGAACCCTCAAAAGATTATACCTACATTAAGTTTCAATACAACAGAGGCGGCCAAAACTCTGTAATATTATGAAGTATGGCTTCGAATACTATCAACTGATTAGTACCATATAGATTAGTCCGACATATAGTTCTAAGTGGACGGCAGTTTGTATTCAATAGTTCTATTGAATACAAACTGCCGTCCACTTGATCTATATGTCGGACTAATCTATATGGTACTAATCAGTTGATAGTATTCGAAGCCATACTTCATAATCGGTTAGCTAACATCCCACAACTCATAAACTATTTCTAAATAGTTTATGAGTAGTGGGATGTTAGCTAACCGATTTTGACCACAACCACGTTTCTTCATTTTCAAAGAGCTCCAGTTTAAGAACGTAATAAGACATCGCAATTCTGACTTCACCATCGTGTTCAGGGTGAAAAAATCTTTGAAAGGATGTGTCACTTGTCAGAATGTTTCATTTTGGGAACGTAAGGGTGATCTTTCCCCCCTTAAAATGACCCAAAACCCCCCTAAGAGTGGCACATCTGACTGCCCATCTTCGAACTTAACCTTTCGTTTGCCAAGGCAGATTTTTTGTGAAAATTTGTACTTCTCATCTTTATTCCATCGAGAGTAATCGTCTGGAATGGTACATACAAATATATATATTTGGTACTTACATATACTTGGCAGTGAATTCAGGATGGTCTGGAACGGATTTTGGTATACAAATTTTTCAGAAATTCGAGTTTTGAACATTTTCGACCGATGACAATAATTATTATTATAGATCCCCTTAGTTCGAAAATTCGCTGAAAACCCGATGTTTTGTGATATAACGGTATGCGTCTCTCATGTTCAGGAGGCTTGGCTGAGGAAGTTGACGAAAAAGTGCTCAGGTCCGCTTTCATGGTTTTTGGCGAAGTCACGGACATTCAAATCCCGTTGGATTATCAAACGGAGAAACACCGAGGATTCGCCTTCATAGAATTCGAATTCAAAGAAGACGCAGTGGCTGCCATCGATAACATGGTATGTACTAGAATCGAGATTTTAATGATAATAATATTATCATATTGTATAATATTATTATACAGAGTGTTCATTTTAAGAGTCTCAAATGCATTTTCTGCATAAACGGTTGATCTGAGCAAAACATGCCAGAGGAAATAGTTGTAGCCCTTGAGCCCTTCTTTCCAAAAATGACCACCGCTTGACGTTCCAGCCTGGACCCATATGCCAGATGACCCATATGTTTATTCACATTTCTATAAAGGGCATAAAATTTATAGTTTTATAGACCAAATATATGCAACAAACCGCATTTCAATATGTCAAATATTTACCGAGTTATGGGGTTTTGAAATTTGCAATTTCAAATTAAAGAAAAAATATTACATTTCGTTGACGTGGTCTGTTTGGAACAAGTGGCACATGTTTTCAAGGTATTTTTTTATTGGATGTCTAATAATAATATTGCTGGCTTTGGTAAATTAATAGTTTCCCCGATAAACACGAAAATAGGCTTTTAGAGGCTGAAAACCTTGATTTTCTACAAAGGGGTAATCATATAATTTTCAAGGTAATAGGGGAATTACCATAGAGACAAAATGACCATCGCAAACATTGCTGTTTTCTCCCCTCATGACCCAACTTCCCCGATTCGTACAAATCCACTTACCTACCGACGTTGTTTCACAGAACGACTCCGAGCTCTTTGGAAGAACGATCAGAGTGAATTTGGCCAAACCTCAGAAGATCAAAGAAGGTTCGACGAGAGCCGTTTGGTCAGAGGACATTTGGCTGCAAGAACACTCAGGCGAGACTATCAGTAAAGATGACAAAACTGGCAAAGAAATTGTAAGTATTTACCGTGTATTTCAATATGTAGTCAGTAGTGTAAGTAATCACATACTAACAAAATATAACGATGGCATAATATTATGACAACCTTGGGCCTTACAGGAGGGACAAAACCTGAGGCTATCATAGGTTAGACATAAGGTTATCAGTGAAGTTACTAAACGAGGGTTTCATGTAGGTCTTTAAATAGGTGCGGAAATGCGGTAACGAGCACCATATCAATCACTCAACCAAACAACCTGCGCAGTAGTGTACAGTGTAGATCTTCGCGGAATTCTGCAAATATCTGATTTTTCTGATGTGTACAGGCGGCATATACCTAATTTGAAAACTGCAGCACTTTACTGCGCAGCATATACCTAATAGGTGTGGAGTAGAAAAGCTGATAGAAGTTCGAACATCTAAACTACCTTTTATTAAATAAATCAAATAAAAATCAAATTTTGACTCTTCGAAGGTTTACACTACTCTTGAATCGCAAAACGGGCTCTCCCTACTGCCAGACAATAATATTTCTGCCGAAAAATTGCCGAAGTCCACTTCCATAATTCTAATTGATATCAAACTTCCTGTATTGCAGGCTGCTGGCTCAAAATCGGACGAGAAGAAAAACCCTCAAGTCTACTTCGACATCGCTATCGGAAACAACACGAACGTCGGGAGAGTTGTGATGATGCTGCGCAGCGACATAGTTCCTCGAACGGCGGAGAATTTCCGGTGCCTTTGCACCCACGAAAGGGGATACGGTTTCCAAGGATCGTCGTTCCACAGAATCATTCCCAGTTTCGTATCCTTTGAACGTCTGACAAATGCACCTCTGGTCCTGGCGTGAATTGGACCAATGGATGCATAACTGCATTGTTAAATCCTTAAAAATTGAATCAAAATACTTCGCAGTGAATCTATTCTTCTCTTGGATCAGGTTTGGGTTGTGGATTTTTAAAGGTGTTGTCAGTAGGAGGGAAAAGGAGTATCAGATTCTGGCGCTGGGGTCACCCTGCAAGACTTGTGATAGGTACTAAATTTCGTGTATCTTGTAAGTTTATTGTAAAAATAATAATTATTTTGCCTCCTGTCAGTGTGGTTATTAGATCGAATCCTGGAGTTGTTGAACATTTTTTACAATAAACCCACGCAGGTTTTGGCCCCTTCAAATGATGGATATGTCGTGCGGATTAGTATGAAAAGTCTTGCAGGGCGATCCGAGCGCCAGATACACCCTTTTCCCCCTACTGTTGTTGTTTAATGTTTAAATCATCAGGCAGTTCTGTAATAATGGCGAGACTTTGAGCTAATATGAAGGCTGGTTATGCGTTGAAAGGTCTTAGTAAAAGCTCGGAATTAGTCAGTAGATTGTGCTAAGTTATACTTGAATGCGTGTGTACCATGCAGCGTTGGAGCTACAGCGACAAGTTTTGACGTATAATGAGCCATATTGGACAGTATGGGTTAAATTTTGTGCTCTACTTCCTAATTGTAATTCTGACCTGATTTCACGGATGTTTGATTCTCAGTTCACAAATGACGTGTCCATTAATTACGATCGTATGCAGTTTTCCTTAACTACACCAACGATTCAGATGTGCCAAGGAGGCGACTTTACCAATCACAACGGCACCGGGGGTAAATCTATTTATGGCGGCAAATTCAACGATGAAAATTTCACTCTGAAGCACACTGGACCAGGAATACTTTCAATGGCGAATTCCGGACCCAACACGAACGGATCGCAGTTTTTCCTCTGCACTGCAAAAGCTGACTGGTGAGTGCTGTTCTTGCAATTTACCACATCAAAAATCATTCGAAGCTCATTGGTCTTTTTCGTTTTGATTTTCAGTGATAAAACTTCGTAATCGACTGAAAACTCAAAGCTTTAAACCCGCATCGATGTTTACGAGTATTTTTGGTTTGTACATTTATGGGACCATCACAGAACTAGTTCCCTACGACATCTTCATTTGAGTTTGGTTTTTCGAGATGAACACAAGATGTGATACCTATATGATGGCTCAAGATGTCGTGAGGTAGTGTGTGGACAGCTGGAATGCAATAACCCAACTCAATGAAATTAATTACCAGTCTTTTATTGAATTATAACTCTTACGTACTTATAATATTTCTATTAAAATTAATAAAATTTGTTAATACAAATTAAGAAAAACTTAAATCATTAAAACTCAAGTTTTGAAAAATCATTAAAAAAAAAGAAAGAAAAGAAAAATCACTCAATGACAATAAGCGTCTCTCAGAACGATCCCTCCCGTGTGAACCCACTCTTATGTTCGCAATCACAGGTACAACACTCTTTGCAAAACACAATTTTCTTATAAATTTCCGTCATCTTTATTACCAAATTGGCATCAGTCACGCTCTGAATATGTCCGTTCCTTTCCACCTTCACTTTGGCCGAACCGTGAAACTCCTTAGCGCCCGTGCTCCTCAGGATCATTGCAAGGTTGTCCACCGTGATTCCTGCTCCGGGCATCACAGTGATCTTGCTCTCGTTGACGAGTTCTCTGATGAGGGAAGTTCCTTCGGCTGCACTGACCTCACAGCCGCTTGTCAGTAGTCGGGAACAACCTGAAACCCAGAAATGGTGCTTGATTTTAGCAATTTCGGTTCATTAGGTAAATTTCCTACCCATATATATATATATCTCAAAAAGTTGGTAGCATTTTGGAAAATGGAGGATTTATAGTGGAGTTTTTCTCAAAATTCACCGAAGACTAGACTCGGACGTGTAAAAGATACCGTCCCGTTAGAAGATGAAAGTGGGGTATAATAATATTATATATTATAATATAATATATTATATTATATAGTCACATTTCAATATACTATATGGAAATGTTACTGTGGGATTAATTATGCAGGGCAGGCTGTAGGAATCTTGAAGTTAAGACGAGGAAACAGGGATGATCTTCAGTGGCGGCTCGTCCATAAGGCCACCTTGGCCCTCGCCCCACCCAAAAATTTGCAAAGGAAAACAGAAAAAACATAGAACAAGGAGAAAAAAAATCTTACCTACTACTACCCACCATGGAAGAAGGGAGATCTCCCTTCCTCCATGACTACCCACTTCCACTGAGTCGCATTTTGTTTCGATTTATCGATTAAAAAAGTCGATTATCGGATCGACCAGAAGTGCCCCAGTCTCAATGTTGAAGGTATAGGCGCTTCCTGGGGTGGGGGAAGGCACTCTGTGTTGCGAGATAGGAGGCGTTCCGGGCGGTGGCCAAAATATCGTATCAAGTTGAACGCCGAAAACAATCGATCGTTGAATCGTTCCTTGTCAAGGAAGAACGAGTTTCATTCTTCCATGCTTTCTTCCATGTTTGATAAGAATGATATCAAAACGTTGCCTGACGTTATAATATTATTTTGAATGCATTGACTGGTGGTTTTTAGCTTCGTATTTACTCATCATAGTAAAAGTGAGTTATTGTCTCCATAATATTAATCAACTAAACATTGAAATTTAATATCTCACGTGCAACGCGTGAACGCTTTGCTAGTCGTCAAGACTGAAGTGGATCCACAGAAAACCCTACTATACTACGTGGATCACTATTCGCCCAAGGGAATCTCATTTGTTGATTTCTACATTCTGTAAGTTAATAACAGTTAATAACCGTTAATAACAGTAATATACATAATATTATTATGTAGCTCAGCCAACCGTTGAGAATACTGTTTTATTTGTTATCCCTGAAACTGATGGTGACTTCGTTGACTCGAGCTTTGTTTGAGCTAACCAACGAACTCTAAAAGCTAGTTGAAATCAATCTTGCTGTTCTGTGATCGCTCAAAATGTTTTGATACGATTGGATAAGAAAACGTATGTGCAATCTGGGCATAAGAGGACATTTTTAGAGGGGGTTTTCAACGTACCACTCGGCTAGGAAGCAGATGGTCGCGATTGCTAATTTTTAAAAACCCCAGTAATAGAAACTCCAATAATATAATTTTTTGACTACCTTTATAATGTACTCTTTGAATAGTACTCGTACAGTCACAATTTCTCTTTTATTCTTCCTATAATTTTGAAGATAATTATTTTGGTGGGTAGGTGGGATTGCCTTGCAGCCACCTCCTCGTCGGTAATCCTGGATACTGGTCAGTAACCGACCCTCTCCTCAAGAGAACTCTTTGGAGAACGATGTTTCCTGACTTGCTAAGAGCTGCATACCACTAATTATGAAGCAGTTTAGCTGTAAGGGTAGTTTGAGTTTAGTTCCTATAGTGAGTACCTAATAGGTAGGTATGCACCTAAATATTGCCCTGGTGCCCCACCAGTTTCTGAGCCCACGAGCCGCCCCTGATGATCTTAGACCTTTAACAGGGAGGGAGGCCTTTGAGAATCACTTATTTGAAGAAGACCATAGGATCAATATTTGTAATAAAGACCCAAAACAGGATGGATTGGACTATTTTGAAATTCACCATTTGGGTGACTGTGAAAATGGTACTGGTAAAATCAAGCATTCCCCTCTGATTAACCTATTCCTGTAACTAATCCCGTTCCTTCTCAGCGAGTTGCCTTTCGCATCGATGTTACTCAATCATGAGGCATGTTACTCACTTTTGAACCATGGATAAATAGAGGTATGCTCATTGTGTGTTGTACTGACGATGGCTGAGGGGCCGAAACCGTTATACACTTTTAACAGTATTTGTGATCATCTTGTAACTTTGGTCCTAAATCTTCTAATTTTCGAGGCTGATTGTAAATGCAAGCGGACCTTTTATGGAAAGTTATCAGGCGATTGGTATTTAGTCCAGTAAAATTAAAGCTGAAAGTGGCCTCAAAGTGACCCCGGGGAAAGCTGGAAATCGTTTTAAAACGTTACGATAGTGTTGAAAACGAATAATCTGAGTTTTTACCCCTTTAACACTAGGATGGAGATTAATGTAGGCCGACATGACACAGTGTTTGACATTGAGTGCTATAGAGATCGGAAAGCTAAACCTAGTAGGTAAGAAATGGCAATCTGTTCCAATAGTCAAGCTGCATTGAAGGCCTCTCCGGTAATGACATCCAGGATTGTGTATTGTCACCTTGGTGTGGGTACCTGGGCATTCAGGGCTGAAGATGAATGAGGAAGCAGATACACTGGCCAAAATAGGGTCATCATCCGTCATCATCGGACCCAAACCCTACTGTGGGGTATCTAAAAGCCTCAGGAAAATTACCATAAAAGCGTGGCTGCTATAAGAAACTCAAGCCAGAGGCTGCACCAGGCTGAGGATAACGGTAGTCCTACTGACTGAGCACTGCCGACTCCAAAATCATCTCTGCAGGATCGGGGTGGGTGAGGACAGTGACGTTGATTGCCGGTCATTCGTTGATTGCACCCTATAAATTGGCGTAATTTTAAAGTTAAGAGGGTCAATCGACGCAGAATGTATTGCTCTTTAATTGGTCTCGAGATAAGATTTCCGCTAGGATGCAGTCTTTAAGAGTTATAAGCAAAAAACTGAAGAAAGTCCGAAAATATCGACGTTTTTGAGGCACCAAAAGTTGAGCTCAATCTCTGGAAAGGTACTAACTCAGATTACTCGTTATCAAGACTATCGAAAGGTTTTAGAACAATTTCCAGCTTTCCCCAGGTCACTTTCGTTATTTTACTGGACTAATTTGGAATATTTCCTACGAGCATTTACCTAAACTGACGACAGTTTCGAAATTCTCCTTGGGATTAACGACCTCGTCGAACGCTCGGTGAAACGTGACTGGAAACGGACTGCATTCGTCCACGAGGAGTTTGCAATGATCGTAGTCGACGTCTCGTTCCTCGTTGAGAGCACCGAGTACGAATCCGTCGGCTCCGCCGTCCTTCAGATACCGGATATCTTCCAGCATTATCTGGAATTCACTGTCCGAATAAACGAAGTTTCCACCTCTGCACCTGCAATTCGACGTTTAGTATTACACACTATCGAGATAAGATACTCGTAATAGCACAGCGTGATCCGCTCGTGCATGCAAAGCAGATTTTGCCTAAAAACTACATGTAAACGTTCTCGAGATATGATTTTGGTTTATTATATTCGATAATGAACCTCTGGAATCGCCCAAGAAAAAAATTACCCCCCCCCCCCCGCAAAATTTGAGGTTTACGTTTCAATATACATACGTAGATTCCTAAAATCGAATACAAACAATTTCGCCGTCCGCGGCAATTTGCCCAGTTAGCGTTGAGCAAAAATTACGTAATTTGGTTTACGTAAAAAAAGACATGTCTTTTATGTTCATTTTTGGATCTACGACCGGATCACCACGAACCAGTATTGAACGAACTGATCAAAATTTAAGCTTTCCCAAATAAATCCATTGACTAATGAAAAAGGACGTTTGTTAAAGGACAAGGATGTTTTGTTTGTCCCAGAATCTGATCCCTGAGTCGATCTGTACCGAGATCGTTGAAAAATGCCGTACACTTGTCAAGGGCCTGCAGGATTTTTGAAGGATATCTCAGGCTGCGATTGAAGTTTTGAATTTTGTGGGGTTGTTCGCCACTATTGAAGCGCCAAAACAATCCAATAAGAAGAAGGTTACGATAAATTGATCGGAAAATCGAAATTTATTAGAGTATTTATTACATTGCGGTCTATTAGCCTCCCAAAAATACCCCCTCGTCTCATTTTGTTTAATTCAACAATATAGCCACAATTCAAAAAAATAATCAAGTATTTTATGAATTTCAAAAGTCGGACGACGTTAGATATTCATAAAGTGAATTTAGACATTTATTTCAAACGTCAATCACAGCCTGAGATTCTTTCTTGAATTCAAAAACTATTTTCTTCAGTTTTTATGAGGTAAAGCAGAGAGTCACACAAGAAAAATCGCTTTGAAAAATCCCACTACTCTCCAGAAATTAACTAAGAACCAGTCATGTTCTGAGAATACCTGGTAGGACTCCTGGTGTTTGATACAGTAAAAATTGCGAGGAACTATTCAATATTGTTCCCTCCTCCTCCTCTCATATAGTGGTGAGGAGATGGAAAGCAGCAAGGCGTCGAAACTCTCAGTGAAGTTTCATGGGTGTATTGGTGGATTTCGCGTCGATATTTGAAAATAATCCATTATTACCTGATCATAACGAAAACTGGAATCCCCAGGTAGCTCTTGACGGTTTTTAGTAATCCGACGCTGGGTGTCAGCCCACCTTCGGCCAGCGAGCTGCAGAGTTCGATCCGAATCGCTCCTCCTCTCTCTGCATTCAAGGCAGATTCGATGGTGTCCACACAAACTTCCATATTCCCTTAAATCAGAAACATTTATAACAAGTACAGTTGTTATGCACTACTGTTGTGTAAAATCCCAAATTTCGGCCAGATAGAAATTAAGGAACATTAGATAATTTTGAAAACTGGGTAGTAAAATGCAGCTGCCATGGCAGACGAAGGAGAAAGACGTTTACTTACACAACATGAGCGTACGATTGCCAGCGATATATGTGCCAAATGAATAGCCAGCTATGAAAATTACACAGTACAAAAGTTCACCAACTACCCAGTTTTATAAAGCAATGCAAGCATAAATCCTTTCTGTATTGTAGGACGAGAAAAACGGTGTTGTGCTTTCAGTAGCTGATTTTCAAAATTCTGACGACACCACGCTATTTAGCGCAACATTTGGAATAAAAAATGCCTTAACTTGATTCTGTCTAAATTGTGGGTCAGGCTGAGTTACTGAAGTCAGTTACTGGCTGAGTCAGCTGAACTATACCAGGCCTATTTTTCGCCTCTTGCACTGCACTCCTCATATTTTCTTATTTATTTAATAGCGATTACTTGTCCGATTAAGATCGAGCCAGTGGCGGCTTGAGGGGGGGGGGGGGGGGGGGGGTGTTAAAACGTCATGTAAAAAAATCGATTTGGCCTTGTACAAGTAGGAGTTAGGTAGAAATTCAGTTATTGTCAGTGATTCCCTAAACGCTCTATACGCAACAGAAAGAATTAACTTTGTCTGTAATATTCAGTGGATATAAGATAGGTTAGAGTATGAACCTCGCGGACCCCCCCCCCCCCCCCCGGGTCAAATTCATATGACTGGCCCTCCTATGACTGGTCATATGCAGTGTTGCCAGATGTAGGGATTTTTCCCTACACGTAGGGAATTTTGGGGGTGCATTGAGCGTAGGGAATCCCTACGCTGAACGTAGGGATTTTTGGTCAAGCTAGGTTACGTGATTCAAACACTGGCAAAATTCTAATAAATTGAATAATTATACGATTTTAGTACATTTATTCGTGATCGGAAAACCACTTGTGGTATGAAGGAGAAAGGTAGGGAAGGAGAAAGCTACCAATTGTTACAACCATCCCATCACACCAAATATGATGAAGTTGCTTGCGTCACAGAGCTCATACGCTTCTAATAAAAGCGAGCAATCCCTCGATAGTGACGAAGACGATTTGATTGGTTTTTGACGGTTTCTTTGATGAATAGTTTTTGATATATTTTTGATAACCTCTTGAGATTAACCTAAGATTTTACAGCTCTTCTTTCTATTCTCAATCCCAAATTTTTCTGGTCCTTTTTTTCCTATTACTGTTTTACCATTTTAATTATATTTTCTCCTCGTAGTCATTCCTGGTCGTCGACATTAAGATTTTTTTAAATAGGTATTCCAAGGCTAATGTAACCAATGCTACCATTCTTGAGCCTTAGTAATAAGCCTTATTATATTTATATTTATCTCAGTGATATTTCTCATGTACCTAACAATTCTTGTCCTGAAAAAAAAAAAAAATGAATGGACCTAATCTAACTATTATTGAGACATCAATAAAAATTACATTGTGCAACTCAGTGGTTCAATGGCTATTTCAATCCTCAAACCAAACCAGCAGCAGTGATATTGTCGTTTTGCAGATGACTAGGAGGGAAGTGATCTTCTTTTGTTCTTTTACATTTTCAGCAATCGAAATTTTACGCGTAGGGAATTTTTTAACACGGTAGGGAATTGGTAGGGAAAAGTAGGGATTTTGGAAACGGTCCGTAGGGAATTTCGAGGCAAGTTGTCTGGCAACACTGGTCATATGATCTGTTTAGTGAGCTCTGGAGTGCAGGGTTTTGTGGAATGTGAGTTTTGTGTGGTTATTAATCCAAGAATAAACACAAATTTTGTGTTTTCGAGTGAAAAATCATAAACGTCGGTGTTGTGAAAAACGTACGTCAAAGTTGATTATGTCGTCAGTAAAAACCAACATTTCTCTTCTATCATTAGGTTTCACGACGGAAACTTTTTGTTGTTTACAACGTGACTAGTTAAGGGAAATTAAATTTTCCAATTTTAATTAAATTTTAAATTGAAATTTTCAACATAAGCGTTCTCTCTCAACCAAGTATGTCCGTCCATTCAAGTCAGGAGATGTTCAATACCTACAATACGTCTTTTCAAACATGAAGAGTTTTCTTGAATGTGTTGTTACGAGTTGTATTGAAGCAAAATTGGACTTTTCCATTTGAAAAATCTACGGTTTGCCGTATAATAGTGAATTATCTGATTCCATCAGTATACGGTAGTAAATTATGTAGATACTTTCTACCTAGGTCGCCACCTGGAATTTCAAATGCATTTTTGATACGTACACAATTGTACACAATCGACTTGCTCAGGAATTGTAGAAATTCAAGTTGATGGCATTTCAATTCTTACCTCGATGTCGAAGGGATTCCGTTGTCAGTCGTCGATATAACTCGATTACGTTACCACTCGGCCAAACAGTAATGAGATGTAATTAAATAACGAAACTCCTCTCAAGCGAAAATTCTCCGATGAACCGTTTGTTGTGAAGGAGAATGTTATCTTACAAGATAACGATGTGGGAGTGGAAGCGGATCACTTGAGGTCGTAGGAAGCTGATCTAAGGGGAGCCTGCTGGTTGCTAACACTCATTTAGCCCATTGTTTAACCCACTATTTGTTCTACCATTCCTTACAATCCTTCAATATTTTATCTTAATCTTCACTCTTTATTATTTACAAAAAAAAACTGATTATCAATTTAGAAAGCTTCTACTACACAAATGCAACGTCATCAAACACTTCTCAAACATGTCTACATTTTGTTTATACAGTTATTAAAGACTGTTTTCATTAAGTACTGTTCAAATATTTTCTACAGGTTGGATGGGAAGCACGTCGTTTTCGGTCATGTCATCAGCGGCATGGACGTCGTAGCTAAAATGGAGGTAAGACGTTCGAATACCTCCTGCATGATGTGTAGGCACTTAACTACCTCATGTTTATTGCTACTGGTGAATTATTTCGAAATTTGCTGTAACAACAGTACATTTCTTAATACTTCACTAAGGGCCGTTGTACAAAAATGGTGCTTGATTGGATATGCGAAAATTCGTCAATGTAATAGGGTTATTAATTCTAGTGTAAGTTCTCGAATCAGCTTTTTGAAAAATCATTCCTGGCCGCCCAATAACATGTCTATATTATTCAGTGATTTTTTCCATGGAGAAGAGAACATTTCTAGTGTCTTCAGCTTTCGCTACAGAAAAGTTGCATGAAATTGGAGTAAATCCCCGCATACAAACAAAAATAAAGGGTATGAACTGTATTTGACTACCGATTAACAGTTAACACCGTATACCGGACGATGTAAACTGTGAAAATTAGATCAATACCGAGATGAGATAAGATTGTCGCAGGGCTTTAGGGTGGGACTTGTCTGTCGGACTGAAACCTTGGGAAAACTGGGGTTGTTGTGCGGAACGTTGCCTTGTAGTAGTCAGCCAGCTTTAGTCCAGTCTGCTATTTCTGCTAGACTGATGGGCCTTCCTGCCAGGTTGTTCACCGAGACGATTTCCTCTGGTAACAGATACCCAAAGATTCTTTCAGCATCTCCACCAGGAGTCTCATTGTCTCCTTGCCAGTTGTAATGCTTCTGAGCTCCTCATAATTGACCCTCTATTCATAACTGACCCTCTATGTGTTTAATGCGTGATTTTGTTTTTCAGAAATGTGGGACGAAATCGGGAAAACCAACAGAAAAAGTTAGAATACAGGCTTGCGGTGAATTGGTATAACATTTATTTTAATTTGTGTAAATAAACAACATTCATAAGAAATAAATTTCAATGTTTTCCTCAATTGCCGTTGTTTCTAATTAACAAACAAACCAATCGACAACAATATTGTCACTGATATCTGGAGGTTTCAGGCGTAACAGTGTGGACAGCCCTTGAAGGTACGAGTAACGAAGTGCGCTCAACAGTACTAGCAAGAAAATACTCTTACAACCGGTTGTTTACTTACGAACTTATTCACTCAAGTATATGTACGGAAGTAGGTACTTTCTCTCTACTCCCACACGAATCTCTGAAATACTACGAATTCCTCGGAGTTATTTCGACCAAAATCGGTTGACTGGGTCGAAGAACGACTAGTAACAAAAGCTTGACATCTTCACGTCTGTTGAGTGTCTTTATGTTGGTAAACCTCAGGAGAGTGGAGAGAGCAGTTTTCAATTCCATCATAGCGAACCTGCAAAATTATTGAAAATAGCGATTACAGAATTCGCGTATAACTTATAATTTCTAATGTCGCCTCCTGGGAACAATAGTGAGCCAAGTTCGGAATCCTCAAGATTATACTGCTAATTTTTCGCAGATTGGTCCCTAGAAATCCGTGGGATGATGAACATTTCAGTAAATCGCTGGTTGTAGCGCCAAGAAAGTCAGTAATCATGAGCTCTTCCATAAAAATTACAGAATGGGAATTGTAAAAATCTGTTGATTTGCCTAATCGACAATTGATTTTGTTTTGACAGTTGATAATGAAAATAATATTTTCATATTAATAATAATAACATATTATGTAGGTTTGCAAATAGTTCCATAGATGCCTCTAAAAATACGTCAACACTGAGTTTGACAATTGTACTTGTGATTGAATAGTTTCTGTTGATCGTCTATTTTAGCGTTTTGATATAAAAATGCACCATACCTTTGGCCTATGCAGTTTCTTGGGCCAGCACTAAACGGAATGAAAGCATAGGGGTGCCTTCCCTTGCTTTGCTCCGGACTAAATCTCTCCGGGTCGAAAACGTTTGGGTTTGCGAAATACATCGGATTTCTGTGAACGAGGTGTGGCATGATGTCGGCGACGGTTTCAGCAGGTATGATCATGCCGTTAGCTGAAACCAAATTTGCCTGAATGAATTTGAAATGCCGGATAATTTGATTTTTTTATTCTTCTGACGGAGATTATTTCAGAAATGGGAATCAACAACGCTCAGTTACGTGAGCAAAATGATTTGAAAGTTTTGATCAAAAAAAGTAAAAAACTTTCATATTTTTATTGCAAGACTAGTGAAATTTCCTAGTAATAAAGCGTATGTATTGTGAAGCAGCTCCAGGTGATACCCTACAGTGTAAACGGTACTACATTAGCTGGAGACCATGTAATGAGCTCTATATTAAGGACTAAAAACTTGACGTTTAAAGTGATGCTTACAGAAATACGGTGGGGAAAAGCTCTGCATATCGAGGGTCTCACGGCAGCACCCCACATCGTCACTTTTGGCCAAAATGAGTTATGCATACCATTCGAAGCGTCTTCCCCCGGCGGATCGATCTAACTAAGTATAAGTTAGGTAACACTAAATCTCACGATTTATTTTACTGAATTACTCAATAAACATAGTCATTGGCAGATGGTTTTTTGGGACTGCTGAAAAGTCGCCCAAATGACGATGTGGGAAGTTGCCGTGAGACCCTCGATATGATTGTTCACCCGCCTCCCCCCCATATATCCCCGTCAGGATTGCCAACCTCAAAACCGTGTTGTGATCACTTTCTTCTTCCTTGTAGTGTTGGCATCCCTGGTGTTCTGTGATGTCATGGATTCCTTCCATGCAACTGTGCGTTCCCAACGGTAACTTTTTCCTCATCAAAGTCGGACTCCTCGCTTCCATTTTAATAATATGGGGGTAGTGATCAAGTAGCCGAAAAATACATAACTGAGGACACTTACGTAATTTGACGTCCTCGCTCAACGTTCTGGATATGAAAGGTACTGAAGGGTAAAGTCTTAAAACCTCCTTGATGACCTGTTCCAAATAGCTCATTCTCCCGAGATCATCTATCGTTACATCGCGATCGTCGTACCCAAAAATGTCGAATTGCTCTTGGTACGCCTTTTTCTGAAATTGTGAACGAATGAAAGCGCGTGGTTTGATTGGTTTCAGTGCACGTGGGGTTCATGAATAGATTTGGTGAAATCCACTTGTTACCCAATAACTGGGGGTCACGAGGGTAAGTTTAGGAGATTCACACTTTGATGAGATTCCAGCAGTGAACATTCCGAAGGGGAAGATCTAGAAACAAAGGTTTGCTAGAGAAGTAAGATGAGAAATACGTATAAAGACACACCTGAATGTCTGGGTTCAATCCTAATTCGAAAAGGGCGAATAGAAGAGCCGAAGCAGTTGTATCGTGACCCTGAAATCATATTGGAAATTCCTCAATAACTGGTTGTAGCACTGTGAAAACGATCGTTATTCAAAATTACATTTGAGCACCCACTTCGAACATGAACGTGTCAACCTCCTCTTGAATATCGGCATCCGTAAGGGTACCGATCTTCTCGGAGTCCATTTCGATGAGAGTATCCAAAAAAGGCTGAGGCCGTTTGCGTTTTTCTGAAAGAATTCAAGAAAATATTCGTGACACTCGTCTCAAGTATTCTGTCGAGTGAATTCTGTTATTCACTTGTCTCAAGTATTCTGTTATGTGTATGTGTTCACTTCGATTAACGTGTAGGTTACCACTTGGTACTCCGACACAATAGAATCGACTTTATCGATCAAATTATCAGTGGGTTCCTAAACTCCGGCCACAATAACCTTCTCTATTTTCAGAAACAATCAAAGAGCCTCTTACTCTCTTCTTGTGGTACATCAGCAACTTCCGCTCTCTTCTCATCAATGTATGCTTCCCTCCTTTGTTGGATGACCTTCAATCAAAGTCACAATCTTGATCAAAATAAATGTTGACTCGAATTTCATCATGCGAAATCATATAATTACTCGTGTTGAATACACTTACGGTTCTGGTGAATCCATGAAGTATCTCGAAATTCTTATTGAGTTGTCTACCCTCAGGGAGGAGATTGTAGATGAATTCAACCATTTTCCAAATCGTAATCGCCCTAAATGCCGTGATCTCGTTCGCGCTGAAGCACAAAATATTACATTGAAATGAAGGGAGCATACGTTACCTACTCATTAATTGTGAAATGAAACTTACCCTACAAGGATTATGTACAGCAGTTTTCAGTCAAAAAAGACATCGAACTTGCATTCCTTATCTATGCGCTTTCACCCGAATTCCTTCTCAATGCACTGTACTCTTTAGTTTCTCATAGAAAGAAATTATCCGAGTGTTTATATTTTGAAACACCAATTATACTATATTTTCGTCAATTTTATGTCGTGCAGCCAAACCGTACGAGTACATGTGTTCAGGATCAAACTCCACTGCGAATACCTTCTGTATGCCGGTATCGACAGACGCAAGGTGGCTAACAGCCTTTTCGAATTCCCGTATGTACATACCTTCTGACTGCTGAGACATATTCTTCGCTCTTGGACAACTCACTCAATTTGGTTCCCATCGCAGTTTCTTGACAGAAAATTCAGAATTAACTTTGAAAAAATAATTTTGTATTGTCAATTATCACATTTCGATGCACAATCAGTGAAACAAGTTGGTACTACCTGATATAACTTCTAACGCTCCTCTGCAAATGTAATTGAACGGGTTTATCGGTGCTCCGTTGTGGCTAAGAAATTTATTGGCAACTTCCCTCCAATGCCGGTTCATACAATCCATGTTGTTGTCCAGAATCTTGAAGTGGAAACTTGGAGTCAAGAGTTTCCGCCTTTGCTTCCACTTGTCGCCTGATGGTCCGACGATTTCCGAAATTTGTTAGTACAAAATGATTGAAACATCGATTTGTTCATGTTCAAGTAGGGTTTAGATTGAAATTCACTTATTGCCAGTAATCCCTAAATGCTCTATTTTCAGTAGAAACAATTAACTTTGTCTACCAAATTCAATCCATATGTCCATATATGAAAGGTTATGTTATGAACCTCATCCCCCCCCCCCCCCCCCACATCAATGTCTGGATTCGCCCCTGAATACGAGAAATAGGTGGACGCCTTACCTCCGCTCAGAAGAAGCCCTTCGTGGAGCCAATTTTGCATCAGACGGTAAACAGGACCTTTTTCGATGTACTTCATACTCGACATAATGACCTGCCAACACCCGAAAGATACCAACTAGAATTTGAACGGTAGGTAAAATGTAAATTTTGGGGTATTCAAAAAGTCCTCTGACCTCGAGGTCTTCCGCTCTACTGAACGAGGCGTTGGGGAATCCGAGAAAGTAGGTGAAATTGAGTCCTGGGACGGGTGTCCTGCGTTCCACGCTGTCGATGAAATATTCCAGCAAATCTGAAATCAGTACAATCGCCATCAGTCAATGCTACGATTTTAAGTATCTCTGCCATGATTATATGTGAAGAGAGATGATAAAAAACAGTTCAATTTAACCAAGCAAGTGCCCTCAATCATAAACCTAGTCCCCTGAGGAAGCCTAAATGGTACATAAATGGTACATCGAATTCTTGAGTTACTGGTGCAAGTGTATTATACTTGCATCAGTAACTCGATGACAGGTATAAACAACCCTGGACAGCCTAACCTAACCTAAGTTTTAGCGATTTAATTTTTAGTAATAGAACATTCAAAACGTATAGAAATGTCTACGTCTACGTAAAAAAAAAGTAGATTATTTCATATAGATTGATTTCCGGAATATCTCATCCCTCATGGCTGAAAACATCGGTCGGGGAAGATGGGCCCCGACCCTTATTAGCCGCAGTTCAGCAGCCCGGGTCTTGTTCTGAGATTAGGAATAGTAAGGGTTTTGCACACCCCCTTTTCTTTCGGACTCACCAGTCCCATGTGTCAGGTTACATCTGTCGGACTGTGTCGGCTTTGAGGGGTCTTTGGACGTTTTACGTAGCCACGGGAAACCCCAACAAAAATAAGTCGCAAGGTGGCAACCTGGGAGAGCTCGCTGGATGGTAATTTTTCTTGTTAAACTTATTTTCAATTATATCAACTGCCCTCAGCTTCTTCATCAAATTTGTTGTCATGCCCCTCTGCTCTGTACTCGTAACAACACTCCTACGAAAACCACGAATTAATTGTTATATAATCCGACAGAATTTTGAATCAGTTGACTAGTGACAAGGTTGTCGACGTTTATTAGCTGTCGTTGAGAACAGTAAAAAAGCATTCGCCAAAATGATATTGAGTTTCACAGTTTTTTTTCTTCTTACATGAATTTTCACTTCCACAGATTGTAGTTTATTTATTTTTGTCAATTTCTGTACTATGTGCTTGTAGTACAGCTTGTTGCGTGATCTCCATTAATCAATTTACTGTCACTGCGCGTCATGTCCGTTTATGGTAATAAATAAAATAAATTAACTTAGTCTATCGATTCACTCAGCTCACCTGCAAACTCGTAACTGGCGATTTCCAGAGGCTTGCCGAAGACAGGGAGGCTCTTGGACTGCGGTAGTTTGGAAAACATCCATATCGTCCTCAACGACTTGACTGTACTGAAATTTACCCACAAGACAAAAACGAACGCCAACAAGAAAGCGAGTAGAAACAGGAGGACGGCTAAGAACATGTTTCCGTGAATCGTAACAAATTACTAAGATGATTTTATTATTCTAAATCCTTATCTGTATTACTTTTCTCTTTTCAACAGACGTTATCCTTGAAAATGAAATCCCTCTCGAGATAGTTAATGAATCTAAACCAATCACCTTCACCTACTCAACACACTGACTTGCAATGGTCGCGTGTAGAAGAGGTCTGATTTCGAGGATGACGTAGTTTGATCACTAAGGACCAGTGGGGTGGGACAGGCTCAATTGCAGAGGAATCGCTTCATTATCGAGTTTTCGAAGAGAATGTGTCAAAATTAGTTAATTAAGGAATTGGCCCAACCTACATTTTTTTTTAACAAGGAGTGGCGTGATGGCACCACCAATATTACCCACCATATTGTAACATAGAACTTCATATCCAACGCTTGAATATTCTCCTGAACCAATCATTGTAAATTATGTAATCCACAAGGTTCAACAGATCGAAAAGCAGTTTAAGAAAACCACGACATAACTAGAAACTGCCCATGCGCTGATCTGCCTCATCTAGCTCTCATACACCTTAACGCAGTGGGACCTAAACCAAGTGATACACGACCTCGACCTTGCTATCAGATCTTTCAGAATATTTGTTTGTGTTTGTGAGACGTCGTTGCTCTCGAGAGATAACAAAGGTGAAGAAACGGGGGTTCCTGCTGGTCAGTGTGTTAGGAAGATTGTAAATCGAGGGTCCCACAGCAACACCACGGACTGTCATTTCGCCAACTTTTCAGGAGAGCCAAAAGAGTGGTTTTCAATGAATTCACTCTACAATATCTTTTCAATTTCTCGTCCCACTAGTTCTCCAAGTTCTTGACAGCGTTTTTTATCGTATAAAACAAGTTTGAGGCCAAAAAAGCAATTATCAAAGAAAATGAAGACGGTAAGTGGTGTTGTTTCGTCAATGCTTGATGGTAAGTTGTGTTGCACCTTCTTTTCGCTCTGGATTTTCACCATCAAAAATTTCAATAATTTATTAAATTAATTATAATCATCCATTTTCATGGATATTTTCCGATTTCCACAGTTTGGTCCTGTAGGCCCTGGACGAGAAACATACGGGTTATTAGGATATACGCAAACAATTTAAATCACAATCTTTTTAATTGCATCACAATATTTTAAAAATTAAATCACAATCTTTTTAAAATTTAAATCTCAATCTTTTCAAAATTTTAATCACAGTATTTTTAAAATTTAAATCACAACTTGTCATGTGGGAGATCAAAGGCATAGAACGAGTCTGTGATGGGATCCTCATAAAGGCCTTAAGACGGGGAATTAAAAACACAAGACGGATCATCAGAGCTGCAAAATGGATTTGCTACCGATCTCTTCTACGTTTGATGTAATATCAATGACTGGGACACCAGCAAAATCATTCTGATCTCCTGTTTCGCTGCAGATGATCACATCCCTGGCAACCACGTCAGTGTCTTCAAGTAGGAACTCACTGCCATCGATTGCAGTGGGACAAAAATGAGGTTCACTACTTAGAAGTGCAATTGGTTCAGAAGGGAGAACCGTGAATTCAGTTGTTGGAGCTTCTTCAGCTGACTGGAGGGATTTCGTGACATGGGAAGGCTCAGTTGATGAAGATTTGGCTGGCTGGACAACTTCTGCGTGGTTCTTCATACCCATTGAAATCATGAGGTCATCTACATGCATAAGCCCTTCACAATCTGAACTTCCATCATCAGTTGTCCCTTCCTCATCTGAGGGAATGTATTCACTGTCTTCCATTGAGATGTGGTGTCTATGAAAAAGAAAGAAAAAAAAAATCATCGCTAAAATAGTGCCTATCAAGGTGGTTGAATGCCAACTTCGGCTAAAAAAAACAAAAGGCACTTGCAAAAACCTATTCACTGAAAATAATAATGACTGATATGTTCATAACCAGTTAAGTAACGAAATAAAGGCGAGAAAACTATTGAAAAAACTTCATTTCAATGCTTAATTCGGGACGCAACACAACTTACTGAACAGGAAATGGTGAAGCAACTCAACGGACTGTCATCAAGAGTAGGACTGTTTCGTTTGGCGTCAAGAAATGCGATCTAAAAAATTAAATATTTACAACTTGTAAATTACAAGTAAATCATCCCACTGCCACCATCGAAGTATTAAGAAACCGAAAACATTAAAAATAAGTTCTTTGCTGTCAAACACTTACCGAAATCATGAGTACGCGCCGACCATCAGATTTCACGCTGAACACATGTGAAAACTGAGACAGTCCGTTGGGTTGCCTCAAGTTCTGGGGAAGAATACAGTCCGTTGGTTTGACATTTCTCGGTATTCTGCGCTATCTATTGAGAAATCGTCCCAACTTATATTTTTAACTGATCCGCCGCGAGAATGCGGTTCCAATGGTACCACCAACTCATTTTGGCCAAAAATGACAGTCCGTGGTGTTGCTGTGGGACCCTCGAAATAGGTTTTTCTCTATTGACTCGCCGGTTGGAGTTAGTTTGGTATTAAAGGGAAAAATGTAAGATTTATAAGTTTTCACTAACCTACAAAAAATTGCACTATTTCCCTTGAATATTTTGTTGAATACCTTTCAATACCTTGAATACCTGCATAGAACGGGAAGGAAACTATGTGGACAAATGAATAACAGATATGTACCTTTATTATTATGTAATTTCATTTAAAATACAATTTTATTTAAATATAAAAAATCAGCATTCTTACTTTCTGGGCAATCCTCGTATGTTAAATCCAACAAAGTTTGTAAGTGCGATTCAAAAATAATAACGTTTCATTACCTACTTACCATTCGGGGACCACGAAAGAGCTTTACAGGTAAATAATTGTCAATGAATAATGCAGCCAAATATGCCTATTTTGTAAAGAAAACCTTCCACAAGCTGCATTTGTAAAAATAGTATGATATAATTATAAAATTATAACTCTAAATTATTATACAGATAATTCGTATACTTCAAAATAATTTACAAATGTTGGAAAGAAATTGATTCTTAATGTGGCATTGTCCAGAGAAAGTTCAGAGTGGGTTTCTCTATACCACAGGTTTATAAGCCTAGGCCTGTGGAAGCCTCTTTTCCCTTAGTAAGGTGGTGAGGGTGTCGTTTCTTTATGGGCCACTAAAATCGCTTTGCTTTTACAAAACACAATCCTGTATATAAAACTAGGCCCTGCGGGCCCCCTGGACACCCCCCCTTCCTTTCGTTTTGAGCCTTACGGCTAAATTTCTAAAAGCATGAAACATCAACTTTTGGAGCCACTCAGCTGATCTGGGGGCTGGGCAGCGTCAAGTTAAAGTCCTAAGGAGACTGCATACCGAATTACAGCTTCATAGTGTGAATAGCATAGACGATTTAGGAGCTGATCCCAGCCCTATGCTATTAAAGTCCTAAGGAGGTTTACATGCCAAATTTCAAGTCTCTAACAACACCGGAATTGGCGTCGGGTGAGAGGGTAGCGCTTCCGTAATGGACAGACGGTTTCAGCCAGTTAGGTGAAGGCTAAAACATGTTCCACGTTAAAATTGCTTTCCTTAGTGATAATACGAACAATTTCTACTTTTACGCTCTCCGTGACTTTGGAACCGTTCACTTTAGCAAGATTATGCATAGGAACAACTTCGTTCGCAATATAATGTAAGTTATTTTTGTATATGGCACTTTGAGCGCCAAAGCGCATAGTTTTCTAAATATTTCAGAAAAACCGATGAGAACTAATAATTTACCAACTTCTCCTCCCCCTCTCCCAAACCCGACGGTTAAAATGGTGTAACTCTTCACAAAAAAAAAAAAAAAAAAAATACAGATCGATTAGTTTTACTTTGAAAGTTGAGGTTTACTTTTACTTTGAAAGTTGAGGTTTACTTTTACTTTGAAAGTTGAGGTTTAGTTCTAATTGCTCCGCACTGTTAGGCATACCTTGAAGGGATCGATGAATGAACAACTGATGTCCCGTGAAATATATAATTAAAAACAAAGAAGTTTAGAAAATAGAATGTGAGTGGTGAATAGTATATTTCGACAGACATGTGTCTGTCGAAATATATTCGTCGGGTAAGTAAATCATTTGATGCGTTTTACGATATAAAAAAAAGGCAAATTTTTCTAGTTACAGATAGTTACAGCTTATGAGATAGGTACGTTTCATGGTAATCCCACCATTCTGAGCGGACCTTCGAGGGTGCCTTACGTAGGCGAAGATTTGTGTCAGAATCTCAAGCTGAAACCGGGACCGCCAGCCGTGAGCTGATGCCTCTCCGGAAGGCCTCCCATGTGAAAGCCTTCATCCGTATCTTCCTGCGAAAAATAGAGAACAAAGAAAAACTATTATAAAATGTCAGAAGTATGGAGACCGAACAGGATCGCGAACTTTCGATGGCACCATGTCCCTTTAGTAGTTCGACCGGGTACTCGAATAAACGAGATTTCAACAACGTGGCATTCGAAGAAAAACGTAGGTCAGAATTGAACAATTACAATATCAAAATTGGATTCAACACCTTTCAAAACACCAGTTAGGCAATTTTCGCCAACTTTCAAACTATCTGCCTGATCCTCAAATATGGTGTTTCGTTCAAACCATGTCGTCTAGAGATATAACTATTAAACACCTGTACTACTAACCAGTTGTTTGAATTCTCGGCCACCAGACGGCGGCTTCGGTGAGCATACTTTCTTGATTTTGTGCCCTTCAGATTTGGCGGGCCACGTGGGAAACATGGCTGGATCAATAGGTAGGGGAACCTCTCTGAAATAGTCATGGCTCAAGGACTTCTCTGCAGTCAGTCTGGTTGCAGGGTTGTAAGTTAAGAATCTGAAACAGAAATGTCAACATTAGGATTGAAAGATTGTATTATTATATGAGGGGAGAAAAATGAGGTTTTTGAGCGATATTTGCAAGCCTCCCAACTTGGTGATGTAAATCTAGAGTGTTAATAAACTTGACTGCAGTGAATAGTTCGTAGGGAGTATGATTTCGACTTACCCGTTCAGCAAATCAAAACACATGTCCGTAGGGTTTACTCGGAATTTGGATTTAAGCGTAGAGACGGGGAATTCGGCGAAAGTCATCTTCTGCACAGCGGGAAGGCGGCTGTATCCTGGCCAAATGGTTTCATTGGGTGTTCCAAGCGTTCGAAATATCTTACTCAACTGATCCTGCTCGGACTTCCCAGTGAACAGTGGCTCCATCATCAGCAGCTCGGCAAATATGCAGCCGACGGACCACATATCGATAGGACACGAATATTCCTGTTGAATGAATGGAATTTAAGTGAAAACGTACAAACCATTTATACGGGAATATGCACACTAAACATACGATTAAAGAATATTTACCTTAGCTCCTAACAGGAGTTCTGGGGCTCTGTACCAAAGTGTCACAACAATTGGGGTGTACGATTTGAGAGGCGAACCGTATTCTCTGGCGAGACCAAAATCACCAACTTTCAAAATCCCTTTGTGCGACAAGAGAAGATTTGAGGCTTTCAAGTCGCGGTGAAGTATCCAGTTGTCGTGCAGATGTGCCACTGCTCTTAGAAGCTGCTGCATCAAGCACTTCACTTCACCTGATTCACAAACAATTACCACATGAACAAAAACGTAATGAAAACAAAAATGAATCTAAACCAAAAATCGTAAGTTACTCGAAATTGGGAAATACCTAAAAACATCCAAAATCCAAACATACTTGAGGCTTCATGATTAGGGAAAATAAATGATATCTTATTGCAATATTATTGATCTAATAATAAACCCAAAAATCCAAAATCACGTCAAAACAATAAAACACATCAATCTTCATTTTTGGGACCAACTCCTAAATATGTAACAATTATTTATCTATCAAACTCCTAGGTTTCTGTGATGTCGAGGGTCGGTCAAATGACATTTGACCGACCCTCAACATCATTCTTACTGACGGTCAAACTAAATCACACACACTCTAGGTTTCTGTTTACAAGCATCGAAATCATAGCATAGGAGGGCTGTAATTCCAAGCCTAAAATTATTAAAAGCGTTATTGGAATAAACTACTGCTAGAATTACTAAAATAAACTTACCAGCCAAGAAAGCCTGCTTTTTGCTCTTCATAGTTTCCATCAGTGATTTCAAATCGTGTTCGACGTAATCCATGACAATGAAAATCTTGTCCATGTTACTGCCCACGACTATTTCTCTGACAGTGACAATGTTGGGATGCTGTGCCTGTTGAAAAAAAAATTAAAAAAATAGAGACGAAATTAGATTACAATTAGATCACAAAACGAGATAACGTTTAATATAATGAAGTAGTTATATTGAATTTCGATCAGAGCGGACAAAAGCAGTTCCTACTTTCAAAAGTGTGTTGATTTCTCTCAATGACGTGATTGGAAATCCTTCTTTTTCTTTTTCCATCTTAAGACGTTTCAGAGCCACAGTTTCATTTGTTCGCTTGTCCCTCGCTCTGTATACCACTCCATAAGTTCCTTCTTCAATCCTGTCAAAAAAATTACAGATCAGAATCACCTCTGGCAACTCCACTCACTTCTTCGATAAATTTGAGTGGAACCTTGGGGCACTCTAAGTACGTACCTGTTCAGACACTGGAACTCTTCCACGGAGCGACACCCTTGAATTGCGGGTAGATACGGTGGTAATGTGTCCTTTTCAAGTTCCATTTCCGTATCTTCATCGTGATCGACTTCCGGCAAAGGCGGAGTCGAGTCTTTGCCACTGGCTCTTCCAGCTTCACTGCCATCTTCTTCGGTTTCATCATCATCTTCTTCCTCGCTGTCATCTGCAAAAGAAAATTGCATATGACTGGTGAGAGTTTCCGGTCAAACATGCCAGATATCTAATCATCGTAAGTTGATGTTTCTAAAATGATTGAAGCAAAATAACCTTAACTTCATAGTCACTTTAGCGGCGACTGTATACTCCATGGCTGAGATATTCAGAAACCACAAAGCGATCCTCGTGTTGAGATAAAGTGTAGTATTGATGTAATTTTACTAACGAATTGTTAATTTTAGCGAATTTTCGAAGAAAATGAAGCTATTGTTCTCGATCCAAAATTTTTAAAACTCGCATTTCCGAAATATTTTTATGCCAAAACCTGTTTCAGACCATCCTGAATTCACTGCCTAAAGCCACCAAAAATCATATAATATATAACATTTTATCACAATCCTGTCGAGAGTATATATTATATACTCTCGACAGAATTGTGATAAAAAGTTCAAATTTGCACAAAAAATATATCTTGGCAATTGAAAGGCCAAGTTCTTAGAAGCGCATAATCGAGCCACTCTAAGGGGGGTTTAGGGGAATTTAAAGGGGGGGGGGGGAAATTACCCGTAAATTTCAAAAATTAAACAGTCTGACAAGTGACACCTTATTCCGTTCTCAAACTGGATAACTTTGAAGATGAAGAAACGTGGATATCGCAATTCTGACTTCAACATCGTGTTCAGCGTTGAAAAATCTATAAACTGAGGTGTTACTCGGCAAAAAAAAAGATTAAATTTTTTATAAAATCATTAAAATGTAGACATTTTACATAAAACCAGTTATTTCTTCAAACATTCGCTCTTAGCCATACTGCAAGACTGTGGATTTTTTTGTCATTACTTTTGTCGTTGTATCTCCACTTCATCAATTGCTCCCACATTTCATCATTTTTTTGGGCGTTTGTCTCGGTTTTCAACTTCATCGAATCTTAAAACATACGAGCGAGTATATTATTTCTGTTTCATGATCAACTTTAATTTCCAATACACATTTTTTAACCCGCACATTGAATGGTATGTGATATTTTACTATATCAAAAGTTTCTCTTCCTAATGCTTTATTGGAAAGAGGGTGGGGGAGAGACTATCTGCAAGAAACTTACAGTATACGACATTGTATTTCCATAATAGTCCATAAAACTGGCAGTACAAACCTGAACCAGAGGAACTGGAATCTGACTCGGAGTCAGTAGATCGGGAAATTGTCGGTGCGGGAGCGCCGTTTTTGTTCTTCAGGAGAGGAGTATCGGGCGCTGGAGGCGGAGAGTCTTGGAGTTCACCTTCTTCTTCTCCTGTAGCGGTATCCATGACGATTGGAGACCGTGATTCGTCCGATACGACGACCAAACCGGCTTTTTCCATCTCCGCCTGCTTAGCTGCGGCAACAGCGGCTGCTTCTTCTGCCTCGGCCCCTGTCACACATGTAGGAAAGACACACTGAACGTTACAACTTTACGTACATCTGCATTGTTCACAAATTAAAAATTAGGAGGGTTTTTGCATAGAAGAGGCAGTCAACTCCGACTCTAAGATGACCAAAAAGGTGCATTTCGACTCAAACTGATCTGTTCATGTTGGAACATGAGTATAATAGTCGAGATAATATTCGACTAAAAAACGACGGAAAACTTGTGGATTGTAATCCAAACAGATCTGTTTATATTGTAGACCAGTAAAATCAAGACTTCATATCTACCAAAACTGCGAACAAGCTGGAAACCGATTAAATATCTTGAGATGGTCCTAAATAAGAGTAATCTGAATTGTAAACGAATCTGTTGACAGTTTAACCTCGGCTTTTTATGGTGTATTACTCGAAAACAAGAATCCTACAGAAAAAGTCACGGGGAGTGAATTAAAGGAAACAATATTTTGCGTTGATTAAAAAAAAAAATCCAAACTTGGTCTACTGGTACAATTTTTATGGACGCTCAAAACCACCTATTTTTTGGCAACATCAATTCTAATCGATACCGGTCCACCTTCATTTGATAAATTCATTAAGCACCAAAATTTTCAAATCGCGTCAAATTTGGATTTTCAAGTACTATTTTTCAATAATTGTTATTCCACTGCATTACCATCTCTGGGCCATCCTCAGAATCGGTGCGGCTGTCTTCAGCTTCCGCGTCACTGTCCTCAGCCGTCATGATTGCCCCTTGCAGATGTGACATGCTATAGAGTATTTCAATCCAAATTTCCTGCAGCTGCAGTGACCCGAGGTAAATTCTGTAGCACTTAAAGCACTTCTTGGGAAATTTGCCAACAAATATGTGGTTTTTTATCAAAAAAAATTATTCACTCCCAGTGACTTTTCCTGTAGGATTCTTCGTTTTCCAGTAATACAAGAAAGACGTCCGAAAATGTCGAGGTTTTTAGACTGTCAAAATTTTTGGTCACAAAATGTAGGCGTGCTAACTCGGATTACTCTTATTTATGAGCTTGTTCGGAATTATTGAGATACAGATCCCTTTTATCATCTAATTTTACTGGCTTATTGGATGAAAAGCTATCCAAAAAGACCAATATTCGAATCGAAAACACGATTCGACGAAAAAAGTCGATGACAATTTAAATAAAACTGTTCGTAATGGACAACATGACTCTTCCACACAGCTAATAAACGACTCCATGATTACGAGAAACTTCGAAAAAATTCGATTTCAATTCAAACAGTACTTATTATAATATAATATTATTAAAATTATGAACTTATTACGAGTACTCACTGAGTTTTCTTTCTCTGCTTCTACTCCTTTCTCTAGCTTCCCTCCTCATTCTTCTTTCTTCTATTTCGTGCTTGTAAGTCTCCCTCACCCTCTCGGCTTCCATTAACCGTTGTCGCCTCAGGTCCCTTTCCAGTTCTTCTTTACTAAGCTGGAAAAGGTTGAAAATATACAAACGTCTGAAAGTGATTTCATTTGTATTACAGTTTCATAGTGGGTTTAGAAAGTGGTAGAACAGCTGCTAGAACAGTTATTAAACGTTTTAAAAGAATTTTATACTGATGGATGGAACTAAAATTCAGGTAAAGCGCTTCTAACGACTTTCGGGTTGTGAATAAAATTTAAACGGAAAAACTCACTGGCACTGGTTTTTCTTTGACCAGGTGACGACGTTTTTCTAATTTGTCCCTGAGGTCCCTCTCGATTTCTCTGTTACGCCTGGCAATTTCGTCTCTCTGCTTAGCCTTCTCCTTGTCATCTCTCAAGAGTTTGTGCTCAACAAGCTCCTCGTGGATACGTCCACGGTCATCCCTACGGTTGACTTCGTGGTCACCTCTTCGTCTGGTTGAGCTGCTCGATCCTCCTCTCAAATCTTCCCTGCTCCGAGACGGGAGTTCATCTTTGAGCGACAACCTATCCCTGTGGCAGAACCATTGAATCATACTGATGTGTAATAAATCCGCTATTATAGATAAGAATTTTTATGTCTCACACCTACAAATTGCAGGCAAATTTCGTTCTAAAGATATAAATTACAATAGGTACCAACCGGTGGTGATGATGTCGCTCGTCACGATGTGATCTTGAATGGTGGTGCTTCTTCCGGTGCTCAGAAGCCGCACCCTGAAACAAAAACCACAAATACCACGTAAGTTCTGTCCATCAGTTCAAAATTGTACTGATGCAACTTTCATTGACGATGAATTCATTATAATGTCACAAAACCTGCTGAACTATCGGAGAATTATTGATCTATAGAAAGTCAGGTCAGAAATATTTTCAAGTAGCGATACTCACATGCTTCTTAGATGTTGACGAATGCTTGCTCTTCCTAGGCCTTTTGTGAACGTGTGCCTGAGGAGGTTTTATTTCCAAGTTATCAACGTCTTCGTCAGACAAACTGTAAACATATAGAAAAAATGCCAAAACATAAACCATCTATAGATCAACCAAGCATAATATTATTATGGCTTGCTTGAACCAATAACTTCAATACTACCTAGGTACTTTTGAATAGTATTGTAAAGCTAAGCGGTAAAGTACAAGGAAACTTACTCGGCTGACAGCCAAATTCGGAATGAACTTCGTGAAGTATAACACACCTATATTAACAACTCTTGAACTAACTGTAATCCATATAAAGTAATCCATTTACAACAAACCTCAATGAGTCGAGAGAAGGCTCTGTGTTAAGCATCGTAGGAGATCTTTTCAATTCCCCATCCTCGAATTGATCATCCATATCAAAACTTCAGGTGGTGGGTTGGATCATGAGCTTTCGCCTGGCTAACGAATGAACGCCGCTTACGAATAAGAACAAAGAATTCACTTTTAAATTCAAGACCGAAGGTAAATACGACTACAAAGTCGTTATAACTTGAGGGCTTTCAAAACACATAGCAAAACATACACCAAAAATTCGGTAGTAGGTACATAGAAATATGAAGATGGATGCTATCTGCTCTGATTACAAAAAAACCTATTCTTTTTCATTGCTTGTTGTTGCTGTTCAACGTTAGCCATGGAAGAAGACACATAATAACGAGATTTGAACTATTCTCTAATTCCTATAATTCTCTCTAATGTTTTTCCCTAAACCACCCGAGAAAATAATTGAAGAAGGAATTATTCTTCCTTCAACAACCACCGATTTTGTCATGGATACTATACAAAGAAGAAAGAGTGTTCATGGATGCTATTGTTCCACATCCTCGAATTGATCATCCATGTCAAAACTTCATGTGGTGGGTTGGTTCATGACCACCGATTTTGTCATGGATACTATACAAATAAGAGTGTTCATGGATGCTATTGTTCCACTGTCCATTCAGTGCTTGTCCTAGATTTCGGGTTCCCTTTCAAAATCAGAGATTTCAAGTTTTTGTATTACAAAATTTGTAAACACGTGTTGTGTGGTTAATTAAGGAATTGGCCCAACCTACTTATTTTTTATAAGGAGTGGCGTGATGGCACCACCAATAATATTGGTGGGTAATATTATTACCCACCATGTTGTAACAGAGAACTTCATATCCAACGCTTGAATATTCTCCTGAACCGCTTGCGTTCTGCTTCATCCATCAACCTGCTACAATTTCTTATCCATCTCCAACTCTTCTGTTGGAGACAGTGTTGCCAGATGTAGGGATTTTTCCCTACACGTAGGGAATTTTGGGGGTGCATTGAGCGTAGGGAATCCCTACGCTGAACGTAGGGATTTTCGGTCAAGTTAGGTTACGCGATTCAAACACTGGCAAAATTCTGATAAATTGAATAAATATACGATTTTAGTACATTTATTCGTGATCGGAAAACCACTAAGTGGTATGAAGGATATGAAGGTACCAATTGTTACAACCACCCCATCACACCAAATATGATGAAGTTGCTTGCGTCATAGAGCTTATAGGTACGCTTCTAATAAAAGCGAGCAATCCCTCGATAGTGACGAAGACGATTTGATTGGTTTTTGATGGTCTCTTTGATGAATAGTTTTTGATTTATTTTTGATAACCTCTTGAGTTTAACCTAAGATTTTACTGCTCTTCTTTCTATTTTCAATCCCAAATTTTTCTGTTACTTGTTTTACTATTACTGTTTTACCATTTTAATTATATTTTCTCCTCGTAGTCATTCCTGGTCGTCGACATTAAAATTTTTTTAAATAGGTATTCCAAGGCTAATGTAACCAATGCTACCATTCTTGAGCCTTAGTAATAAGCCTTATTATATTTATATTTATCTCAGTGATACTTCTCAAGTACCTAACAATTCTTGTCCTGAAAAAAAAATGACTGGACCTAATCTAACTATTATTGAGACAGCAATAAAAATTACATTGTGCAACTCAGTGGTTCAATGGTTATTTCAATCCTCAAACCAAACCAGCAGCAGTGAATGCAGTGATCTTGTCGTTTTGTAGATGACTGGGAGGGAAGTGATCTTCTTTTGTTCTTTTACATTGTCAGCAATCGAAATTTTACGCGTAGGGAATTTTTTAACACGGTAGGGAATTTGTAGGGAAAAGTAGGGATTTCGGAAACGGTCCGTAGGGAATTTCGAGGCAAGTTGTCTGGCAACACTGGTTGGAGAATACTACTACGTACTACGTAGTATAGTAGTGTTTTCTGTGGTTCTACCTATCTTCTATTCTTCTGCTGCTCTGTATCTTCCCTCATAAATATCATTACTTACTCTAATTTCTTAAACTGTATCAGTATGCACCTATAGGAAAAACACAATACCTTGAAACTTACCTACTTTGTAACCTTCCTACCATATTGTTTTTGCCAAAGCCCTCAGCTAGATGTTTATATTAATCGAGTAATGTTTATTTCATTTTGACAGTGTTTATATAATTTAATTTTCCCTCATATATTCTACCAACCCTAGTTCAATTCATTATTTCACAGTATCAATTCAGTAGAAGTGGAAAACCGATGGTAGTCTCACATCTTCACAAATCCTTCAGTCAAGTTTGAAGGTGGTTGATATCAAAGTGAAATGGAGTCGAACTCCACTGAAACAAATTAGATCGTCAACTGCAAATATAATAATACGCAATTGTTCATCAAAGACCCAATTACGAGTAATCCTCATCTTAACAGTCAAGGTTGGACACAAAAAAGAGACAGTCAACGCTTATTAGGAAATGATAAGACCTATATTACGAAATATAATATAAACAGACAGAAATGGCCCTCCCAGCCCTCTTTTTAGGAAAAGTAAATTGATCCTCACGAAATAAAATAATGTGTACAAATGTCCGTAAGAAATAAACGATGGTTTCTATTGGGCCTCCATGGCCTGAGGGTTGACGTTCTGTATCAGCGTGATATTGTCTCCTTTCATCATTATCCTCCCGAGGGTCCGCCTGTTCTTGGACTTGATATTGAACTCTTCGGCGTCATCGAGAACCTGAAACAATTTAAATGGTCGAGCGTGATTAACAGCATAACGTTTCTAAGGGGTGGGGGGGCCAAAAATGTTTTCAACACCAGAAGAGTATTGGATACGTAACAAATTTTGTCTCCATTTTTCCGGTTATAGATTTTTCAACGCTGGGCACGATGGTGAAGTCAGAATTGCGGTAGTATCTCATTCGTTTTCGGAATTTATGGGTAATCCCCCCCCCCCCACACTAATACACCATACTGGAGAGACGACTGCACGAGTGAAACGTACACCAATATTCAAGTTGAAAGGATACAGGTAGTAGAAAGGACATAGGTTATGGTAGAGGAGGTATACCTATTGTCTGGAGTGGAGGTAATAAATATGCTGGTACCACAACAGTGCCGAGTCCACCATAACCCCAAGGCATCCATACTTTAAAATCTTTCCAACTTGTTCACAGCCACAGAGCATCCCTGGAGCGCAGCAATGAATAGCCTACACTACCTCCACCGATTGACATATACTTCGTCTTGGACAGTGTGAGATAACTCCCGAGCAACAAAACACTTATACTATCCAGTAGCCCCAATGTTGAGTGCCACAGCCCAGTGTTCTATGATCTGTCAATCCCGCCTCCCCAGGTTCCTACTAGAAATTGTTCATACCGGCGAAAACACGAGATTTCCAATCTCTTCTTTTACCACCTCCTCTTTCATTTTCTACTGAAATTTGTTATTTTGTTTTTCGGTTTCTTTTCCCTTTAATTTTAATCCTATGTCCTTTTATAATAAATACATATATATATATAAGTTACTTTGAGCTTTCCAAAGCTAGGCGGGAACATTGTTCCTATTTTGGAAATAAAGTTATTATTATTACGTCAAAATACCCCAGGGTAGATTGAAGTTACTCAATAAGTACGTACTAGTGTCCTAACTCATCGTTTCTAAATACTCGTGCCCAATAAATAATCGCTGTGTTTGTTTGCCTATAACCACTTGTAGACCCAGGAGTTTCTCAACGATAAATTACTACAAAGATCAGAGACAACAAAACACCACAATAGCCAAGGTTAAGAATCAAAGATGTTGTTTCCGTGAGGTAAGAAATGGGATTATTACTAACTAATTACCAGGTTCATATATTCGTCGAAGCCTACGATGTGCCCCTCAATACGAAGATTGACGTTTTCGTAGAGCCAAACGCACACACGCGATCGGTTTTGAAGGTATCGGAAAATCAGGTTGATGGGCTGTACCATCACCTTCTGCACTTTTTGCGGCCCTTTGTACGACATTGTGGATTTTAGTTTTGGTTTCACACAGAGTTAAACTAATCACTAAACGTTTATGGGAGTCCGGGCCCGAACGAGAGCACACTTTTCTAGGCACACGGTTAAATTAAATGAAATAGGACCGGTTGTTTGATTACAAAATTTTCCAAGAGATGAGAGGTTAGAATATTTTTGCGGAATACGGCGTCTTTTGTCACACGAGCGCCAACAAACCGGCGAGAAAAGAAAACCACGATACCGCCTTTTCATGGATGCTTCAAAGGATTCCATAGTGGATCAGGATTCCTGTGCTTCTATCCGTACATGGATTTAAAACAAGTGGATCTATCCATGGATACTACACTACCCAGCTTTCATGTTTATTTATATTTTTATTCCTAGGTGACTTCATCGTGAACAGTTCATGTAATTGAGTTTTCTTGGGATAAAATGCCAATGTGTCCTGTTCCTTTTATAAAGTAGAGGTAGTTGACAGTTATTTTTAGTTGCCTTTGTATTCTGAGGTAGTTGATAGAAATGATGGAGAAGTGACGGACTGCAAAACTATTGTGCCTACTGTTGGAACAGTTACTGTAACAGATCAATCTGTCTGCTTATGGCAAAGATACTGCGCATATTTGATGTGAGTATACTTTCAGTGTGTTAGCTAAAAGATCATTTAATAGTGTCATTCTTCCTGTCACCTCTGACTGAAACTATTCATGCAAGAACTTCGATGGAGGCTCATGTGTAGGTACTTCATCATTTTTCATTTGCACAGCTCAAATCGACTTTAAACCAACTATTTGATTCCTTCATAATAAGATATGCTGGATTTGCTACCTTTGAGCATATTATACTCATAGGCAGTAAATCCAGCAGAGATAAGGTAATTGAACAGTCAAGCAGGTGTCGTCTTCAGCAGAAACATAGATCACACGATCCTCAGGGCCGGTTTATCAATTCCCTTGCTAATAGTTCGTTAGTTAACGAATGGTTAACGCTAACGATGGTTTATCAATAATTGATTATTGGAATGTAACGACTGAATGACAAACGGACCGTTAATTCCAAGAATAGATTGTTCACGGCGTGATTCTTCTAGCTAGTGTTCTAGCTGAGTTGAAATCGCGCCTTTTCGTGTGAACCAATGAACGCTGTAGTGTGCCTGTCTGTCCCAAAAAAAAAAAAAAAAAAAAAAAAACACGATGTAACAACAAAAGGTACCTATTAGGATCGTTTGGTAGCAGTTAGCAATAATTTTGTTTTTTAATAAGTTTTGCACAACGTAGCGATCGTCGATAATTATTATCGTCGATCGCTACGTTGTGCAAAACTGCTGTCGCAATTATGATGGTTTGGGTTGTTTTCAATTTCAACCGAACTCCCAGCGAAAGGACGGGAAATCTTCCCTTCCACACACTATATGCTCTTTCTACAGGGTTTCTCGTCCTTTGACAGCTGTGTTGTAGAGCTGGTAGGCTCTATATGGGGTGTTGAGGTGACTACGCCATTTCAGCTTACTGCGACCTCAAGAGCAAAAACCTCCTGAAACTACACAAAGCCCAAAACATCGCTGAAACTAAGCAATCATGTTACACCTTCGAATCGCAAGCTTGGGTGGCGGAAGGTCGCTGAGCTTAAGGAACTCATGTGCAAATTATTGAAATTTCATAATCCAGATTGTCTCTACGAAACGTTGACGTGGATGAGCGATGTACTCGATATGGGCACAAGAAACAAAAATAATCTATTACAGATACGAAGCACAGGACCTCTATATATTCGGGAGATCATTTCTCTTGGAAGGCACAAGAATACAACAGGATTTGTTTAAATTACTGTTATGGTACCATGAAATATTATTTATTTAATTTTCATTTTTTTATTATGTTTACTGATATAATAAATATAATATAGTATAATATAACTGTCTTACATTATATTATAACTTTCTGGTTACAGAGGACCCCAAGGGTCTAATTCTCCCAGGCAGATTGTGATTTTATTAGTAAATTATTTTCTTTCTCCACATTTTCAGCCTGACTCAGTTGACGAGGAGACACGACGACTGTCTCGTCTCGCCCAAAAATGCTGGTCCCCACTGGCGATCGTATACGATCCCCTCAAGGCTGGCTCGATCGATTCCACTGACACGGTGCCCCACGACAAGGCAATCGTTCGAGCTCAGAATGCCGATTTCGTTCCGAGCAAGCGCATTGAAGGACGTCCTGAATGTACAATTTTCGTCGGCAACTTGAGTGAAAAGACCTCTGCAAGGTCTCTGGAAGAAGTGAGAAATCCTTGTTCAATTTGTCTTTTGTTGAATTTACACTTCTTGGTTGAACTTCACTTTCTTATAGGTCCTGTGTTGGTTGAACTGGCCTCATTTCAGCTTCATCCCCAATGCTATTTGAAAAACTATCTATTCTGCAGGAGTTTAGCCGCTTCGGCCGAGTTGTGAAGGCGACAGTAATTGAAGATATCATCACTGGAAGATCTCGGGGTTATGGATTCGTCGAATACTCAGTCGAAGGGGAGGCTTTGAAAGCTTATGAATGCTCCAATAGGACTTGGCTTGATGGCAACAAGTTGTTCATAGACATGGAATGCGGGAGGTTGCTCCCTGGATGGGTGCCTCGAAGATTGGGTAAGTCTCGTTAGCTCGAATTATTCTTATTAAATCGGAGCTGCACGTATGAAAATAGCTTGGGAGGTATCCATGGGGTATCTGCAATGGCAATTTGTGATAGATGCTCTCAAAACCCTTATAGCTTCATTGTGTTTATTGCTTTTTTTGTCTTTTTAGGTGGAGGCTTCAACGGACGAAAGGAGTCCGGGCAGTTGAGATTTGGTTGTCGGGAGAGACCTTTCAAAAAACCGATCAAACTCTTGAGCGAACGCGAGATTAATCGGGTTTTCAATGACATCTGCGGAAGGAAGGTTCAAAGTGAGGGCAAGAAGGACGTGGTCCCTGGTTCGATGGTGGAGAAAGTTACAACTTTGGATGAAGGTGGCGTAAAGGATCAAGATAGCGACGTGAAAGTCGAACTAAAACCAGACGCAGACTGTAAAGAAGGTCGGAAAAAGGACAAAGAACATGGACATGAGGATAAAGAACATAGAAGACGTAGAGATGATAGAAAGAAAAGAAGGCACAGTAAGGGCGACAGTGATGACGATCGAGAGAAAAGAGCCAAGAAGAAAAAGAGAAGCCGAAATCGTTCACAAGAAGGAGATAGGAAGAAAAGAAAGAGGCACAAATCGGTGGAACATGGAGAAGACGAAAGTGTGAAGGAGTGATTCTGTTTGGTGAGTTGTTCCATAGTAAATTAGATATTTTATCTTGGTCTGAGTAGAATTGGCCTAATACAATCATCAAGATAAGAAGGTTTAATAACAAAATCGGCCCACTAGGCTTTGATCTCAGCAACCACGGGAGTTTCATAATATTATTTTCTTTTCGATGTTACCATTTCAACTGTTGTGGATCTCTGTGGTTCATTCCATTCCCGTAAATCGCTGGAGGAGCAGAACTTGGATAATATTTCTATCAAAAACTATATTAGGTACTGCGTTTTTCACAAGTTCAAACATTGTTATATAATATATATTATATAATAAAGCATGCTTTCTCTCTCTCTCTCAGTGCTGCCAACAGGCCAACAATTATAAGTCCTGAGAGCTTCATAACGAAAATCCAACTTTAATCGTTTCACAGTAGCGTTGAAGGCCCCTAAAAACCGCCTTCAATGCCAAAACCGGATAGAAAACTCAATTTATTAAAAAATATCCCTGAGCGAAATCATATAGTACGGGTGAAGGGGGGGGGGGGATAACTGTACGATCCAGGCAAAAATAACAAGGGAATCAGAAATACAAATTTGCTGGTTCAAATTATCCTAGGATCCTTGAGACTTATGAAACGTCAATATGAAATCATATGTGGACTGGATCAAAATGCTTTGACTCGCCGCTTCCGCTCGAGGTTGGACTTACTTCCCCAGCCTGGGATCGAGATCCTGAGTCAGGCTGCAGATCTTATTGAAAGCAGACAGTGACGGAGGTGGTACCTAAAATTATATGGATAAAGCCGTATTTCAAAAACAACCTTTCCCTTATGAAAGGCCTCGGCCGCTACAAGTAAAATTAATCTTAAGCTTGCTGAGAGCGTAAAATTTGACAGTACGGTGTTATCGACTTTTTAAGTTGGAGGCGTCACTGACCGTCAGTGACTGACGAGGACTGGATAGATCTCCACCAAGCGGAAGTTGGTCTCGTTAAATGTTGAATTTGAATCATGATCAAATTGTCAGCCCACCGAGAGCAATGAAAATAAATCCACACAAAATACATTTAAAAAATCTGCTATCAGTCTTTAATCAGCAATGGGGACATAAAACACGTATGAACTAGACAAAATCCGTTAGGACATAGAACTTAACGCGTTAAAATAACGACGAGCTGATGTTGGTTCGTCATCACTGGGAGTAATCCGGTCTGAATGACTCCTGAAACAATACAAAACGTAACAATTATGTCGCCGTTTCTTAATCAGATCCAATATTCTCTTCCCAGCTTCATTGTGGATTTCGTATGATACAATAGTTTTGATACGAATTGTTGTTAAATATCCAAATATTTAAAGCTTTTAATATTGATAGCTTCTAGGGCACCTCTTGAATCTATAACTTAAAAATGAATACTTGACTGATGCTACGTCTCAAAACTATCAAACACATGCAACGAAATTCAAAACGTATTTTATCGTTCACTCTGGCAGAAACCTTTACTTCGTGAAACGCTTACTTGTCACGAAAGGATTTGGTGAAAGCTGATAGATTAGGGTTGACAGCAGCCCACAGGTGTGACAAATCCCATGAAACACTGTCATCTACTGTTATAAATGTGGAAGTTCTGATTTTCCAAAATCAACCTGCAGGTTTCCGCGAATTTAATTTTGATTTGACGGTTGGATTAGGCTTACATTGCTCGTTTTCTCGGCCGCCCTCGTCCTCTCGGAGTAGGAGTCCGAATAGCGCTCGTAATGGGCTCTGGAGGAACAATCTGTTGCGGGGTGACAGGCTCTGGGGCAGGCGGAACCTTCTTGATGGGCGGGAGGCTGCTTTGAAACCTGAACATGAATTAGTCAACATTTGTTATTTAATACTTGGTGTCTTGATTGAGTGCACGATGCTCGTACCTAATGGGTTTACAAGCATCTGCGCTCATTGATCACCATAAATCAATCCTTCAAAGAAAGTCTTAAAATGAACTCGAATGTTTTCAATTGCAACAATCACATTGCAGCTGGGTATTTAATATCCACAAAATTATCAGAAAAAAATGGTTGATCGTATGTATGTTGTCGGCCTATAAATGATATCTCGTAAGTGAGAAAAATGCGTATTTGGTTATTTGGACCCGCTCGATTCAGAAAAGTTGGCAGCGAAGATCAAATGAGATTTCGTATCTGTGAAAAAATTCCTCAAGTCCCGACTGAAATTGAGTTTTTTGCAAGGCTTAAGTATTTGAGAGGGTTTTTCATATCTACACCGAGGATATATTATTCAGCCTGTTTATGACCTCTGAACTGTCCAGGTTTGCGTGATATTTGTCATGTAAAAATACTCTCTATCGTCCTCACCTCGGGTCGAGAAGACCTGGCCCGAGCAGGACGACTGGTACCGTAGGCTGTGACTCAGAGGCTGGAGTGGACACTTTCACGATGTGCTGAGCCAACTGGGCCGCCGCGTGATAGAAACTGAAATATTGAATGAAACGGTATCAGTAATGATAGAAAGTTCCCAGTAAATAACGAGTAAGGTTGGTTGGTGACTGAGACCCAGGCAGCTCAGAATGTAGAAGTCATGCACAGGATTTACCTGTTATTGTCGTATTATCGTATTGGACGATTCGAAGATAATAATCCGAAATCCTTAGCAATTCCTTGTAAATGCAGTAGTAGCGCCTCTACTGTATTATGATGCACAATTTACATGATAAAAGCTGTTCTTAAAAAACTGATGCACCTACAGTTCGTTTAGGCAGCGAAACTACTGCTGAATGAATCAACAGGTGAAAAAGTTGAAAATCGCTTGTTACACAGCTTGGAAGCGCTTTTTGCTCAAAACTAGGTTGCCTAGTTATAAGGTTTCTCTACTTATGACCGGGAGCTTAAACTCGATCTGGTTCAAACATGAGCGTAAATCACATCATATTCTATAAAAATGCCTTTAAGTTTAAACTTTTGTCATTCCATCCAGCTGTGGTTGGCATCACGTAGGATCTGCGTAAGCATTGGCTAGTTTTCTGTTGTTTGTTTTTGGTTTATTATTATCAATAATGATGCAGTCATAATAATAATTAAATATTATTTAATTTCTCGAGTCTACTAACTTTGTGGCTCTTCCCTCTACAACAGGCACAGTACTTGTGATGGAGTCCAATCCGATGAGGTTGCCTCGAAGAAGAGATGCCAACATTCGCATCGCTGGAGTTCGGCACGGCCGGTTGGAGACCGCAGTTCCGGGGTTGAAGACTTCATTGCAGAGGTCATTCAAGTCTGTGATTCTGAGCCAAAGAAGAAACACAAAATGGTCTTTGAAGTGGCGGATATTTGTAAGTGTAATCAACGTTGAATTGTGGCTCTTTGAAGTACTGAGATTCTGATTCAAAATTGATGTAGACTGAGCCATTCTCAAACTATCACTTTGGTTAACTTACACTAATAAAAAATTAATTTGTCATGAAGCATTGTGAACCTGGTTTTTAGGTTATTGATCCATCCCTTATTTTTAGTTAGTAGGTGAGTTGCGGCCTAATAATCCCCCTTATTAGAGAGTTCAAGGAGATAAGTCTGCTTAGATACGACCAGCTGTTGAGGGCTTATCCTAAGGCGAGCAAGACCAAACGCTAACCCGATAAGCCCAGACATGCTGAGTTCTAGTGACATTAATAGCGTTATTTATCTAAGAGTGACGTTAGGCAACGCCGTATTATTCGTTTTTTTACACATTTTTTCACCTTAACAAACGCTTGGACTTGGATTTTATACTTGACTGCTCAGTCGACACAGTTCTCAGTAAACTCGACAACTGGCGAACAAACACTGACAGGGGCGGGAGAACCAATCACTGCTGCCCACACGTAAGGTTACTTTGCGATAGGACCAAATAGATCCTCACGATAAGGACGCCCAATCTTTAAGACCGACAAGACGGTAGTAGATAAGACGGTCTTATCGAACGTTAAGACGGTCCTATCGATGCGGACTCATCTCCTTGGAACTCTCTAATAAGTATGAGTTGCGGCTCGCTGTATGACCTTCCTATTCGGTCTAGGAAACTAAGATTTGACATGAGCCCAGTATCAGCCTATGTGAATTACCTAGGAGACACCGCAAAGAGCTAGGGTGAATAACCTCCTAAAATTGTGTTTTGTTGTTTCACATACAATATCACATACAATATGATACGATATTACAAATACACATGGCTCAACCTAGACTGGTTTGACTTCAGCCGTACACGACTAATGGTTCGGTCTGCAACTAATACGTTTTCTTAATGGCTGTAACTAATCTGATAGTCGTTCGATTGTCATCCAAATCCTATCGTCCTCACCTCGGCTTGCCGACGTACATGTTGATAAGAGATATGAAAGTAGTCATAGCAGACATCGCTAGATTGATGTAGTTTGTGGAGAACTCAATCATGTCCCCTTTCGTCATTTCAGGCACTAGCAAGCCCTGCAGCTGCAAAAATGAAATACATCAAAATTCAGCTGGAATTCATATCATCTTATTCATTATCTCAATGAATAAGGGTCATTTGATAAAGTTAGGCCCAATAGGACAGGCGTGTTCTCATGATGTCCCATGGAACACTGTCCGTTGTACAGGGAGGAGTGATTACATTCCATGAAACACTGTTGTACAGGTTAGGTTCTGACGGACGCCGTCGCACTACGATTGCCGAGCCCTTTCCAGACCGAAGTTACTGTTGTTTTAGTGAAGTGACTTTTTTGTCATCTGCGTTTCTTCCTTTATTTCCTCGATCGACTGAAAACGATATTCTTTCATCGGGAATTTGATGGGAATAGCCAGAAGTCGCAGGGAGCAAGTTCAGGTGAATAGTGCGGCTGGGGAAGGGTTGAAGTTCCGTTTGAGGAGCGCTGTGTGCTGCCGTCCCAAGAAAGAAAGTCCTAACTCCATTTTTTAACTTTTCGAGGTTAGGACATGTTCCTATAGATTTTGACGAGATCTATTGTTTGGACTAAGTTAGAAAGCCATATCTCCATCAGAAGTCCTTGTAAATCAACGTTCTAACGGCATTTCTAACTTCAACTGTATAGAAAATACTCAGCAATTCACAAAACCTCCTTTTTCTCAAAACTATCAAAATGGAGATAGGACTTTCTTCCTTAAGACGGCAGTGTGGCAAGGCGCTTTGTGATGAAGGACCCAGTCTCCTTTCGCCCACAGTTCTGGTCCTTTCTCAAGAACAATTGAATTTGTCCGTTGAAAAAGGTACACATTCCATAAAAATGATAAAATGAATTGAGATAGCCATTTTGTGCTTTATAAATACTAGTATGACATACTAGTATTTATAAACACATTGTGTTTATAATAAGCACACATTAGATAATATCTGAGATCGAATATCTAATTCGTGCTTATTATAATCACAATACTAGTCCAAAGCACAAAATGGCTACTTATCACAATTCATTTTGTCACTGTTATGGAATGTGTACCTTTTTCAACTGACCAATTAAATTACTGTGTGTCTTCAGTCCATGTTGAGGGCCTTCCTAAACAAGAGTCATCTTCACACGATACTCTGCCTTCCTCAAACCTCTTGAACTACTCGTGACACAGTGAACGGCTCATCAAACCACCTACATGGGCCTGTTGAAGAAGCGAAAAATTGTCCACGCTAGCACGCACTTCTTCCTTCGCCTCTATTCTCACCCACTCGCAAAAACGCAGAACACGAAAAAGTCACATCACGAAACAGCTGTACTCAACTACGGTCTGGAAAAGGTAGAAATTCGAAACAAAAAAAGAGGTTACTCGGGAGGTTTGTGGTTAAAAATGAGCGCAACAGTCATGGAACTTTTTGATTGTAATAATATTGTAAGCATGATCTCACCTGTCGGGTCAAATGTGTGTAGAGTGCAGAGCACTCGACATGGTAGAACTCGTTGCCGTAATTGTGCTGAATAAAGTCACTGTAAGATGTGAGCTCTTTTATGTAATCTGCAGCTCGTATACCTGATGAAGAGCAATCATTGAAAAATGATAAATGATAATTGACGATGGCAACATTAATGACATAAGGTAATGTATTTCTTTTTAGTCAGATTTTACACATTTATCAAGATTCTCTGGGCTTATTTAGACACTTTATTTGTACAAGTTACTATTAGTACAAGTTTATAATAATTATGTTTAATTTATATTATCAATTTTTTTCTTTTTTTTTTGGTAACAAGTAATTTTTTATGGTACGTCAACACAAGTAATAGGAAACTATCGATAGTGGCGCCATCGACAGTTCCGTATCATGGATGGAATACTATCGATAGTTAGTATGATTTCGCTGGTACTGGCTAGTGGTTTAAAAGGACCATCCATTTCGGTCTTTTGTTTTTGTGTTCGCTTTCGACTTTCTGTTCGGTAATTTGTGTATTAAAAGGACTAGTTTTCGTCTTGAAATGAACCGGAAACTTGTGGACGTACTTTGATGAAGATGTCGGGTTGAAAAGGTTAGCCAGTGTTCAATACATTTTGTATTGAACACAATGTCATGTTGAAGTGGAAAACATTGAAGCTAAAGTGTATGGTTTAAATTATTCCAAGATGGCTCAACCTATTATGTGAATAGTAAGGAGCAAGTGCACCAATTATTGATAGTAGACCATACTGCCGATTATACTAAGGACTGGGTCACCTCTTATACTCATGAAACGCTTCTTCTTGGCTTTCTTGTCCAGGCAGGAATTCGCCAGAGACCACGCGTATTTGAGGAAGTCCCTGGTTTCAGTGGCGTCCGTCGTGGTCAAATTCGGGTTCCCGCGAGAGTGCTGGAGCTTGAACGACGGGAGGGTTTTGAGTTTCTGCCGCACCTCAGCGCAAATCCATTCGAATTTCTTTTGAATGATTTCTAAATTCCCTCTCTCCTTCGACAGCCGCTTGGCGTCCTGACAGAGGCAATTGATCTGCACAAAACAGAAGAAGTGGAAGTAGGTTGGGTACATAATTAATTGGTGGGGGGTGCAGAAACCCATTCACGATCTCCGATAAGTTTAATGAAAATCGATTGGATAGAATCGTATTTAAGCGAAGTCAAAGTTAGATGCTCATTGAATAACAACCATCTAGAAACTCAACACCCCCAAAATTGCAGCTCATTTTCAATTGTTTTCGTTGATAATATTATAGCTCAATTACAAGGGAACCGGTGCAAACTGATGCCTATAAACTTATTTATTCTTATATTTACTTAGTTATTCGAAATGTAGTGAGGATAATCTTATAGAACGCTCCAATCAACAGAGGTAGTTGGAGCAAATTTCAAATTGCTATAAATGACCGTATCCTTAAGCAATAAATTTATTGGTACCTTTTTTTGGTTTATTATCTTCGATAATGAACCATTGGAATCGCCCAAAGAAAACATTTTTTTAACCCCCCCTCAAAATTTGTTGGTCTACGTTTCAAGATACGTAGACTCAGAAAATCGAATTAAAAAAAATCCGTCCGCCGCACTTTGCCCAGTTAGCTTTGAGCTAAAATTTCGAAATTTTTGTTACGGGTTCCGACCAACCCTACAATGATCCTTTTCATAACCCTAGGTCAAGGGGAAGGGGTTCAAAACGAATTTTGAAATTTTGAAAATTCCATATCTCGAAAAATTCATATAGAACGGTGTAGTTTTTAGTTATATTTTATTGTTTAGAATTTTTTGAGACCATCCACAGCTTCGTACGACCAACTGTTCGTTCACAATGAGGGCTCAAAGTTGAAAAACATCAAAGCTATCAACATGTTCATACTTGCCCAGCTGATTTTATAACAGCACATGATATTCGAATATCCAATTAATAAATAATAATTCATAAACAATATTAATAATCAACTATAATTTACACCACTATAATAATTTAATCAACTACAGTTTACATCACTAGATAATAATTAATGATGATTAATAATAATTAATCTATCGAAATTGATGTTTTTTGAACCCGGGGTACACCCCCCCCCCCCCCCGTTCACACTGGGGGTTCTAGATTTTACTATTATAATCTTCGGACTCAAATGAAATTTGTTGACGAGGAGATAATATACATTCAAAATCTGCGTACTTTGAATAATAATGATCAATCTACCATTTAGTGATCTAGATGGAAGGGGAATCTGCACAAAGAAGATAATTGACCGTTTTGTCAAGAATTTACAGAATTTTGCGATAAAACCGGGTTGTAGCGCTCTGTGGAAAATCTTCAAGATTACGTTGGATTCGTAATGTTCGTGGAACGGCGGTGGGAGTGGTGAAAAGGGGGGAGTCGTGAAGGCCTCGTTTTACCTCCCCCTCACCCACACCCGCCTGCGTTCCTCTTTATCATCCACCTCCACATTCACCCACAATTTAAATTTAAGCAGTTATGTGGGGGGGGGGGGGGCGTAATGATTAAGAGACAACTCCTCCTCACAAACACCCACACCCGCCTGCTTTCCTCTTTATCACCCACCTCCACATTCACCCACAATTTAAATTTAAGCAGTTATGGCGGGGGGAGGAGAGCGTACTGATTAAGAGACAACTCCCCCCTCAAAACCGCCCACACCCGCCTGCTTCCCTCTCACCCACTTCCACATTCACCCACAATTTAAATTTAAGTAGTTGTGGCGGGGGGTGGAGACAACCCCCGTTTCCTTTCATCAACTTTCTCCGTCGTCCCGCTCGTCCCCCCTTTCTCACCCACTCACAATTCCAATTAATGTCGACAGACGTTAATAATACACATTTATGCCCCCCCCCCCGCCATCCTTCCCATCCCACCTACGATTTCAATTCATTTATCCCGGATATTGTATGCAGATCAGGGATCAGGGTGATCTACACAGAAAGATGATCGGTACAAAGAAGATAATAAACCGTTAGTGTCAAGAATTTGCAGAGGTTTATTGTACTGTGGTCGCACTCTCTGCATCTGCGATCAAACTGCCAAAAACGTTCCCTCGTACCTCTCCCACTGCTACTTTTTTTAATCGAATTTTCGAAAAATATTTGTAAATACCAAAATTTCAGACCATCTTGAATTTACTGCCCAAATACACCAAAAATCATATAATATGCATTATATTATAATGTAATATTATTGTGTGTTTTTTCAAAAATGTACTTATACACTTGGTAGTCATTTGTTGCCACCAGAGTGTCGACGTTAAATGGGTGTATGGTGGAGCCACATATTCCCGCAAATAACACATTTCTTCCTGACGTGTAGTGAGGACATTCCAAAAGTATGTGGTGTACCGACTCTAGTTGACATACTGTGTGTATGTATGTCATTTCAAACGATGACTCACGATAGAATTGAGATAAAAAGTTCGAATTTGCACAAAAATCTTTCTTGGCAATCGAATGGCTAATTCGTCGATGGACCACTTTAAGGGGGGTGTGGGGGAATTTCAAAGGGGGGGGAATAACCCATAAATTCCAAAAATGAAATAATCTGACAAGTGACACTTCATTTTCATGATTTATTAACGCTGAACAGGATGATGAAGTCAGAATTGTGATATCTTATTTCGTTCTCAAACTGGAGCACTTTGAAGATGATATTCACAGTTCATCTGCTCTAATCTGACAACGGAATGAGATATCGCAATTCTGACTTCACCATCGTGTTCAGCGTTGAAAAATCTATGAACAAACGTATTACTCAGCACAGATAAAAATAAGACATTTAATGCAGCTACATAATTGAACATTTATGCTCCTATCCTCTGCCTTATCGTGGAATGGAAAATACTGTACCTTCAGGGTGAACTACTTTGTCGCTACTTTTATGCCATCAATTGGTTGAGCTTTTTTCCAGAGATTCTGTCACCACTCTTCTTGCATGCTCCACCTGATCAAAATCCTAGATTCCTCGCGTGAAACCTTTTCAGTATTGACAATCAAATTAAAACAACATTTTTCCACTGCCTGAGCCTCACTTTCATCATTCTCATTGTTCATGCCATGAACTTAATGGACTTTGTTCTATTAAATTCATGTAAAATTAGGTACCTACTGGTATAGGTAAATATTTGAATTTTTAAAACGATTTGGTCTAGACTGTGTTTGGTATCTTTTCCACTCAGGCATATACTATTATAGTCTGAAATGTAAAAGTCATTTACATTACGATGATTTTGCCTGAGTGGAAAAGAAACCAAACACAGTCTAGACCAAATAGTTTTAAAAATTCAAATATTAAAAACTAATGGTGGTTTTACTGTTAAGTACTGTTGGTCGAGGGTTGAAGTAGTTTTGGCTCACTTCTGGTTCGTCTTCTCTTTCATAAAATAAATTTTATCCAACATGCTTCGCGACATAGTGTTGCCTCATCAGGGATTGGTTAGGGGTGGGTTTAGCGGGATGGTATGGTCCGCCTTCGTCATTCTGTTAATAAAAAGTCTCTTCCCAGGTAGGTACAGTGTGTGGGCACCAGTCATCGTTTATGAGAATGATGAATTTTCAGAATGAATAGTCAGCAAGATAATACTAACATTATCTTGTCAAGATGGCTGGCTACCCACAAACAATGGTGGTTTTTTAAAACAAAACTGTTTTTCTTATTTTTGAAAAAAAAAACATGTTTTTGGCCAACCCTGGTTTTACGGTTAATGTAAACGTTGCTATATGATTGTAACAAAGATAAGTAATTACTTATACTGGTACTCACATCTTCCCTCATTCTATTCACTATGTCACAACAAAGGAATGAACTGAAATACGGAGAAGGCGGCGCTCCGTTGTCCATTCTTCGCAACCGGCGTTTTTCCTGACTCAGACGATTCGAATTGAACATTTCGAACGAAAGTACCTACACACTGAACACTCAATTCTGTACAAATACCGAATTCCCCTCGAATACGAGTAAAACTGAAAAATACAATTCAACGGTGACGGGGAAACAAAATGAACCGAAAGGCAGTGAGGTTGAGTTGAGAATGAAGGGAAGCGTCCGCTTACAGCTGATCCGGTGCCGATAGCGAAGCCGAATCGCTTCGCTTTTGTCAGCATCACCGGTTTTTTTTCTTCAACGTTGCCTCGGATGCTGGGATTCCTAAAGACGAGATAAACAACGAACGGCCCACTTTGCTGAGTTCACATTATTTTATTGCCACAACAGACATTTCAATAAATTAATACGGCAGTCCAATATCCGCTTAGGATCTAAATTACTTTCGATTAAGTTGTGGAATCCACAAGTAGGTACATACAGAGGTAGCACTGAAGTTGTATAACTCTACAAGAACGCAGCTTTGGACGACTATTTAGTTTCTAAGTGTATAATATAATATATTATAATACTAGTAGGTATATTAATCATTTCAGATAACTTTCAACATGATGATTTGGTGAATGATGGGGCATTTTAGTGCTCAATGATTCCTTCACTTTTTATGAATTTGTAGAGTCCCTTTTGTAGTTATGTACTGAAGTTGTATAATTCTACAAGAACGCAGCTTTGGACGACTATTTAGTTTCCAAGTGTATATGATACTAGTAGGTATATTAATTATTTCAGTTAACTTTCAACATGATGATTTGGTGAATGATGGGGCATTTTAGTGTTCAATGATTAATTCACTTTTTATGAATTTGTAGTCTCTTTTGTAGTTATGTACTCACAACTTTCAAGGTGTATTGCTCAGCTTCTTCTTGGAGGGTTTCGTATTTCGTTTGAACCTTGAGCTTCGCCACGCTCACTATCTGAGCCGCTTGTTTATACGGTAAGTGGAGAATCACTCGGGTCAGATTCGCCGGATCGGCTTTAGCGACGCTCAAAACCGTCTTGAAGCCGGCTTTGTAAAGTTGTTTGGCTCGACCGATCTTGACTCCCGGCAGCTCAATCAGAGGGAGGAGATCGGCCGAACAGCAGTAATTCAGCCGGTCGGGAAAGACCGCCAAGAGTTTGACGAAAGGCCAAAATATGTCGATCGCTTCGCAAAACCTGATGACGGACGATGCGTACGATGAAGTTTGAAGGAGGAGATTGAGGACGGCACCGCGCTCTACTTTGAATGCGTTTGCTACGCTCACGACATTGTTTCCTTTCCACAGCTGATTCAATATCATGCAAAGAAAAAACTTTTCCAGAACCCTGACAGGCGTCGATTTCGGCGGTGGTTTCCCCATCAAAACTCTCGCTATCGTCAATTCTGATATTCCCAAACATGAAGCTACGTACAATTCTTTGGGTCTGAGGTTTGCATACACTGATGCGACGACTTCTTGGACAGGCTTGAGATTGTTAGCAACCCCGTGAGGAGTCACCAAGTACAGCAAGTGCAAGTCTCCTAATAGTACCAATTTCCTTTGTGCGTTAACTAGTTCTTCCATCAGGAACCGTCCATCCTCACACAATATATTCGCTTTGGCTATAGCTTTTCCAAAATTTGTAAGCGACAAATTATCTTTACCATTCAAAACTTTCAAGTCTACCAAATCATCTACAGCCTCGGAGATCATTCGCTCCATTTCATCTTCATTGAAACAACGTTTAGCGAACGACTTCATCCAAACGCTTCGAAGGGATTCACAGTCCCTGGCGAGATTCAAAGAAAAACAACTAACTATAAACGTCTTGAGATCCTCACCAGTCATCTGACTCATGCAACAATCCATATCATCAGCGAGCATCGATCGAACTTCGACCCCCTGATTTGGCTTACAAATGAGGTAACTCTCACCTTTTTCCGCTAAACCTGCTCGACCGGCTCTGCCAATCATTTGTTTGTAGGTACTTTTACTCATGAACTGCGACCCGACGTACGGCGCTCGGAGGATGACTCGCTGCGCCGGCAAATTAACACCGGCTGCTAACGTCGACGTGCAACATATACAACTAATAGTCCCTGCGCTGTAAGCTTCTTCGATGAGTTTTCTCTCTGAAACGGTGATGCCGGAGTGGTGATACGCAACACCGAACGGGATGGTTTTTTTCAAAATCGGGCAAACGACGTTGTCATTTTCCAGTAACAAAGCCCTCATAAGGGACAATTTATCGCGTTCTTTGTGCTTCAAAATAAATTCACACTTCGTCTTCAATTTCATAGTTTGAACGATCAATTGCGCCACGTTTTCGCAATTCTTTTTAGACTGGCAGAAAACCAAACAAGAATTCAAAGGAACGACTTCTTGAACTAGTGCACCCAAACCATCCGGATCGATCATCCGTACTTCCTTATCCGTCTCTTCTGGTACACAGTGCAAATAGTCAATAGTGAGATCCCCTTCGTACGAAACTCCGAACAACTCGTCTTCAATTTTCACAAATTCTTTCAAACTTCCGGGACGGAAATCGTGCGTGTACAGTTCGCCGTCAAGAAACACCTGCAAATCTTTCAAATTACCGATAGTCGCGCTCATACCAACGATCTTCACTCCTAAAATTTTCAATTTGATGCAAATATTTTCAAGCAGAGCGCCTCGTCTCGGCTGACCGATTAGGTGTAATTCGTCGATAACCACAATTCCCACTTCAGACAAACGGTTCTCTTCGATCAAACTATTTATTAATCCTGCGCCTTTTTCAATGGTGCAAACGTACAACGAGTTTTTCTTTCGGTGCTTCGAAGGCGGATAGACCCCTTTGCTTCCGGCATATTCTTCAACCCAAAATCCGACATCCAGAGCTAAAGATGACAACGAGCTGACTTTCTCGAGAACGATGGATACGAACGGTACGATGAAAATAGCGTTTCTTTTGGCAACAAACAGTTCTTTCAACATCAGTATCTCCGCTACTAAAGTCTTTCCCCCGCTCGTTGGGACGGAATAAATCAAATTCTTCACCGAGTTCCCGTGTAGTTCCAAACATTCTTTTTGCCAATCGTACAAACTAGTAATGCCTTTGTGCTTGAACACGGTGGTTTCAAATTTTTTACTCAACCCGTAAAACGACTGGTCCATTTCGACTCTGAGCGTTTTTTGAAACAGTCTCTCGACACTGTCCTACATTTGAAATCACTCTTCAGGTCGCTACATCAACATCCCGAAAGAAAAACTCATTTGTTTTACGCGAAACCGCATGATATTGAAATTCGATTGAAATTGTTCGCCACAGAACGGCACTAAACTCAAATGATACGAACAGTAAACTAAAATGATAACTGAACGGTAAACTCAAATGATAACGGATTGATAACTAGGGGCGGGAATTTGCGTTTTCGCCATGTTGTCAATCGAGTATCGATAACGTTTGATCAGGTGTTCTACAATAATATTAACTATTTTACCCAAAATGTGTCTCATCATTATTTATGTGAACTATTAATTTTCGTACAGAGTTGATTTTCCCACACACATTCTATACTGCATCAACCATCCTGGTTTATAGTAGGTACCTATAACCTATATGAATTTATAATTCTCATTACTTGGTTTTTTAAACATTTTATTAGCCTTTATAATTTTCATTACTTGTTTCTTTATAGTCTTGAAGCCTTGAAACGTAAAATGATAAAAGATTCGATAAGGATACGATGGAATACGATTTTTGTATTCAATTACTTCCTCCACGCTTTTTAGATGGATCCTACACTTCTGGTTGGCTACGCCTTTACAGTGATGCCACACACAAAACTTCCAAGCAGTTTGTTTTTAAAACATGGAGGTTACGGTGTTATCTTCAAGTCAGCAAATAAAAATATTCCAATAAGGTACGCTTATATACTATTTGACTCATTATATGTGTTTAACTTGACAATTTTGAATTTAGAACCGCCAAACTGTACATGGACTCCGTTATTTTCAGTTAGTTTGTGGGTAAACATGAAAATTAACTTGTCTCTTATCATTGTCAGGATATGAAATTGGTTTCTCTCAATCACCAGTTGATCCTTTTTAAGGCACCATATTGACTACCCACCAATTTCAATGGACTTTCCCGTTCAATTATCAGTATCTTATCCATCAATAGTTTAAATCTAGTGTTTAGATGATGGTATGAGACCAACTATGAACCCAATTCCCTTGTAAGTGCACACATACCCTCGGCGGCGTCCATCTTGTCCCTCCATTTTTTTTTTCTTCTTGAGGTTAGGTTCGATTTCCTGTGATATTTGATTTGGTATTTCACTAGTTTAGATTCATTCCTCTTTGCAATGTCACCTCTACTTTATAATCATTTATCTTTATAATCATTTATCATTTATCTCGGAGGTAGAAATAGACTGGTTCTATTTTAATTTTAGTGGTCAGTTCTGTTGTGGGATGAGCTAAGCTCTTCAAAGCACTGCATTACCAAAGCATGAAGATGAAGACGTCCATTTGGAAGAAGAGTATCCAAAAATGCAATTTTATAGTTGTCACTGACAACTATAAAAAGAGGTGTTCTTTCTCTGGAGAAGAATCTGATCTGATCGTCATGTCAATAGTTTAGATAGTTTTCGCTAGAGATCACTTGTGTCACTCTTTCACTGGCACCATTAAATTTTTGCATATTGTCAGTGCAGTTCAGCCACTTCTTCAGTTGTGCTTTTTTGGATTGTGTCTCTATTCTTCCAAGTTCTCCCTCAATGCTACTCTTGAAGTAGTATTGAGGGATCATAGATATGAGTTGGAGGTTATCCCACTTGATTTCCTGTTGATGCAAATGGAGTCACATCTCTTGATGTGTACAGTCTACAAACTACTCCTATCTTTAGATATTCGGATGTTTGAAAGCAGCATGATTTATCATCCAAATCCAATTGGCATCATGAGACCAAGCAGGTTAAGGCATGGTCGCTAAGTGGCTGGGATTGCCAAAGCGTCTGAGATCCCATGGTGGTGAGGGAATGAGAAGCCTTGTGCGAAATGATCTGAATAAAGTCTGATACTCCACAGCTAAAAGGCAGTCGTGCATAAACCCCCTTTACTTAACCCTAGGTAAAAGAAAGGGAATATGGACTCTCCTGAGGAGAGTCTCCTCCTTGACGTACACTTCTACCATCTGGTGGGGTTCGTCTGAGTTATTCTTGTCAGTTTCATAATAGGGGTCTTCACGGCCCGCCAAATTCGACGTCGGATCTTCAAAACCTCAGTTTCGAAGGGAGCCAGTGCGCATGCGCTCAGTCTAATTCGACGATTTTTGATTTACGATGGCTAAAGACATTGAAACTCTTCAAAATAATCGAAATGTAGCAGAGATCGTTGCGGCAGTTTTCCAAAGCTCGTGTTATTGGATAAGAACTGATTGTGTGTTTGCTGGAAGCCACGAGGGGTGTTAGCGCATTTCACTTTTCGTCGATACGATGTGGAAACGGTTGGGAGCCTCATGAACCCCACGTCTTTGATTTACAACGATTTGACGGTTGGACCGGACCATGAATAGCCCTATTAGTTTGTGTCAACCAAAGGGAATGCATCCCTGCTTTCTCTGCATCCCTGTGTGAGTCACAAGACGTGTAGCTCAATTCACTTTGAGCTGCGTCAAGATGATTACCAACTCCAATTTTCGCCACGTGATTGGCTAATTAGATGTTTAATGCTATAAGTGTAGGTTTTGTCTCAAATTTGTGTTCAAACTAATGATTTTTCATACCTTCATGAGATTTTATTTTTGCAGTTTTGTCAAAAGTTGAAGAGAGGTTCATCATGAGTGGATAAACCACTTACAAACGAGGTCCGAGGACCGCTCCTGCCCCCTGGTATCGCTGATATGAATATACAAAAAGAGGAGCGTCTTTCTGATCATGGAGGTAACAATCCGCAGTACTCGATAGATTGGGGTTCATGAGCTGTATCTGTTAGTCCTCAGATGTTACACTCACCACTTCTTTATTAATCGGCTTAATTAATCAGTTATTTTCATTTCTCACCTGCGACTCAGGAGGAACTGCCATTGCTAGTCGGACCAAGCGCCAAAAAAAGTTTATAGACTGGGGTTTCTTGAAATCCCCCCGGAAGAAGAGGAAGACGTTTGACGTTAGTGAAGATGAAATCTCAAGCTCCTTATCGCAGGGAGCTGTCCCTATGGTACAGAAACCGCCTGAGGAGAATTTACAGTCCAAAACAGGTAGGAGTTTGGATACTAAGATTCACACAGATCAATTCATTCCTGTGGTTATTTGAAAAATGTTCAAAATGTATTTTTTTTTTTCTTACAGCGGTCCAATCTGAACATTTCAACGTCGACAGAACGGATCCCTTCTCCGTTGAGCACTGTGGCGTTACAAGAGTGGACAACGTGGAGGCGGACCGCTGTTCCGAATCAACACTGAGTGCAATATCTAACAACGACTTATCAGACGAAGAGCTGTATAGCGGGGCTATCCTAGATCACTGTTACGCAGCGAGGCCTGTACACAACAATAAAATGACACCTGAGCCCAAAAGTTGGTTACATGTTATAGATCTGAAATTAGGTTCCTTTCCAATAACGTACTGTGTGAATATTAATTGAGTTGATTTCCAGAGAAACCAGTCGCGACAAGAAAGGCGCATATACCAACAGTAGACTTGGCTACTCTCGCAGTGTATCGAGCCCTGATCGATCATACCTACTCCAGTATTACACCATCTAATCTCATTGATGGTAAGCGGTATTTTTTCATCTATTCACCAATACCTCATAAGTTCGAAAAATCCAAAATTATTATCATAAATTGTTAATCATAAGTAATTATTACATTGAACAATTATTGGCTTGTCAGAAATGGGGCATGTCACTGGAGCATCACTTTATGAATTTCTAGATAGTTAAGTGGTCACGATTCTATCTTCTGCTGAAACATTCTCGCACCTAAGTATTCCTCTGCTTTATGAACGGGGAACCTCCTTTTATCAAGTGCATGTACGTTTCTTCAGACATGCGTTACAAGGCAATGAAAGTGGAATCTCTTCCAGCTCTTTTGCAGCAACAAATAACCTTCACTTAGTTCAGAATTTTGAAGTTGAAGGTTTTAGTTCTTCAACAAGAATCATGGGGGAATATTAGTATTTTATAAAGCTTGAAATAAAAACTCTGCATTTAACATCAGCATGCATACTGTACAACTTTCTTTCAACCGTCGAACAGGCCTTTTTTTTACCCCTAGCAGATATTTTGAGGGAAATTTTAAACTGGCCAACGATGTTTAACCATTACATAGTTGATCTCTTTTTGGTGGTACACATAATATTATTTTGTTAATCCGTGTTTGTGGTTCTTTGTTGGCAGCTGTCATGTTGAAACACCATTACATATGTACCATTCAAGATATCGAGTTTCAAGAAGATTACAGTTTGAGATCTAGTTATTTCGAAGAGGAACCGTATTTTGAATCTAGAACGCACCAGGCATCAAATCCTCGACCTCGCCCTGACTCGTATTCGATACGAGACGTTGACGGTAAACAGACCAGAATTCATTACAAATAACTTGTAGCAATATGATTCTGTGATTTTTCTTTCACCTACTTCGGCAATAATTTAATAATTACTAAAAATTGTTATTAATGATTGATAATAATTATTATTCAAAATTATTAATTTGACATTTCAACACCAATGTACTAATTTAATCAGCCGGGCCAGTATGAGCATGATTCACCCTCATGTTGACGCAAACAAACTTGAAACTGAAAGTTCAAAATTCGTTTTGAACCTCTTCCCGTTGAAAACCCTTAAATTTTTAGGAGTGGGGTGTGGGGGTGTATTTATCAAATCATGATCGAAATGCGTCTCGTTTCCTCAAACCAATCAGGAATGTAACCATTAAACCAAAAATGCCTTAGTCTTTTTTACATGCACTTCTCTTAATTCTATAGTTTGTTCTTGTCTTTTTATTACTCAGGTGCGTTTCCTAATGAACGTGGGGGATCGAAGAAGGATAAGGATGTGTTGCCTGCTAAACAAAAAACGACTCTTCCTCAGAATAGTCTTCCGGAAACTTCCAAAGTGAGGAAGAAGACCGCATCTACCAAGCGGACTCCTCGAGTTAAACTTGAGAAACGGGAAACGTCTCTTAAATCCCCTAAGGGTAAGATCAGTGTAACTGCTCACAGTAGTCATTTAACACGTCCCGTAGCGGGTGACACGTTTGAACTTACACGATCGGTCTATTTCATGCGGTGGTCAAGTTCAACTTAGCCTACTAACAAGCCATTTCGTGCTTCACTTATCTGCACCTGTATGTATTGTAATTTTCAATTATGAAATCTTCCTTGGCCTATTCATTTTGGAAATGATTAGTTGATAATTAGTATGTAGACATTATTAAATAATATTTAATATATTTAATATTAAATAATTAGTATGTAGAATTTTCGGGATGGGGAAAATCAACCGCATATCCTTAGGGAGACCCTCAGTTAACGTGTTACGTCTCATTGTTCTGCATTGTGAAAAATACTATCAGTCACCGTTTCTTCTTTTGCAGTGTCAGCTAAGAAAACGGGAAAATTATCAGCAAGAAAAATCACAGTTTCCCTCAACCAACGATTGAAAGCGGATGAGAAAGTCGAACCACCACCTGTGCCAACCAAATCCGAAGGTCAGTCCACCAAAATGCTCCTCCACCTTATCATAGTGTACTAACTTACTTGGAATACGATTTTCACCTCAGTTTCATTTATCGTTTCAGACCAAAAAGTCAAATCGAAAAAGCGGCGGAAGCGAAATCAGACTGGGTGGCCAACGAAATACAAATCTCAACAACAAAAAAGTACAACTTCCGTCGATAAGATGGCGAGAAAGGATGTGAAAAGTCGATCGTCCAAGAAAGACGGGAAGGCGAAGAAATCCACTTCATTGAAGGAGATAAAAGTGGGAAAAGACGTCGAATCTCGTGTAAATGTGTCCATAGAGGGTAATGACGTTTTATTTGTGTCGTAGTTTTGAAAATTATTGAAGTATTGCATGAAGTTTTCATGAAGTATTGCAGCTGTTTTCTTGCATACCGCATAAATTTACTATTTGTTCTGATATTGTTGATTCATTATTGAACATAAAACGCATTAGGTATCAGTTTCAATTATGGTACATCAATTCAGTTCAGTACTACGAGTACATAATACATATTATGTAAGGGGGACGTCTTCTCCTTCTGCTCTTAGCTCTTGTGTAATAGACCTTGGCATCTGTATCTTCTGGCAGAAGGTGCACGTCGTCTTTTCCTTCTGCCCTTAGAGCTAAGGGCAGAAGGAATAGACGACGTCCCAGCAAGAAATCGATAGATGACATAGTTCCTAGGGAAAACCCTTGTTTTAAACCTGTCAGCTTGCAGTTGCATTCAAACCCACGACAAGAGGTAGAATAGTTCGGAGTTCTCGTTTTCACGTACTTTTTTTTTTTTTTTTTTCAGAAGCCGTAAAAAGACGTCATCAGACTCTCAAAGATGTCTCTTCGTCACCCGAGAAAAGAATACTTAGATCTGCGATTCGGTTATCTGTTAAAGAATCCAAAAAATTGAAAAAACACAAGAAAGGTACCTACAATGAATTGCTTCTCCATGCCTGTTAGTTTATGAGAAGACCTGCCATTCTTTCGGTTCCACCGTCGAGCCCTCAATGTAAACAACAAGTGGTCTTGAAACATGATCTGAACTAAAATACATCAAAATTGGACTAGTGCTCATGTATTTACATGAACACGATCAGTTTGTCCGTGTAATTTGCATTTTTTCCGGTCTGTTTTCATTTGGGTTTGTCTCTGAATATGTGGACTCCAGAGTATGCGGACCTTTATTTTTCAGGTCCACTGGACGATGCTGAAACCAGTCGATCTCAAGACTCCAAAGCTGGTCGTCCAGCGTCTTCCTCCAGAAAATCAGTTGTGCAGCCAGTCGCAGATGTGACTCGTTCCGCCAGGAGCTCCTCGCCGTCAGCGAAAAAATCCGCTGCATCGACGAAAGGGACGACCAAAGGCACTAAGAGCCCTTCGAAAGGTCGATCTGCTTCTCTCATGGAGTCCGTCGTGGCTCGCCGCAAGTCGAAATCGAAGAGTTCGACCGCCGAGTTGAACAGAACTAAGCGCAGCAGTTCTTCTTCGTCAACTAATTTAACGTCGCCAAAGAAATCCAGTTCAGCCAAACATCCTGTAAGCAAAGTTCGTCCGAGGACCCGATCTCCAGTATCTGGTAAGTTTGCAGATCGATTTGACAAGATTGGGAATTAGCCTTGGGAATTTTTGGCCCTGTGGCGCTGCAGTATGTCAATAGCAGCTAGTTTTGGGGTCGTAGGACTTCAAGGGTCAACTTTGCAACTGTTTTATATCTGTTAACTTTATAAATTAAGATGTGTTGGGTGGGGGCGAACCTTCAAACTTCAATTCAGTATCATGTTAGTCATAGCGCTGGAATAAGTATCTGGTATCACTGTTTACAGTTTTGTAGTATATGACTTCTGGCAGATTTCTACTGATCTTAATAATAATTATTAATGACTTCACGGCCCTATTATTATTACCTATTAATGACAGCATGGAGATTTCAAATGAAAAAGGTGCATGACCTATTGAGCAAATTTTTCATCGTAAATGATCAATTAATGCTCTTGTCAAGTGATTGTGGATCCTGCGTTATTTATAGTATCCATGATAACGTCCTGGTTATGAGCAAGGATGTTATAATAGAGGGGAACTCCCGTCCAGACCTGACAGGTTACCTCACGTACAGGTTACCTCCATCCCACCACAACCACCCCATTTGTGGACCTCAACGCCACCATCATCAAATTGATGAGCACAAGACTGACTTCAGCTACTGTCAATAGTGTACTCCACACCAACTTACTGAAGACTCATACCACTTACTTAAGGACTGCCGACGTAGTAATATACTCATACAGGAACTAATTGGAACAGACAACCATTGAACAATACCTAAAACAGAATTATACTTTAGTACGACGTGGAGGGGGGACGGCAACGCGGCTAGCCGTTCACATGGGCGCGGCAAGGAGCAGCATTGCATGTCATTTTACCATTAATTCTTTGCTTTTCCGTCGGAATTTTTCTTTTTTCTTTACCCAAAAAAAGCCTCAGGGTAACACGCATCAAGATCAAAAAATCACGAAAACGTCAATAAAAATTGCACCTTGCCTTACATATTTTTTCGTCACAACCACGTTTTCTGACGTGACTATTACTTACCTATTTTGTAAGTATTTTAAAGTAAAATCTCGTATTCTCATAAAAATAGTTAAAAGCATCTCAATTTCAGGATATCATTGTGACAACTAAAGCAATGCTTTTCAAAAAATGTCTTACATTATTTCTGTATAACACTTTGAAAAATATAACAGCAATTTCTTGCCGAACTGATACATAGATAAACCTCGCATTTGCTGCAATATACATGCGTTTTTTCTGAGCAACTCCTCAGAAGGCTGGTCTGAAAAGGTTAAAATGAAAGACAGAGAATACGATCATAATGTGTATAATAATTATCGTATAATTTACAATTATTGTAGAAATTGAATTAGAAAATATTTGAAAAATCCTAAAATATAAGAAATATTTAAAAAAAAAAAAAAAAAATACCTTCTAAAATATAAAAAATATTCGAAAAACACTAAAATATAAAATATTTGAAAAATACTAAAATATAAAGAATAATTGAAAGAATACAAATTTTGTATTTATGAACGTGCATAAATGTAATTTTTTTTCTTTTTTTAGATTTTCTGTAAATGAGCCATATGATAATCTCAGTTCCCTCCTGCAATCATTTCATATTAAATATAAATAGTGAATTATTAATTGAATTATGAGGTATACCTCATAATGCAATTAATAATTCACTATTTATATTTAATATGAAATAGGTATACATACATTTCTTAGAGTTGAGTATGACGCATTTTGGTAGACATGTAGGAACAACCCTACCTTCAAGTCCCACAGTAGTCTCCTCTCCCTCACCAAATCAATCAACATTTCATTAAAACATAGGCTCATTGTTGCTTCTTGGCTCATTTGGCTCAATGAAAATGAAGAAAGGCTCAGACAATGAAAAAAATGCAAGAACTGACGTGACCAGCAAAAATTCATCAAATAGAAGTAGAAGAACAACACACACACACCTTGCACGGGGACCCACTGCGCAACGCGGCATCGACGGCAAATATCGATCAGCGCGGCAAGCGCGTCGCCCCCACCCTTTGAGGCGCTGTCCAATAGGAAGCCTGCCGTCTTGCCGCGTCCATGTGAACCCAGCTTGACACTATCTCTTTCCCCACGTCCCCACTACTACTCCACGAGTCCCCCTCCACTACTTTTTTCGGACGACGCATTGTGGATATTCAACGTAAGAGTGCGCAATAGCTTCTGCGCACGCCTTATCTCCGTTATCGCCGTTATCTTTGTAATCTATCTCTTTCCCCACGTCCTGCAGTCCCCACTACTACTCCACGAGTGCCCCTCCACTACTTTTTTCGAACGACGCGGAAGTAACGGATCCATATGAACGCAGCTTAAAGCTGGGTTAAAGCTGGGTTCACATCCATCCGGTAGGCTGCGGCAATACGGATAGGGGAAGCTAGTGAAAAGCAGTGGAGGGGATGGAGGGGAATCGCGGCAGTTGGGAAGGTTCAACAGCTGTTTTCAACAGCGCCGCCATTTCCGTATGCGCAGTAGTGAACTGCGCAGATGCGGCTGCGGCAAATATCTAAAAAATCTGATGCGTACAGTACGCTTCAAAAGTGCTTCTCCGGTAAGAATGTTCCCCCTCCCCAGCTAACGTCCAACCAATCAGCTCCCCGAACGCACTCCCCGAACGCACTACCGGATGGATGTGAACCCAGCTTCACATCCATCCGGGAGTGCGTTCGGGGAGCTGATTGGTTGGACGTTAGCTGGGGAGGGGGAACATTCTTACCGGAGAAGCACTTTTGAAGCGTACTGTACGCATCAGATTTTTTAGATATTTGCCGCAGCCGCATCTGCGCAGTTCACTACTGCGCATACGGAAATGGCGGCGCTGTTGAAAACAGCTGTTGAACCTTCCCAACTGCCGCGATTCCCCTCCATCCCCTCCACTGCTTTTCACTAGCTTCCCCTATCCGTATTGCCGCAGCCTACCGGATGGATGTGAACCCAGCTTAAATCGGACTTGCTTATAGATTAAAAAAGGCCAAGCCTAATAATTAGCCTAACAATTTTGGAAACAGATTAATTATTAATCTGTTTCCAAAATTGTTCATACCCTACTTTTGTTTGTATTGTTTTTTCTTTCTGATTCTCATTCCATAGAAAAGAAGAAGAGATCGAAGGTGAAAATCATAAAATCTGAAGATGTGAAGAGCGAAAACGCTCTGGAGGCTGGTGAGGATCTCTCTGATATCTGTGATACTGCAGGTTAGTTAGATATAATAATTATATCTAAGATTACTTGTACTTAGCGCAATATAAGTGTAATTATTACTTGTACTTAGCGCAATATAAGTGTGTATTCGGGAAATCACATAAACTGGTGAATTCTACATGTAGAATTCACCAGTTTATGTGATTTCCCGAATATGTATGTATACAAGTTATAGTAACCTACCCTAACTTACATTTTGATAGACAAATTACCAGCTCAACCGCCCCCTTCGTCGTATCCCAAGAACTGCAAATCTCTTTTTGAATTTGAATCCCGATTTGGACTTTTTTAATGACTCCCTCTCGAAGTTGAAGACTGTAGTTTGCAATACCCCCAGTGCCGTCCTATAGTAAATTACCCACGTTTCATATCCGGGGTGCCTAAATTGTAAAGTTTTTATCATTTCTTCCTTTTCCATAATCATATTTCAGTTTTGTAACAATTATAATCTGTCTGTACCACTGACCATTAATGTAATTGGGCTTGCCCGTAATAATGAAAATAAATAAATAAATAGATAGGTATTTTTGAGTACGAATAGTGGGATTCTAGTGTTATTCAATTTACCTAATGGCAACGATTTGTTTTGTTTCAGAATTTCTTGCTCCTAAGTCGAAGGGTCGCATGAGATTTCGTACTAAGTTGAAAATTCAAGTGACGTCGCTTTTCAATTCAGGTTCTTCCTCGAAATTAAAATCCTTCCGGTCACAGCATCGAAAGCCGGTCAAGATCGTACAGAAAGTGGTAGAGGAACGTCAGCTGTCTGATTCCAATGCAGATTCTGGCACGCTGACTGTGAAATTGGAAAGCCAAGGTGAATTAGAACGTATTATATTGCATCTCCTCTTTGATAGTTTCATCCTCTTCTTCTATGATAAAATACCGTCCTTTGATCACAACGTGATCAAATGGCGGTATTTTATCATGGTCCATGACATAAGGGGTTGTCGGGGCATGTAGAGCAATACCAAACGGTTCTCAATATTGATTTGACAGTTACTCAACGAAATTTGTCCTCGATTTCTGGGAAGTCGCCTCCCATGGGGCTTCGGGAAATCCGTGTTCAACGGTTGTAGTATAATTTGTAACAAAGTGCCAGCAGAATGCAATGAAAAGAGGGTTTAGTGGTGAAGAGAAATAAAACAAATGTTGATCACGAATGAATTATAATTCCTTGAACGAATTATCTGATTAGTGTACTCTGACCTTACTAAGATGTCAGCGTGGATTTATTTCCGATTACAGTCGCGAATATTCCTTTTTTGTACAACTTGGAGCTAACCTGAACAAAGCTGCAATATCGTGTACCACATTATCGATTTTATTTTACGAAGTTACCTCGTATGCTGCCATCTGCTCACATTGACTTATGCCTGACATGATCTTGTATCCTTCGTAGCAGCTCAATACGGGAGGACCCATAACCTCAGTTACCTCACTGAAAACATAATAGCGAATTAAGAATAGGCAGGCAAAATATGAATTTCCAACTGACTTTCTCAATTCATGTTGACGTCAGGTTTCAGGAATGAGAACTAATATTTTTGAGATTTAAATTCAAATTAGATTCAAATTGTATTGTTCTGGAAAAGTTTGGCTTAAGAAAGTTCTAAGGGAGGATTCTAAAGAATTGGAACATGTGGGGTTGAACCGACAGGTGGTTGATTGGAATGCTATTCAATTAAGTCACTGTTGAAGACTTGGGGACAGACTGACTCTGCCTCCTGACTTGTCCAAGGAGCAGTTATCGTGATGATATCACATTTCCATCGTTGATTAATCGTTAGTCATTAATAATATAACTGTTTCAGATGATGCTGATGAGCGACTAAGCCTCCCAACCAAAACGAAAGGTCGACGAACGAAAAGTGCGAGTCCCACAAGTCTGACATCGAGAAAACAGACAAGTGAATCATCTTCTGTCGGGAATAAGACGTACGACAAAACGGCAGATACATCTTCTGGGATGACTGATTGCAAGAATGGTGAATAATACATAGTAAATTGAAACGTTATGTGCTTATTGAGTCACACTGCTCCTTTGAAACCACAACAGTTACGTATATTACGTATTTTGTTTGCATTAAGTGAAATTATTCATTTTTAGCGAATTTTCGAAGAAAAGGAAGCTATTGTTTCGGTTCAACATTTGTAACACTCAAATTTCCGAAAACATTTTAAACCAAAATCCGTTTCAGGCCATCCTGAATTCACTGACGAAAGACTCAAAAAATCATATGTATATAATATATACATAGGTATATTATATACTTATATTTGTATGTGTCATTCCAGACGATAACTGCCGATAGAATTGAGGTAAAAAGTTCAAATTTGTACTAAAAACCTGTCATGGCAATCGATAGGCTAAGTTCGTAGATACCCAAAAAGGGGTGCTTAGGGGGATTTTGAGGTGGAGAAAATTACCCATGAATTCCAAAAATGAAACAGTCTGACAAGTGACACGTCGTTCTAAAGATTTTTTAAAGCTAAACACGAATTGCGATATCTTAATCCGTTCTCAAACTGGAGCACATTGAAGATGAAGAAACGTGGTTGTTACTTGACATGTCCTTCACTGCTCATCTGTTCTAATCTGAAAACTGGATGAGATATCACAATTCTGACGTCATCATCGAATTCAGCGTTGAAAGATCTATAAACTGAGGTGTTACTCGGCAAAAAAGACAAAATTTGTTTGAAACCAGTGAAATAAATACATTTGACATAAAACCAGTTATTTCTTCCGAAATTCGCTCTTATAGCCATGCTGCATGATTGCAGATTTTATCCCTAAAACCATTTACCTACGCGTGCGGTTCATTGTTGCAGTGGAATTTCACTCAAAGCCACGTATTTGTTTCCAATTTCAGATGAAATCCCAAAAATCTCTCCTGGTAATGAAGACCGACTAGCTGAATTGGGAATGTCGGTGATTAAAGTGGAGCCGATGGATCATGAATTGATGATTCAAGAACCGAATTCGTGTGAATCTCAGGAAAATGATGTTGATGAAATGAATTGTCGTGCGTCAACATCAAATGAAGTGTTTGAAATGAGCGAACATCAGGATTCTAAAGGAGACGATTCACGACTCGACGCCCTAGGGACTGAGACGGACAGAGATTTATTATGTATGGAGGAGTTCAATTGTGACAGTGATTCTTACTCGAACGATAATGAGGAAAATTACGTCAGATCTTCAGAACTGGAAGTGGTTTATCCTCCTCTTGAAAATTTGGATTACACTGATTGGAAAAATACAAGAACCATTTGTATGACTGATGTGTCAGACTCTGAGTTGGATGAAACTAGATCCACGGGTCAATATAGTGAAGCTATAGGGTCGGTAGCTAGTGAAGAAGATGAAGATGTTCTGAAATCGAAAATTCTGCGTGTGATCGGCTGTTCGGAGGATGTCAAGCTTTGGTCTGAATCCAGAAATTCAGAAGCCGTGAGTCCAACTGTTGAGTGTGACGATTCGCCGATTTCGAGAGTTTTACGTCGATATAGCAGTCGTTCGTGTCAGGATGACGAGCAATCTCTCGAAGGTCCTGGTCATTCCGAACCGGCAGAACCTAAAGAGAAGCCGTTGCCGTTTGAAATCGTCAGTTGTTCCGACGAAACTCCGGCGAACGAATCGTGCGATTCCGAACCACTGAAACCTCTTGTGAACGAAGTGACGAGTTCGTCCTACGAACCTCAAACAAAGACGGTCGACTCCAACGACCGTGAAACGGCTCCCGGACAACCCGAACCAACAAAACAGGCCTCGGACACTTCGTTAGACTTGGACAACCAAGAGGATTGTGACCAAAGGCTTAGAGACCGCCGAGGTTGGTATAAGTTCCACTATTCACTAAAAACAATCAATTACTTTACGTGAACCAAAACTTGTTTACTTTGGGAACAATCGTATGTGACATACTCGTATCCGTTTTTGCGACCCGACTTCTAGATAAATTAGGTCTATTACAATTTATTTGCTTTATTTCCAATTTATTCGTTCTTTTTTTCTAGATAATCAAAGGAAACTCAAACACAAACGACAGGAATTTCGAATGAAATTCAAGAAGGTGGTAACAAAGCGCCATTTAACATTAAGGGGTGCTGCTCATTTTCTGCAAGGTTGTGTTAGAAAGTGCTCTACGAGTAGAAGGTACGAGTGCTTATCACCTCGAAAATCAGCAAAAGACAATAATCGTTCGTATCCAAGTGATTTTTGGTGTGATCGAACTTATTTTGGTGGCGTGGTTGATCTCACAAAGTCTCAAACAGTTGGTGGGAGTTCTGGCGTGAAGGGAAGACCTATTTGTAGGGTAAGACCAGCCATTCTTCGGCGGCGGTCTGGGAAGGAGAGTGAAAAACAGAAAGTGTATGAGCAGGGCAGATGCTTGTCACCTTCAAAGTCTGCAAAAAGGAAAAATCGTCCTGTGAATGATTTTTCGGGCGATCAAAGACGATCTCATATTTTTGATATCACAGAGTCTGAAGAAGTTGATGGGAATTGCACTGGTGTGAAGGCAAGCACAGTAAGACCTGTCATTCGCCATGGGGAAGAATTCGGAAAACAGAAAGTGGATGAGCAGGGTAAATGCTTTTCAACTTCAAAGTCTGCAAAACGGAAAAATCGTCCTGTGAATGATTTTTCGTGCGATCAAAGACGATCTCATATTTTTGATATCACAGAGTCTGAAGAAGTTGATGGGAATTGCACTGGTGTGAAGGCAAGCACAGAAAGGCCTTTCATTCGCCATGGGGAAGAATTCGGAAAACAGAAAGTGGATGAGCAGGGCAGATGCTTGTCACCTTCAAAGTCTGCAAAACGGAAAAATCGTCTTGTGAATGATTTTTCGTGCGATCAAACACGATCTCATATTTTTGATATCACAGAGTCTGAAGAAGTTGATGGGAATTGCACTGGTTTGAAGGCAAGCACAGAAAGACCTGTCATTCGCCATGGGGAAGAATTCGAAAAACAGAAAGTGTATGAGCAGGGCAGATGCTTGTCACCTTCAAAGTCTGCAAAAAGGAAAAATCGTCCTGTGAATGATTTTTCGGGCGATCAAAGACGATCTCATATTTTTGATATCACAGAGTCTGAAGAAGTTGATGGGAATTGCACTGGTGTGAAGGCAAGCATAGAAAGACCTGTCATTCGCCATGGGGAAGAATTCGGAAAACAGAAAGTGGATGAGCAGGGCAGATGCTTGTCACCTTCAAAGTCTGCAAAACGGAAAAATCGTCTTGTGAATGATTTTTCGTGCGATCAAAGACGATCTCATATTTTTGATATCACAGAGTCTGAAGAAGTTGATGGGAATTGCACTGGTGTGAAGGCAAGCATAGAAAGACCTGTCATTCGCCATGGGGAAGAATTCGGAAAACAGAAAGTGGATGAGCAGGGCAGATGCTTGTCACCTTCAAAGTCTGCAAAACGGAAAAATCGTCTTGTGAATGATTTTTCGTGCGATCAAAGACGATCTCATATTTTTGATATCACAGAGTCTGAAGAAGTTGATGGGAATTGCACTGGTTTGAAGGCAAGCACAGAAAGACCTGTCATTCGCCATGGGGAAGAATTCGAAAAACAGAAAGTGTATGAGCAGGGCAGATGCTTGTCACCTTCAAAGTCTGCAAAAAGGAAAAATCGTCCTGTGAATGATTTTTCGGGCGATCAAAGACGATCTCATATTTTTGATATCACAGAGTCTGAAGAAGTTGATGGGAATTGCACTGGTGTGAAGGCAAGCATAGAAAGACCTGTCATTCGCCATGGGGAAGAATTCGGAAAACAGAAAGTGGATGAGCAGGGTAAATGCTTTTCAACTTCAAAGTCTGCAAAAGGGAACAATCGTCCTCTAGTGAGTGGTTTTTTACGTGATCTAAGAGGATCACTTGTTGTTGATCTCACAGAGTCTCAAGAAGTTGGTGAGACTTGTACTGGTGTGAAGGCAAGATTTTCCTGCACAGACAGACCTGTCATTTGTCCTGGGAAAAAAATTGGAAAACCTGATGTGGGTGAGCGTGGTGGAGTTTCAAGTATAAACAAGTTTGAAGCGCCTCAACCTTTGCTACCAAATCCAGAATACAGCCAAACTAGTCTTGAGACACTTGAAGAAGACACGAGTGGAGTTTTAACAGACTGTGACAATGCCGTAGAACCGCACGACTTCAACGGAGGGCCTTCTTCAACGAGTACTGATTCCCAGGAGGTAGCCGAAATGTGCCTCGAGTGTACGGAAGATTTGTGTGACAGTGATACAACGGTGGGTGTTGACGTACGACACCAATCATCAATGTCCCCAAACCCTGCACTTACTCCTAAAACTGAGAGAGTGACAGATTGTGCCGCTAACCAGTCGGCGAATGGTGATGAAGGTGTGGAATTGGATCCATCAGTTCTTGAGCATGCGTATGAGCCAGATGTGGAAGACGTCCATCAGTATCCGCCATATTTAGTATCCGAATACGAGACTGGCAGAGATTTGGAAGACTCGAATCAGCATCCACCAGTTTATCAACCTCCGTTCAAAAACGGCGCAGAATCCCAAGGCACTGGTAAGATGGACTCAGTTGGCTCCAGAACCACAACATTGCGTGATCGGGCTCTAAAAGAATCTCATCAAATCAGCGTTGAACACGCGTACTGCCTCAAAAGTTGGCCAAATCAGAGTTTTGTAATTGGGGAACGAGCTAATTTCGTCACTGAGAAGCTTATCACTAAGAGCTTTCCGCTCGTCATGAAACCGAAACCGGTAACTGTCAGGGTTCCAAAAACGCCTTTCCCTCGCGGAGTGGAATTTTCGACTGTTCAGACTCCGATATCATCTGATCAGTTTGAACTATGCGGAATAGTCGCGCCCCTGCCGATCACCGAAACTGACGCTGTAGCGAGGTTCGACGATGCAGCATCCAATGTTCCCAACCAAAACGAGGGATTGAATAGCTACCAGCCCACTCCTGAGATCACTCGTTTGTACCTTCTCGTACAGAAAAGACTTGGTAATCCTTGTGACAGGGTCTTGAATACCCTCAAGAGGTAAGCAATGTGTTTTTTACTTTTAGTGATTTACTCCCGTAATTATTTTACCAGTTTAGTTTTGTTATATTTAATGTACCGTGATAGTTATGAAACCCCTCCTGAAAGTGTTGTTTTTGTTACCATGACAGGGATGGACGGCCTCCTTTCTCGTACCAAACGTTAGCTGCTATGGCCATCGAGAGCGACCCCCTGATGGCAGCTAAGGCTTCGGATGTTATAGATTTCATGCTAAAACATTTCCCGTTTTACCGGAATATCACATCTAAACACTGGAGACAAAACGTGCGCTGCATGCTGTCCACGTCAAGGATTTTCAAAAGAGACAGAGTCGGCCATCATGTCTACTTTTCGTTTCGTGAGTCACTCCTCTCTGTAAACTTTCCCAATGGCTTCAACTTAGAAAAATATTTTTAGAATACGAATTTGTGGAAAGATTTTTCAATTCATCCAGATGTTAACAAAAAGTTTTCGTTTGTACAAGTGATAGTGAAGTTCAAAGATGGGTAAAGCTGAGTTAACATGGAGCGTCAGGTGCGGCTGTGGTGTTGCTTAAAAAAGTAGTGAGGGATGCGGCTGTGCAGTAAGTTCATGTTCTGCCTATAAACTCAGGGGGTGCATGTAGATCAAGAGGAGCTACTGCGACGGGAGAGGAGCTTTTTGCAGCCAAATACAAATTTCAACCATATACAAACGAAATAAATCTTGTAAGCTTTACAAATTACATCTTCAAATTACAACCACGACTAAATACATACTCGTACAATAGACATGAAAAATGTTCTCTAATGACAAACGAAATTCTGAAATAATTATTAGAGGAGAAAACCCAACGAATGTATGTTATTGTGAAACCTGAAATGTATATCTGCCCAGCAAGAACCAACGTGGAAGTGAAAGCAAAAGCTATGAGAGACAGCCCATTCGTGTTTTTCGAAATATTCGTATTTTAGTATGAGCCGAATGTCATACTATAGCAGCTTCTTATTTTTCATTTGCTAGTTTATCACAGCCGACAGGCACTACAGGAAAAATGAGTGACGTGAACTGTACACTAATCTAACGCCAACAACCGCGTCTTCCAGGTCCACTGCTGTAGACAGTAGTTGGACCTGGAACAAACCTAACAATACAAACCTTGTGTCCACATGGCAAACGCACTGGACGCAGCGCCATAATGTTTCAGCCGCCATTATTGCAGCTGGCTATCGACCAATCCGTGTGGCTGGCCATATTGACCATAACCACAGAAGCTCCATGTAAACTGGGCTCAATAAAAGAAGTAAAGTGTCAAATATGATTTTTGTTGTAGTTTGAAAAGACATTTGACGTCTTAGCGGCGCTAGGGAGAGGCGTCGTAGTTCAACCTGGTTTCTCTTCTTCCCCAAAAAATTAGCTATTCCAGTAACTTGGTACGATTTGTTGAAACGCATTCTTCCATTCTACAGGAAAAGAGCTGCTACAACCAGGTGATCCTGTCATGTACGAAATGATCGATCAGGCAGATGAGGGCCTCCAACAGGACGTGCAGAGTGAAGATGACGACTGTGACTGGAACGACTCTCCGTCAGATCTCAACAGCTGTTGTCCAGAGGACCAACTGCTCGACCCTAAAGTGGAGTCGACAGAACCATCTGAACTGGATCCCTTCATACCCATTTGCTCGTACAGCGATGACGAGTCGAATGGTTTCCCGGCGATTGTCAATGCTGCGACATACACTTTAGGTGAGTACATGTAGTGTTATTGAACTATGTCGTCATCATGAGTTCCATATGAGAAAACGTGATTGTCTTGATTCCATACAAAGTTCTGGTCCATTCAATGATTGCTAGACGAATTGCACTGACTTTTAGCTTCTTGATATTCGTTATTGGGAGGAGCAAACAGCATGATATGATCCCACTAGGCTTTGCTCAATTGAGTCCCTTCCTCTGATTGCCACCGCCAGATAGTAAATATCCAAACTCCTTACTGTAGCTGCGAGTTACGTTTGAAATTCAAGGTTATTTAGATATGAAATACTAAACGCCTCTTTAACTGATCACTATCAATGCAATGATAAGATTTGAATGATTAAACCAAAGCCTGCTGAGTGTATGTCTATAACATATGATGAGTCCCTAGGCGTATGACTCTTACAATTTATTTAATGAGATACCGACTTGTACTATCCTGGCAATAAGTGCATGAATCTTGCTTTCAACCACCAACTGACTCCAACCCATTTTTTTTCTCTGTGGTTTAAATCTAATAAGTGGTAATCCTTGTTCTCCAGATCAATTACTGCCTCACACTGAACTCGAAGGTGATCAGTACGAAAGTGACAGAGAAATCAAAGAAGAGTTGGACTACTGGTCGAGCCCAGAAGCTGACACCTCGTCCTCGTCGCCAGATGGAAAGCGAGTGTACGCCTGCCATTACTGCCCAGCTGTATTCAACACTCTCCAGGGCAACCTCGACCATTCTGTGATTCATCCCGAAGTAATGAAGCCGTGTCCGCTCTGCGACTTTTCTACCCCTGACGCCGTACAATTGCTGTGGCACGTGAACTCTACACATCAGAACGACGATTGATTCAGTTTTAATCTAGATTAATTCAATGAGCAATTCACCATTACCGCATACAATCGACATTATAGGGCGATCTTACCGCAATGAGGTACCCCTACACAACGATGAAATACTCATAGCCAACATTGGATTCGGGTGAGATGGGTCGAGCCCTTATCGCCAGATGAAATCTCAAATCCCTCTGTACGTCCCCATCTCTTACGATATTGTTATACAAATTGTATAACAATATCATAAGAGATATTTAATATGCCCTAAGAAAGTCGATGTTGTCTATAAACATTGTGTACATAATTCAACTAACGCTTTGACATATTGTAAATTGATCTGGTTGTTTTCTGCTGTTCTTTATTGTTGATATATTTTTGTACATACCTACCTAATGTTGTATATTTCAAACGGTTTTTATTCACATACAATAATTGTTATTATGGAGACCCTGCAGGAGATGATTTATTTCCAAAAAATTGCATAGGATTCATAATTTCGTTTTTGCATTACTGGGTATTCAAATTTGTTTTAAGCTGTAATGCGTCTAGTCCCTCTAGATTATTGTTATTTCTACTTCTTCGTTCAAATCTACTTCTTAAGAATTGGATCTATTTTTTTTCTTCTTAAAATGAAAAAAAGGTCAAGTGAAAATGTTAGAAAAAACCAAGTAAGACTGTTCTTCTGAATGTAAATATGGGTACGCAATTGAGAAAATATGGATATCCTGCAGGTTGAAGCAGGTTTTTGTAGTGATCTCGTTCCAATTGCACGTTGTCTGTAAATTATGTACATAGTACGGAATTATATTCAGTTGTAATATAAACGTAATTTTGTTATTAAAGAAGATGAACAAACCACGACAACTAGGTTTGCCTCTATCAGATACATAGGGACCACATCAGACATCATAAAGAAATTCCACTAGTCATCAAGATCATAAGTAAACGCTTGCATACGAGTCTGCAACACATTGAGACATTTTCATGTTGTGTGCAAACAAACTTCGTATCAAGTCATGCGCATATAATTCGAATTTAGAGTTCCCTCAAGAGTTTGTATACCGAGTATCAGCTTTCTAGGATGATCAGGGCCGAAACTGGGAAGTAATATCAAACTGTAAAGTACCTACCTAATTCCAATAACGAACAACTTCACTTCTGATGGTCATAATCATCATTGTGGCGACTTGGGACAATTTTCGTGAGCAAATTTCGTGACGATTTTTTTGTTTGTGTGCCATAGCAAAGACATAACAAACTGTAAAGTACCTACATAATTCCAACTTCACTTCTGATGGTCATAATCATCATTGTGGCGACTTGGGACAATTTTCGTGACGATTTTTTTGTTATGTGCCATATGAAAGACATGAAAATGTCAAAAACCCACATCACACCACTTACTTCACCTACCTGACAAATAATATTGGACTTACTCGGTTTTAAAGTTTATGGCCTGAGGTCGTGGGTCGTAAAGGTTATGGGCATGTGTTTTTGTACGTTGATTGAATCGCAACGCTTGTGAGGATCATCGAGGATTCAAAGTCATTTGAAGACAAATCCGATAGTGCGTGCACACTTTGCTGAAGGAAAAATTTATTATTTACACCTCATGGTGGCCGTTATTATAAAATGAAATGGTAGACGGAAGAAATAGTGGGCTGGTAAGCAAATCAGTATTTGACCAGCATCAGCTAAGAAAGGGGATACGCCTAGAAGAGGGCACTTCGTCGTTAAAGAGGAGTTCTGTTGAGGGAGTTCAATGAAAATAATAATGCGAAATTTACAAGTGTGGTTAACACCTATTTGATGAGTGGCCTTATGAAAGAAGAATGTAGCTTTTAAAAAAAGTTGAACTTATTTCCCTGCAGGCTAATCGAGGATTCTGCGCTCCTAATATGGCGGTACATGCTGAAGCCTGAGAGACAACAGAGAGAAAGACATTTATTCATAAATCAAAGAACATAAAAGTTTGGGGAAAAAGTAATCCATTGCTTTGCATGTTTTACTGCTAGATGGCGTCAGTGGCGTATATCTTGTTTTGTATTTGTCATCGGATTAACTTTTACTCGTTGAAAATGAGAATTTCTCTACAAAACAAACGACATTGGCCCATATCAAGGTGCTTCGTTTCCGAGTTATTTAACTTTTAAGATTTTTTTCTTGTTTTCGACCATATCTTCTAAAAATGGTCTTAAGCCCTTTTTGGTTTTGTTTGTTTGAATGGTAACCAAGAGAGATTTATTACCTACATTTAAACAAAACGGGTATAGAAAGAAATTTTGAAGGCGTAGGAATGAAGCTCGGGTCTGTCTACTGTACGCTTTTTCAATCACTGGCTCAACCACAACCCCCCTCCAGGCCAAACGACTCAGGTCTGCCACCGTGACCCGAAGGAAGTCATGACCCTGCTTTAACAGGCCTCCTTTATTTTGCAATTAAGCAGGTGATTGAGGTCTGTTCTTGCACCACAACCATCGCAAGCATTTGGGAGTGTCATTAGAGGGTCTTGCCCGTACCTCACCGCCAGTGCGTCCCGGAATTGCGTGGCCGATAGGTCAAAAGCATCAGAGGCAAGCGGTACCACAGACGGCCACTGGGTTTTTTTTCTCTGAATCAGAATTGCGATATCTTGTACCGTTTACAAACTGGAGCACTTTGAAGATGAAGAAACGTGGTTGTTACTTGAGATATTCTTCAATGGAGACATTTTTCATAAAACCAGTTATTTCTTCGAAAATTCTCTCTTATAGCCATGCTGCATGACTGTTTCATATTAAATATTAAACACTTTTTGCATGTTTAAAAAATCTTTGAAGTAATCTGGACACCCTGCGTTTCACAGACCATCTGGTGGGAAGATTTGGTGCTCCACCTACTTTGGTGACGTCACGAAAAAACAAGCGGGATTCCGTCAGAGGCGATCGGGTCAACCTGTGAGTACGTTTGGTGAATCATCTGTTCGATACAGACCATCTGATTTCCTCAAGCGAAAGGTTACGTTTCGGTTGCATTTCGTACAAAAAATGAAAAATTCGTCAGACTATTTGTTAGCTCCCGTCAAATTATGTTATTTCGTAGGTCGGATTATGTGAATGAGGATCCCCGTCGAAACATGCGCTGACGAATAGCTGAGTAGTCAATGGACACGTTCAGTTGGTGAGTAATAACTTGAATTCAAATCTTCGAGCTTCACCTTTGTGTTGTTCGTCTTTTCATAATAATCGAATTTTGAACAGACTTTGGGTGTAGTTTTTGATTGACTTCCGTTCGGAATTCGGTCTCGAACTCTCGATTGAGAACAACAGCTTTACCCAAAACCGCTTATGCGCTGTCTTCATGGCGTATACATACATGTAGAAGAGGTGTATTTTTCTCATAGATGTGACCCTGAAAACACCTTATTCGTGTACTTTCCTCGCTATTAGCACAAACGATAAGATAGCCTAATCTTTCAAAACATTACCTTGAAGAGAAGGTGATAGTTTTAAAAGAAACAACTTGTTTCAAGTAGGTCGCCCTCAGTTTGTTGAGCATTCTGCATCACCGTTATATAGCATTTTCAAGTCAAATTCTACCTTTTCCAACTCAAATTCAACGGCTTGTGCGTATTTTTGGTCATTTCCCTAATAATGGTGAAAAGGTTGAATTTGACTTGGAAAAGGTTGAATTTGTTTTGGAAAAGGTTGAATTTGACTTGGAAAAGGTTGAATTTGTCTTGGAAATGCTATATATCGAGGGTCTCACAGCAACTTCCCACATCGTCATTTTTGGCAAAATGAGTTATGTATACCATTCGAAGCGTCTTCTCCCGGCGGATCGACCTAACTAAGTATAAGTTAGGTAACACTATTTATAGTCATTGGCAGATGGTTTTTTGGCTCTGCTGAAAAGTTGCCGAAATGACGATGTGGGAAGTTGCCGTGATGTTTCCCTACTCATAGGTGGAAGACACCTCTACGGACGAATCCGAACTTTTGAGGTTCTCACGCATAACACAATGTTTCAACTATGGAGTCTGAAGCAGATACGAGTAGATTCAATGAAGTAGATTCACCAACCTGCGTACGAAGCGCTATAACTACTTGAGCCATTTCACACAATCAAATATACTCAAAAGAATTTAAAAAGGTAAATGGATGCAAAACGGTGTTATTGACAAGTTGTCTATTGTGAGTTCTAACTTATTTATAACAAGAGATTGTTTGTTACTGACGATGGTTTGATCAGCGAAACCGGTGTAGCTTTGTATTGTGTTTTCAGTGGAAATAGACTTTGGCTGTTAACCCTTATCCTCGCAAGGTGCACTACTGTAACAGTGCACCTTTACTTCAGGTGGAAATAAAAAGTCCCAGCTCGATTTATAATTTCGGAACCAGTATTACCCTCTCTGGTAAATCCCTCTTAAAGTGTTAGTAGCGTTGTTGCGGCAAGAAACGGGAGAGAATACCAATTTTATCAGGATAACAACAGTTGCTCAGCTGAGCGGGAAGAAGTATGGGCGACCGTCAAACACCTTTGAGTTGTTCCCTTTTTTCTATAGTTTAGAGATGTTTTTATGATCCAAGGATCATAAAACCGAACAGAGCGAGTGTTTTGCTGTAGGAAATGACCAAGATAAGGTATGTAAGTGTACATAGTGGCTTGGCATCAGGGAACTTGAAAGGCGTGGGAAAAGTGCACCTCAGTACACCTTGCCAGGTTCCCAGTAAAAGTGCACCACAGTACACTTTGCCAGGTTTATGGTATAAGCGCTGGGGGTCATTTGCTTCTTATTGCAGGGTTTCCAACAAACCTAAATGCCGGTAAGAAAAAATTAAGTAAGATAAAAAGCCAAAAGTACTCAGGTATCTTTGACATTATTCAGGAAAAAAAAGAAGTGTTCCCTACCCAATGAAGTGTTACCTTCGCATTATTCTAAGTCTCAAAAGTTTAGCACTGGGTAGTTGAGCTATAGAATAGAATATCATGTTCATGAATTCAGTTCATTTGAGCAACATCAACTAACAACTTTACAATACTTGCCATCTTGTTTGAATTTTCAGGGCAGGTATTAGAAGGGAAAATATGTTAGCCCTCATCCCGAAACCTGGGATTGACTCGGACTTGTAGTTTCTATAACAATCATATTATAAGTAATACAAGATATATTTTGAAATTTTAAATAAATATCTTTTTCTCATGTTTGTGGATGACATTTCAGTGTCAGCGTAAGTTGAACTTGAAAATTATCAGAAATTATTTTTGGGATTTCACTTATTTCTATTTTTGCCAGGAAAAAGGGTAAAATGGCTTCCCACGTAATCGCTAGTTATTCCTCAGCTCATGAATTCTACTTAGTTCTGAAAATATTTCTCAGTTGGAATTCCTCAGGATTATGTTGTAGTATTCATGGAGGCATCACCTTTGAAGGGAGGGGCATTTTGGTGTGTTGGTACTCCACTAACCAGCCCTACTGTACTACTTAAAATTTCTCCGTTCTTTGACAAGATAAAATTCTGCTCCTTGATTCATCCTTGACTACACTCCTTAGATTATGAACGACATTTTTGGTGAAAATCTTTTGAAAATCAAATGTATTTCAAAATGTTGTTTTTTTAACATAACATGCTACAAATATGGTGCATTTTAAGACCTTTCCCAGCACGGTAAGTCGATCAATCCAGAGAAAATTAGCACACAAAGGAAAAAAAGCGGTTGGAGCCCCCTTGGGCCTGCAGGACATGTTGGAATGTGTTGAAGGACATCTCAGGCTATGATTGACATAGACCTTTGAAATACATTTCTAAATTCACTACATTAATAGGAAAAAGCCCCATTTCCGTTTTCCTCGTCCCATTTTTGAAATTTCAATCCCCCGGCATTTCAATACTTCAAGTCAATCACAGCCTGAGGTCTCCTTCTGAAACCTTCCAATCTAGGGCCTACACATGTTCGTTATAATCATACCAATTGAACATTAATGTCCGTTTTATTAGTGAGATATATTGGAACAGTATCAACATTTCAATCTCAGGAGTCAAAAATCAGTGGTTTTTGATCTTTATCGTCAGCAGGCTCCCTCCAAAGAGACAAACCGATCTAAAGGGCGGATGGAGCGGTGTCGGACATTGGAGTCACATGTCTAAAACAAACAGCTACCATGAGCTCCTAGGCGTGAAGTTTGGAAGGAGCCCACGGTCAAATGTAGAACTTCTGATGCCCTCTAAGAAAATGTCTTCTCTATCGATGCATTTCAAGAAGGAGTCTTTCCCCGGTTACGGAGTACTCCACGGCAAGAGCGTGGCAGATTGTGTCATGGATTCTTTGGAAGCTCTACGGAAACCGGATGTGGTTAGGTACCTACCTGTTGTTTTGGGCAATATCACGCTGCCTAGTAGTAACACAACCATTTAGGGCAAGTTTCAGGAATTGGAATTAAGTGAATTCCAGTTGAACCTAACCCACTCTCCAGCTCGAATCACCATTTAACTCAATAAAACTGGCTCAGATTTATGTAAAGTTAATGTCACGCAGAAGACAGGGGTTTGAAGCTATCCCTCAACAGCGCATGGATGCTATACCAACATGGAGTTAAAATGGACTGTAAATTGATAAGACAATTATTGGGTGTAATGTTATGTGTTGAGGGTTAACCCAATTTTCCTGTATTGTGGAGTGGATCAATTCGAGAGTACCTTGTCCTTATCAACTGGGATTGTTTCACCATGAACTTGTCCTGGCATGTTTGATGGGAAGCTCGCATTTCCCCCCTGAAACTCACATTTATCCGTTACATGCTGACTTGAGCTGAAGTTTTTGGATCAAGTTTACCTCGGAGTGACACTTAACTAGCTGCATATTGTTTGACCACCCCTTCACTGTGAACCTAACCTGGCATGTTTGATGGGAAGCTCGCATTTTCCCCCTGAAACTCACATTTATCCGTTACATGCTGACTTGAGCTGAAATTTAGCTTGGGCTGACTCTTGTTTTTTGAATATGCCTTTTTTTTTTTTTTAGTTTGGAACATTTTAAAACAATAACAATCTATACTTTTAGTGAAGTCCAATTGTTCGATACATCACACTAAAGACACGAAGTTGTAGTTTATAGTGCCATGTTATAGGATCAATGTGTAAATCTAATTCAATTTCTGAGAGATCTATCAATTTTCACCTTCATTAAGAGCAGTTTTCATGTCATTTCATCGGCTGTTTTTCATTTTATTCAGGTACTCAGTTGATGAAGACTTGAAGAAGAATGGCTACAAATCAGTGCCCCTTTGTAACTTGAATAACCTCCAGCTGCGGTTTCTTTGTCCATTTGATTTAGAAGAGGTTAGTACGTCATAAGGATGTGATGTGATCTCACCATCGAACTTTCCATTGGATTCAGTGGTATTATTAAGTAGATATGTATGTTCATTGCGTTCTAAAAGGACATCAACAGTTACAAGCATCCGGTTAGTAAGAGACAGAGATGGGCGAATTCATATTCGTAAATATGAATACGAATAAAATTCATAATTTGGAAAATATGAATATGAATACGAATAAAGTCATTTGTGTGAATTGTGAATGTTACTCGAATTTACAAAGTTCAAGTTTTTTCCCCATAAATACTACAAATATTAACTTTTTTGTAAATTTTCCCACTACTCACATCTTTTTTAGGAATGCTATAAGTAATTTTGCCCTTTATAGATGAATTCCACTAACATTTCTCCTTTTTACTGTAAATTTGACTGAAAGGTTTATTTATGTGTTTTGAGCTACAGACAACAGAAATTCATCAAATGGTACATTTTAGCCAATGTGGAAAAAATTGTCGTTTTTCGCCCCTCGATAAATTGGCTCAATTATAAAGTTAGGTGCGGGGGGGGGGGGGGGGGGAATCGACGCAGAATTTAATGATCTTTAAGGTGTCCCTTGGTGAGGTTGGGTAGGATGCGTTCATTATAAGCGGAAAACAAAAGAAAGTCCGATTTCCAGCTTTCCCCATGTCACTTCGAGGAAATAGACTTATAAGTATTATATTATATATAATTATATAGAGGAAAAGATACTACAGTAACACATCCAGTATATATACCCAGTATATATATATCCAGTATATATACTGGATTATACTGGATGTGTTACTGTAGTATCTTTTCCTCTCAAGAAGACTTTAATAATGATGTGTTTAATGTTTAAAGAGGTTTAAACGAATTCGAATGAGTAGAAAGCAATCAAAACTGTTTATATTTATCATCTCTCTTTTGTGCCCAGCGCAGCCAACATAATATATAACAATGTGATAGTTTATCAATGCACATGATTTTGTAGGTGCGCGCCCTCTGCAGAGACTGGTTCCCAATAGACTACCCCTACACGTGGTATGAGGACATTACCTCTGACCCGAGGTTCTACTCGTTGGCTGCTGTCTACGAAGGAGTCATTGTCGGACTTATCGTAGCCGAAATAAAGCTATATTCTAAACTGAACAAAGAGGTACCGGAAGACATTAAAATGACAACCTGGGTTGTAGTGAGTAAAGAGAGTAACATTTCTTCTCAATATATTCGAGCACCGTAAAATAAGGTAGGCTGCACTCGATACGAACCTAAGTTTGTACGGATGAAATTATAAATGTACAAGTGATTTGGGGAACCAGTGCAATTATGACCATTATACATTGAAATATCACAATGAGCACTTTCCAATGAAGATGGATTATTATCCTATTAGCGTTTTATGTTCGTTTGCAGCGATTAACTCACTCTTAATAGAGAGTTCCAAGGAGATAAGTCTGCTTCAATAGGACCGCCTTAACGTTCGATAAGACCGTCTTATCTACCTCACCGAGACTCAAGCGTTTGTTAAGGTGAACGTGTAAAAAACGGAAATCACGGAAAAGACGGCGTTGCTTAACGTCACTCTTGGATATATAACGCTATTAACGTCACTTTAGAACTGAGCATGTTTGGGCTTATCGGGTTAGCGTTCGGTGTTGCTCGCCCTAAAATAAGCCCTCAACAGCTGGTCCTATTCATGGTGAAAGGAACTGTTCCTCTCACCATGGTCCTATTGAAGCGGACTTATCTAATGTAACCTAAACTAACCTAGGTCAAGTTACTGTGCGCACTAGATGAGTGAAATCGACTCACACTCACCTATATCATTGATAAAACCGCTTCCGCTCGCCAACGACGTTCAATTTCGAACTCAACCTTAGTATGGACCTATTGAGCAACCCTTCGAAATGTGGGAGATTTTGGTGGTGGAAAATTTGGATATCTTGAAAATCGAGATATCCTGCCAAAGTGTTTGTGGCCATTGAACAATAAGGCTACTCCCAGTCAACTACTATAATATTGCCGATTTTTGGCTCGTGGGAGGGGGGGGGGGGGGGTGAACTTATATTAATTTGAAGAACAGGCACACAGGATCACGAATCTGATTGAATGCTCGTTAGTAGAATACCTGCGCCACCCTGTAAGTTGGTGTAGGTCGTAGGCACATTTGTTTTCAATCACAAATGGATTCCTTGTCGTTGGCCGACTGTCAAAAGGTGCCGCTGCAAACGAACCTAAAATGACGTCACTGATCCTTGTGGAGTTTGCTGGAACTTTTCTGACGTCACATGACATTGCTCTCTTCCCACCCGTTTGTTGGGAGTAGCTGAGGGCTGTGTTGATTTTGATGTTGAGGTCAAAAATGATATTTTTTTTGTCTTTCAACTCTTATTTAATAATTTAGGGTTTTTAAGTTTAACTTTAACGATTCGCTGTTTATGTCAAAATCAATCATTCAGAAACACTGTCGTATCGTATTGTTTTATAACTCGCTGCCCGTTTCGTTCTGTTTCAGGACAAAAATATCCTGTCGTCATGTTTCGGGAAGTCGACTTCGGTGGCGTACATGCTGTCGCTCGGTGTGTCGGAGAAGCACAGGCAAAACGGGATCGCGTCGCTTCTCTTGGACAACCTCGTGTCACATTTGACGGCTCCTGAGAACAGAGACTGTAAAGCTCTCTTCCTCCACGTTCTCACAACGAACAAACCCGCCATTCGTTTCTATGAACATAGAAACTTCAGGTCAGTTGTCGAATCTCTTTTCACATTATCTTGGTTTCTGTAGAGGTTGGTTCTGCCTCGTCAGTCTGTTATTGCGAGGCATCAAACACCTCGTAGCCCCAATAATATAATCCAAATCAATTGTTTGCTTGACAGAATGAGTTGAATTGATGCAATGATTCTCTATTGTGTTTCAGATTGCATAGTTTCCTGCCATACTACTATTCGATCAAAGGAAAATCAAAAGATGGGTTCACCTACGTGCTCTACCTGAATGGCGGACATCCACCTTGGGGCTTATAATATCCTTTTGCCACATCGAAAAAACACGCCTTCGGACATTCCCTGATCCCCACGTTCCGCAGTATTATACTACTTTCCATGGAATCAACATACTGTTGTCTGTTCGTTTTGTGACGTACGATACATTAAGCTTGGTCTAGTTGGGTGCTGTACAGCGGACTGATACTGGTGGGGACTGAGTCCGTTCTAGTGCTGGGGTCACAAGGAGGAGAAGAACGGAGATGGCCTCCTGCAATTTATCCTATGCCTGTCTTAGCCTCCCTAAGACAAAACAAGTGATTCTGAAACATGGATGAAGCTTGGATTGGATTTTACTCACAAATGACCAAACAAAATAATATTTGCCCTCTGGAAATATGCCTGACTGCTCACAAATCCTGCGACCACTCATGCACTGGGCAGCGTGTGCTTCTCTTTCGAGCGAATGACCAGTAGATCTGACGTTATATGAGACCGGTGAACTATGAAAAGGAGGAGAGGGACACGATTCGAATGGAAGGAAAGAATCTGAAAGGAGCAGGAGACAAGGCACAAGTATTGCGGGGCAGTTCCGTGGAATTTGCCGAAAAGCAAGACGTTACTCAGGGCAGTCTGTCATAGCGTTTGGGCTCTTACCTTCACGTGTTATTCGTCCATTCAAGGCCTAACATCGGACGACTTTTCATGGTCAGATGTCAACAACATCGCGTTTAACCCAGTTATTTGGCTGACAGTAGTCCAGGGTGTGCCATCCTTCCAGTGGCCACTGCACGATTTTTAACCAAATGTTGATGGGAAATAGCGCAACAATTTTTTCCTGGACGTCTTATAGGTTCAATATGTCCCATATGCCCAAAGCTTTGAAACATGAACCGATTCTGTAGGTGATAATATGGATAATGAGGGAATGTGCAAATAATTCGTTTGCAGGACCTCAGTACGCCCTTAACACGTTGACTGCCAAGCCAAAAGAGTAGGAACCTCTCCCAGGGCCAAGCACATTTTTTCTTCCCTTTCATTTTCTGAATCATTTTTGAGTTATTTTCACCTTTTGACTTATTTTGATCAAAAATGGCGCAGGACCCGAATAGGGACACGTGGCCTGAAGGGGAGAAACTGGATGCAATTTGTCTTCAGTGGGCCAAGTGCACCAGATGTGGGATACACGCAAGACTAGTTCCCAAGCATGTTCCCTGTCAACCCGGAACCTGCCAACGTCATTTCATCGCACAACTTATTGGAAACATGTGATCCTGGCTTGGACCAGAGGCTAGAAGTGAAGGCTGACTGTGTCCCAGATTGGCACACACGGCCCTCCAGGGGAAACTTGTGTGTATGAAAATGTCAAGTTTCAATTTACTTTAAGGTTAATTTTAATGAGCTACTTTGATCTGGATTTGAAGTTGATGAAGTTATTAGTCTGAACAGTACTGACCCTCATCATAATATCGAATCAACAGTGGTGGGGAAAATGATGTGGTAGAGGGTCCTAAACCTGTTTGACAACCAGTATTGCTTTGTAACATGTTTTCCTGATTAGTCAGGAATCATGTTTAGATTCAACAATTTCTTGTGTTTTCCTTAATGTTATGTTCACTGACTATTTGAAGCACTACAGCCATGTCGTTTTCCGCGGTGACATCTGCCGGTAAGTTATGTTTACCTGTAAAATATATTTAACGATGTAGATTAGATTGTAGATTAGACACAGGATGGGACTGAAAACTTGGGCTTATTGTGCAGATGTTTGCAGAAGCACCCATGCCCAGTTTCAGTTTTTCACGTGTACAAAGGTGTGTTCTGGCTTCACAAATACTGGGGAGATGTCTCTTGCCAAACCATCTGCTCCCTCATTGCCCTCCACCCCGGTGTTTCCTAGCACACACATCAGGGTGACTTTGGTCTCCGTTCTCAGGCAGTTCAACGCTTCCCATCTCTTCTTTACCAGTTTTGACGTGGTTTGGGCTGCTGCAAGGGCCTACAGATGTTGGGCAATACTTCCGATGCCTTTACCTCACCCATTCTCCTAAACAGGATTTAAACGAGCATTTGGCAATGTCCAAGACTGGTTCTAGCTTCACAAATACTGAGGAGGGCAAACCCTCTGTTCGCTCGTCTCCCTTTACCTTCATCAATGTAACTTGCGTTAGGTTTAATTCAATTTGTATACTAGGTACTTGAATATCACCACTTCAAGTGCTAAGAACACTTATATGTGTATCACTTTTTATGTATAATTTATCTCAAATACCCTGAACATTGTAACTAGTGAGAATTGAAATTTTTGTTGTCCGTTTGAGGTGCTCTCTCCTGGCGGCATCGTGTCACCCAAACCTATGCAGCAAATTCTCAAATGAGCTTACGATATTTCAAGTCATAACCCAAACTCACTGTCAAGTATCTTGCAGTACTGGCGCCTTAGGGTCGCTTCCAAGAGCCACCTTAGCCTATTATAACATAATTATATTGTAATTAGCTTATTATATAAACGAACTGAACATTAGCGGTCGTGTTTCAGTCAAGTTTAAAACAATTAGTCATCAACATGGAAAACAATTTGTTTAGGTTTTTAAATTATTGATAATGAATTATGTCTTGTACGCTTATGCAGATGGCTGCTGGTGTGGGTCCGGTCTGCGCTCGTTTGGGTGATGCCTGGTCTAAGACGCACGGCTGTGGAGAACACCGCTCTTGTCTCTCAGTATTCGTGGGCTACTAAATGAGACCACTGTGAGTATAACCAGTATAAGTTGTTACATACGTTTGAGTACAACCATAGGATGGGTTTTGGAGGTTCAATTGATTTACGGTTTGTGAAGAGCCGAATTTTCAATAGAGTTTGTTGTCATCATTTCCAAGGCCTATGGCAACAAATAATGTACACTATAGGGTTATCTTGTTAAAGTTGTTGTAGAGGATTACGATCTAAGTGCATATGAAGATACACTTGAAATCCTCAGGAAAAGAAGGGGGGCTAGCTGATTCACTATTTAAACTTCATTGGAGCCCCAAGGGGCGGAGGACCGCCAAATGACTACCTTTGGACAAATATCTGAGTAAACCGAGCCTTACCTTGAGTTTGGGAGGGTTTTCAGGTGAAGAGGCCATAAGGTGAAATCAGGAAAAGGAAAGGATGCTGGAAAAGGGTGAAAATGAGGGGTGGATGATATGATGACAGTGACGAGATGAAATCCTGCTTTCGATCCAAATTTGGCTGGAGGCTGTGAAAGGGGGTATAACTCAGTACAATTTGTGAAACGGCGGGAACAAGTGACGCGAGGGCGAGGGAGTTTTAGTACAAAGATCCAGTGATCGTTTTGTTCGGAGAAATCTCCTCTACCACTCAATCCTGCCGACTATTGAAAAAACCATGTTAATGGCGCTAGACTAAACAGCGCTACTCTTACTTTCTAAATGAGCCTCGTATAAACAAATGGGGGAAAACGTGCCCTTCTCCTGCAGTCGTTCCTCTGAACGACCCTGAAGACGTTAAACCCGTGTCCTCTATGACGTTAAGTGTACTGCCTAACCGTCCCAAGTTGTAATCAAAAACCGAGCTCTGTGACACAAAACCGTTTGGCTACTTCGGTTTAGGTATATCATCAATTTCAGTAATCTTTGAATATTCCCATTTTTAATGTACAACACGAACCCAACGAAATCCCCAGACCAAACAAAACTAGGGAAGTCGACATCTTTAGCGTCACTCCACTGCTTGACGTGACTTAACGGTTAGCATCCCAAACAGGTCTCTCTAGGCCAATGTCACGTCGCCTCTTACTTTATTGTCTCCAATAACTATCTCATTACAACCAAGAAATCTGCAGAGCAGCGTTTTTTGATGCTGAGCAAGCATTTGACAGAGTATGACATGAGGGACTGCTGATCAAGGTTAGGCCCCACCTCCCGAGAAACCTACTAGACCTTCTCAAGAGCTACTTGGATGGAAGAACTTTCGTCGTTGACGTTCAAAACGAGATCTCTCAGGTTCGAAACAATACAAGCTTCAGTCCCACAAGGAAGTTTCCTTGGCCCATCTCTCTACATCTTACGAGCTCATCCAAATTTTTCGGGGCTCTTTGCCGATAACCTTGTGTATGCAGTCAGTCGACCAGACGCAGGGGAAGCTGCTGATGTCCTACAAACACTCATTCACGAACTTGGACTATGGTGCACAAAATGGAGATTTTGGTCAGAGAGATGGTCAGTTGCAGTGACATTCTTCTACCGACGGAGAATTCAAGATGTTCCTCTGTTCTATGAAGGAGTCCTACTCTCAACAGCATGTAGCCACAAATACTTGGGTATCACCCTAGATCGTCGATTGACATTCCAGGACCACGTTTCTAATCTAATCAGTACAACTAAAATTAGAACTACTCAACTTATGCCACTACTCAACAACCGCAACCTATCTCTCAACAATAAAATACTTATTTACAAAACCCTCAACCCCATTTGGACATATGCCGTGCCAATTTGGGGGACGTGTTTGGAGTCCTAATTCAGACGGCTTGAAGGGCAGCAAAACAGCATCCTACAGCGCAATATAATTCACACCCCACCCTTCGTTCGAAATTCATCTATATACAACGACTTCAAAATAGAATCACCATCCGAATACCGGCTTTCCTCCATGCAAAAATTCTGCAATAACCACTCCACTCACATCAACCAACTCGCAGCCGACGGATTCTCACCATTCCCCAACAGACGACTAGTCAGACCACGACACATCCTAGACTTCGTTGATTGACAAACAGCTGATATTTTATATATAAATAAGATTTACAACCACATTAAGGGCGCTTACACATTGTCAATAAGGCATGATACATTATATTGTAACTGATTTAAACAAATAAATATTTAAAAAAAATTACAACATCCAAAATACCACATTCTAAATTCTGTATTTTGAAACTGAAATGGACCGCGAGATTCTAATACCGCCATTTTATTTACTTATCTTCAGCTCTGCCCGGCAACGTCTGTGCACCTTCAAGATGTCCAGAGCTACTTCAGCGGGAGAACACACCTTTGGAGCCTATTGGTTTTGGTATCTTAACGATTTTTTTCTTTATCACATTCCCATCGATTAATACCCGTCTCCTCATGACCGGTCCCTTTCATTTTCATTAAAACCCCAAAAAAAATTTTACTATCTATTTTTGTATTTGCGCATTAAACTTAATATAATTATCTAATTCCTAATTTTATATAATCATACTTACAGTATTAATATCCTAGTATTGTAAAATCATAGTTACCTTTACATTTACCTCACTTTAAAGATTTATGTCATACATTTTTCTTGTTTTTTTTGTTTTGTTTTTTTTTTTTTTTTCATCGAGACTGAAACCCTTAAAAACTTTCCTTTATTTAATTCTTCATCATGGGCATTTTACGGTAAGGTTTGAGGTTTTCCAAACTATTTCAACTTACCTTGGTGTTTGGTTTAGGTGGTGTTTGAACATTTTGGGCCCGTTCACATTAACTCATGGTTATACGATGGGCTGGGGTTACAATCTGGTGAGGTTACAATCAGGTTACATCCCGTGATTCTGGAGGCACGGAAACCTACCAATTGGTGTTTATGGGATTGTGTTTACCTCTTATAAAAATTCGCCTTTCGACTGCCTTAATTATATAATTTATAATATATAATATATCCCTTAATATATAATTTCAAAAGTAAATGGCCTAACATTTAGCTTATTACGCCTGTTGTTGCAGTTGTCATTTCAATAGTGTCCTTCAAAATACAGTCAACTCTTTGATGGCTGGTTCGAATATAAAACCTGCACAAAGAACTCCACTAAAACTTCTCAGTGGAGTTACACAAATAATCGACTCCAACTTATGAACCGTCTCCTTGGATTACACTGTTTTTGTGAACGGACCCTTAGAAATTGATAGTTAATGCTTTAGAAAATACTTATTAGTCGTGCTTTATTACATATACAGTGAATACTTTGCACACTGGCTTGAATGAAGACTTACCTTCAAACATTTACGCCTGCCTTCATGTCTAGAATAGTCGTATCTTTGAATTGTATCCCAAGCTCTGGCATTGCTGCATCTCTAAACATTGTGGACCAAAAAATTAGGAAAAATGTCGCCAAATTTATCGATATCGCGATATCCATACTGTAATTACGGGGACCTGGGGTCTTAACGGTCATATGAAGATAAATTAGTGAAATTTGCAGTAGAATTGCAATAAATTTCATTTTGTTTAGCTAGTCTCCAAACAAAATAATCTAGTTTTGACATAATCACGAAAATCAACGCTACCTATACAAAGCAGGAAATGGTTTTTCTTCAGTAAAAAGTGTCTGAATCCTCATTACGAGATTGTAATTCTCACCCAGCATAACCTGGCAGTTTTGTAACCCCACATCTCACAGTTCGGTTGGCAAAAGTTGGCAGCACTGTTTATCCCCCACCAAACTGTATATTTTATAGTACAGAATCGTGGAAACCGGTAATACCCCAGACCCCTATTGTTAAATTTGATTGAAATGTGCCAATTATTTGTACAAATATTTGTGATTCGAATTGGAATATTCGTTTCCTTCATGATGCATCGTGATTCGTTTTTGGAATATGTCCGAGGAAAATTCTTAATTTGGCAAGCTAGCAAAAGTTTGAATGAACAACCTCGTCACAATCTCGTTTGTAGTTATGATGATCGTTCATCCTTGATTGAGTCCTGCAATGATAACAGGCACCTACAGGATGTCCTGTAAATAGTGTTGGATAACCAACCACGCTGGTTTCATCATTGTAATATCATCAAATCTGCCAATGTTGGGATGGTATGACTTCATGCAGCCTGGAAAGTCGTAGAAATCGTTTTGTGCAAAGCCAAAAATGGCTCCAAAACGCCTGTTTGGTTAATGTAACACCAGTAAATCGGTATATTTGAGTTGATATGAGTTAGAAGTTAGGGATTTCTCTCGTGTTTCGCCATCAGACTTCATCGTCGTGTTGCCTGACGACCTGTACAGAGTAAATCCACAGATTGGATGGCAGCTCAGTACCCAGTTTACTTCCATGTACAATATCAGTGAAAGACTTTCGAGGTATGTTCCAGCTAAAAGAACTGGCTCAGAAAAGGTCTATTCGACAACCAACCCTGTGGAGGGGATGAGTTATTATTTCCAGAGTTATCTTGGTTGGGTTCTATAAGTTTTGAGAACTTGTGGCAGTGGTTACAGGGTTTGGAAATCAAGTTGTGGAAGTGGCTGGGATATACCTATTGCCTCTCACATATGTCCAACTCCGTTGGCTTGCCCCTTAGTAGAACACAAATAAGGACTCCAGGCGAGGTTCTGACCCAAAGTCCTTCAAACTCACAACAGAATCTGACCAAAATGGCCGATGATATGGTAAAATGGCCGCCACTACGTTAACCGCTTGCACAAATGAGCGTCTCCCACTTACTCACCAGGCTGCCAGTCTCATTTCTCCTTCCAATTGACGGTCCAGACCCGATTTTCGTAGTCCGAGCTCTAATCAATCAGCCAAGAAGTCCTAAGAGTCAGGTGTCTCCAGGATCCGTGCCCTGGAAATCCCTTAGTGAACCCCAATCCCCCATCATGCTAATCAACTGGAAATGAGAATATCGAAAGTCGACAGCTAACAGTACAAGAGTATTCTCACTTCCACGACTAATCTCATCAAAGCTCACTACCAAAGACCCGCGCCTTTCGCCCTCACCTTTCCTTCCTCACACAGCACTTGTATAATTTTCAAATATTACTTTGTACATTTTTACGTTCGATTAAGTTGATTATTTCGTCCATTGTTTTCCATCCAACTCGTTTCTTTTCCTCACACGAAAAATATTGTTAAGTTAAGTGTAGTTAATCTACTGTTCAGATCTCTCTGCACACAGTATCCCCAATATTATCTAGGCACCTAATTTATGTTATGAATATCCACAAATACCCACCCTGTTAACATCGCCACCATGTGGTGGTCCTGAACATTCAATGGCGCTTTTACTTTGAATTACCCCTGGATTCATTGAGGATTGCGCATCTCTACAAAGCTGTAAGAGGACAACCAACTGAAATAGAATGTTGTTTTTGTGTTGTCTTCTGTAGGGCGAAATTGATTGTAACAGTGTTGGGCGTAATTGGTTCCAGGTACTGTATACAATTGCACACCCCAATTGCCTGGTTATCGACTAACTTTTCATTACGAATACGTCCCTAGTCAGAAATCAAATTCAAGCAAACTGATTGCTGATTACATACAACAAATAGTCAAATGATTTTCCAGACCCCACCATTGTAGAAGTCCACCATGGATGTACTAGCCAATTTTATTCTCTCTCCATTTTTTTGAGTCTATTTCTACATTGGATCTACAATTTCTTTGATTTCAATGCATACAAATTGTACAATTCAAACGTCGTGAAAGGCTGTTCTGCCCAGCGTCCTACACAACCTCACTGCCAGGGAGATCTATACAAACCGCCCTAAGCATCGTTTGTTAGGTATTTTTGGATCTACAATTTGAGTACAATCCACCGTTGTAATCCTACAAATTGATCTTATAGTAGTATTACTGTAATGAAGCTATTACACAGCAGCTATTAATTAATTTATAGTGTTCTGGTTAGAATCGTAATTTGTAATCAATTACAGATGCCCAACACTGGTTATTTGGTGTATGAATTGGTATGTAACGAAAAAAATGAAGGTCGACTTTTTTTAGGTCTCTTTCCTGCCTCAGTGATACCAGAAAGATAAGGGTGTATATGATCTTTTGTTATCATACTTTAATGTAAAGTGAAAATGTTTATATAGACTGATTCTCTAAAAGATACTGCAAATTTGATAATTTGTAGTAAATGAAGGAGGAAAATAAGAGTATTTCTGTTCTTCCTGTTGATAGTATGGGCGTATTTGTTGTCCTGGAGGGTCAGGCATCCTTCTACAAGTCTCGTTTCACATGGCTACGCAAAATGGATTATGGCCACACTGTCATGGATGCTATATCAAAATCTCTAGGTTATAGCAGCCATATTGGAATTCGACATTTTGAATTCAAGTAAAAGTGAATTCATGATAATTGATAATTACGAGAAATTCGAAAATATTGCAAGCAAGTAAAACACATGGTTAGTCTGAAACGACTTGGGAAACATTGTTAACAAAGGAGAAGGTTATGTATGATTTCATTGCTTCCATTGTGAACCTAGCATTTAGGCGCCATCTTTGAGCAACTACTACACAATTACAAGGTTAGAAACTGCGCTCAATCGCTCTACACGTTGTGTATGCTTTAACTCAAAACTGCTGTCAAAGTCAATGGTATGCTTTAACTCAAAACTCCTGTCAAAGTCAAATTCTGGGAAGAACAGCAATACCCCAATGTGTTCCTACCATTTTCAGTTGGACTACTCTTAAGATACAAAAATCATACTGGAAACCGTGTGTTAATGAAGTAAGTAGTTATTCAAAGTACGATCGATTGTCTGAAACCTCCCATTTCGGTGCTCTATTGTAGGGCAGATCTACTCGTACAAGTTCCACTACAACTAACCCTTGTGTAACCCTTATCACCCACTAATGACTTTGAAATGCCCCGACTATTGATAAGATGCGCATCCTTGTACATCTTTGTACCTGCTCGATCAAAATTTTCAATTACACAATCGAAATCCAGTGGCTTAACGTGGTTTTTGCTACTCCTGTACCTACGCTAGGAGAATTTCTCCATTTATAATTGATAGTGTTCAATTGTATTAAACAGAATAATGTGCCGCTATTATATTCTTTCGTTAGCGTTTTTCGAAAAACAAAAAAAGTTTATAAAATTATACTTACTAATGCATATTTCTGAATGTTACAAGCAGCGATTATGTTGAGATACGTATATTATCACTTTTAATCAAATGAAAGTATTCGAAGGGACATTTTTGTTTGTTATTAACCCTTATGAGAATTGTTGAGTACGAATCTATTGAGTTTAGCTGATATTTATTTTGAGTACCTACCTCTGTACATACTTTCTTTGTAGTCAGTTATGTTTCATGATAAAGTTTTACTATTCCTTTATCTTGCATTTTTTTCATCCTCATAATTTGCTCCTGAGAATCAACCAACCTGATATCAGGTGCATGTATACTGAATGTTCACACTTATTCCCGTATCTGTGATTTGAATGGATTTAAACTCGGTCTTTCCAATTTTTGTCGAAATTGAGACGGCAGTGGTGTTTAAAGGATTTTTTGCACGATTTCAGATGGTTATATCAGTTATCAACAAAACTCGTTCCTTCCCTTCTAAAAAAAGCTCCGAAAGTTTGCAGGTGAGAAAACCAAAGTTGTTCTTTGCGTTTGAAGCTTCTGGTGGTGGCAAAACTGTTTCTTTAATGCCCCCCCCCCCCCCCCCCCCACGTGAGGAGGGTATCTCGATTTCGAGGAGTTACTCACTACCTAGGTAGGCCCATACTAAGGCTAAGTTCGACGTCTATGATGCTGTAGAATAACTCTTTTAGAATCACTTTTCTTATTGTATTTGATTATTAACTTTGAAAAATATACCACTACTCCTTCAATTTACAAAACTAAAATGCAGTGAACAAGTAACTAGGCTATGAAGCTGCAGTTTGGTATGTAGCCTCCTTAGGACTTACTCTTTAAGCAGAATAGGCCCAGGATCAGCTGAGTGGCTCCCACAGTTAACATACCAGATAATGATCAGATGTTTTCCCAGTAAGGAAGAAATTTATTTTGTTTCGCTACTGACTTGATTGTTTATCACGAAACCCAGCAATTCTTAAAATTTAAGCAGGGGGAGGATTTTGAAAATTGCTCTCAATCAAGACTGTTGGTCTCTGAGAACATTAATAATAGTAAGTAACCGCTGACTTCTGAGACGAGTGTGAGCGAAAGAGCAACGAATGATTTAATCCAAGCACAATATTCGATTAAAAATTCCTAAGGATTAGAAAAGTTAGTTATTTTAAACCACAATGGTGCTTGTTTTTGGCAGTGTCTCAAATCGAAATACATGTTTCTAATGTCTTGTATCCTTCTCTATCACCAAGTGAATGTCCTCCCGAATTACTAGACTAGGATAACTTGTACGGAGATCCAAATTTCACCCCAACTGATTCTTCAGGACAAATCAGTGCAAATAAACATGAAATGATGTCAGAATCCTTCTATACAAACCTGAAATTAACAGGTGTGAAGATGATGTTGTGTGAGAGTGAAGTGATTGATACAATACTGTAATTTATGACATCATGACACGTTTTTCTCATGAATTGACCTCAGATGATCATGGATCATCTCTGCATCTCAGTACGCTGGCTAAGTTGTTTTAGGCGTATGCGTTTCACATTATTCTTAGACTGCTGAATTTGTACAAATGGTTACTGTTATCAGCAGCTTCATCGCAAATCGGCCGGTACCTTCTCCATTCAGAGCGATGCCGAGGCTTCTGCCCTCCGTCGTCGGATGTTCCGGGCGAGCTTCCCCTTCCTCCCATCACGGCTGGCTAGAACTATTCTTTCCTCTTTGTTTCCACCTCTTCGGACCATCCGCGCCAATACGAATCTAACTGGGACGACTACACCCGCCAAGAAATGACCATTCCCTTTCGAATCCCCTTCCCCCCGCCAGGCCCTTCCACTCTCTTCCATCCCTGATCTTCATTTTCCAGAAATAGACCACCCCGCTCGCCTCCCAGTACTAGAACGAACGTTCAGCTGAAACGGGCTCGCCAAGATACTTCGCATTGTATCCAATTCAAGTGTGTATTGCATTTTTGGGTGTTGAAAAAACGAGCGATAACCACCTTTCATACTCTTCAGTGATCCTCCCGTGTGAACCACCTTTCATACTCTTCAGTGACCCCCTTCCGCCTTCTCACTCTCATTGTTAAGTGCATCCTAAGAAGTTCACACATTTTTCCGCTGAATCTACGATGTCCTGCCCGCCATGGGGAGCAGCAGCAAGTTCAGGCTGAGAGAGAACATCCATAAAATCCGAGAAATAGAATTAGAACAGGTTGGTAACCAAACTTCTAAATATTCCACTGCTGTACATTTCCCCATAAGCTCCCACTTTTACTCCATTTTTCGTGTTATTCCACGTTTTTTAGGCGATACCCTCGATTTTTGTAGGGCATTATCCAGTACCGTTTTGGATGGTGTATAAACTCGAGCTTTCGAGACAAAAATGAACGAAAAAATTGTCACTAAGTGCACTTGTAAGACGCCTCTAATAAAACTTGACAATGTAGAGGTGTGTGATTGATTGAAATGATTTATTTTACCATGGGATTTAGGGTAGGTTAGGGTCTAAAGGCCCTCTCTTCCACTTACCCAAGCTCACTCTTATTTGTAAACATTGTTTGCAAAAATGTTTGTACGATGCTTGGGGATCAGAAGCACTTTGTTCCTACTGCAGGTGCCACGCGTGTCGAGGAAGTCGAACCTCTCGTAGAGGCAGTGTGGATGATGATTCCTTAGAATTTTGAACACCAGGGTACCCATCAGGAACCATCCCATACTGGTCCAGCTAAAGTCTCAGCAAAATGCTGCTTTGCGCCAGGTGCAGCCCATTAATGTCGGCGCTCTTCAGGTCACTAATAACTGCTACAGCACAATAAAAAAACAAGGCTCTGGACTAGTTGAAGACAAACATGGATTGGAAACTAACAGTTACTGGTAGAGCGAAAAGCTCGACTGCACGTGGAAGTGACTTGCTTATTCCACGAGAGTTGTGTTCCAAACGGAGAATCCTAAGATCTTGGCGCTCGTGTCAACCTTCAAACGAAACACAGGCTACAGGCGACAAATCGATTTCATTCATGATCAACATAAGCAATCAACATTGTTTTAGTCTTCCTCACATTGACTTCCATCTCAAGCTCATCACACCACCCCGCAACCTTCACTAAGTTAGAGCTCAAGATGCTCCCCGTCTCCTCAATTTGCCAATTGTCTGCGTATGAAATCTGTCTTGTTCCTACCATAAAAACCTTTGAGGGAGACCTGATATAGAGGATGAAGCTAAGTGCAGACAATACAGACCCCTGAGGCGTCCCCATATGAGCGCTTCCCACGTAGACCGAATATAGTGGTTGCCCAAAATCACCAAAACTAATAATGCACCCCCCCCCCCTCGTGGGTACAAAAAAGGTTTTTTTAAACGACAAGGCTGAATTTTATAGTAGAGATTCTAATAGAACTTTAGTAGAACTGAACAATTAAAGCTTTGTTGTATTGTTAATATTTAAGCAATATTCTAATGTTTCTGAATTAAAACTGTCTTTAAAACCCTTGCTTAAGAATCTGCCCCCCCCCCCTCCATGAAAATCCGAAATCCTCCCTTGGCCAATAAAAATAAGGATATTGTTGTGGAACTCCTGCATAGAATTCCGATGGTTAGTTAACCTTATTTAAAAGGTCGACAAGTAATCATTTATAGAGAATATTACGAGTGGAGTCTTACTGTTTTCGTTGAATGGTCCTTTTGGCATTCTCGCGAGTGAATAATGATACCGTAGGATGGGGTGAACTTCAACTTCACTTTTCAACTTCTTCGAGCTGTAACTTTTCACCAAGGCAAGATAGCGTCCTGATTCCAATACATATTTACGATTACCTACGTAAGGAATATTAACAATTTACCGTGGAGAACGAATTTATGCCAAAACTGTCCTGACCTGATTGGTCCACCAGATGGGGCGAATAGAATCACGCGTGGTTTTCCATAACAAAATCGTTATCATCACCGATTCACCACGAGCGTGGACCAATAGGGTATAGAATCCTTTAAAAATACATAATTAGTTGACATAAAATGTAGTGTGAACTTTCCTACATATTATGTAAGAAAGTTCACACTACATTTTATGTCAACTAATTATGAAAAACACCTTGTTTTTTGAAGTCTGGATAAGAAAACTCATCATTTATTAAAATTTCTGTTTGGTGAACTCCTTTATTATCACAAAATATAAAACAATAAAAATACTCAGGTACCAGGTAACAACAAAGTTTCGAAAACCAAGGCACAAAAGGTAGGTATAGGAACTCATAGTTTTCGACCATAAAAATTAAATATTTTACAATATTAAGCAGACTGGAAGGGAAAATAATGATTAGTTCTGGTTAGTAACAAAGGTTCATTGGAAATTTGAATTACAACCGTTCATTATTCAAAATGGATTGAAAAGTCGTTCTTATAAAGGTGAAACAGGGTTGATTTAATTTAAAAATTGAATAATTGAAAATTATCAGGTTGATTTAATTTGCACTCGTCACGTGGCATTTGCAACCTCATGGTACAGGTCGCTGAAAAGGTACATACTTATTTTATTACGGATATACGGATATTACTTCAATTAAAATGGTACGTTGGTTGGATCAAAGGAAAAAGACCCAACTTTTTCTGTGTCGGGTCCAATTAATTCGTTGATTGCCGTCCGAAACATTGTTGGCAACTGAGCTCGTCTTGGGATTCGCCGTCTCAATTTATCACGGCGTTTCGCACTATGTCGATGACGTCCGACCTGTTTTCAATAAACTGCACGAACGCAGTGGCCAGACAAAACAAGTCTCGACGACTTGTTGATACGAACAGCTGCCATTTAATTGAACAAAAACAAGAAAGAAAGAAACTTGGCCAAACGGCTTGAGGAAAATCAAGAAACCTCATTTTTTCCAAATCCTTGTATTTTAGGTTATGTGTACGTAAGCTCAAAGTCCTCAAGCGTATGAATGCTTTGCATTTGAATTGTGGTCATAATTTTGGAAAATTGGGGATGGTGCTGCTGGAGAATGAAACCACAAGGCAATAGCACTTCACAATACAAAATTTCTGCCCAACTGGATGTGTGAAATATTCCTGGGCTTCCAAAGCTGTTCGATTGATCCGATTGGTCGACCGAGGGTTTGTTGAGGGAGGACATGATTGTCAACTTGGCACCATTACAAAAGCACAGCCACCAATAAAAGATGAGTGGGTAAAAATAGGGATCAACAACAATGCGAGTTTTTGTGTTATTCACGGCCAGAAGGAGGTAGGAAAACTCCGCCGGGAGAGTTATCATTCTGTTCAGCGTCTTCTCACAGATAAGTAATAAGTTGACATCAACAGTTGATATAGTTATTGAATCATTACTATGAATTGGTACCTATGACATCAATAGTTACTGTGAATTGGTTGGGATTTGATTTCAGGGAGCTGTATAAGAGTAATAAAATTTATTTAATAGTCCAGGAGTCTTGTAAAAAACTCGGCCCTTCGGGCCTCCTGAACCCCCGGATGGTTACTGCTTAGAGCCTTCGGCTAAAATTCAAGAAACATGAAACATGCTTTAGGCTAGTTTTATTTATTTGCTGTTTCCTTTTACTATGAATTTGTTGTCAGCTGTTTTAATTTAGGTCTTTATGGGCCTGCTTTTCAAATTGCTTGTCATTTCACCTCTTGATGTCCCAAAGGTATCTTATTATTATGAAATCGAAAACATCTAAAACGTCGAAGAACACATCGCATCTTAAAGCCTAGGTTACAAGATCCTTTGATTTCTTTTTGGTAAAAACGATGCCAACCAACTACATACATAAATAAAAATCCGCTGTTGGAAAATCGAAGTTGCGTTATAAACGTGTATGCGACATAAATTCGATAGAAAAATTAAAACATTTTCTATTGTTTATTCATTTAACTTCAATTGTAAACATAATTATACGGATTTCTTCAAATCAGAAAGGAGTTTTAGTGCTCTAGTTTTAGCATCGAAAACATCTACTTAAAGCGTCGAAGAACACATCACAACTAAAAGCCCGCGTTCATACCAGAATCTCGCCTAGGTTTCAACATCCTTTGATTACGTAATGCCTAATTGGTAGTAATCGTGTTAGTAGTTGTATGTAGTCAATTCTAATGAAAGGAGGTGCGAACCCGAAAACCACTCGATCAAACTGCGGGTGTTCTAAATGCCTTCGGCCTGTTTGCGACTGAGCCAAATCGGTTGTTGACATTGACACCTCAAGCCAGGACGTGGGTTGAGATATTCACATCAGACCCCCTCACGCGGGAGGTAGGAATCAGGTTATGAGTTGTTTGTACAGACGAAGTAATGTAGGGCATGCAGCATTACATGGTTTGGTGAGAACAAGAATTACTTGTAACACACAAACAGTTATACGAAATCTACTGTACCTACCAATTCGTGTTGCTCTTTGACACTCATCTGACATGTATTTGTATATGTAACGGTGACGGATTTTTTTTTTTAAAATTTGATTTTCTGAATAATATTATACCTACGTAGGTATCTTGCAAAGTAAAACTCGGGGGGGGGGGGGGGGGGGGGGTAAAATATTTTTCTTTGGTCGATTACGAAATACGGTTTACGGGTTTGGACCCACGATGATCCTTGAAACTTTTCATACCCCTAGGTCAGGGAGAAGGGGTTCAAAATAAATTTTGAAATTTTAAAACAAAATATTTCAGTCGAGTTAGAGCAAGTAGAGCGCGGCACTTAACCCAGTTAGTGTTGTGCTAAAATATGCTGTGATTCAAGTAGCACATTAGTGTTGAGATATCCAGTTAATCAATACTAATAACGTTTAATAATTAATAATAAATTTTGATAATTAATAATAATTAATAACTAAGTTATTGCCGACGTTTGTAGGTGGAGATAAAAACTCCTGAATTATATTACCTAGTATAAATTACCTTGTGCGAGGTGTTTATCATCTCAATGAACATTTCATCTACCATTTAGTGATCTAGACAGAAGGGTGATCTGCATAAAGAAGATAATAAACCGTTGTGTCAAGAAATTGCTGAGTTTTTCTATCTCGACAGACTAGTGATGGTTAAAATGTCACAAAACTAGTATCAGCTATATAATTTTAAATTAGCTGTCATTCGCTACTCCTGATTAGTGTATGTTATTGTAAACCATAAAAAATTTAAAACTGAATTTTCTTCTCGTTATGCCTGAATTCTTGCTGTAAATGTTTGACCAAGTCACATGTTGATGTGTAGAATAGTACAAAGCGAGAATATGATGAAAACTGTTTAATTCGCCAGGATCGCCAGATAATTTGGATCCGCTCAATACAATGTCTCAGAACTATTTAGATATTTCGACACATTATTTCTGAGAGGTTTTTGTTACATAGTTTATTTATGTTTATTGACAGATAACGGGATGAATCCCAATTAAAAAAATTATATGAAAATGAAAAGCCACTGGACAAAATAATTGTTGAATAAAATAAAATCCAAATAAACAATCGTTTTAAAGTCCATCGACATTGGAGAAATAAGTGTACAATTTTCGCCTTAACGCAGTATCACTATCTAAAAACAGGCCAATATCAACATCGAGTTCATTTACAAGTCTTTGTATCCTCACTAAAAGACTATTCAAGTCACAGTTTGTACGCCTAAAATCAGTAACAAATACGTCTGTGCTTCGAGTATGGTAAGACTTTGAAGTTAACATACCGAAGTAGTAATGGAGCATCATAAGGGCCATTTATGAGCTTATGGACAAAAATAATATCCGTGTGTGATGTGTTGACCGTCAGTATGAATCATGATGGGGAGATGTTGAGGGTCGGTAAAATGAGAAATTTTTAATGTGCCAACGTTTCGATGAATTTATTTCTCCATCACCAGGCAAGTAGTTGAATAGTGTACAAGGTTTGTACAAGAGTTGGACTCCAACGTGGACTCAACTACTGTCATGATGATGGAGAAATAAATTCATCGAAACGTTGACTTATTAAACATCTCTCATTTGACCGACCCTCCACATCTCCCCATCATTATAAAAATAATATCAATCACTTCTACGATCAGACAATGAGCTAAGTTGGAATTGTTTTCTATGCAGCTAAACAAAGTCATTGGGATTTTTATTGTAAGCTTACTTCAAAACATTTTGCTGAAGTCTTTGTATCGACGATAGTATTACACTTGTGCTGTGATTTCTATGGCGTGTTACCCTCAAAAGCCTTCTGGAAAGCCACTAATTGTGATATTGCGACGCTTCAGTGAGACATTGCGATGAGATCGAGTTGTCTTAGCTGGAATGATGGCTGGAATGAAAAAATCGTCAGGTTTCAATGGAATGATGGCGCAGCTTTATCGCGATTCGGTGGTTATTCTCGTCGTATACTTCCCAGTGACATGGGAGGGAGGGGGAGGGGGTCTTGGGCGATCCAACGCCTACTGGGTCCTGCGTGCGAATGCAGGTGCGAGACGTCTCGACCGTGCGCGGTGTTGAGGAAGGGAGAATCATGCCGCGGTGGGAATGCGTGACAGGGGTTCTGTTTTGAAACCTGTTTGCGATTCTACTGCATCAGGAGGACATCAGTCGACAGGAGCTGGTTCTCCAAAGCTCGTGGAGCTGCGCGACGGCGGCAGCTCGCCAGCGTTTGTATGATTTGCGAAGGGGGGTCCCACTGCGCTTGAATTGGACTGATAAATGAAATCGTGTCATTATTATCGTTAACGATCCGTTGGTATTTTCATCACCGAGAGGCATTAATTCCTTTCTCAACATATACGACAATACATAGGTATACAACAACTATACGAAACAGAAAAATCCGATCAGGTGTTACCATCGAATGACAAGGGGAATACGTATACTTTAATGTCACCCCAAATCATAATAAGATGTTCTCACATTATCATATAATATCATATTATGATGTTCTCTGGAAACACCGAGTCTCAAGAATGACGAGGAAAAAATGTCTCAAGTTTTCACAGACGGAGAAGAATGTTCTATATGGATTTTGACACTATTCAAGTCCGTCGCGTTATTCCAATCGTTAGATTGTTCGATATCGTTCAATCGTTCAACTTCATGATACAGTTTACTCTTCGTATACAACGAATAAAATTGAATGGTGTGGAAAGCTGGACATCGCTTTCATATTTTTGATGAAACTGGACCGACGTCACCGGCTACAGCATGTCTAAAAGAGCAAATTTTCAAAGAAATAACTTGTTTTATGTAAAATGTCTCCATTGAAGAACATGATGTTCATGAAGAACATCTCAAGTATCAACCACGTTTCCAGTTTTGGGACGGAAAAAGAGGTCTGTTCCTGCCAACCAGGGAGTTCTTTAACCAGTTAATTTAGATAACTCAAGTGGTGGGGATGAGTGAAGGAACTTTTCAGTTTTTCAACTGGGTGGTTGGAACGCGCAGAACTACTCCAGCAGAGAGCGCTGGGGCTTCAGCAGTGACGTGAAATAACAGTAACGTGAAATCGAAACCTTCCGCCAGATAACGTCGTCGCTATTTGAAGGCCTTGCTCGAAAAACGAGCTATCTGCAATTTTTTCGAAATCCCGTTTTCGACGGTTTTGGGGTCAGAAAAATATACTGCTTCATTTGTGAGGATCCGCTAGCCCTCCGATAGTTATAAATGTAAAAATCGGACAATATTGCTGATAGTTGGACAATGCGACAACGTCGTTGGGTTGAATAATGAGCTATTTACACAGATGTCTCATTATTCGATCCAATCAAGGCGACATCTTGTTGGTGTTAATAAGAATAAGAATAATCCTTGCTATTCCTTGAGGTTTTTCACCCTCACAAAAAGCTTAATCCTAGTGCTTGCTTTCCTTTTATTTCTTACAAAAAAATATAATATTATTTTCCTAACAATGATGAAATGTTTATGGAATAACAGTATTATTGTCTGATGGCGTTGAGGATTCATGTAATGTTGTTGGAAAGTTAGAGGAGGACGTTTTTCAACTAAATAACAATGACAATAGGCATTTAAAAAATTATTGGTTGGAAAAACGAGCTATCTGCAACCTTCAATGTCTTGTGGTGCCTCGAGTAAATTATTTAAAAATATTAAATCATGGATTCGATCCGTCCTTAGGCAAGGTTAATTTTAGTATATCTGGATTTTTTAAATATTGAAGCAGGAATTTCTGAAACTTTTTTTCGATTCCCCAAAAATTTTGAAAAATGCAGATTGCTCGTTTTTCGCGCAATGCCTTCATTTCCTATTTTATTTTCGAGCTATTTTCCTTGCGAAATCCGAAATGGGAGTGAATGATTCCTTCGTTAAGTCCTACTTTTTTCAAATAAAATGCAAATATCTACCGTGAATCTGAACCCGCAGATTCAGTACAAGGAGAGCCATCCCCTTATGGCGAAAAAATACAAGAGTGTAAAAGCTCTATTTATGCACATCTGTGATAAATTAAATGACAAATTCTAGTTGAATCTTTCCTGGATGTTTTTAGATACGGAAAAGACGGCACTTGAAGGAGAGTAAACAAAACACAGACCTACGTCGAGAACCAACCTCCACGGGAAGTCGGAGAGAAATGAATTTTCGGGAAGGTAATGGCCAGGTTACCGAAAAAAACTGGCTTAACCCGCTTCTCATCCAGTGAAGAAAGTTAAATAACTCGAAAAAAAAGTTTTGTAACTCGTTGCGGCTGGAACGGTGAAGCGAGTGATAAGTTCTGTAACTGAAAACGGCAGGAACGCGACAATCGTGCGCACTGGGCCACTGCGCACAACTGGTTTAAGAACTGACTGTGGCAGGAACATACCTAAGATATCGCAATTCTGATATCACCATCGTGTTCAGCGTAGAAAACCCCTTTAAAATGAGGTGTTTCATTTTTTTTTTTGTGAGACTGTTTCATTTTTGGAATTTATGGGTAACGCCCCTCTCCCCTGAATTACCCCAAAACCCCCTTCAGCTATAACCCCCCCTCTATAGATAGAGCAGTTCCACCAGGACGTGAGAGTTGTGAACTAGACGTATCATGGGCGATAGGATGAACATCATATTATGATGGCAGACTACAGCTGGAATTTGAAGGAATTAATACTTTATTCGGTTCATAGGGAAAATCACACAAAATAGGCTGCCTCCCTCCGGCCCCTCTGACGTCATCACTACCTCTCTTCGCTACCACCCGATCACCTAGCCATCCAGCCCTCTGACGTCATACGCTCGTGCGTCATAGGCTCTGACGTACTAGTTGGCCGTCTGACGTCATAGGCTCTTACGGCATACGCTTTGACGTTCTATTTGGCTTCCTGCCAGCCGTCTGACGTCATACGCTCGTGCGTCAGACCCAGCTTGACGTATTAGTTGTCCTCCTGCCAGCCGTCTGACGTCATAGGCTTTTACGGCATAGGCTCTGACGTATTAGTTGGCCTCCTGCCAGCCGTCTGACGTCATACGCTCGTGCGTCATAGGCTCTGACGTAGTGGCCCGCCGATTGCTTGTGTTCTGACGTGATCTAAAGGAAAGGGTGAATCAAGGGAACACATTTTTCCCGTTTCAGTTTATGTGCCAAAGCAAAGACATGAAAATGTCAAAAACTAAATGCTTGCATACGAGTCTGCAACACATTGGGACATTTTATGTCTTTGCAGAAACTTATATGAAGCTTGCATTCGTGTTGACAATATAAATTATTGAGAATGATCACCTGTGTGTAAACAATTATTTAAACAATCACGCTCACACCGCAGCTTGTCGGCCACACACTCCGCAGTGGTTAACGTAATATGGTTAGGTAAATTGAGAGCTATCCAACGAGTGGTGAACGATTTTTGTACGATGATAACTGGCGAAGATAAAGTTCCGTAGCAACGAATCGGTTGTAAGCGAAAATCATCAGAAATTTTCGTGACGATTTCGTGTGACGATTTTGTGTAACGTTTTTGAGTTATGTGCCAGAGTAAAGACATAAAATGTCAAAAAATCATTCAGGACCTCATTTTGCAGTAATGCCAAGGACATACCTATTGCAAGTTGTTGCAAATGTCATTAGTGTTTTACTTTTTTTTACACACTCTACTTCTGCTAAAGTGGGATGGGATTTAAAAAAAAATTATAATATGATTATATATAAATTATAATATGATTATCTATATTATAGATAATCACAATCCGTGTTAATACGATTTCCAATTTCTTGGTTCTAAGTGTCAACAAAAATGGATTTCTTGGGCGATTCCAGTGGCTTTCTTTTTTGTTTTTATCGAAGAGAATAAACCAAAAGTGATCAGCAATTTATTTGTCCATGGAGTCACACGAGGATGAGGTTGGGTCCTAAACCCAGTGGAGTGATTCACCGTTTCCCCACCCCCGGAAAGGAAAACCGGCGCGACGTCTCAACGCTTACGACACGAAAAAACCGCTGGCTCTTCCCCGATCTCTGGGACGATCGCCAGGACGCGAGAAATGATGACCGCTTGGAAAAACTCACCGGCGGATATAAAGGAGTTGTGTTCTCACTATTGTGTCTCGTCTGTTAGAGGAATCACTTATTTCACGCCTAAACGTACGTGATTCACTTGTTTTCTACTTATTTTGCACCAAATCGCCAGATGGGAGTTATTCCGGCGCCAGTACATGATTTGAGCTCGAATCATTCTTGAATGGGATTTGGCAATAGAATGCCACTGAGAAGTGTTACCTAAATCAAATCTAAAAGGTGAGGGGGGAAGGGATGTTAAAATCAGACGTCGACATAGTGTTGAAGCCAAAATAAACCACGGCTACACGCGTGGTTGTCGTTTGAAAGGGTCCAACTCACGATTCGTTGTTGGATGCAGAATTATAGATTATGGTTTTGGCGAAGCGCACTGTTGAACAGGGAGAGCTTCAGATCGGGACGGACCAGATACTCCTCAAGGCATCCAGAACTCCTCCTGGAGCTATCCACCATCCTGAGTTCTTGAGACTTGCAATCAACAGGGAGATCTTCAGGTGTGGACGAATTAAGGACTCCGCACGGCATTCAGAACACGTCGTATCCACCATCCACGTGCTGAGTTCTCGAGACTTGCAGACGCTGCAAGCTTTGGCTAAGCTCACGGCTGATCAGCGGTAGTCCCAGAAGTGGACGAATTAAGGACTTCGCATGGCATCCAGAACACCTCCAGGACGTATCCACCATCCACGTGCAGAGTTCTTGAGACGTGCATAGGCTGCAGGTGATAAGGGAGAGCCTCAGATGGTATTCTGAAATTGCTTCCAAGCTGTGATTCAACAAGTCCAATGTTACCACCAAAGTGACATCAAAGTCTTTGGTTGTCACCCACCGACTCGGAAATACCTTACCTGGAACACAATATCCACTTATTACACATGCGTTTTATCACAGTACAGAAATGTCGGTTTTGGCGGTTATAATTTCGAAGTAATAAAGCTTCTGTAAAATAGAATAAATCAGCTATCAAGGGTGATTTTTAGAAGAGAAACTAACAAAAATTGGCGATAGTTACCAGCACATTTACCATAATATTCATAATATTGTTATACCATTTATAATATTCACAATATTACCATACTAATATTGTTCATAATATGAACAATATTATGCCTGTTTGGAGGGTTGTAGGAGGCGGTAAGAAAAGAAGAAGTTTTTCCGAGCTTTCGGCTTTACCGCCTCTCTTTTCTTACCGCCTCCTACAACCCTCCAAACAGACAAAGGTTTTTCAACCAAAGGAGATAATGAACAATACAGAAAATTAACAATATTATGGTAATATTATGTATTACATATTATGTACCGAATATTGTACTTACTGACCGACTTCTTGAAAGTAACAATTCAGGTTTCACTAGAGGTTGATTCGAGTCGAGAAAAGTCTACTGCTAGAGCAGTCCAATCAACATAACTTCTTAACTATCTCAGAACACACCAACGATTAAAATCCAGTAGGTACATACTAATAAATATTTCTATTTTCTAGATAAATTTGGCAGAAGAGTTCGACATACTGCAAATCGTCGGCGAGGGATGGTTCGGAAAAATCCTCCTCGTAGAGCACAAGGTGACGGACACAGAAATGGTCCTCAAAGCCCTCCCAAAACCTTACGTTTCGATCAAAGACTTCTTCAGAGAATTTCACTACGCTCTGCAGTTAGGACCTCATCATAAGAATATCATTACAACGTACGATGTCGCCTTCGAGACGGCGGGGTTTTACGTATTTTCTCAGGTAAATCAATATTTTCTTTAAACGTTATTGTATTTGAATGTAACACACAGAACAGTTTCGATGGACATCCACAATTTATTTATCTATCAATTGCCCAAGAAGAGTCATTTAATCATTCAGGTCAAGGGATAAGGAGGTGATGCCCAAACTTGTTCTAAAGATTTTTGGACATTTAATGAATTTTCTGTGCTAAATATTCATTTTCAAAATTCGATTAATCGATAGCAACATATTCATTGAAACTCATCAAATATCTTCCTATTTACTCGGTTTTGATGCTAACATCAGTTTCATCTAAGATTACAGGTTTGGATCCAAAAAACTGCTGACCATCAAATTCACAGTTCATGTTGTCTAGTAATGCATACTGATCCAACCCGTTATTTAACATTTTTACTGTAAAACCCAATCATTTGGTTGACGTGTCAATACACCTGCTTCTGTTTCAGGAATACGCTCCATTAGGCGATTTAACTTCCAATGTTTCCGAAACGGGTATCGGAGAACTTCATAGCAAGAAAGTAGCAAAACAGGTAAATATATCGTCTAGTTGAGTTATTGCACAGGGTGGGCCAAAACATATCACGTGGTTTTGAAGGGCTCTGGCTCTGGTGGGATGCCTCGTTGTGACGTTACGGTGTCCCGTTTTCAGTAGATTTGTGTATATATAATTTATTTTCTAAATTATTACATGAAGAATATGTACCAAATTTATTTATTTTAACATTTTGAATTGTGAACATAATTTATGTCGAATAGGGAATGACAGTGATTTTTTAATATTTTTTTTCCTGAGAAGAACTCACCTTCAGAATAATTAAGACAGTGGTGAAATAGTTTTTAAGGAAGTAGGTACTTATTTTTCTGGAGAGGTTTGAAATCGTATTAAGCAGCAAGATGGAAGCAATGTCCGTCATCTACCTCCCAGGCTAATGTCATCTGGTGGGAAGAAACCCGCCACCCGAGGTATAACTACTTCCCACAAATAGGCATACGAGGTATACTGGTATGTATGCGGTACGAAAATACCAATGGCGAAAGCTTGCCTCGATCTGCAGGTGGTTGGATGGGGAAATAGAATGTTGAAAATCCGAGTGAAGCGAAGGTCCGATGGAAAGGTGTTCGGAAACGCAGATCGGTTGCAGCCTGTATTTTTGTCGTTAAATCCTTAACATGAAACTGTAGAGGGATATACGAATATATTATGCACTAAAGTGCAGGGATTTTTTTAAAAATAAATGAAGTTGTTTTTTATTTTGAAAAACGTTAAAATCAATTTAAAACCCTTTCAATTTAAAACCCAATTTAAAGTCCCCCGGACTCCCCTGCTTTTGGACCCCCTCCCTCCCCCCTTCCCACAACAAAATTCCTGGCTACACTACCATTGTCACATACATTCCTCCCATGAAAAATATCGTCGGTCTTTACCGTAACATTTTGCTTCGGTCGCTAAAAGGTCGTTCATTGTGATTCCAACAAAAAGAAGTCGTTATCTACCACATTTTATTATATGTGAAATCTAGCGTTCGATAAATCTTTCAATTTTATGGGGTGTCGCCGTCCCATAAAGTCGAGGGGTACGATTAAAAAAGTGTCTTGAGGTCTCATGAAATACTATCGATAGTTGTTTTGATCATAGCACGAAGAAAGTATGCAATTACACAAGTTATCGACACGAGTCGTGGAAGATCAGGGTTTAGAGCATTTTAAAAGCCCACAATTCCACAATTGTTAAGTCCACAATTATTGTTATTGTGGAATCCTGTTAAGTAACTAATTCGAATTTTCAAATTTGTGTGGGAGTCATTTGGTTATAAATATTTTTCCTAAACAGGGATTTTGCTACTTAATGCGTTTTTAATATCAATTTAATTTATTGAAAGTCCAATTGAGCGTTATTGTTAATTATAGATGACCGCATTTCTGGCGAGAAGGTATTGAACTCCAATATGCCTTGGTAGGGGAAAAAGTTCTGCTCTGCCGTTCTCTTCAATTTAGGAACAGCCAAACAATTACTAGCAAAATAGTAACAGTTTTATTTTAATTTTTTTGGGGGGAAAAAAACCCAGTTTTTTCTACGTTTTTTGGCGTTTTACGCTAATACCTTACTCAAGAAAAATGACAACTCGAAATAAACATTGTGCCAAATTACATTTTGCATCGAATGAGACCAACCGCAGCTCTCAATTTTGTACTCACGATTTTTGGCTAATTTTAGAAGTTTTTTGTCGAAATCAGTGAAGGCAGTGAATATGACTCGATCGTCTAATATTCGAATTTGATTTGAGGCTCTGTCCAGCAGACCCACTAGATGATTTTAAACAAATAGTTTGGTAGGTGCAAGAAGGGAGGTTGGTAGTTTGAAAGTTGATCCCAACCGTTCACAGTCCAGATATATCTCTGGACAACTGGATATCTCTGGGTTAAATTTCACACTGCAGTAATGGAGTACCTAACAATTTTTTGAAATTTGTTACTATGTAGGCATCACATGTTCAAGTGTTTACTTCTAAGAACTAAAACGATTAAATTTCCCACAAAGGACTAATTAGCAAGTTATCAAGCTTTGCCAGTGTAAGCCTCTTGTGTTTTAGTAGAGATTTCACTAATTATGAATCTGAAATTACTTCTTTTTGTAAACGACGATTTAATAGATTATCGTGATATGAATCAACAATCAGCAGAGACTAACTAGGAAACTCCCAAACGGTTGTGTACTGCTCTGGAGCTTTGCTTTCTCAAACGTACCATAATTCCACTTTTACTTTTATAAAACAAGTGTGTTCTATCCGGTTGAATCTTCTGTAATATGGTGATTAGTGTTGGGGCAGTTTTTACGATAACGAATAAATAAAGAACATAAGAAAGTGGCTAATCTTCTATCTTCATTTAGCCTCGTTAGCCAACCTGGGAAATAAACTGGGTTTAGCGGCCGCCGTCCGACGTCGTCAACGTTTTTGAGAGGAGGATCTCGTGACGTTGAGGGCCGGCGGCCAACATTTCAAACCTGCAGTCGGCCCGCTGGCTGGACGCTCGCCAGGGTTTCGGGGTAGAGAGAGGTGTCAGAGGAAGATTTCGGGGTTCGCCTCGTTCCTTTATTATTTGGTCGGAGGATCCATAGAACGACTGTAATGTGGGCGAGACTTCGTAGGGACGAGTTTATCTACATTTCAATTGTGTTTAGCGCCAACGAAGAATGGAGTTTTTCACGCTACATGAACATTTTTGAATTTTTATGACAAGAGGATGAAATGGGAATTTAAGAACCACTCTAGACTGTGTGTGTGTTTAATGTGGCAGTGGATCTGTCTTGCAGAGCACAGTAAAAACTGCGCTAAAGGAGATTAACTGACACAGTACATTTGGAACTAACGGTACTAACTCTAGCTTTATTGAACATCGGAATATGAATTGTGGGGATAGTTCTTGACTGATAAGCACCATTTAGCGCCAGATTCCTTGTTCCCTGATCGTCATAAAAGATTCGAGTATGGCTCTTCAGAGGCCGCTCAATCTCTTCAGAGAGACCTCTCAATCATTTCGACTCTTGTGCTGCTGAAGACATTGGCATGCATTCAGGCCATAGTGGGCTGCCGCTTGGTCCACCAGGTTATACAAGCATTACACTTGACAAAAATGTAGCCTGTCACAGATCTCCTTTCATCTGGGTCCCTAGCCAAATCAGCATCACAGTATCCGTGGATGGATCCAAATTTTGACAATACTTTTGGAATTACTTTTGGAATTAACGGTACTAACACTAGTTTTACTGAACACAGGAATATGATACATGGGGATAACAATTTGTGGGAACGAAAAGAACAAGCGCAGAGGGTTACAATGAAAACAGTGTTGCTCCAGATCTACAATCAAATTTGTCCAACAAAAACCACAACCTGAGTCGCTTTTCAGTGTACATGGAAGAAGAACATCTTCGATCTTGAAAACCTAGGGGTAGAGGCACTGGAAGATTGTGAAACAGGCGGGATCAGCTGCCTGTTAAGTGCCATATTGTGGCTGCCACGGCCATTTCGGCAAAATTCTCATCTTCTGTACTGTAATGGTTACAGCTCCTGTAGATTCCAGCAGCCTGGAAAAATATAATATCGGAATCCAAGGTATCTACTCTGGGTGTGTACGGATTTAGTGAGCATTGAGGGTATTTACTCTGGGTGTGTACGGGTTTAGTGAAGATTTATTCCAGTTAGCAATATATTGTTTGCAAAATACTATTATTGGATTATTGGTACTTCTGAGATTCTCCTAAGTTTGTTCTTCTTCATGAAGGCTGCCAAATGTGTGTTCTCCCCCCCCCCCCCCCCCGAGTCCTCTATAAACTTAGGTACTTAGTTCTTCACGAAGTCAATTGCAATAAACCGGTGTTGGCACTCTTGAATTCATGTTATAATTGCAATATTATTGTCGAGCTTTAATCCGATCTGAATCCTGATACTTCACGTAAACTTTTACACACTGTGTATGTTTGTTATTTCATTTTTCATATAGAAATTGTTCTCTTTCAGTTAGCAGCAGCTCTAGAATATATCCACTTCCACGACCTCGTTCATCGGGACATAAAGTTGGACAACATCCTCGTCTTCAAGTCGGACTTTTCCCGCATAAAAATTTGCGACTTTGGTGAAACGCGTAAGGTTCGTCAATATCATCATCATTAGCTATTAGCTTCCATCATTTGCTCAAGATCTGGAAATCGCTTTAATCCGTCTATAAGTTTGCGACGGTTTCTAGGTTGTGCTCCAGATTTGAGATCCTAAAAACAGCGAAATGTCCTCACGCTTTCCAGTTTTCCGCGTATAACTCAAAAAATCAATTGAATTAGTAATTATCAAAAAATACATCCTACAGGAAATGTCACTCGTTTATTTTTTAAATATCGTTAAATTTTGCGTTGAATGGTCTTTCAAAAATTCTAAGCCCATCCATTCAACCGCAGTCGCTCCCCAAAGATAGGCGATTTTTACCAACTTTGCAAAAACGTTGACAACCCTCAACATCTAACGCCTGCAGGTTGAAAATGACTGCTTGGGACGAACATTTTTATAGGACTTAAGTTGTAGGAAATTTGATTCATAATCAGAGGATCTCGAGCAATTTTTAGACCCTTTTAGGGAGACCCTTGCTGATGAAGTACGTGTCTTGTAGAATTTATGACTGGGAAGATAAAAATGTGAGATTCACAACTGAGTAGTAAATTCCAGCCAATTGACGAACCCTTAGGGTTTTGCTATTTCTACCTTGAAAGCCGTCTATAGTAAATAATATAATAAATAAATTCAATGTTTTCAGGCCGGAACCCCCGTTTTACGACGGAACGAGTGGCTGCCCTACGCACCCCCTGAAGTCCTGTGTCTGTCTACAGACGAACATTACAAGTGAGTAATTATGATTCGCTGGTGTGTGATACATTAATAAGTAGGATTTAAAAACTACCAGTGGCTTATAGGCTACTGTTCGAATTGTTCATTGGAAATGAGCGAAGTTGAGCTTAATTGGATTGAGGGTGAGGTTACGGCTGGGAATGTTTATTAATTTGTCTTTACTTATTCAATCGATCTGATGAAACATTTGTACGGACGGAAAACCGGTATAAAAATTGATACATGTATATTTAGATATTTATTGTGACGAATTGTGACTTCATTCGTTTGAGACTTGTCGTCGCACCGTGGGACTTTTAAACCACACTAGAAAACCCAAAAGCCTTACTACTCCCCTATAACTCGTTCTAAAACCCTTTTACAGGACTTGGCTCTTTAGCGAATTAAAAGCCCGAAATATGACCGACGGCTGAAAACCAGTTGTTCCATTTGGAAAATCTTTTCCAAGAAACCATTAAAAAAAAAAAAAAACTGACCGGTAGACAGTAAACAGCCGAAGTTGGGCGGAAATAATGTGTTGGCGCAACGATTGCTCTAATTTCCTTCAAGGACATTTTTCCTTTTTGAAAACCTGCACTTTTACGGCACTTAGAATGTAGAAGAAGCAGAAGATGAACGGAGGTAAGTAAGAAAACAACCGAAAACCAAACAGAGGAGTTTCACGGTTTCGAAGAATCCTCCCAGTTATCGAGCAATAAGAAATGTCGCCGTTTTCAACTTCTTCGTTTGGAGTACGGGAAATTTATTTGTTACTCGTGAATTGTCTCTCTATTTCTCATTTTTTGTTCGGTTTGTGGTAAATGCATTTCGACAAATTAATCTGGGGTTTTAACGAAAACGACATGCCCGACACTTGGACGCCTCAAGGACACAGTGAAGATACAGGATCTCATACATCTAGCCCTCAGGTGGAAGAGAGTGTTTGACGCCATTTTAGGACTGCAGTCAAGGGATTATATTAGCTGAGCACACGAGAAACACGCATATCATAACCTTTCGGTTCATCATGCTCAATAACAAACCATTGGAATCGACAAAGCCTCCCTCTCAAAATTGGAATGTTTACGTTTCAAGATAGGTACCTGGAAAAAATCTGTCTGTCCGCTGTAAGCCATCCTGCAGTTCTCAGCACTGTTAAATTTGACTGTAATCCCACAATCGTGTGAGCACGTTAAAGGGAAGTGGGTACTGTTAGATCCATCAGCAATCACTGAGAACTTGAGATGTAGCAGACTGGATATTGGAGTTTGTCCCTAGTGAAAATCTACGTAGTGCTTGAGGGACACCACCAAAATCTATATTGCAACATAGATTTTGGTGGTATTACCTCCGATTTGATGGGTAACCCAGCAACGATCTCGGTCTAGCAGTGTATTTCATCGACGACATACGATTTGGCCCTGAGCACCTGAGCAGTTCTTGTGTTATGGGCATCAATAGCTCGGTTTCCGGGCATAACCTCAAATATTCTGTTACCAGACTCAATACTTGTCAGATACATGCAACATCGGTGGTTGGCTATAATGCATTATGCTTCCTGATAAAGCTTCCGTTCTGCATACCAACTAAAATCGATACCCCAATGCACTAACTTTTAGAAATCAGCCTCCTATACGTCCAAACCAATCCTTCCAGCTGCCTTCGTCTGATACAGTTAAATTATAGTCATCATTCTGAGATACCATCATGTACCACAAAATAACTACCACACGTGAATCAAACTATGGATCTACTTTACCAACTTTCAGCTGTAGCTTTTCTTTATCGTGTGACTCCATGTGAATGGTGAAAGCTAAACAGTGACTTAACATGAACTTTTTCTATCTTTCAGCTGTGAAACGTGTCACGATGTCTGGCAGTTTGGTATTGTCATGTTTGTTTGTCTGACGGGATGTCTTCCGTGGCAGAAAGCAGCTTTAGAAGACCCTCGTTATTCTAGGTATGTACATATACTCGTATTCATTATTCATCAATATTTCTGTATAATAATTCCCAAGATGAGTAGGTATTGCATTGTTGGCTCTCTGTATTACTCCAGCGTCAAGTCCTTGGCACTACGAGACGTTCCATGCATTGAATGATTAAAGAACATCTTCATATGCATCCCTACAAAATGGTCGTCGACCAGGAATTGAAGCCACGTGATTATGAAGCCAGACAAATCACGAATACTGGTACATGCTGGGTGGATTGCTTGAGACGCTATCGTTTTCTTCTCTTAAGAGGCACATTTCCATCTTAGTGGTTGCCTCAATAAGCAGAATATGCGCTATTAGAGTGAGACGAACCCATGGAGCTCCACCAGAGGCTTCTTCACTCCGATAGGGTAACACTACAGTGTGCCATTTCGATAAATGGGATAAAATTACAGAGCCGTTTCCATCAACTCGGGGCGTTATTTGAGGTTTTCTTGCCTGAATTGGAGGAAATGGAACTGGACGACGTCTAGTTTCAGCAGGAACGGGCAACAGCCCACACAGCAGGGAGAGTGATAGAGTTTTTGACAGGAAGGTTCCCTGGGCGCTTAATCTGCCTGAGAGGCGATTTGATCTGGCCAGCGCGGCCACCAGATTTAGCCTCTGCGATTTTCTCTTGTGGGGCTACCTCTAATCCAAGGTTTATAATGATGGTCCCAAGACCCTAGAAGCAGGACCCTCGAGGAATATACGTGATTTATTCCAACCACCAAATTCTATTGCCTGGTTGATGTTTCAGGTATCTCTACTGGCACGGGAGTAGAGGAATGCTGCAAACCGTGAGGAGACCCAAACTCTTCAAACTCCTGTCCTCAAAGGCTCAGCGGTGGTTCAGGAAATACCTCGAGCCCAAACCTGAAAGGCGGCCAGCCAACCTCGCCGAACTCCCCAAATACATGGAGGATCGATGGCTTGCCAAAGGAGCCAATGACAGAGGTACCATCTTCCTCCCAGTGTATTTCACCATCCAATTATTAGATTCGGAATTATTTAAAACTGTGGTTCAGAGCTTTTTAATTTGATATAATTATAGGGACATACAAAACCTCACGACTAATAGCTACTTATGGTTTAACCACCACCCAATATCGTTAGCAACTGTATAGGCACACTTTGAGGACATGAGCCACTTTCATGAATTAATGTTGGATATGTAGCCAACGTATAAACTGAATAGGAGGGAGGAAGGTTGTTTGATGCCTCGTTTTGTTCACTTTTTCTTTCTTTTTTTCAGAGGAAGAACGCGAAGACGAGACTCTCTGCCCGTCGATGTACAGTTTCCACAGCAGCCTTGAAGACAAAAACAACCTCCTCAGCACTCTGGCCGCCTACGGCATCGAAACTACCGTAGACAGACGCAACAAAAAAGACAGGATCCGAGCTTGGATCCAAAACAGTTCGATCGTCGAAGAAGAGGAAGAAGACGAGGCCGCAGGGGCGGTCGGAGGCGTTGGAGTCGGACCCGGAGGACGAACCATCCGGAGGAAGCACCACGGGCGAATAGCTTCCGACACCAGTGAGACTGCGAGCAGCACGACGACTGGCAGATGAGACTGCAACCGTGGAAATCGTCCACTTCCCCGTTAACCAGTAACACGTTCAATATCAATATTGTATGATACAAGTCGACGTCTACAAGAGTTCACTTTAGACTAGAACCTTCCCAAGAACTGATCATTCCACAAGATCACTCAATCAAAACAGTGGCACTGGAACATCCAACTCATTTGCTCTTTTCGGCCATCCGAAAGTAGAATAGCACTAGACATGAATTGTGGCAATTTCGAGATTCGATATGGCTGGTTTCATATTCTTAAGATCTATTTGGTCACCCAAAGAGAAACAGGTGGGAAAACATAAAACATTTTCCAAAGAGTTACTTATTTAGAGAAAATATCTACGACTGTAACGTTAGCATTATTAAAATGGGCTGCTCTTCGCTGAATAACCCATAGAAGTAGTCAATATCGTACAACTTGGACCGATATCTTCGTCTCTGAATATTCGGAATCAGGACGATTTTCCATTTTCAATGTATGCCGAAGTCCAGGAAGTGACGGCAAGGGACATCACGAATCTTAGCCTTATCTTCCACTGACAAACGGGAATATTTGAGTTTCATGAACTCTACTGAACTAAGGAGTTATAAGCGAAAACCCGAAGAAAGTCCGAAAATTTCAACGTTTTCAGGGCACCAAATGTTACGCTCAACACCTGGGGTACAAACCCAGATTACTCGTTCAAGACTTCCTTAAGGTTTTAGAAAGATTTTCAGCTTTCCCCAGGCCACTTACAGGTCTTTTTTTCTTGTTTTACTGGACTATATCCGATTTGAATCCTGGTGATTCTACGCTACAATATTTCCAAGTTGTCCAAGCAAATCCATTGATTTTGAACGTGTACCTCACTGGAAGCGGCGTGTACGATACAGCGAATCTTTTGTCGCGTTAGGAATACAAACGAACTGCTCGAGATTTTAATTTTGAAATGTTCTCATGCCTGTATTATTGTTATTAATATACTCATACGGCTCACGGCCTTTGTATTTTCTATTCTTTTGAAAATACAAACGGTCTATTGGTAGGTAACTGCTCCTGTGGAAGTGGTTGATTGCCTTCGGATTCAAATGAACCGTTTTCATTATTAAAGGATTGTGTCTTAGCGAATATGCTGTTGCTTATAATGATGTGTAAATATTATTATAGTCGTTGATGGAAATGTAAATGTATTTTTAAGAGCTTTGAAAGTCTTCCTAGATGAAATCCGTAATTGTGTGTGAGGTAAACGTACGAGTAGTTGAAGGAGTGATTTTAATTACTGACTGAATAACGACTGAAACCAAACGAGAAGGTTTCCGTTAATTTCATAAAATTTATGAAATGCAGCAATGATTTTGAACTTGGCGTTCAAGTATTGAAATACGTTATTTCAAACGGGTGATAACTCGCTGTGATTTTCGTACTGTCCTTATTCTAACTTTATTACGACGAGTATAAGGTACAAGGCTTGTTACGGTCGTACGTAGCAATAATGGAATGGAGCCCGATTTTTTATGTTACCAATTGTCTGGCATCAGCGCAAAAACCACTCAAGTTCGGATTTTCTAATTTTACCGGAGCATTTTTGTTGTTGTTGGTTTGATTGAGGTAAATCGGTGACGTAGTGTACGTTGCACAGGTGGCATTTGGATTTCGTAAGATACCTGGAGAGGTTCACACCTCCAGGTTATGTTGGACTCAAACATCACCAACACCTCACCTACCTTTGGCTGGGACTGTTCAAATTACTCTCTTTTCCCTTGTCAGTTTTTGCAAGGAGCATCTTTCCCCTCAAGACCCTCTCTCTCCAGAAATTCTGATGTGTGGGTCCAATACTGCTCACTCTTCAACGTCTTGGCAACCACTAGCTCTGGTGACATTTGGGGAGACTCTACGACCAGTGCTTCTATGAGACAGTACATTTGGCGTAATTGCCTGGTGTTTACCGGGATTTATACGAAATTTCATATGAAAACGAGAAATTTTAAATCGGACAAATATTATCGGAGCTATATCGAAAAATGGGCCGAAAAACTTGGATTTCACAGCAGTACGGGCTTTTAGGGTGCTGGAATGGGTATTTTAAGGGACTTGATTAACATTTCATACATGGGGTCTGAAAGTAAAATTAACTAGCTTTTGGAGGAAAATAGAAATTTTGGATCGGACGAATAGTTTCGGGCCAAAAGAGACCGCCGAAAGTGTTTTCGCAGAGAAGTGCGACTTACCACAGGTTAGCCAATCTTTGAACGCGTGTGGTGGCCAAACTGCTGGACCGAATTAAATGTTATACGGGGTGGACCGACGTTGAATTTGACGCTAATAAAGTAAAGCATAAGACTATGATATAAAACAGTTTTATCAGTAGGTATATCTTCGCCATCCCACCTGGGCGCGAGGGGGACTTTTTCTCTCGTGATCCCGAAGGGTATCCGAACATAATATTATTGCAAAAGGTCCCGTTTAGTAATAATTATTATCAATGTCCGGGATTATTTGGCCTATTTTTCCTGGACTATTAGGTATCTGAATAAAATTGAGGAGTCAACAAGGAAATCATTCCAATTGATTTCATACTTTGCCCGAATGATCTTAGACATTATCTAGAACGCCCAAATTATACACTTTGAATATGAATAATGTGTATAGAATTATTTATAATCGAACTGAGCATTATTATTTATTTATTTTTTTTTTAAATAAAAAATTGTTGATGTTGGAAAAACGGTTAATACACTCGCAGGTTTCTTGTTTTGTTCGGAACCTTTTGTTATGTCGCTATGAAACCCGTTTGGGGTGAGTTTTTGTCGCTTATGCATTTTATTGTTGTTTCAATATTTTCACGTTGAAGCGAAATGATGATTATATGGAGAATAAATTACATGTTTATGTTAAAGGAGTTAATTTCCTCGAATCTCACCTGAAACCACAAAGTGGGCTGTGCATGGGATCGTTTGAACACGATACTGCCCATATTCACCTCTTCACGTCAGCTACCGTAGGTTTTTCCCATTTTCGGGGCTCATCCGGCAGATTCAAAAAATGCTGAAAAAACGGAAAATTGCTAAAGTCGATTTATAAAGGCCGTTTTGAAAGTAAACTGTTCAATTGGTAGAGGAATTTAGGCTAATGCCCGCACAGCTGAACAACAATGAGGGACTGCCTAACCAAAAGTCACTGCGCGGCGTTAGTTGCCAGGTCGCCATATTGAGGAAAGTGGATTTCTAGATGTTCCAGTCAGCTCATGAACTCATGAGCTGACTGGAACGTACTCGTATTTTCCAACTTACCTTCGCAACATCGCAGGGAATGGAAAACCTTGAATTTGACTCGGAGATCCTGTTTTATACCAGTGATAGTAGTGATGTTTTTCAGAACTTTATTGTTCTTCTATGAACACTACAGTTGGGATGGTTGGAGAACTAATAGTAGAGGAGTCCTCTAATTGGCATGAGACGTGATGACGGATTGCAGTCCATCAACTGGCCTCTCTGTGGGGTATGGGGGGCAATGCTGTCAAATGGAGATGTAGGTATAATAAATATCGATGTATCGAATTATCGGTAGTTTCCTTGTGATTTATCGGAATATCGGTAGATTGGAATATCGATATCAAAATAGCACTGTCGGGGCCGATATACAGGGTGTAACGCGAGTGGTGTCCGACAGCTCTCCAACGTGTTCTACATTAAATACAAAAGTGTCTATTTTTTTAACCCACTCAAAATCCAACTTCTTTCACTTTTAAGATTTTTTTCGTGTTTTCGACCTTACTTCACTAAAATTGCCATAAGGATGCGTTCAAAAAATTTTCATGAAATACCCGCTGAGTCGAATGGTGACCCTCTCGCATTCAAACCTCATTTTCTCTCTTAATTCAACAGAAACCAATTTTTCATGAGTCCGTTAGAAAGCTGACCTTTTGGCGCATGTTTTAGCATACCTTCTCAATTCTGTCATAAGATTAATAAGATCACCAAGCGTTTAAGACACTGGTGATTTTGAGATTTAGATAAAATTCACTTTTCAGACTCCATTTTCACTCCTTAATTTCACCTAAAAATAGGTTCTTAGGCAGACAATTTAACCCTCTTTCCAACGGTATCCTTACATTTGAATTTCAGTAAGAATAAAATGAGTTATGGCACTTTTAGGGAAGTAAGGTCGAAAACACGAAAAAATCTTTAAAGTGGGATAAGTCGGATTTTGAGTGGGTTAAAAAAAGTCTATGAGACACTTTTGGTCAGAAATTAAATTAAGAACAAGTAGGGAAGCTGTCGGACAAAACTCGCGTTAGACCCCGTATGATGGAGAATTATCTTCAATAATGAATCATTGGAATCGACCAAAGAAAATTTTATTTTACCCCCTCCCCCCCATCGAAATTTGATGGTTCACGTTTCAAGATACGTAGATTCAGAAAATCTATTAAAAAAAAAAAAAATCCTCCCGTCCGCCATATGCCGTACGCCTTCCACGGCACTTTAGCGTTGTGCTAAAATTTCTAATGTAAGTCGACGGTATGCCATTCCCGGAAAATTTCAATCAGAACGAACGACACAAAGAGACGGAAATACAACTGACGACACAAAACGGACTTCACACAACGACACAAACTCTACAGACATACACGGTTTTCCAAGTATATGAGCGGTATCAACGTCTCACAGACAAGGAATAATCGACCGGTTGGAAGTGAGAGAACGAACAACGTTGCCGTTTCCACAAACTCGCCTCCGCAATGAATCGTCTCAATTCGTGTGTTGGAACGGTAATTCTCACACTTTTGAAAAACACTGTCTTCCCGTTCGTGAGCTGCAGATCTTCACATAGACACGCGTGACTTTCTCGCTCCTCAGATTTAAACGGTCGTTTTCAAAGTGAGCACGCGTTCTGCCAGATCGGTACGAGGTAGGTACCACCTACTGTATTTCAACTTTCTTCGGCTCCGCCTTGTTGTCTCGACGGAACATGAAAACTGCTGCATGAAAGTAATGGATTGACTCCTTGGATGCTACGTCCCTGCTACGTCCCTCTAGTCAAAGTAAGTGTAGGTATGTTGTGACTGTGCACTGAGATTAAAACTTCACAATTAGCTGCTAACATGCAATCTTATCGTTCAAGCGAGTAACTAGTGAGTAGCTGGTTCCTTTGCTTTAAAGAAGAAAATACTGTAAGACCGCCATAATCCGGCTCACATGGGAATCTGACTGCGCCAGATTATCAAGGTCTGATTTGAAAACTTGATTAGTAGAGGAAATGTGTGATCTTCTAACTCGAAAAGAGTTTATGCGAAAGAGAAAAACCTGCAAGATTTATGTGATTGGCCAGATAATTCATCCGTGCATTAAATTAAATTACTGGTATATCCAAAAAAAAACATTGTCGAAATTGTAACAACAAAGGGTAAACACACTTTCGGCTATAAACGTTTTTCTTCCAAAACAATCGAAACAGTGCAGCAGCACCAGCACCCTTACGGCAGCAGCCCCGAGGAATCAAGTGGGTTAGAGAGAGAGGGATGGTCGAGAAGCTGTTACCATTGATGACAGAAAACCGTCATTGTTTTTGGCAGAATATTCCTGTAGATGAGTTTGCAGCAGATTTACGTACAGAACACGAAAGAGAAGATTGATTGATTGATTTATTCAGCCACCGGGGATGGTTAAGGCCATGAGGCCTTCTCTTCCAACATCCCTGGATACCGTTTTACGAAAATTTCCTATTACAGTCATCAGCGACTGGGTTCATCCAGATATTCAGGTTTTGCCACAATCGCATCACCTTTTGCAGCTCCCGGTTGATTTACGCCATTGAGCGATTTTTCATAAGTGAATGGCAAAGCCTCAGGTTGCTATTGGCAACATAATTTTTAGTTTTGGATTAAAACGTGGTATTAGACACCATTTTGAAAGAGAAAATAATATTATAGTAATTTTTTTGTTTAAATGGATGTCATAGCAGAAGGACAAAGGAATGTTATCAGGCTCTCCCTATCCGTTGGCGCTCTTAGATGTAATGTTAACGCTCAATGACGTAATTTTCTCGGTATCTAACCGAGCAGACGGGAAGAAGAGGGGCATCAGCGGTTTTACGAGCGAAGCGAAGAGAGATGACGATGGAGTCTCGACTCTTTCTTGGAAGGTCGGTTCAGGAGCTACTTACTGAAAATACAGTTACAACGTGTAATTAAGTCTAAACGCGTACTAAAACGCGTTCTCGCCGACAGATAATCGGGCTCGATTGCGACCTTAATAATTGCTTTTTTGATGACTGCTTTATGACCAGAATGTCCATGAACCGTGATCTGTTTTCAGTGAGTGAATCCTACTGATTTTTGTACGAAATCGTCGTCGGTGATATAAGATAGAGATCTTCTACAAGATGGCCCGCAGTCAGCAGCAGTGTGGTGTTTCACCTACTTTCTCTCATCCTTGACCTATTCCACCTTGAGATCACTTGTTCAGCATTAAATCGGAGTGTGGTCGATCACTAGACGCTGACGCCCTCACCGAGTTTCCAGTTTCCTTCTGAAAGTTCATATCGCCCATTTTTATTGAATTGAGGATTCGGCCTGTGTACGACGCTATCCTCTTCCAAGTATCCTGGCTTGAGATCATCTCTGCCGTGATTTCAACCAGCCTCTTCTTTCCACCACCTCCTTTCCCATGATCCGTATGGAGCAGTGGAAAAACGTATGTTAAGAGACGGCATACAAACTGAGTTTTGGTGTCCATTGGTTATACACTATCTTCATGATAGCCTCATTGGCGGGGCTACATCATTCGAATTTCGCCTCAATCTTTTTCCTGTGTGGAATTGTTTCATTTAAATCTAGGAAGAGTTCTTCTGTTTACTCTCTTCATGAATGTCAAGACTATTGGATTGGTGTGTAGCAACGGTGTCCACTTCACTATTCCTAAATAACCAAGATTTGTTTGATCATCGCTCCGCTTCACTCATTCCTACGCCATTGCCCCTACTGCTGGCACATGCTTTGCAGAATCTTTCAAATCGGCCTTAACTCTGCTTGCTGCTGACCAGGAGTGTGTCGGGGAGGCCCATCAAACAACTAGCTCCCCTACACCCCATTCGGATGTTTCCTCCTTTGCCCCGCAAGGACATCTTGGGTCATCTATGTGTCTGAAGAAGTTTAGCTTGGCACTAAAATTGGCAAGTCCAGTAATCAGCTGTGTCATCTCGTATCCAGGGGATATAAGACCACCTTCCCCTCCCACCTTCTCTGCCATTCATCCATGAGCCATTCCTTGATGTCCTCTTCTTTCTTCTTCTCAGCTCGGTCTAGTTCAAGGATCCGCTTTAGTCTTGGGCACACCTCTGCACAAGTCCTTTCCGGCCATTGAAGGGTGGCAAAGGCGACTCTCGCATCGTGTGTCTATCCCACCAAGTAGGCTACTACCCTAACCATCTGTAACCACCTCTAACCATCTCCAACCGTCCTCCTTCTGACTCTTTTCACCTGTACCTTGACCTCACGGCTGTACCAGGTTGCTTATTTAAGGACGGTCGTCAGGCTTCCACTACCGGGTGTTCGCAACCACTTCGTGGTTGACGGGATGGGCCGCGCGAAGGCCCCCGGCTCGGGATCAGTGGAAACCCGTATTATGATTTTTTCTCATTCCTGTTTTTCAGCTTCCTTGTCAATTCAGTTTATCTTATGTATTTTGCACTTTGTTATTCCCGTATCTCTTGTGTTTCTTTCACTCATGTGTCTTCTGTATTTTTTTCCCCCCTTTTTTTCCCTTTTTTTTCTTTTTCTTTCTTTTTTTTTTTTTTTTTTTTAACCATCTCCAACCATCCCAAACCACCTACAACCATTTTTAACCATATTTAACCACCTCTAACCATTCCTAACCACCTGCAATCATCTCTAACCGTCCCTTACCACCTCTAACCACCCCAGACCATCTCTAGCCATCCCTAACCCACTCCAACCACCTCTACCACCCCTAACGCATATTTTAAGCTTGAAGGCCTTAACCCTTTGCAGCTATTCACCAAAACGGAACTTGAGAATACTTTTAAAACTCCCCAATTCCACCATGTTTTGTGCTCAGTACTCAAGGCGTGTCTTCAGTCAGAAAGCAGAAGGTCAACAATTTTTTCCCACCCTCGACTTATCACCTGTAACATGAACACAATTCTCCTTCAATAGGTTCAATTGCCCGTTCAAAGTCTCCCGTTACGTTTCACCTGTTTGGAAAAAAAGTAACACAAACATCTCCTTCGAAAACGTTTTTTACTCAGATTTTCCTGTTGTGGAGAAAAAAACGAGTGATGGGCTATTTTTTCCCCTCTGATTTAAGTATAGTGGGAGAGATGGGATCAGAGATTCACCCACGCATAACTTGACAAAGAAGGGACGCGTGTTTCAAATTACCTGCCTGGAAAATTGAGGGGTCCCCGAAGAGTTTGAATGGCTCGCGCATAGCTGAAGAAGGCACCTACCAGAGATTCGTTTCGCTCCTACAAGCAGGTAGTCTCTCCTGTGCATTTTTTCTAGTTTTGTAAAGTTGTTTCTACATTTTTATTCCTAAAAAACTCTGGGGGTTTTTCCCCCTTTACGAGTAACCCGATATTAAACGTAGGTGAGACGGGAGGTTTTTTTTAGGCGCGTTTTTGCTTTTTGTAGGGATATTGTGATGGTTGTAACTTTGTCTCGTAGTAGAGGCATATGGTTACCTTCATCACTGTCGTTAGGGTTGAGGGGTTACGGTTATGGCTCGAGGGGATGCGACTATGATTTCTCCCTGGAGGAGCCGTAGAGGAGGTTCGAGGTTTGCCTAGAGCGGACCACCGTTTAGCTGTAGGGTGATTACAGGCCTATTCATGAGGGTAAATGAGATTCTGAAACATTGGACAAATCGAGAAACTGAGCGGACATAATGCGCTAAAGTCAAAATTGTTGTTAATTTCACGCTGATCAAAGGATGAAATAATGACGTCACGTGAACACTTCGTATCTTATCGCCCAGTATCTTGAAAATTGGCGGATTTCTTACATTTTGATTTTAATTGTGTAGTTAAATGAGCAGTTCACTGATTTACATGCTTACCTATTTAAGCTTTCTGTAAGTTCCTTTTGGTTTTACCTAATGTGTTCTTGAAAAGTTCGTTTTGATTTTACCTAGTGTTCCTTTTGATTTTACCTAATGGGTTCTTGACAAAGTCCATGATTTTTTCGAGATTTTCTTGAGTTTATTTCATACATAGTTACTAGTTAATGTTTTTGTTTCAATTTTTGCCTTATGTGCGTTCTTATCAAACCTTTTGAAACTATGGGATCTCAACTAATAATGTTTTTTAAAGCGAATAAATATGTACGAATTTTGGTGTTCTTCATTGTTGGAATCTAGCTAAGAACACGGAAATGGGATTTTTCTTGATGATTACCTGACTCTCTGTGACCTCATTAGTATAAAACTGGGAGGGGAAAAAGGACGGAATTTCGTTGTCTACATGAGGGGGAAAAAAAGGAAAAAGAACCCATGGGTCGGGGAAATTGCATGCTGGTTGAGTTGAAGCCCTGTTGGTAACGTTCCTGAAGTACAGTGATAGCCTGTACTTTATTAATTTTAAATTTATATTAATTTGTATTGAATGGCCTATGGGGTACCATTCAACACGTGGAGCCTTTGATTCGAACGCGTGAAAATTTAATGTGATCGATAATCAAAAATTGTTTCGAACCCACTGCAGTAAACGAGTTCAACTACTTACCCAACTTTCAAAACTTTTTAAACACGAATGTTGGAAACTCTGCAAAGTCAGATTCGTGACACGGGGAAAAAACTCACAAAATTAATAAATATTTAAAAGAAACGGTTCATTGAAATCGGAAACTTGCGACAATCATCGAGAAAACTCGTGAGAATTCATATTCCACTTGACATTAGTTTAAGTACCTAATTTATACCGGTACCTGAATAATTTGTTTCTTTGGGGACACTCGCTCACTTCATAGCAGCAAGTTATTCTTTTAATTGCCGCTTTTTAGTTCATTTAGTTAGTTTCTTTAAATAGCTCCTTCCAGGGTTCGTGAATATTCAAAGGGCTTCAGTCGTCCCTTCGAAGCCTTGGATTGGAGTTTTTCGTTCGAGACTTCTTAATTAGCGAATTTTCGAAGAAAAAGAAGCATTAATAGCTATAATAACAATAATTGTTCAATCTAATCTATTCAAATGTTTACGAAGAATGGTTTTATTTATAAGTTCCGTGATATGGCGCAAAAGGCGGACGGACGGAGTTTGGTTATCGTTTTGATTTTGATGATAAAGGTGTTAAAATATTTTGTCAGGTCGATTCCAGTGGTTCATAACTGAAAATACAGTAAAACTTCGCTGTAATACGACGCTATTCAAGGGACCGCTAGCCGCCTGCGCTGCCCCTGATCTTAACAGAGTCAGGAGACATACAAACACGCATGCGCCAGAATACACACAGACATACACACACGTTGTAGGATGACGTCACGGGCACCCGCTAGAACCTTGCGGTTCCCCTGGGGCCTCAACTGGTAGGTGGCCACACTGCAATCAGACATTTGTACTTAATTCTTTTCTTAGATGACTTGGCTTTGGCCAGCCGGGCGTAGTCATTGGATTCGTGATTCAAAGCAACCATCAAAGGTAACCTGTAGGTAACTGTGGCGTAATGAGCTGGTGATTCAAATTTTCAATTGAATGTTTTACCTACTGTTGATTAAATATTTTGTTATTCTTAATAAATTTTTTCATCATTCAACTTTTACCAACATTCTTCATTTCTTGTGGGGAATCGCCGCTTCCTGCGCTTCCCCTGAGGCCCCTGAGGTATTAGCGTAGGAAAATAGGTATTACGCGAAAAACCGTGTTAAACGGGAGCGTCTTAACGAAGTTTTATTGTAGTTAACCAAGAGACGCCCCTCATTAAACGTGCATGTCGTATCGCATTTGATGTGATCGTCGATATGTTCCACGTAGCAACCCAACTGTTGCCATGGCCGATCAGACGTTTTGTTGCACTCGGAAACATCATCCACCGATCGGGCGATACGATGGTGAGGGGTCGGTGGGACGTCCCGCCAAATACAGGATTAGCCATTCAGAGGGACAACTGTTGCTACGTGGCAACAGTCACTCGGGGCGGCAAAAGCTTCTCGTCCCACTTGAATATTTCATCAGCTCAAAACCCGAGCGTTACCAAGTGCCAACAAGTGTTTCATAGCCAGAACTGCGCGCTCTCCCCCCATCAATCGAGACTTTTCCGCAACTTTTTTTTTTATTTATTTTTTTTTTAATTTTACGCGGACCCTTCACGAAGAGCAATTCGCCGCTATCTGAACAGCGGCCCCGGAAAATTATCCGTTATTTCCCAACCCTCTTACGCCCTTTTACAGTCTACCCACCTATTTCAGGGGCATTTGAAGTTATATTTAGCTCCGTTTTCAGCTCTACGTATCGATTTCCCTCCATACGCTCGGTATGATAAAAGTTCTAGCGATCAAGCATGACATACAGAGTGAATTTTCAGAGTAATATTCATGACTTTGGCCGGTTTTAAGCGATCTTTCGAAGAAAAGAAAGCTATTGTTCTCGGTCTAAAATTTTAAAATTCGAATTTACGAAATTGTTTTATCCTGAATTCACTTCCAAAAGACACCAAAAATCATTGAACGGCTGAGAAAGTGAAACTTACAAAAGATTTGATACTGATATTTTGGCACAAGCCTTCATCAGAGTAGATATTCGACGGTCTCACAGCAACACCCATATCGTCATTTTCTCAACTTGTCAGGAGGGCTGGAAAACCGCCTGCCAACGATTTTCTCCTCCCATAATCAGTACATTTTTTAATTGTGGTATTTTTACAACATAAGTACCCACCTTTATGAACTTACGAAAGAAAGTTAGTCAATGTGTAACAAGAGGGCGCATCCTTCGATATGCATAACGCATTTTCGTCAAAAATGACGATGTGGGGTGTTGCTGTGAGACCGTCGAATTGATACATCTGGTGGTTTATTGCTGTTATGATTTGGCTGAAAACAATGTTGAAAACAAGAGTTGCTCAACCCTTGCACGACCAAAGATCATCTGACCATGGTCAGATGATCTTTGGTCGTGTGTACATCAGGCACACTTACATTGAACAGTTGAAAAACAGAAGGAACAATTTTTTCAACTCTTTTTTTTTTTTTCAAAGGAAGTGTTTGTATTAATTTTCTTTTAACTTCGCCATAGCCGGTCCCCAGCCCGGTTGAGAAAGAAGGAGGGAAAGGGAATGGAAAATTACGAGATTTCATTTGCAAAAACGCCTGTAAAGACGATTTTTTCAGGCAAAATAACCGAATTTCGGGCATTATTTCGATGACAATCGAATCAAATCAAGAAACGAATAGCACCATGTGAATCAGCGTTGAAAAACAATGTAAATTCATGTACCACACTTGGGGTTTACAAGAATCCTACCTCAACCATCCTTACCATCCTTAACCATCCCCAACGCATTTGTTAAGCTTATTAATAAGCAGAATTATTTGAGGCGATTTTGTTGGCTGATTTTCAGAACTTTCCTTTCAGGGCGATTAAAATACTTTCCCATCGGATTGGGTAAAGCAATTATAAAACAGTCACACAGCATAACCTAATAATATACGAATTTTGAGAGTCGTAGGTGGTTTAACAACCAGGGTATTAACCCTACGACACCAAGAAGCTATTAAATTTAGATTTGGAATTCCAGCAAGAAAATATGTTTGTTAATTGAAATAGTATTAATTCAAACAATGTTTTAGGACCCAACTTGAGCTTCGTGTGACAATATTAATTTTTAGATTTACCAATAATTACCACAGCGTGAATTAACAAGTTTTATAATAAACCGCTCATAACACTCACTTACGGTAGATAACAACAAAACAACAAGATTAAGGCAATGATAATGATATTTCGCAGTTTGGTTGTATGTTGTTACTCGTTTCTGTATCTGTTAGGAGAAATTGGAATATAGGGTTTTCTTGGGTAAATAAAGGGGCTCCCAATTTCCGTATAGTGATACCGAAAGGCTCATTGATACGAATTGTGGTTGAATTAACGGACAAGCGTTGGGCCCTAGTCCTCCATTGATTGTGGTTGTTCTGAATGGAGAATCGGTCTGTTGTGTAAAAATCCATTGATTGCTGGTGAAATAAGAAGGTCAGTCGACTCGATCGATGATTCACGTTCAACGAGGTTGCAGACGGTCTACGTTATTTCATTGATAGATACGAATATTATGACGGACGACAGCGTTGACGCGGCGTTTTTTAAATTCCTTTTTTCAATCGTATCATGGCAGTTGATTGGTTTTGACGGAATACTTTAATCCCACGAAAGGTCAGTGGTTTGGGGATGAATGACCCAACTGGAGGAGCGACCTTATTGCTATTGATTGAGATTTGAGGGTGACAGCTCGAGTAACAACTAGTTTTAGACTGCTTCAGGTCGTGAATGAAATGAGGAGAAACGAAAGTGGATTGGCAATCAGAAACCCCCCAAAAATACCTTTTTTTCTCCCATTATTAGGTCTACCACAAGGCTGAAGTCTAGAACCAACGTGAGAAGTCGTTTAGTTCCATTTGTGATGATATCGTCGGCTGATGCTAAAGTCAGTAATAAAAACGGTCCTTCAGGTAAAATATGAAGAGAAAAACAAAATTCACAGTCATGCAGCATGGCTATAAGAGCGAATTTTCGAAAAATTAACTGGTTTTATGTAAAATATCTCTAATTTGCCGGTTTTATAACCAATATTTTCTCATTTTTTGCCGAGTAATACCTCAGTTTGTAGATTGTTTAACGCTGAACACGATGGTCAAGTCAGAAATACGATTTCCCATTCCGTTGTCGAATCAGAGCAGATGGACAGTGAAGAACACTTCGAGTAACAACCACGTTTCTTCATCTTCAAAGTGCTCCAGTTTGAGAACGGAATAAGATATCACAATTCTGACTTCAGCATCGTAATCAGCGTTGACAAATCCTTAAAATGATGTGTCCTCTGTCGGACTGTTGCAAATATAGAAGAACAATGATTTGAGAGATTTCGAGCACAGAAGAAGGTCCTCAGGAGCACAGAAGTGGTGTCCTGGTTAACTTGGAACTAAAGCCGCAGCTTTATTATCGTCTCGTTATTATTTTTTTACTGAAGTTCAAATTCTATCACTTCACAATCATCAATCTCCAAAATAACTCGGTTCGCCATCTGTATATACAAGGTCGCTATGACAGATACTTTACAAGATTGTGCGTCTTGCAGTATGACTAGTAGAGACAATTGAGTTTTTGGGGGCCATTGGTGAACCCGAGTCCACAGAATCAGCAATGAATTGAATTTTGAGACCCAATTTCAGCTGTGGGTGCAGTTGGTGAAACATATTCAGCAGTCATTACGGTTTAATTTGTTCAAACCGAGTCAGCAAAGTCCGCTGTTAAGGTCATTCGTGAGCCCTGTTCGCCAGCTGTTACCTCTTCTACACCTGTTTGATCAATCCCAACCATAAGACGTTCGTTAGTGTTTCAGTGGAATTTGTTCGTATGATAAATAATTTAATCGACTATACCGACGGATTCGACAGGAAGTCGGTATGCCTCGCACTCGACACTCCAACGAATGCATCTCGGATTTGAGTACAATATAATGCGTTCTTTTCAGGCCTAAAGCAATGTAATATCAATTCTTATGTAAGCAAATAGAGAGAAGTTGCCTCTAGGTAACCGCCTACATTGTCCAAGCTGTTTCATGCTACGCGTTACGCCTTCGCCTCAGGACGATTCTGTTTTAGGAGGCTCGTATCAGGGAACGCAAGGGATGCGGTACGCCGAGTTCTTCTAGTGCTTCCTACTTGATTAGATCTCGCCCGAACCGTCATTCTCAAAATATATCAATTGAACTTGTCCAGAGTAGCTGAGTGAATCCAGCCGACTATTCACAAAATTGTCCCATTCGGTGAGATCTTATCATCCCAATACAGAGCCCCCAGGCGTTGTGAATCGATTGAGCTCAACAGTTACAACGTTATCGCGGCGATTTGGTGTCATGCCAAAATATTCCAACCGTAACGGCCGCTGCGATTACCACAAAACAGGCTCATTCTTGAAATAAACTGATAGGGACAGAATACAAACCTGTTTCCTCGAGGGGGTTCTTGGTTCGAAACACGAAGAAACTGCAAAAACACATCTGGGATGTGTGAAACAATCACCCTTAGGTCACCCATGGGTTACTCTTAGGTTACCCATGGGTAACCCATAGGTTGAGTGTACGGTCACGATAGAGTGCTAATCTTTTTATGAAGCTTTCACCAAATAGTTGGAAATTTCACCAATATTATTTTAGTGTCATTCAAAAGTTCAAATTTGCACAAAAGACTAAGTTCGTAGATGAACAGAATCGGGCCACTCTAAGTGGGGGTTTAGGGGAATTTTAAGGGGTTAAAAACTACCCATAAATTCCCAAAATGAAACAATCCGACAAGTGACACCTCATTTTAAAGGATGTTTTACGCTGAATACGATGCTGAAGTCAGAATTGCGATATTCAGTTCTCAAACTAGAGTTCTTTGAAGATGAAGAAACGTGGTTGATACTTGAGGCGTTCTTCACGGTTCATCAGATTCAGCAGATTCTGCTCTAATCTCACGGGATGAGATATCACGATTCTGATTTCAGCGTTGAAAAATCCTTAAAATGAGGTGTTACTCGGCAAAATGGAGACAAAATTTACTAAAAGTAAATTGCTTGGCACTTGGACCCCTTCTGCTGGCAAAAGCGCAGTGACAGTGGCGCTTTTAATGCTTCCAACTCTTGAAGCATGATGACTTTAGCGACCTTGTAAAAATGTTTTTATCCGCCAAAATTATATTTCCTTGATGTTATTTTTGTTCAAACTTTCAAATTCGTCTCCAGGGAAATTTGCCACTTCTATTATAGACTTCAAACAGATATGCAGGCGTTTGCTCGACACCTACAATCAAGAATACAGCGTGGGATCACATAAGATCATGTAGTTTTATATTGCGGTCATTGACAGTCTGGTGAGTCCATCTTGGCCACGCGACATGGACCTCAGGCTGAGCCGCGGTTTAACACTTTAGCGCCCACGTCTATTCCGAGCCGAAATGTCTATAAATCCGAGAATAGAAACGAGATTTAATTTCACCGTTTCATTCTTTTCTTGTTAACAGTACCTCTGTATTGTGGGGTATGATAAACGGGTGACGGTGACGTTTTTTGTGTTGTTTTATTCAAGGAGGGGAGTTTCTTAATTCTCAGTTATTTATCGGCTCTGGCAGCCTGTACGGCCTTTGATGTACCAAACTCGGGCCACCCAGTGCCTCGCGCGAAAAGGGCCGGACGAAAACTCATGAATCACGATGAGCCCTGCCGCAAAGGGCCCTTCGAACAATAAATAAATTTCTCTTCTGTTTTCGCAGCCGTTCTTCTGGAATGACGACCCTCTTGAATTTCAATAAATATCTTTCAGAAGAAGAAACGGGACGGCGATGATAGATGTTTGAATACGATTTACCTGAAACCTCGCCCTTTTATTTGCCACGATTCGCTTTTTGTTTCTACAAGAGCCACAACGAATGAGTTAACCTCGATATACTGAAGACGTCAGTAATAAATTCAAACGAAAAACAGTCGAAATCACGGCAATCTTAACAAATCAGAACTTTGTCTTCAACCTCAGAAAATGTTCACAAACGCATTATTTGAATTGATGAAAAAACAAGTATCCATACGAAACCACAAGTAAACCACTTTTGGTTATATAAACAAAATGCACAAACGGATTACACGAGGCCAGTCTAAAAAGTATCCGATCTGGGTTAAAATCTCCGCATTGGTGATGTTTGTCGTCATCCGGGTCGTGGTTGACTCTGTTTTATTGTGTCATAAAGTGAAAATTTGAATTGTCCTAATAAGGCTGAGAACACAATAATGCTGATGTCATGGATAAACATTTAAATGTAGAGAAAAATCGGCCCTATGCCCTCATTTTTAGCCACTCAGCTGTTCCAGGCCCTGGGCAACGTCAAGTAAAGTCCTAAGGAGGTTACATGCCAAATTACAGCTTCATAGTGTGAATAGCATAGAAATTAGCTTTAGAAGCCGTTCAGCAGATCCGGGGCCTGAGCAGGGTCAAGTTAACGTCCTAAGGAGACTCCATACAAAATAACAGCTTCATAGTGTGAATAGCATAGCAATTAGCTGTAAGAGCCACTCAGCTGATCCTAGCCCTATTCTGCTTAAAGTGTAAGTCCTAAAAGGCGTCAAGTTGAAGTCCTAAGGAGGCTACATACTGAATGACAGCTTCATAGAGTGAATAGCGTCGAAATTAGCTTTAGGAGCCACACAGCTGATCCAGGGCCTGGGCAGCCTCAAGTTATAAGTCCTAAGGAGGTTACATACCAAATTACAGCTTCAAGTGTAAGACTGACAAGGCATGATCAAAATAATGATTGTTTGAATCAAACTACACATATTTGCACATAGCTCATTATCACAACATAAATTCTATTTTTTTCCACAATTGACACTTCTAAATCACCGTACAAATTCCTCATTGTCCCAAAATTTCACGATCCATGAACCAACGCTTCGCACGGAGCAATTAATTTAATGACTGGCAACCACACGTTGATGGTGCGACATCCGTCATGAGGAAATTCGTGGAAAATAACAGAGTAAACAACTGAACGCTACCCCCTTAATATTAATAATGATGCCGAGAGTCGGCGGCCAACTCCGTGGAAAGGGTTGTAGGTGGTCCGCTGTTGCCAATTGGCACGAGACATCTCTATTATATGAATTCCTTTGAGCTATTTCAGTTTACATTCTCTGCGGTCTGAAATTGTATTCGATTGAAAGAGGTATTTTTGAAAGAGGGGCCTTTTCAAGCCTTTTGATGACTCACGAAGGAACGTCCCGGGACAGTGTTTCCCCACTAAAGCACCATAATATGAAAAAACAACCGATCAAAGACAATTTCTCTTTCGCATTTATTTGCACTAAATCTTTTACTTTTACGCAGGAATGACACGTATAGAACAGAGACCGTTATAATTGCTTATAATTTTGGAGACAAAAGTAGTTAGGATAGGTGATTCTAGAGGCTCGTATCCTTTTAGGGCCACCTTTACCAAGTTCATGCCTTACGAGAGGGAGGGGGCACTGGATCCATTGCCCCCGGGCCCGATTTCCTAAAAATAAATGTGTAAAAGAAATTAGAATTAAAAAATGAAAATAAAAATCCACAATCTTGCAGCATGGCTATAAGAGCAAATTTTTGAAGAAACAACTGGTTTTATAATAAAAGTTGTCTCGATTTTTTGCCGTGTAACACCTCAGTTTATAGGTTGTTCAACGCTGAACACGATGGTGAAGTCAGAATTGCGATATCTCAATCCGTTATTAGAGGCTTAGCCGTAAAAATCTACGTATGGTTTTCTACGCTTAAGATTTTGAAGTTCTTTTTACGAAGATTTTGAAGTGCTTTCTCCAAGAATGACGTATGTTTATAGGTTGGCTTTATATGTGCATAAGTCCCTCGGCTTATTCAAGAAGAGAGATGATGTGAGACCTACCATGTTGAACGGACAAAGTATTTCATCAATAGCACGCCCAAGCAATGACTTCTACATTAGACAGTTGCCTCGGCTAGCCCCCTCAGTTTTCGAAAATTTACCATCAGCAATTATGTAAAACAACTAATTCTGTATCTAACATTTCAACACTTGATGAATCGAATAAATGCAAAATCCATCATCCTTAAATTTAAATTTTGAAATGCATTTCATGCATTTGTGCATTCCTACTCAATTCTGAGCTACTTTTAGATCATTTGAGGTGGCAATAAAGTCAGTAGGTATGCGACTTATATTTAGATCTAAATATCGAAGCCCTAAGAAATTGTAATTTGTAATTCTTACCCCTCGAATTTGCTTCAAATTTACTCCAATACTACTATAAATATCAACTTTCTAAAATCTCTCGATTACATGGTATCACTCGACTTCACTGGGGTATTATGGTACCGGCCCCTTATCCCAAGTGTAATTTTTATCTAAGGCAATCAAGTATGCTATTTAGGTCCAAGACAATTAAGCCCTCCTAACATTAAGCTTATCAAAATTTAGAAAATTTAGAAAAAAGTGTTTCTGACTTTATGATGCAGCAGTATTTAAATTCCTTTATTCATTTTCCATTACTGAACATTTTTCATTGATATGTTCTCCTATTTACTTTATGAATTTTTTTCTCTGGGACTTGATTTGATTTTTGATCATTCAGGTAAGTTTTATGTATTATTACCTAATTTGTATCCAACTCCTGGTCTCCGGACAATTTCTTTAAATTTTGGAGGTCAGAAATAATTATTGCCAAATGTTTTTGTTATTTACACACATTGATTTGTACTCGTGAAATTTTACTTCAAGTATCCAATACTTTTCTCTCTGTACTATTACGTTAATAAATGGCTTTAAAACTAGACAAAAAAAGTTGGGGGGGATTTGGGGATCGGGAGATTTTGCACCTGAAACCACTCAGTTGTTTCTCTGAAGCAGTGTTTCAATAACTGGTCTTCACCTGAAGGGATTGGCAGGAGTGGACTTATTTTTATTTTTTTATTTTTTTTTTCTGTTTGAAGTTTCCACTTTCGTCTCGCAATACTACGGGTCGATCGTTGGAAACAGGATGATCCAGGTTCAAGAACGAGAATGCTGAAAAGGGCAGGGAGAAGACGAGGACTCGGCCTTGGGAGTTCCTCCGGTTTCTACGGGATTCCGACACTCCGCTCCTCCCTCAACCCTAAAACTCGCTCGTCAACGCGGATGGAAATAGAATACTTGTGTAATCGAAAACGGAACGACCCCGACTCGAAGAAATCCGAGATGGTTATTACCTACTGATCGAAGATAGCGATCGCGTTCCGCTTATAGAAATGTGGAAATGTGCCCCTTTGGATCATGCAAGGTATTGACGTTGGCCGTCATCAATGGAACTTCTCTCTGAAGGGAAACCGGAAGTCGTGCGATTCCAAAACTTATCGTTACAAATTATTACTCGATCGTTGTTATCTTCCGTAGTAACGAGTGTTTCGGCCCCGAATCGTCATCGTGAGTCCGAGCGAAATTGAGCGTTATTACCACGATACCTTTTGCAGTGTCTGTATAGTGTAGGGATGTAAAGCAAATATCGATAAATCGAAATATCGATATCAAAATGGCACTATCGGGTCCGATATATTGGTTTTTGACATGGATATGTCTTTAAAAAAACTGTGACTTTTTTGGCGCGATTCCCGTGCTGGTGGAGCCTCAACGAATATAGCCTCCTCAGTACTTTAAGTAGTTTAAGCTGACATTTGAATGGTAGGTTCTATGGGGCCTCTGAAATCTGAAGACAGTGCAACTGATCAGCCTCTGAGTTGTGTGAGCTCAGAGGCTATCTTATGTCGTAGTCAACCTAGAAAGCTGATATTTGAATACTTAGTAGGTTCTGTGGGGCATCTGAAATCGTTTACCACTCATTGAAAAGCTATTGATTTATCCAGCATTTTATTTATATACAGGTATAGGTTATACCTTCCTACTAAAGGTTCTGCACAGAATTAGGATAAAACATGTTTCATGTTGTTATAATTGACGCCGTAGGCGTTAGGCAGATAGCATCCGGGGAGTCCGAGCTTTTAACTTTGAAATGACTGCTGGAAAGATGCAGGATAGATTCGTGTAGTTGGTTATGATAATAATAATAATAATAAGGAGCTGTACTTTTGAGATCTTGTCCAAAACCTTCGTGTGTACGTACCTCCCTTATTAAGCGATTGTGTGCTCCATTAATTTGAACCATTCGGACAGTGGAGGGTGTCCTAGATTTCAACAGACATGGAGTGGAATTCGTGAACGGCTCCTGACATGAGATGATTTACGACGATCAATAGGGTCATGACCGGCTCTGGCAGACGACGCCGTTTATTTTTTCATTTCTCTCCGCCCCTCGTCTTCCCCTTCTCGTATTTTCAAAGAAAACCAGGATAAGACAGAGGTGAAAGGTTGACGGTAGCTACCACAAATATGTCTGCACGTTCCGGTTTATAAATAGACGGGTGGATGAGAGATGAGTCGCGTGTCTGAGAGCGGTGACGGGGGTTGGGAGTTTCCTACGCCATCCACAGCAACTAGTTTGCTCGGAGCGGGAGGCTATGAGCTCAATTTGGTTCATGATTCTATAAACGATCCTAGAAAACAATCAACTCTCGTGTTCCACCTGAGAGCTCGATGACTTCCACTCTTTGTTGTGCCATACAAGATATTTCCATACCGGACGCCAAATCGACCTTTTCATGTTATGACAGTAATAGTGTCATATTTACCGAAAAACTACTATAAAGTTAGGTTTGGTAACTTGAGCTACATCTGACTCTTTGGCCAAGAATTCCACGAAATCTTCATACTCGTAGCTATTTGGACCCGTAGAATCACCAGTACATTCCTATGCAGAGATGGGTGTAATGAATTCATAATCATAAATATGAATTCGAGTAAAATTCATAAATAAAAATACCTACGAATAAAACTATATTTATTGTGTGAATTTTATTCAAATGTTCCTATTTTACAATGAATTTTACAAAAATTTTAGTTTGGTTTTCGATCAATTCTACTGAAGGTCCCATTTTTCGTGTGAATTTTCCCCAGATTTGCTCATCTTGTGGGGAATTTTATAAAAAGTGTCCCATTAAATATTAATTTCAGTAGGTACCGACATTAAAAAATAAATGAAAATTTTAGTAGGTAAAATACATCTAATAAATGAGAATTTTAGTCATATTCATAGTAGGTAAATTTTTTCCTACAGCACATGCGCAGTTACGGATTCCCATGATGGAATTCCTGAAATCTGATTACGGATTCGTAATCAGAGACCCCAAAAACCCCCGAGTAAAGATTTTCACGCAAGTCTAGCCTCTACGGTAATTTTGTTACTGGGCATGCGATGTTACGGGGTTTTATATTGGAATTCCTTAAATCTGATTACGTATTCGTAATCAGCAACCCTAAAGCACCCCAATTTAATATTTTCAGAACCATTTATTGACTTTTGAATTTTGGCCAGGGTTTAGGATTTGGCACCACTATGCGTCGTAAGTATTAATTTTTAGTTAATCAATTCTACTGAAGGTCCCATTTTTCGTGTGAATTTTCCCAGAAATTCTCATCTTCTTGTGAATTTTATAAAAAGTGTCTCATTAAATCTTAATTTTAGTACCTACATTAAAAAATAAAGGAACATTTTAGTAAAATACATCTAATAAATGAGAATTTTCGTCAAATTCATAGTAAATGTTTTCCTACTGCACATGCGCAGTTACGGATTCCCATGATGGAATTCCTGAAATCTGATACGGATTCGTAATCACAGACCCCAAAAACCCCCGAGTAAAGATTTTCACGCCCCTACAGCAATTTTGTTACTGGGCATGCGCAGTTGCGGGGTCTTATATTGGAATTCCTTAAATCTAATTACGTATTCGTAATCAGCGACCCTAAAGCACCCCAATTTAAGATTCTCAGAACCATTTATTGACTTTTGAATTTTGGCCAGGGTTTAGGATTTGGCACCACTATGCGTCGTAAGTATTAATTTTTAGTTAATCAATTCTACTGAAGGTCCCATTTTTCGTGTGAATTTTCCCAGAAATTCTCATCTTCTTGTGAATTTTATAAAAAGTGTCTCATTAAATCTTAATTTTAGTACCTACATTAAAAAATAAAGGAACATTTTAGTAAAATACATCTAATAAATGAGAATTTTCGTCAAATTCATAGTAAATGTTTTCCTACTGCACATGCGCAGTTACGGATTCCCATGATGGAATTCCTGAAATCTGATACGGATTCGTAATCACAGACCCCAAAAACCCCCGAGTAAAGATTTTCACGCCCCTACAGCAATTTTGTTACTGGGCATGCGCAGTTACGGGGTCTTATATTGGAATTCCTTAAATCTAATTACGTATTCGTAATCAGCGACCCTAAAGCACCCCAATTTAAGATTCTCAGAACCATTTATTGACTTTTGAATTTTGGCCCCACTATGCGTCGTGAGTATTTATAAAAAAAAAAAAAAAAAAAAAAAAAAAATTCAACCGCAACATTTATGATATTTTGCCAGAAATATACAGCTACGAGTATATACAAATTTCGTAAAATTGTACAACTATAATAATATTATAGTTGTATATTAAACAAATATTTTATATGAAACGGACCGCTCGTGATGATTCCGCTCATAGAGCTTCACACAAGGTTTAGATAGAAGGACCAAGATATGTTGCGGGTGAAGATATGAGTACCTACCCTCTCGTACCATAAAAGCTGCCAATGTTTCCATAACGAATAATTTATTATCTTTGTATAGATCGCCATTCTGTTTAGATTCTGTCCCATCAAAATCATAGCATTAATGTGACACCTTTCCCTCGATAACTCACTAATTCGCGTTCGCTTCGCTCACTTCATTACGAGTATTACGATAAAGCCTATGTAAAGATATGTTACGGTTGAAGATAAGAGTACCTACTCTCTGGTACGTTGATAGGCATTTAATATGCCTACATAATATGGAAGAGGGATATTGCCCGCAACATCCGGGTTTGATTTCAGGGCTAGTAAGGAGAGTTACCAGGTCTGTGGCCTTAATAGCACTGAGATTAATGTAAGAACCCAAAGAATTAAACACTATTATTACTAATACGAGTATTATCTTGAAAGAACTAGGTACTCAAGGAGGTAGGTGTATTATTATTCTATAGAAACGAGTGCCAATCAAAATGTTCCTCGGGTGCGAATATCGAAAGAATTTTTCTCTGTCGATAGACAAACCTGACCCGCGGTCCCGATCTCGCTGAGGGGTTCCCGGTAGATGGCGGGATCGTGAGGTTTCACACCTTTTTATTTTACATCCTCAGGGCACTCGCCTTCTTCGCACGATCTTCAACGGAGCGGAGGAGGCAGCATCAAGTGGTTTATGTATCGAAGCCTTTTGTTATTCACTTTGGAGATGGTTGCCGTGAGTGTGATGGAATCCGTAATGACGAGCAGTAAACTGTCGCAGATTTTTGCAGTAAAATGTCGCACCGAAATGGGCTAAAAGAAATGTAATGGGAGGTGGCCAGACGCGCTGTAAACAGAAGCACTTTCTGGCAGTATCAAGGTCATGTCGCAGACGAATACTGCCGTCCTAAGTTAAAAGGTCCTATCTACAGTAAATTTTACTGTAGATAGGACGTTTTAACTTAGGACGGCAGAATAGGCCAGGTCCCATTTTTCTTCTGCTATTTACTGCCGATACGTGGCCACACGCACAGTCGATAACTGCACTAGTGTAGCGACAATCCGCAATTTTCAATTTGTTCCAACTTTTTATTCTAAATTTCGCTACTTCATCGGATAAATTTCGCTCTTTCTCTGCTGCACGATGGAAGTTGATAGGGAACGCTTAATTATTGAAGTGCAAAGTTTTCCGTGTATATATGATCCACGGTGTGCAGAGTACAACCTTTCTTCTGCACTTATGCTTTCTCTCATCACAGTATTTTCCTTTTCAATCCTTTCTTTGATTATTGACAGCAAATGATCAAAGGAGGCAATAGACATTCGGTAATATTCGAAAAACTTTTCTGGATGAAGTTTAAGTACTAAGTGTATTATGTAAAGTAACGAATTTTACATGATTTAATCTGTCACTTATTACAGGGTGTATCCACCATCGTCTACGGCTATTTTCTATACGTTTTAACATGAATAATGTTTTTGCGGTGGCCTACCAGAGTTGAAAAGCATAACAAAGTTTAAGTCACGAAATTATGTCACGAAGATTTTTAATGATTTTCACGTACAACCGAGCCGTTTCTAGGGAAATGAAACTTCTTTAGTTTTCAACGGACAAAAATCGTTCTCCATTCGTTGGAAAGCCTTTAATTTATGCATAAATTATATACTGCCAAAACCGCTGTAAATATCGAAGAAGCTGAGATACAGCCCTGAGTAAATAAAACTGTAAACAACATTCTAATAAATTTTCCGCACATTTCTTAATATTGTCCATACAGGCAAAGAAAAGGGATAAGGAAAAGGGGAAACGGGACGCAAAAACATTATTCATGTTTTGCATAGCAAATACCTCGTTCTATACAAAGTATAGAAGAGAAAAGATCCGGGGGGTCCAGGGGGGCTTGCCCCCCTGGCGAGGCGCGAAGCGCCGAGTTTTCCTTCGAACCAACAACAAAGCTAATGCCACTTTACTTGTTTCGTCTAAAATTACCGACATTTCCGAGCTGGTGTCGAGAGGGAACTGGCTGTTTTCTGTCGCAAATTGGACACGTGTGGCATAAAATTTATGCAATTTATGCATTTAATGCAACATTTGACTGTCGCTGCAATTTGCTGCATGTGTGGCATATGTGCGACTTTCGCCTGCTGCTGCAGTTTGCTGCTGAATTGATGCTACAGTTTACTGCTCGTCTGGCCGTAACGTTACAGTTCGTTGTACCATAAAAGCTGCCAATGTTTCTATAACGAATAATTTATTATTTTTGTATAGATCGCCATTCTGTTTAGATTCCGTCCCATGAAAAAAGCACTTCTTTGTATTGGTACAGAAAAAATAGCATTAATGTAACACATTTCCCTCGCAAACCCTTGATAACTCACTAATTCGCGTTCGCTTCGCTCTCTTCATTTCGAGTATTACGATGAAGCCAAAAAGTGACAGCTGTTGAATTTTTACGCTATTGGTCTCTGAACTGAGGGTACATTGGTGTGAACCGAGTACATCCAAGACCGCCAATACCTGGTACCGATGTTTCATCCCTGTCTGTGACCCACTTCAGCTTTCCCAAACTAGGTTGGATGGTTTTTAGGGGATATCTCAGGCTGTGATTGACTTGAAGTTTTGAAATGCTGTGAGGGGGGGGGGGGGGGGTTCTGCCTCTATAGAAGCTCAAAACATCCAATAAGAAGAAGTTTACGAGAAATTTATCGAATAATCGAGAAAAAAAATTTATCTGAGATCCTGCTCGCTCATTTTACATGTTTACTGCGATGGTTGCGTTTTGCGGTCTATTAGCCATCCAAAAGTTCTCCCTCGTCTCGGTTTTTAAAAATAATAAAATTTAGCCAAAATAAAAAAAATTATTTTATGAATTTCAAAAATTGGAGACGATTGGGGGTTTTTATTTCACAATTCCAAGTCAATCACAGCCTGAGATATCCTTCAAAAACTTTCCAACCTAGGTGTTGCAGGCTCTTAACCGATTGCAGCCTAAATTGCTAAAATGTATTGTAAATTAAACTGATGCGGTGGTTGGGAGTTCAAATCCTTCGTCATAGATGAAGCTTTTCGTGAGGTTTTTTTTTTTTCAACTCTCAGCCCGTAAATAAATTGCTTGCCGACTCGATGTGACTGCTTTAACGACTTCGAAGGCCCTCCGGGACCGTAGAAACATGAGCCCTGAAGGTAGTGGCGGGTTATGCCTTTGTTTACATTCCGCCCTCAGGGCACCGCACGACCAAACGCCATCCTCTATCCGTCTTCGGATTTCTCCCCAGTTTCGCCTTCGCCGTACGTCTCACCATCGTTCGGACAAGTCGCCTGGAGGCTCCTGCAGAGAGTTATGGAATGTAGTTCGATTAAATTCGTTATTAATCGTTTTCCCGTCGCTGTCCGCGGTTGCTCAACTCATTTCAAAGATCTAGACACCACTTGTTTCAAATCAGCGGGTACAACCGTTTTCATTTATGCACGAAGAGAAGGGAGTCACGATAAGTCCCTGCAGGGCACTGAGCGAAATGGGGTAACTGGGCGGCATTTATTCATTTACTTTGCCTCAGACTGATCCGTTTCGAGCAGCACAGTGACAGTGATTTCTAATGAGAAAAACGGTACTTGGCTCCTATTCAAATGAATAACATGAACAAGAAAACAAATCCACAGTTACGCAGCATGGCTATATGAGCGAATTTCCGAAGAAATAACTTTTACTGGTTTTATCACAAATTGTATCTCTATTTTCTCCGTTCAACGCTGAACACATTGGTGAAGTCAGAACTGCGATATCTCATTCAGTTATCAGATTAGAGCAGATGAATTACGAAGAACATCTGACGTGACAACCACGTTTCTTCACCTTAAAAGTGCTCCAGTTTGAGGAGGAAATAAGATATCGCAATTCTGACTTCACCATTGTGTTCAGCGTTAAAAAATCGTTAATATGAGGTGTCACTGGTCAGACGGTTTCATTTTTGGAATTTATGGGTAATTTTTCCCACCTAAAACTCCCCAACACCTCGGAGTGGCCCGATTCTATCCATCCACGACTTAGCGTTTCGATTGCCAAGGCAGATTTTTTGTGCAAATTTGAAAGGGTGAGGGAAAATAAATCACATCGCCTTAACAAGATAATTTAGATACCTACCCACCCGCCTAAAAACTCATCCAACTAAAACTAAAATTATCAAGAGCCAGGATAAGGTGATTTTTCTTAAAAACGAGCATGTTTCAGGCTGTAATCCCGGTTTAATCAAGTCCAATAAAAAACTGATGTCACCACGTGTTTCAGTGCCGAAAAATAATGAAATTTCATGTGCCAGACTGGTGGTTTTCCGTCTCATCGAAAGTACGCACAAACGTACGTCCAACTTTGGGCGCTTCTGGATGCACCCAAACAAAAAGATTGTCGAAGTAAACAGTTTATGATATTTGATGTAAAATCCGAATCTGCAATAAAAGAGGGGGGATTTTCATTTGAAAAACAAAGTTGGCATTTGGCGCATGCGCGGCGCACGAAAATTTTATCGTCGAATTCTTTGTAAAAAAAAATAAGGAGACGTTAATTCGATGAGTTTTTCGCTATCTCTCGACATATAGAAATAAAAAGGGTGGGACGTTCATTAAGAACCACCCTGTATTCATATGGCTTTTGGTGTCTTTTGGCAGTCAATTCAAGATGGCCTGAAGGACGGCCAAGGCTACTTCAGAAATCTGGGGTGAATATCGACTGATATCTCGCCTAATGGTATCTTCTTACGAATAGAAGGTGAAGATGGACATCTTATAGGAATGTTTCGAAGGTCATAACTCAAGTTGTTCCGTTCGAAATATTTACGAAAACGCTACTGATTTATCTACAAGAGGTTAGACAGTGTAAATCCCTCTGTATGTGGAAAACGCTGCAAATTATATAATATATAATATATTATGTGATAGGCCAGTCTTCTGCTTCCCATAACAGTAGGAAATGATTGGAGTTATGATTGCCAATGAGTTATGATGGTAAGGGCCCTGGAGCACTTGGTTGTACAATTCTTACACTCGTAGATAAAATTATTCGTCAATGAGATAAAATAAAGTGATAAATCACAAAACAAATTTAAACAAATAAAATAAACGTGTATCTATAAATAAACTGCTTCCAGATTCATTTCTGCTTTATTTCTCCGAAAATTTGCTCTTATAGCCATACTGCATGACTTTGGATTTTTTTGCAATTTTGTGTAATACATAGAACAACTTGTTGCCTCGATTGATTGTACGAGTCTAATGGAGTCCAATCTGATGCTAAATAGACGAAAACTGTGGTACACTCATCAACGCAGTGGTGTTTTTTTAGAACATTCACCCCGATAAAAACCTTCGTACGAGAAATAACGGTGAAAAAAAAAACCCTTCGTACGATAAGAACGAGGTATCATGGGATGGCACGCCAAAGGCTCCGAGAGCGTCGCGGTAGAAACGATCTAATTTTTTTGATGGAAAAGGCGCGGGATCTAATGAAAATCTTGAATTGAAGTAGATGGCAGCCTCGAGGCGGCGGCGGGAGGGAAAAGTGTTATCACGGAACGTTGGAAAGGCGGAAGGTCTCAGTTTTTGTACGTTAACTGCTGTACGTCATGCGAAGAGACCCGACGCCTTTTTCGTTTCGTTATACGAGAAACACAATATGAAACAACGATAGATCAAGAGCTTTTTTTTGGAAAGTTGACATTAAACAGACGTTATCGGGTGGGGTGGGGGGTGGGGGGGAGCTGAATGCGTATGACGCAGGAAAAACGATTAATCATAATTTCGAGAAAAGTCAATTTTTGTACAAAGAATAAACCTTGTCGGAAGCAGAGAAACAAATCAGACTCATACAGGTTTTTGGCTTCAGATGCATATTGCACCCCAAGTCCTTGTATGCCTTCAAGAGATCAGCTATGAGCTCTTCACAGTTATGTGCGCGTTGCTTTCCTAAGACATTTTTACAAACTTTGGCGTTCGATTTGCGCTTGAAATCAGCATATTTCAGCATTTGCCTTATCTGGTTCAGCAACACTCCTTGAATCAACCCAAAAGTTCGGCGGTGGAATCAGGGGCGGCTCGTGGGCTCAGAAACTGGTGGGGCACCAGGGCAATATTTAGGTGCATACCTACCTATTAGGTACTCACTATAGGAACTAAACTCAAACTACCCTTACAGCTAAACTGCTTCATAATTAATGGTATGCAGCTCTTAGCAAGTCAGGAAACATCGTTCTCCAAAGAGTTCTCTTGAGGAGAGGGAAGATTACTGACCAGTATCCAGGATTACCGACGAGGAGGTGGCTGCAAGGCAATCCCACCTACCCACCCAAATAATTATCTTCAAAATGATAGGAAGAATAAAAGATAAATTGTGACTGTACGAGTACTATTCAAAGAGTACATTATAAAGGTAGTCAAAAAATTATATTATTGGAGTTTCTATTACTGGGGTTTTTAAAAATTAGCAATCGCGACCATCTGCTTCCTAGCCGAGTGGTACCTTGAAAACCCCCTCTAAAAATGTCCTCTTATGCCCAGATTGCACATACGTTTTCTTATCCAATCGTATCAAAACATTTTGAGCGATCACAGAACAGCAAGATTGATTTCAACTAGCTTTTAGAGTTCGTTGGTTAGCTCAAACAAAGCTCGAGTCAACGAAGTCACCATCAGTTTCAGGGATAACAAATAAAACAGTATTCTCAACGGTTGGCTGAACTACATAATAATATTATGTATATTACTGTTATTAACGGTTATTAACTGTTATTAACTTACAGAATGTAGAAATCAACAAATGAGATTCCCTTGGGCGAATAGTGATCCACGTAGTATAGTAGGGTTTTCTGTGGATCCACTTCAGTCTTGACTACTAGCAAAGCGTTCACGCGTTGCACGTGAGATATTAAATTTCAATGTTTAGTTGATTAATATTATGGAGACAATAATTCACTTTTACTATAATGAGTAAATACGAAGCTAAAAACCACCAGTCAATGCATTCAAAATAATATTATAACGTCAGGCAACGTTTTGATATCATTCTTATCAAACATGGAAGAAAGCATGGAAGAATGAAACTCCGTTGTTCCTTGACAAGGAACGATTCAACGATCGATTGTTTTCGGCGTTCAACTTGATACGATATTTTGGCCACCGCCCGGAACGCCTCCTATCTCGGAACACAGAGTGCCTTCCCCCACCCCAGGAAGCGCCTATACCTTCAACATTGAGACTGGGGCACTTCTGGTCGATCCGATAATCGACTTTTTTAATCGATAAATCGAAACAAAATGCGACTCAGTGGAAGTGGGTAGTCATGGAGGAAGGGAGATCTCCCTTCTTCCATGGTGGGTAGTAGTAGGTAAGATTTTTTTCTCCTTGTTCTATGTTTTTTCTGTTTTCCTTTGCAAATTTTTGGGTGGGGCGAGGGCCAAGGTGGCCTTATGGACGAGCCGCCACTGGGTGGAATGGGTGAGGGAACTGACATGTCATGAGCGCAGACGGATAGTTTGGAAACTTTTCTCATTTGGCCGCAACAATCCATTTTTTCTTTATCGCCAAGTTTTTAGGAAACCTAAAAAACAGGGACATTCTTAGCAAATTATTTATCAGGAACCTACCTACTAATTTAAAACCCATCACATTTCTTTTTTTGTGCATATTATCAAGAACTTACAACTGAAATACTGTAAAAACCCTCCACTGTAAAAAAATGAATTACTGTGCTTACCCATGAAATGTAAATCCACATCCTTTTGATTGCCTTTTGGTGGAATTGTAGGCAGAACACGATTTCATCATCTTTTTAAATTGAAAAATGAAAAACTTGGAACTAGGAAGCAGTACAGTAAAATGACTATTCAACACAAAAATTAAGCATGAAGTGAGGAGCTCTGCTTGGGATGATTGCCTCATATGCCTCTGATGGGTGGGGGAAGGCCGCTGACTTTTTCGGCCCGCTTCTAGCCCGCTAACTGTCCTTTGAACGAGAGGTTCAGGTTACATATCGATGGTTGCAGCAGTCTGTAGGAGCCCAAAGTTTATCCTGATCCCCAACTTTACATCTAGTGGAGTCAGCGTTGAGCCTTCAGTGTGAGCTCTCCACATACACAACAAAAGCTGATGGCAGAATTTTTGCACACACGAGACCACACTCCAGTGAACGAGACCACACACACTCCTGTGAAGTAACTTAACCACAAAGACAACACGCAAAGTCGATTAATTCTGGGAATCACGGAAGAGGAGGTAACTACTCGTAGAAGGTGAATCACACAAACGTTCGGACGTGTGAATCACACCAACTATGTGTAGCCAATGCCTCCATGAAACGATTTCCTCATTTTCCACTTGGGTTTTCCTTACTTAATCAAAATGCAATTAGAATGTGAAACATTTATCCTTAGATTCCCCTACATCTGTCAAAAAATCTCATTTTTCTCACGTAACGTAGTGTAAAACGTATGAATGATACGTGTCGCTGAAATTTTGACTTAAGATTCGGTTTCAGCTCACCAAAATGATTTGGTTATTGCTGCCCGCCACTCAGTTTCTGATATGTCCTATGATATGTTGCAACACCAAATTCAAGAATTGGGACAATGGTGCACGAAATGGAGAATAAAGAGAAACACAAGCAAGTCTTGTTCTGTATCATATACCTACAAAAGAAAATTCTCTGAAGTACCATTACTGTACCAGGGAGAGACAATTCCCAAGGCCAAATCCCATAAATATCTTGGTGTCATACTCGACCAGCGGCTCACCTTTGCTGATCACATTGCAGCGTTGCTGAAACGCCTGAAAAATAGAACTCGACAACTGAGATGTCTATATACAACAAATGCGTTTCTCTAACCAACAAAATGCTGATTTACAAAGTCCTAATCAGGCCAATTTGGACTTATGCCCTCCCCATATGGGGCACATGCTCTCCCAGCCAATTCAAGAAAGTGGAGTCGCAGCAAAACCACACTCTCCAGCGACATATTGTTCATTCTCCCGAGTTTGTGAGGAATGAGACCATTTATCGCGATTTTAAACTCGACCCTCCTCATGAATGTCTAATGAAGGCTACAGAGGCGTTCATACGTCGAAGCGCAGATCATCCAAATGAAACTGTCAACGAGGGATTTGCAGCATTCACAACACCACGTCTGAAACGTCCGCGTCATATTCGGGACATTTTAGAAAGCTGAACCACCTATTCCTTAAAAGTGCTCTTTGCCGTGTTGAAGGCACTTAGAACTGTGAACTAATCCGTTGTGTTCAATATTCCGCTAAGGTATATTACTCTTGTAATGGTCTTATAAATAAACCTGTCAAAAAAAAGCTCACCAAAAGACAGAGGAAAATTATAGTTTGGATCAAGCGAGAATTTCTTGCAGAACTGTGCAATACGATCGATACACCAACTATGTACCTGCTCAACCTCCTCACAATTCGAATTGGTCATTTTTCACATCACCGTATTTTCATATCATGCGAAACTGTCTCTTCGGCCTCGTAAATGGAAGTTGAGCGACTTCAACGGAATTTGGTATCAATGAAACATACGGTGGCGGGTGAGTCAGCGATCAATGATTTCAAAAGGCGTTTGTAGATCAATCTGACAAGAGATGGTATACCGTGGATAAGCCCCTCCCGAGTAACAATAACATGACAGAAGGTACCAGGCGGGGAACCGCTGAAGAAGATCGTGACCGTCGAGAGAGACGGAGAAAGAATGAAAGACCGAGAGAGTGATAGTGTGAGAGGGTTCAGATACCATCTAATAATGCCCAAGCTGGTTACTGCACCAGAGTTTTCATCTTTTTTCCCTCTTTCAATTTTTTTTCTTTTATTTAAAAAGATGAAAAAAATCCCCTCATCCTCCACTCCATCTGCTCCCTCTATCCATCTTGCAGAGTCTGGTCATCGCCTTCACCATCAGGCCTGAGCTGGACTGAGTTGGACTCTGCGTCGTCACGACCTCGCCAGGAGACGCTCCAACAGGAGACGTATCAGGACTTCAACACTGTATAAGGCAATGCTGATCTTGAAGTGCAGAGGGGAGCTCCTCAATATTAACTGGCAGCCTTGGATCAGAAACAGAACATACCTCTGCTCACTCTGTAATCTTGGAGCTAACGAAACTACGGAACACTTTCTGGCTGCATGGTCCTCTTGGATATGTTCAGCTCAGATGTTTTGGTCGAGTTGTGTTGAGCAAATTAATTGACATCCTGAACGGTCCAGACTGGGCGGATCTTTGCTCATATTTTCGCGAGGCCTGGCGCTATAGATCGTTTTTAGTCGCGGAGTTTAATTATAATAACAATTAATGTAAATATGAACTACCTCCCTGTGTATGTAGTGCAAAACTACCCCGTGTTCCTGTCCTCTGTCGATCGGCCAAGTTATGTATCATATCCTCCTATGCGTTTATTTAGTTATATTTTGTGCTTTTGTTTAACGTCCTTGATCCTTCTTGTATTATACCTAATTTGTAATTATAAGTTTGTTTATAAATTTGTCTATAAATAGCTCAAAACGGAACTACCGCTGATGGTCCCAAAGACCAAAGCGTATCATGTTTTGTATTTGAACTTGTACCATAGCGTATCATGTATTATTGTATGAACTTTTTTGTAAATAAACATGTTATCAATCAATCAATCAAACAATCAGTAGACGTTTAAGTGGAGTTTTAGGAAAACATTACTGCAACACTAAGAGACTTCTAAGTGGATTTTTTCTCGAAGTAAAAAAAACCTTTATTGATCTGTTATGAACACTACAGTTGGGATAATTGGGGAACTATGAATGAATGAAAGAAAAACATGTTTATTCACCAAATAATTTCAATTAGAAACAAAAACAAATACAGCACATGATATAATGAATTGAGGGCTAGATCGATAAACTAAAATTAACATATAACAAAATAAAATGGCAGGAAGGATCTGTGGACGAGCAACCAGAGATGCTTCCGTCCAGTTTAGCTCCCACCAGTTATAATTTAATTCAGACACCAGATAACTCCTATAACGCCAAGCCTCACGGAAAAAGGTGCAGAGTCCCGACCAGTTGGGACCATTCAGGACTTCCAACAGTTCATTCCTAGTACGGGAAAGCTTACCAAAAGATCTTACCCGCACTTAGCTAAGAATGGGACATTCGGCCTAGAAATGCTCCGTGGTTTCGTCGACACCAAGGTTGCAGAGGGAGCAGAGTCGGATTCTACCTCGGATCCAAGGTTGCCAGTTGAGATTCAGCAGTTCCCCGCGTCATTTCATGACAACCATTGCCTCATACTGCGACAAAGTCCCGACATAGTCAACCCCCTGGTCGAGACGTCGGTACAGGAGGTGGAATTGAGCGGCGTTTGCCCTTTCTGTAAGACCATCCTGGAAGGCCTGTTTCTGGCCTATCAGCACAATCTTGGCATTTTTTCTGAAGCTCTAAGGGTCGAAACAATTGGCAGGCGTCGAGTCGAGAAATCGATTGAACATTCCGAGGGAATCCTGGGGAATCTGCCATTGGGGGAGCCTGAGTACTTTTGCAAGGCATTCGGCATTCATCCTCAAAGTGGTCAAAAATACAGAATGCTGCTTCATTTCGCTGTATACAATGTAATTGGGGGAAATCGTTGGCAACCTCAGGAGTTTTTTCAGGAAAAATCGTTTCACTTTTCCCACCTCCCAGCCCCATGGAGATAATTGGGGAACTATAGTAGAGAAGTCCTCCAATTCGCGTCGTGCTACCAGGCTCATTTTGAGCTGAGTGATCGGAATTTGGATGATTTTGATGGGTCGTGACGTCACTTCTCACGTGGACCCCGGCCTGATACAGGTGGCACTGTATATTTCCCCGAGTGCTCGCCTCTCGCCTTGTTGGAAGACCCGAGGGCCGGTGGAGTCGTGACAAAGGGGATGTGGCTTCTACGTACACCCGAGGAGGAATGCGGAGTCGCCTTCCTTTGTGAGTGAAGAACTTTCCGAATGGGAGGCGAAGTTCACGGAGGGTTCTCATTCAAGATTGGTTTCATTTATGTAAAATAGTCTTAGCCCAAGAGTTTGCCCATTGAAGTGGCCGCCCCGAGCGCACAATTATTGTCACAAATGTCGAACGAATACCAACTGAGAGAGTCCATTTTCCTTAATTAGGTCCTACAACATTTCAAACCTAATCGAAGCCATTGAACAGACCAAAACGCATTCGTTTTTGACAATGGTATTCCAAAGTCCCTGGCTTCAGAGAATCGCTACTATCATGCGCCTCTTGGTGGCACTTCAAATTCGTGCAGAAATAAAAGGTCTCTTCCCACAAAAATAAATAAAAACCACACTGTAGACCGGTTTCAGCGGTTACGCCATTCGTACAGCACAGAATGAGTATGGAGTTTAAGTGAAAGGTGCAAGGATTGACTGATGACAAAGTGGAAGGTATCAGTTACAGGAATTGAGCACTCAAAGAGGAAAATTTAATGCCTAATATTACTTCTATCATTTACAGAGACGCCCAAATTGTGAATCCACTGAATTTCAAAAGACTCCAGTTTAAGGCTATCTCAACTAATGGGTTATTGCTACCTATTTGGTAAGTAGTTGATTCTATGGCCTTCTTCAAATAAGTGATTCCCCAATGCCTCCTTCCTTGTTGAAGGCTTAAGATCATCCCTATGTTTTCTCATCCTAATCTTAAGCTTTCTTCCTGCCTGCCCTGCGTACTCCCACAATCACATTTCAATATATACCCCACTTTTAGCTTCTAAATGGACTGCATCTTTTACACGTCCGACTCTATATTTTGATGAATTTTGACAATAAAACGTTTTGAGGTATAACTCCATCATACAGAAAATTAACATCAGGTTTCCTCTACTAATCATTCCCCAACTCACAACGGACTTTTTTTCCCCGAATTCCATGTCAAAACCAATTTAGAGGAGATACGCCCTTTCTGCATAATAATTCAGGGTGATATCCGAGATATACGCCTTTTCTGTTAACCATTCCAAGCATTTAAAGCGTTTCCCTTGCATCTTTTAGCCGTGGTTTTAACAAGATTCGTTATTTTTGTCTGCATTAACTCTTTTTTACGCTGATTACTCAATTTATTCATTGGAAAAGTTAGGTGAGCAGCTTCCAGCCCAGTTTGTTTGGTGACTTATCATTAATAAATCACTGAGCAAGACTTGTGATCAAGCAAGGTTGTAATAGCAAACACACGAGTGGATGATGGCATTAACTATAAGTAAAACTTTATTACAATTTTTAAGAAAATAACTAAACGAACAAAACTAAACACGAACTAAACACTAAGCTTTTTGTAAGCCGTGAGTTCGAATTTTCGCTAAACAAAAAGTAGTAGCTCAGGGGATGCGGATTTTTTGCTTAGTAGGGAAAGGTGTTCGGCATGATATCCATCCGCCTTTCATGCTTAGGATGAACGAAATAAGCTCAATAGCCAAAGGATTTCAAGAAATTTCAGACACTCCTTTCTTCACGTATCATCAGGTGCAGAAACCTCCAAAGATTCTAGATGTGCAAAATTCAGAAAATAGCCAAAATCCGAGATACCTACGCCATTCTTGCTAAGGACGGCAGTATACTCCTGCGCGTGATTTGAAACGGCCAGATGGAATTTCTTTAATCTCACATTTCCCCATATCCTCCCTATTGGGGACTTGGGATAGCTATTGTTGTTCGCTGTCGTGTGAATCCAAGTTTTCTCGTTTTGCAATTTTCTTCACCCACTGGAATCGATAAGGCAATCATGCTGTAAAAGGCCGCAAAATTTGAGGGTGGGTGGTTTTCATATTTGAACCGCGTATACGTAGATGACCACTCGCTCAATCCTCATTCTGTGTTGCACTTATGATGGTGTAACAGCCGAAACCAGTGTGGTATTTATTTTTGTGGAAATACACTTTTTTGTTTTGAAACTTGTCTTTGATTTTTGGAGGTGGGTTTATGTAGCCGCACTTTCTCAACGTATGAAATTTAGTTGTGCTTCAAACTACGCTTGTAGGGATTTCCACGAGAAGCAGGTGGCTAATCAGAAACCACTGAGCTGATTGAAATGAATAGACTAGCGGAGTGGGATTTAAAATTCTCTGGATTCAAGTCGCCTGAATAGTCTACAATCAAGGGCCCATAGTGTGCTCGGTTATGCCCCCAGCTCGTTACTCGCCTGTTGCAGTTCTCCTTTTATCCCGTCCTTTACCGGAGGATATCAACCTTAACATCTACCGTAGCGAGACAACGCCACGAAGAATTTGGGATGTTAACCAGCCCCACGTTAGTCACGCCTCGCGACCACAATCAAACACCTGTTAGCAGTTAAAACAATCGGCATGACTCACGACTTTATCCCTGGATCCACGCTTCGGCGCCCATCCCCCAGTTTGAAACAGGCCGAGGAGGGATTTCTCGTGGAAGAATCAACGTTTTTAACGTCTTCTCCCGCCCGCGTAGGTTGTTTTGTGTGTTTATTTTTTTTGTTAGGAAGGCACCTGCAATCAGAGCCTCCAATCAAATGTACCTAATTACTCTTCAACCGTCAGGAATAATTCGGCTTTTGTCTTTAAGGGTCGCAGGAAGCGACATGTCTCTCGAGCTGTGAAGCCCACCGTGACGAGCGCGCCACCTGTGGAGGTGCGGTGAACTTTCCATGACGAGACCACCTGCAGGCACCGACACGCTCCGTCAACCCCGTTTACTACGTAGTACTCGCTTCTGCATCCTAAATTGATGGCAATCAGGTCCCTTTCCTCCCCGCTCGTTCTCCTACTATTCTTTATAATACTACACTACACTACCCGCAATATACTTTGATTTGTTCGAACGTTCCACTCTACTATTGTTTACCACCTTTTGTTTGTATTCCATTAGAACACAGTGATGATTAATCAACATCACGGATATGCTCCACTCGGCTATTCGTTCAGTGAAAGGAATCTCAACAATTACCTCGTTAACCTCCCGTTTTTGTTCGTTTGAACTCCAAACAATTCAAACGGAAGTAGTGCTCCGATTATAGTGCAGGCGGTGTAATAGTACCCACCTGACGAATGTCCGGTGCACGAACGTATCCAACTCAAAACACTCGTCCCCAAAAGTGATTTCTATGTCATTTCAATTATTTTATAATATTATAAAGAAACGGCTACGCGCCTCGGCACCTCCCAGTTATTTCTTGTTAGAACCGTCAAGTAAAATCCTCAAGCATAGAACATACTTTAGCTCGAAAATTCTAGAAAAATGATAAAAATTACCGAAAACCCAATTTGACTTGTTTTTGATAAGGAATCTTCTTCTTGGAGTGCCGTATCCGAATTTCGGACGTTGGCGACCTCTCACATATAATCCTGTGATGCACGTCTTCACAAGTTATACGGGACCTACAGTTTATCGCCGGTTCCGAACGGCACTATTTGAGAGGCTGTACTAGGCAAATGATACTGGTGGTAGTTTGCCATTGCTTTCCACCAGGTGACCGCCGCAACGGCTAAGTATGTGATAAATGATAAAAATGGTGGTATGTGAGGAATGATAAATCGAAATAATTCAAAATCAATTCGAAATTCAAAATCATTCAATGTCATTCTTGATGCTTTCATTTCTATAATAGCTTGGCCCCCAATACCCTTTCACTTAAGTGACCCCCCTCACGCAGCCACTTCATTTCAAACAGCCAATCAGAAGCTGTTTCCTTTCACTTGGTGGCAAGTAATCCCATCAAACCTTACACTGTGTAGCCCCATCCTTTCAGTTCAAAATCCAATAGGTAGTAATCATTCTCCTTTCCACTTTTGGGGTCCCTATATAAGTTCACCCACTCTGTAATACGTCTTCAGTATTGATTTGTTTCTGATGGTGGTTTAATACCGAATTTGGTCTAACGCTGTAGGTATGTACTCATATTTTAGTGGAAGTAGGCAACTTGACAAGTAGACAACTCTTGTTCTTTTTGATCTTTGAGAAGAGCTCATGTTAGCGAATTTTCGAAGGAAAGGAAGTTATTGTTCATGGTTCAAAATTTTTCAAGGAGAAGAAAATTTGAGATGCTCTTCACGGTTTGTCTGCTAACGGAATGAGATATTGCAATTCTGACTTCACCATCGTGTTCAGCGTTAAAATGTCCAAAGGCTGAAGGGGGTTTTGGGGAGTTGTTTTAGGGGGGAAGGGGGAGGGGGTTCACCCATAAATTCCTAAAATGAACGTCTATAAACTGAGGTGTTGCTCGGTAAAAATTGAAAACAAAATTTGTTTAAAAAAAAAAAAAATCCACAGTCTTGCAGCATGGCTATAAGAGCGAATTTTCGAAAAAATAACTGGTTTTATGTTAAATCTCTTCAAAACTCGAATTTCCCAAAATGGTGCACTTTGAAGATAAAGAAAAGTGGTAGTTACTTGAGATGCTCTTCACGGTTCACCTGCTGTAATCTGGTGACGGAATGAAATATCGCAATTCTGACTTCACCACCTTGTTCAGTAGTTACTGATATTTCAGTAACTACTGATATTTTTTTATTGTTTAAGACAAATAATAAATTCCAATTATTTTATGTAAAATGTCTCCATTTTACTGGTTTTATAACAAATGTTCTATTTTTTGCCGAGTAACACCTCAGTTTATAGATTTTTCAACGGTGAACAAGGTGGTGAAGTCATAAACTAAAGTTATAAACTACTGATATCTTTTTATTGTTTAAGACAAATAATAAATTCCAATTATTTTATGTCAGTTTGGAGGGTTGTAGGAGGCGGTAAGAAAAGAAGCCGAAAGCTCGAAAAAACTTCTTCTTTTCTTACCGCCTCCTACAACCCTCCAAACTGACAAAGGTTTTTCAACCAAAGGAGATTATGAACAATACAGAAAATTATTTTATGTAAAATGTGCCATATATGGCACACGTGGTAATTAATCGTCCACGTTTCAGACCACACGAGCATTCCGGTTCCCGACGTCAGGAGCAGCTGGACACTGCTGAAAAACGCTGATTCTAACAAAAGTTGAAAACGGATCTGACGGACTGGACTCACGTGGCTCATTGTTACTCGATTTTCTACCTTGCGCCATAAATTCAACACCCGCCTAAATCCTACCGCCCTACTATCGGCATTTTCAAACCGCTAAGCAGTATCACGAAAAGGAAACGGCCAACTACGATAATTTTTTGTTAAAGTCCGAAACGTTCTCGCGGTACGATCCGAGTCGTTTCTTTTATATTTCGCTTCGGCCGATCGAATTACCAGCGTCAGCTTAACCCTCCTCTCCTACGGTGGTACCAGACCGCACATTTACTACGGTTGGGTCGGATCTGACCTCATCATATTTTCAGGCAATTTTCATACCTATGACACATTGATCACACAGAAAACGGTGGTTTCTCCATTTAATAATGCAGTAGATATTTTTTCAAACAAATTTTATTTTTGTTTTACAATTTTTGGTCCGGTAACCTCCGTCTTAGAAACAAAATGAAATGGTAGGAAATTGTAATAAAATACTTCTTAAAATTATTATTTTAACCTGTCATATAAACGTAAAATATAATAATTTTAAACAAAAACATGACCAGAACATGACGAGAAATAACTTCAATATGCAACTTTGAATAGTTACTTTCAAACATAACAGGTCAAGAAAGCAAAATTAAATATGTCTTAGAAACCTTAGTCTTAGAAACGATATAATAAAATTGAAAAATTATAATTGTAACGTTGCATATACACGTAAAATATAATAATTGTAATAAAAAAAATGACCAGAACATCCTACTTTGAATAGTTTTTTTCAATCCTAACAAGTCAAGAAGCAAAATGAAATATGTCATCGGAAATCAATAAGTGGTAACTTTATGTCAAAAAATAATATAACATTGCGTCAAACTAGTCAAATACCTCAAGGTATACTTTCAAGAATCACAGGTCGATTTCATCAGATGTTGAAGAACATCCAGGACAGATGATTACTTTGTGCTCCCCACACAAAGAATTTTCACATTTTGAGCAGAAAGAGTTTCCTTTCCTGTCTTTTGTGCAGAAGTCGCAGCGTCTCCTTTTCTTTGCTGAACTGTCGTTCGAAGGTGCCACTGGTCTCTTCAGTTGTTTTCCCAGTTGATCGCCTATCATTATTCGTAGACATTTTGGAAGATGTACGTTCGACAACCTTTGTTCCATCCATGGCGTTGCTAAGGCAATTGCCAATCTTTTTAGGAAGGTAGATCGAATTGTGTTCGGATATGGGTCCTTGTCGACGTTCCATTTATAGAGTACCAGGCTGTTAATTGCTGCAATATCCAACACGCCAAAAAAATATCTCAAAGGCCAGCGATTGGTTTTTCTTTGTGTAGAGTAAGCATGGCACAACTTGTCCATCACATCCACTCCTCCCTTTGTCATGTTAAAACTCAATAATTTCTGGTAATTTAGACGTCTCGTCTACCACCCCATCATAATGCATTGAAGATACAAGGACAACTTTTTTATTTTTTTTCGGAGTGTAAGCCACAATCATTTTATCATCTTGGAATGCGAATTGAGAAGTTGAAACAGGAGCTCGAACGAAAAATGATGGAGGAATTTGAGGCTTGTTTTTTCGCATTGTTCCCACATAAGTGAGTCCTCTTTTATGAAGTTCCTCAACTACTTCAATAGACGAAAACCAATTGTCGGCAGTCACATTCCGACTACTGCCATTCAATTGTTCCGTCAATTTCAGGACATATTGTGTAGGTAAATTTAGGTCACCTTTTTTCTTTGTTATCTCTTTGCCAACGTAGGGTATTCCACCCAAGAAATAAAAACACTTTGCGTCTACAAGAGAAATGATTTTTAGTCCATACTTGTCCGGTTTGGATGGCAGATACATTTTGAAAGGGCATCGCCCTCGAAACCCTAGAAGCGTTTCATCGACAGTGACATAATGAGTTGGGGAAAAATATTGTGAACAGTTATTGGCAAACATATTCCAAATCCCTCTAAAGGCAGCAAACTTGTCTTTATTCTTACGTTCTTCCCTTGTCGTTTTGTCATCAAATCTGCACTGTTCAAGAAGAAACTGGAACCTTGCAAGAGACATTGTGCTTCGAAAAATTGGAGGGCCATACATTTTCGAAAACATTTCTTTTGTATTCAGCGTGGAATCTTTCAGAGCTCCACTCATGAACAGAAGGCCGAGGAAAGCTCTGAATTCAACATAATTCGTATGTGAAATGAACGAAACATCCCCAGAAGTATATTTGCAGCGTGCTCTATCTATTTCCTCATTGGTATGCTGAACAATTATTCCAATCATTTCGTCAGTTATAAAAAGAGAAAACAATACCAACGGATCCGTTTGACCTCGTGCCTCTCCTCTTGGTCCTGGGTTTCCTCTGATTACGTTCGAAGGAGGAACTCTCGCAAATTGCGAACGTACTGGCTTATCCGTCCAAATGGTCTCCTCATCCTTTCCCATCTCAAAGTTCCTTTCAGAGTCGTTCTCATCGTCGAAGGTTGGACCGCTTTCATCCTCTTCATACTCACCACAATCGAATGCGTCCTCCATATCGTCGTTAGACAAGATTTCATCTTCCTGTTCTGATTCATCATGTTCTATGTCTTCGTCCACATCACTTTCCTCAACTAACTGTCGATTGAATTCTTCCAAAATGGCTTCAGGGGTAGAAAAAATATGGTTGAACGCCATTTTCCTGAAAATAAATAGGTATTGAGAGTTCGTTGTAGTGACTGCATACTAAAAGAAAAGGGTTGTGCAGATAGGTTTTGAGGAGAAAGGATGAAATATCTAGAGCATAAATACTACGGTGGGTCGAATCCGACCTGAAACGTTTTTGCTACAGCTGGGTCGGATCCGACCAAAGGGCTATAGACAGTAAAGGGTACATACCTAACTGACGTGAACGAAGCAACATGCACAGAACGACTGAGGAGGAGGTGCCCTGGCAGTACAGCTCACAGCGCACTCTGCACGGCCTGTGGTGCATTGTTGAACCACCAGGTCGGTCGCATACGACCCAACCGTAGGAGAGGAAGGTTAAAAACGAGACCGAGATCGGATTCTGGGAAGTCGCGTATTTTGTGACACCGGACCGACGAATTCGGTCAGCTGATTTTTTCACAATGAAACATCTGGTACCTGTTGCACAATAATAAATTAATGTTAAATTATATACTAAATGTATATTATACTACAAAATAATATTATATCATATATTATTAGTCACTTATATCGTTACCACTGCCCCTAAACGCTAATTTGCTTGTTTTGGTCATTTTCATTTGACTGCGTCTAAAGATACGCAAAAAATTTCTTATTTCTGAAAAATCCACTGGGCATTACCTACTTGTGTAGTCTCTGTCATGGTGTGCTCAAATGATTTGCAAGTGCATAAAAAACGAAAATTACCAAAAAGCAGATTGGCATTTTCGGCTTGTTGGTAACGATATTATCTGTACCAGTAGGTACATTATGTTGCACAATTTTAATATTAATAATAATATTACTTACGTTGTCTCTGGCACGGTGTGTTCAACTCATTAGTAAGTGCTCAAAAACGAAAATTACCAACAAAAAAAAAGCAGATTGGCGCTTTTGGCGTGGTGGTAACTACATTATCTGTTTTCTTCTCCTTGCTCGGTTAGGCAAGGCTACAACCTCTCCATCGTCACCAATTGACTTGAAATTTCGCACAGAACTTCGTTTCAACTTCAGACAGCGCCTTTTAACAGATTCAACCCATTATCGCAACCAAAAAAATTTTAGAAACAAAAAAACAGAAAGGTTAGGCAAATTTTGGCCACTACAGCCTGGGTAACAGGACCAATCGACTTGAAATTTTGGACAGACCTTCTTTATAACATGACTTACCTAGTGCTATTTGAAAGATTTACCCCATCATCTCAACCCAAGAAAATTCAAGGAAGAAAAACTGGATATCATAACTTTTCCGGCCGCTTTTTCACAGCAATCAGGCCGAACGCCCTCATACCAGAAGGTACGAGTTTGTGTATTTAATATAATATATTTAATATATTATGTACCACAAAATTTACGCGTGTTTGGACATGTTCTATACATTGAATGGGTGTCTATGGAGTTTTATTTGAAAAAGCCTAAGAAAAACTATTTTTAACGATTTTCACTCTAAATTTTGTATCCTCTGAGGCAACGGCTGAAATATTAAGTTAAGTGTCTATTAAGTTATTCGATTCAGTGTTGTCGGGGATGTCGAAAAATAATATTCTTACATGTAAATATCGGGGGTGATAGGTAAAAGTGACCAAGTGACGTTTTTGTGAAAATGATGTTTCGAGTGAATATGGTGCAGAATTTGTTGATTTATCACCTGGAAATGGGTTTATAATGATATTTTCCTTCGATTTTGAGAAAAAAAGGAAAAATAATTTTTTCCAGTCCGATATTGTGACGTACATAGGTACGACCATCTGGCACATGATCACAAAACCCGTACAATCGATTCCACTGGTTGGACAGAATTCCGCTGGTAAAAGTGATCATGAAGGGAATACGCTCATTTCGTTTACATGTAAAATTGATCGAATGGCGAATGGTCAGTTTTTCTTAAATTCACTATTACGGTTCGTGAATACAGAAGTTTGTTTCGCATAACTGACCATGTGCCAGATGGACACATTTTACGGAGTCCCGTTCATACTCTTAAACGATATTTGGGCTGGTAATAATGACCAAGTGCAGACTTTAGTCCGTTTTCTGCTAAATTTTAATGTTAACCTTAGAATGGATTCGGTGGGTCAAAATGACACCATTCCCCACATTCATATTACTGACACAAACACCACTCCCTCCCCACATAAGCCTTCCAGGCAATATTGTGAATAAACTGATTGATTGATATTTATTAAGGCACTAAAGGCTTCATTACATAAAATCACATAAAAGGGAATACGAAGGAAGATGGTAATTTTGAATGACCATTTCTCGATTCAGAAAGTCGAACTTTGGAAGGCTCCCCTGTAAAATTTGTAAAATGTTACTTGGTCACTTTTACCAATTACCCCACGATATGTTGAGGAGTACTCCTAACTTACAAACAAAAAGGAAAACTGTTTTGGTCAACACAGCGAAACGCTGCTAGAAAGAGGGAACAGGTGATGAAAGAGCGACCCAATGTCGGGATATGCTGTTCAAGGTTTCCAGGTAGCGTGCATCCCAGTATGTCGAGAACTTACAAACAATATCCTATCGCGGAGATATCGTGCGAAAAACGAAGGGGACAATAGAACAGATGATGTCAGCTTTCGAGGAAAAACGCAGGCACACCATAACATTTCTTTTCTTTTTTTTCGCCTCCCCCATACGCTGGTTATCGTTGGAACTAGTCTGAGAAAACTAGGTGATGAGGCGGTGGGAAGAGACTCGTAACTACTAACCAGCATTTCTAGGCGACAAGGACTCGCGTTAGTGACGAATTGTTTCCTTGTAACTGGTGACATCGTCAACTCTTTTTAAAACGCAAAGAGAACAAACTCGAAACTCTTTTCATCATGTTGTTACTACCTAAAGGAGTTGGCGGTATTAGTCGAAACTCGTCTGCTTGCGTACCCTATTGACAGTAGGGTTGGGGTAGTGGGTTGTTGGTAGTTGTATTGACAGTATGTTTTTAAATTAATTTGTAATTTTGTTTTCTGCCATCATGGTAGAGAGGGCCAAAAGACCCTAATGTATGTGCAGATGCATAAATATACAGTCAAACAGTCACACAGTAGGTGCCTAAGAATCATTCTCGCTTGTTCGTTCTTCATCATCAGAAAATAAATTGTACTCTTCTTAATCTTGATTCAGGACTTGAAAGGAAATACAATCTGAGGTTAAGTCTGGGGTACCTAAGACAGGTCTAAGAAATTCTTCTATTTTAGCGAATTTTTGAAGAAAACGAAGCTATTATTCGGGGTCCAAAATTACCAATGCCAAATTAAGATGGAAGGAGCATGTCATTTAAAAAAATCCACAGTCACTTCATGGCAGATATTATCCTCCTTGGTTGAATAACCTTTATTTATTTGGAGGGTTGAGGAAAAAATACCTACCCCTGAAGATAGCTTATTAAAGCCGAAAAGTCGGAAAGAATTCTTCCCCGTTTTCTTTACAACCTACTACAACCCTCCAAATAAATAAACTTTATAAAACTGTAATTTGGTATGAAGCCTCCTGAGGACTTTTACTTGGGGCTGCCCAGGCCCAGCATCAGGTGAGTGGCTCCTAAAGCTAATAGCTAATATCTATGCTAGTCACTCTTTGAAGCTGTGATTTGGGATGTAGCCTTTAAGACTTTAACTTTAACAAGCATAGCTCCAGGATCAGGTGAGTGCAGCAATGGGCAATTATATCTAGCACTCTTCGGTTGCGTTATAACGGCCGAATTCTCTTACACAACGTTAAACAATTGGAAATATACCTACTTAATGACAAGTTATTTAATTTTTATTGATCTTCAAGTTTGGGTTGGGGGTCAGCCTGAAATTGGCGATATGAGACAGGCAATACAAATGAAGAAAAATTTATCGTTACCCCGTTCTACGGTAATCGATTATGATGAACTGATATCACGAGTTTTATCATATTTTTTGACTAAATGAAGTTCATTTCCAATCCAAATACAATTTTTGTATCAAGCTTTAATTGCATATAATTTCCGTAGTAATTCCAAGACCACCTCGTTAAGACAACGAAGAAAGTGACACTCTTTGAAATTGTTTCAATACGAGAAAATATATTTAATAAGGAATCATATTATAAACTGACACTGGAGATGTCGGAGACTGGTTGTGGACGTTTCTAAATATAGTAGAGAAGAGTTTGTAGCACCTTCCATTGTTCTTTCCAGACAATAGGGAAGCTACGTCTACTTTAGGCCTCCTCAAAGCCCCCTGTATTGTGTACTAACGCTAAACCTATAGCGAACTCCTCTCGCCAACCCACTTTAGAGACCATCACTTTCCTCAGGCGATCGTTCTCGTACCTATTTACAAGGAGAAGCGTACGTTGTGTGATGTTGGCGACACTTGAAACGAAAATAGGAATCGAATGTCATCAATGAATCGAAATGTCGAACAAAACAGCTTTCAGTCAGTGTTTACAACCACCGGAAATTTGGGGAGCAGACACTCACCAACATGGACGTAGAACTTGACTACAGTAGGACGTCGATAATCCAGACCCTCGATCATCCGGATTCACGTCCGGCAAAAAATAAAAATGCCGAATCGAGGTTCTCACGGCAACACCCCACATCGTCACTTTTGGCCAAAATGTGTTACCCACCCATGCATACCATTCGAAGCGTCTTCCCCCGGCGGATCGATCTAAGTATAAGTCAGGTACCTAAGTAAGGTAACACTAAATCTCACGATTTGCTTTACTGAATCACTCAGTAAACATAGTCATTGGCAGATGGTTTTTTTGGCTCTGCTGAAAAGTCGCCAAAATGACGATGTGGGAAGTTGCCGTGAGACCCTCGAAATGCAACTAAGGCTAAGTTCGTAGGTGGGCAGAATCGGGCCAATCTAATGGGGGGTTAAGGGGGGAAATTGCCAATAAAGTCCAAAAATGAAACAGTCTGACAAGTGACGCATCATTTAAGGTTTTTTTAACGCTGAACACGATGGTGAAGTCAGAATCGCAGTATCTTATTCCGTTTTCAAACTTCAGCAATTTTAAGATGAAAGAACGTGGTTGTTACTTGAGATGCTCTTCAAGGATCATCTGCTCTAATTTGAAACGGAATGAAATGTCGCAATTCTGACTTCACCATAGTGATCAGCGTAGGAAATATATAAACTGAGGTGTTACTCGGCAAGAAACATTAAATCAAATTAACTAGGTTCATTATAAAACTGGTAAAATTGAGAGTTTCGACATAAAACCAATAATTTCGTCGAAAATTGGCTCTTACAGCCATGCTGCAAGACTGGATGTTTCAAAGTATAGTGAAATACGAGGTTATCATAAGAGGCCGAATCCTACTTTATTCTAAAAAGAGGTTACCATGTAGGCCGGTAGAGGGCAAGGGATTCATTTCCCCCTGAAATTTGAACCGTCATTCGATAAAATACGAGGTTTTCATTCAAGGAGAAAATTACGTGATAGTAACACCAATTGTAGTAAGTATTTCCATTTGCATCCTATTTTCGATCAAGTTGGTATGTTTAAGTAAGTAGTCAAGGGTTCAATAAAATCGATGAAACGTCACATTTTGATGGGAGGACATAACTGAGATATTGACCACAATGAAGGAATACCGAAGTATTGATCCAATTTTATTTTGAAATATTTAGAAAACCCAGAACGATTCACTCTTGGTCCCGTCGAACCTGCCTATGTGACGTACGCATCGTAATCTTTGTCGAAGGTGAATTATTCAGTGTTAATAACCGTTCAAGCGAATTTGCCGTCTGTAAGTAGTTTTGAAAAGTCGCCGTCTTCCCCGGGCCCCCGGTTCCCCATCCGATCGGAATGGTCAAAACGAACGGCTCGCCCCGCGAAAAAATTATTCGTCGAAAAACAAGAAGTGAGATCGTCCGAGCAAGGCCGAACCTTGACAGAGAAGTTGGAAGAAAGCGCGTCTACAAAGGCGGCCTCAAGGGGTCGTGGTGGGCGGGAGAGGTTGACCTCGCTCCCCGGCCTTCTGAGTCACACCGGTAGGGGGCATATCCACGTCTACGGCATCTGCTCTAGAAAGGTATCAAAACGTCCGCCGAGTTGGTAAACGGCAGCTTCCTCTCACACAGTCGTGTCCTCTTACATTGTCGTATAATTAGTACTCATTATATATAAAACCGTAACACTGCCTGTCTCAACATCTATCAAAATCAAAATATTTCGTTTTTTCTTCACCCGTTTAATGGTATTTGAACACGGTGGGTACCAGTTTTCATTAATTGTTTTCAAAAACAATTCTTCAACTCCTCCTCAGAATTAGTGGGTCTCCCAAGGTCGTAAAATCCGAATAAACTTTAAAAAAAAAACTGCAAATTTGCCCACAATTTCAATATAGGGTAGTCAGTAACTAGCTCATTGAAGGTAGTCCGGATATTCCACAATGATTTTTTAACACGGAAGTCGACAACCGTTTCAAGGGTTGTTCATCTGACATCCGTTTAACAAGATAATATCTATATTATAGGACTCAAAACTTTTTGGTTTATTTGATCCGAAATGAAAATTGTTTGCCACTATAATAATAATAGTTTTTTGAGGTTTTTCGGGTGTAGAATACGAGCATCGAGCTAGGATTTCTGATTAAATGCTTAATTTTGGAGAAAGTATTCTTTTAAACAAACAAAATTCAGAAAAAAATGTCTTTTTGTCAGGTTCGAATGAGATGAACGATAAATATAAAAGATATATAACATAGTTGTTATTTACAAGACTTGGCCCTTAGGGCCTCGCCAGGAGGATTGCACCCCCCCCCCCTCCACTCAAAAATTGCGCTTTCGTTTTGTGTCCCAGCGTCAAATTAAAGTCCTAATGAGGCTACATGCCAAATTACAGCTTCATAGTTTGTAAAAAAAAATTACGAACTTAGTTAAGTCACAGAGTTATGGTGAACAGGAAAATTACGTTAAATCTAGAGTCGTGAACGATTTTTGTAGGTACGATAAAAAATGGCGAAGATGAATTTCCCTATGGTGGACTTGGAATTCGGCTTGTCGTCTCAGTAGGACTTACACTGTGAGCAGAATATGTCCATGATCAGCTGAGTGGCTCCTACAGCGAATCTCTATGCTATTCACACTGTGAACGTGTAATTTGGTATGTAGCCTCCTCAGGGCCCTAACTTGACGCTGTCCAAGCCCAGGATCAGCTGAGTGCCTAATACATGTTCCATGCTCATGGAAAAGCCGTAAAGCTCAAAACGAAAGGGGAAGAGCCCCCAGGGCCGAGTTTAATATTAATTTATTGTAATCGTGTACTTATATTTATTTACTTTTTGCTTCCCCCTCTCCGGGGAAATAGATAAACGCATATCTAAAAAAAAAAAAAAAAAAAAAACTTTCAACTCAAACAAATGGAGTTAGACCCTGGTTTCATGCATCTGCGAATACAGATTGTAAAAATTTTTACAATTTTTTAATGCTACATTTGATCAAACGTTACAAAAATTTTACACTTGTTGAACAGTGTAATTTGTTTGTATGAATCGTGGGTGAAATAATAATTATTTATAAATAATTATTATTTAAATTTAAATGATTTTTAATTTATAACCACTTATGTTATTCTAGAGTTTTCACTTGTGCCTACAAATCGAACTTAACAGAGTGACGTCACAACTTGGATGAAGGTAATTTTAGTAACTAATCAAAGTCACAGCGTTCAAACCATTCGAGAGAAAAAAAACAACAATTTTGAGACAAATCCTTAGGTTACCTCCTCCTCATTCCCGTTTGAAAAATGTCACCCGTTGAACTTTCCACGACTCAACAATTTATCTGTTGCGTTTTCTCCCGATGACTCAGAACAATGTATTCCTTATAATCTGAAAGCTCGTTCCGCGAGTTTCGCCTTCCGAAATCGATGCTAAGAGCGACTTTAAAGGCGTGACGTCACTCACGTCATGGCAACTCTCCCTGCCGCCCACGCTAACCCACTTTAATGTCCCGTGTAAAATTCATGTCTTAGCTATCAATATCCCGTCATAGACGTTCATGGATCCGATTAGCCGACCGGTTGTCTCGTTAATATTTGAAGACCTCCCTTTGGCGAAAAATACTCTTTTAATAGCGCGTGTAGGCTATTATATTAGGCTATTATATGTAGGCTAGGCATATAAAGATTTTCAGAGGAAAGTTTTGCTATAGTTTTTATTTTTTTCACACTTTGTTTGTTTGGTCGCAGAACACGGATTTGAAGTTTGAGGGCAAAAATGTGGTCTGAAACATTGTTTTTTGGGCACTTTTTGACCAAATGTTGGCAGTTTTCGCATTGTGACTCATTTTAAAATTGTCAACAACTCTGCCGAACGCAGCGTAGCGTTGATCAGCAAATTCCTGAAACATGAGGAACAGTGGCAGTTATTTATATTAGTTGTAGCTTAGGACAGAAAGAAAAATAAGTTACTCTAGTTGAAAAAGTTCTGTACAAGATCAAATCCTTATAATACAGAAATGTCAATGAAATTTTAAAGAAAAACCTGTAATTTGCAAGAAAACCTATAATTTGAACGAAAAACCTGTAATTTTAACAAAACAGATTATTTTAACGAAATAAATATAATCATACATTGACTAAACGTACTGTACCTACCGTTCTCTTGTTCTCGTCCCTGAGAGGTAGACATTTTTCAAAATTTCAGATTTTGACTGCTCCAAAAATGTTTTTAGACTAAATGGACCATTCCCGACAACTTTTGTTCAATACAAAAAGTCTCTAAAGTGGGCACTTTAGTCATTGAGACCGTCAGGACCAAAGGGCGTAACTACAAGTGCGTTGCGGGACCCCTTCCGGTGGTTCAAAAAATCCGAAAAAAAATCCCAGATATCTTAGTTTTCATAACTGAACGATTGTAATTATTTTTTAATTGTTGTAATTATATGCACCATTCAAACATGAGACTAGCCCGCGTTGGATGGGAAAACCGCGTACTTCCGAGCGTAGAAAATGCGAACTGCCGGTTTCGCTCGCTCCGAAAACAATACACAAAACTACGCTTTTACATATTTACCCCTTTGTTCAGCGTTTATCGTGATGGAGAAACCTTGTTGCATCCCTGGACATCCTGCATAGGTAATACCTACTCCCCGTACTATTAGATTGCCGGCCGACCCCGTCCCGTTTTCGACATTTCATAATTCACTATCCGCCCGGCAAATGCGGACCCAAAATGTGCTTTCCGGTATAGCAATTGCATATGTGCACCGAAATCAAAACCGTTTCTTGATTTCAATCCCCATTAATACGAACCACGAGTACATAGATTGAAATTGGATATGAATAAATTCCCATCGGGATATTTGAGCGTACTTTGGCATACAATAATCATCGTCCTTAATACGACAACCACGTGCCGTGTTCAGTGGTAAATTACACTGTTAAACCGAAAAATATCTTGGGCTCCAAAATAGCCATTTCCGAAGTATTTCATCATGCAGGTCGCATGATCGCTGACACAGCGAAAAGATCACTTTAGCCCTGGTTAGCGAATTTTCGAGGGAAACGAAGATGTACTCGATCCAAAATGTTTGAAACTCGAACTTCCGAACGAATTTCATACCGAATTCCGTTCCAGACCATCCTGACAACAGAAATTTTATATACCTACATATATATACAAATTCGAGCCACTCTAAGGGTGGTTTTGGGGAGTTTTAAGGGTGGAAAAATTCCCCATAAATTCCCCAAATGAAACAGTCTGACAAGTGACTCCTCATTTTAAGGGTTGTTTTACGCTGAACACGATGATGTAGTAAGTCATTTACTTGGTGGTTGGAAAATTTGTAAATTTTAGTTAGAGGTAGAATGCTAAATATTATTGTGGAAGCTATACACAATAGTTGGCCTGCAATCAAGGGTCGGACAACAGGAATGGGGGAAAATTAACCTACCAACCCAATCAATTAATATCAACGATAATAAGATTATCCGCACTACCTTTCCTCAGATCTCGTACAAATATAAGTGTCTTTGTTTTCAATAATTTGCCGAACTCACTTAGTAACCAACTAATGTTCAATAAATTTTCAATTAGTCGAGAACTTAGCGAAAGCTTCCTATCAATCTCCACCGCTCAAGTCCCGTGTCCCCTACAGGTTGAAATTTCATTTTTCATTTATAACTATAATCCTTGTTCATATTTTATATGGGTTTAATTGACATCGTCCTACTTAATAATTTTCCCTCTCCAGTCACCTTTAACTTGCATTACTAGTAATGTATTGTTTTTCTAACTAATGTAACAATTCTGGGTATGTCCTATATTGTTTCCACGTGTTACTTGGAGCTATATAATGTATGTTACTTGGAGCTTGATATATTATGTATGTTTAGTAAAATGAATAGGTACCCCCAAGGCTTTGGACTCCCTCATCTTCTAACTCGACCTTCGACTCATACGGAAGATTAATTTTTACGTCATTGATTTTGCGAATCTGTATATATTTGAGTAGGCAATGATTGCTGTTATGACCAGCATAGTAGGTATTGGTGTTAAACACCAAATGTACGCTCATTTAACAATTTAACTTGTATTTTTGGAAAATTAATACTAATTGGGTGTCTTAGGTACTCTTTGTTTCCAAGTATTATCAATGAATTCCCATTTATAACCTCAAAAATGCTCACTCTTCCACATTCATCACAGGCATGATAAAAGGAACCGAATAGCTTCATACTTAAATACTTACCTTTACCCAATAAGTTTAAAATCGCCCATATTCGAATGAAATATTCCAAACATCACATTTTACATAAAACCAGTTATTTCGAAAATTCGCTCTTATAGCCACGTTTTAAATTCGATTTTCTGAATCTACGTATCTTGAAATGTAAACCCTCATTATTGTATTTAATAAACCAACATTTTGACGGCGTTTTGCCTAAAGATGGTGTTATTTCGCGATAAAATAATTTATAATGGAATTGCTAGTTCGTATATTGTTTGTTCGGCGCCTCCAAACCTGCCGTCTCCAGTAATGAGACGCGTACTTATCCACAAGACGGTCGATGTCTTCCCCATTGACGTCAAATGAAGATCATTCGAGCGGTTTAGCGAATCGCGTTATTATTAATGTGTTTTTATTTACTCGACGTGGACTTAGTCATGCGAGATACCGCTATGGCGCTGCGAGTATTAATGGAAATACTACACGATACACGTAATAATATTACGTTTGATGCAAATCCGAATTCGAACGCTTCATGAAGCGCAAATCCGTTCTCGATATATCGATTGATGATTCCGCTTGTTGTCAATAAAATGGTGTGCAAATCGCCGTTACTGTATAGTAGGTACGTCTGTTAGTCTTGCCTTCAAATCCATGTAATATCTGTATGAAACACTTAATAACAGTCCAACATAAATGTGAAAAACATTTACCTCTGAAATCATGTGAAAACACTTCTCCGAAAAACCGATTTAATTTGATTCAAATATTTTCCGACATCACCGAAGAATCAGTGGTAAATGAGGAATTTCAAATTTGACAACAATTGTAGGTACCAGAAATCACACAGAAACCTCCTGTAGGAATGATTAGAGTTGACATGCTATATAAAACATGTTGTTAAGTATATAAAAAATTCAAATTCTGGGTTGAAAACGATGCTGGTCGTCCAAATTTGAGTGACCATTGATAGGAAGTAAGATTATCTTACTAATGTAAGATATAAGTAATTATGTCATCAAGCAGGTGACGTCATGTATTTTTCAAGCCATGTAGTCCAATATGAATGTTTTTAAGTGGGTGTTATTTGGTGAACATGTACTAACATAAGTAAGGAGATAAGTATGACATTACTGCTACGAATTCAAGGGCTGATTCAGGATTTTAATGGTGGGGGGGGGGGGATTCTTAAGAGAGGGCAGTTTTTAGCTAATTTTCGAAATTCTAAATTCCATTTTGCAAAATTGTTAAAACTCGAATTTCCGGAAAATATTCATAACAAAATCCGTTTCAGACGATTCTGAATTCACTGCCGAAAGACTGTTTTACGCCGATGGTGAAGTCAGAATTGGGATATCTTATTCCGTTCTCAAACTGGAACACTTTCACGATGAAGAAATGTGTTGTTACTTGTGATGCTCTTCACGGTTAATCTGCTCTAATCTGATAATGGAATGAGATATTGCGATTCTGACTTCACCATCGTGTTCAGCGTTGAAAAATCTATAAAGTGAGGTGCAAAAAATTGAAACAACATTTATTATAAAGTCTATTAAAAATGATTTCTTTAAAATTCGCTCTTTTAGCCATGCTGCATGACTGTGGATTTAGTTGTATTACACCTCTGCGGCTGGAATTCCAAACAACTTGAATTGTACTTCTTGAGCGATTTTCATGAAATTCTAACGATTGATGCTAATTGGGCTTCCATTTCATTTGGTTTGAAGTCATAACAGCCTCTGAGCCTAACAAACTCTCCATCGCTATAATATATTCCATATTATGGAATAGTGTACGGATTTTTCATTATTAAATAAATTTTATTCCGTTGGTTTCACGACTAACGAAAGACGTTTTGAACAGTATCAATTAGAAGATGAAAAGAAACCCGTTTTAAGCGTCTAAAACTATTTGCAGTTACATCAGTTGAAACAGCTAAGTTGTAAAAACGCGTCCGTCGCCCAGATTGTGAATTTCTCGTCTAGAAACTCGTTCCAAACTTAAAACGAGGGTTACAGTCTCCTTTGATTTGTCCAGCCTTTGATGGCTCCTGCCTCCTTCGACTAAACATCCTGTCAACGCAAAGTGCCAAAAACTGTGAGATCGAAGTTGTTATAGGCCTGAGGTGCGAAACAAGAAAAACGAAAAAAAAACTCCCTTCGAAAGTTGTCCCATCGCGAAGTGGCTTTGTGACGTCCGTTCGTTTGATGTTGATTCGTACTCGGTTATTTTTGAACGACCCCGTCAAAAACAGAGGAGATTGAAAATTTAACAAGAAACAAATTACTGAGTTGCGTGATTTGGTTTTCTCTTCAAGAAGGGCTCCTATAACACCGAAGCCAGCGTAATATTGAAATGATGTAATTTTCGGGGACATAATATTATGGTTCATTTAAATCGTGCAAAGTGAAACGGTAAATATCACAAGTGAGTGTTATAAACTAATCATATTAGTTCGATCAGGTATTAATGGTGAACGTAATGGTTTATTATTTCATAATATATAAGTATATTGTAATGATTCACTGGGCTGTTTCACAAGACACCTTGAAGTCCCGCAAGGCAGTGTTCTAGGGCCCGTTGTACAGGTGATACGGCAATGCTCTTGGAGAAGATGTAGAAACCGCAACTCACATACTGCAGAAGTCAACTATGGGGATTGTGAATGAATCAGAATTAGTACACTTCAATTTTACTAACCGAAGAAGTTCAGCCTGAGATGTAGTGATCAACTCAAACGGAATACGCTGACACCGTCAATTATCTGTGTTTTACCGCGGGTGAAGAACAGAACTAATTGTGAACAGAACTAACTTTATTTGAACAAATTGAACAAGGATGTTTTCAGATACACAACCTGCGTATGTCTCTTCACTCTAAACCAAACTGGAATGGCCACACCGAGAAGAAGAAGCAGTAACGGAGGATCAAGTGTAGAAGTGTGTATTGACTGATTGGAAGAATTTCCGTTCTTTTACTTCCCAAAAATGTATACGAGGTCTGATCAAAAAGTTTCAGGACTTCCTCAAAAAGCTTTATTAAAATGTTAAAAAATTATTCCATTTCGTCGCCTTCAAAGTAATCTCCGTGGAAGTCCAATGGTGTTTCATTCGTCCATGCATTGGGAATCCTCATCTTCCGGGATGATGTACAGCTACTCCTGCGTTTTAGCGAATTTTCGAAGAAAAGGAAGCTGTTGTTCTCAGTCCAAAATTTTTAAAACTCGAATTTCCGAAAACTTTTCATACAAAAATCAGTTCCAGACCAGACCATCCTGAATTCACTGCCAAAAGATACCAAAAATCATACGTATATATGATTCATCCCCGGTTTTGCTTAGCAGGGCAGAATGGTGAATACAGTGATAACAGCATTCAGTGATACACTCATGATCTACTGGCAATTGCCTTCTAATCTTTAATTGAATGGTTGGCCGGAACAACGTTGTATATCCAAAATGTGAAGAAGTGAGTTTTCGGTGGATTATGGTTGTATCTTAGAATCATATGATTCCCTTGGAATTTGAGAGGTCAGTAGTTTGTACTGCAAGTTTAATGCTAAATAACTAGAAAAACATAAAAAACAAAAATTGACCAACAGAGACATAATAATCAATTATTTATTGCATGCTGAAAAGTTAGTGTTTTGGACATACAACGTTGTTCCGGCCACCCATTCAATTATTGAACGAAAAAATATGTTTCAAACTATAAACTGGCAGCTGATGTGAGTCATGAGGTCGCTGGTTTTGGTATTAGTTGAAGATATTCGTGCAGTTAGAGGAGATGTTGTACACAGAACAGTAATCTACACAGTGGGGTGATCTGAACAGTGGTTTCATAAACCGTTGTGGACGAATTCGCGGAGCTTTTTCTGTACTCGACATAAGGTCGCCCGCCCTTTTTGGCTCATCATCTTCATCTTCTTCTTCTGGCGTCTTCGCTTTCAAGAGGACCTCAGGAGCCTCCCAGAGGTAGTTACCCCTTGATGACCTTCTCAGATCGACATTCCTCCGGAGCCCTACGTCTCTCCCACTTCCCGCACTCTCTGCAGGCCTCCTTCAGAGGTCAAGGAGACACATCCCTTCCTCCACCGCGGCGGTTGTACGTTACTACTCCACGTCCGCTACTACGAGTGCACTCATCACAACACACTACTCTCGATTACGCCCACCTCTCGCGGGACAACTTTCCTCTAGGCGAGAGCCCGGAGACCTATTCGGACGTCCAAAGTTCTCTTTCCGCGGACAGAAAAGTTTGGCGTTTTAGAGGTTTTGATATGGTTGGATTCGTATTTTCGAGATCTATTTGATCACCCAACAGAATCACCTGGGAAAAAATAATTCGAAGAGTTATTTCGAAAAAACGCTACGAATCTTTACACAACAGTTGTATCTTCTGCATAGATTTCCCTTCTATTTAGGCCACTATTTTGTAGTTTGTTTTTAAAGTGCTTTACCAAAGAAATTTACATCAACAAATTGTCCCATACCAATGTACTGTTGTACCACCACTAAGTACTCATCACCACCAATACTACCTGTATCAGAGGGATTCAAGGCCTAATGATTGAGAGCTTGGGGTAGCGTCCGTCAGGTCTTGGCGATGGGGAGGTGCAGTAGTTGGGAATCAACGTGCAGGTTGGTGGATGCTATGGTCTCGTCGGTTGTTCTGCACAGCAGCGAAATTTGGGCATTACGCTATCTCGACGAACTGGACTTAGTCCAAACAAGGATTTTCGAGAATCTCTTGACTCTCCCGATGTCTACCTCAAACTACATGGTCCGAGCTGAGACTGGAAGACTGATGTTGGGAGTTTTCGTCGTTGAAAGGGCGCTCGGTTGGTGGGAGACTTTGCTGCGTATGAGTTCGAAAAGATATCCTCGTGCATGCTATAACCGACTCCTGTCTACCTCTAACGTGGCTAAGAGCAACGACAGATTTAACTGGGTCACTCACTTGAAAAAAGTACCTAATTCTAAAGCTTGGGTATGCCTTTCTGTGGGAAAGCCAGAATGGAGGAAGTTGCCAAAAAAAAAAAAACAAAAAAAAACAAAAACAAGCCGTACTCAACAGCTTTGCAACGATGGTGGCTTACGGAGACTACCAGAGGGTAATCTGTTCGTCGTACAGCCAGACTTACCTTTCCACTATCGATGGCTACTCGTCCCTGCTGGGTCGCCTAAACAGAGACATCCCATTCGACGTCAAACGTGTGAAAAATTCATATAGAACGGTATGTTTTTTATTTCATATTTAGATAGAGTTTGTTCCGTGGAATTTTTTAAGACCATCCGCAGCTGTGTACGACCAGCCGTTCGTTCACAATGACGGCTCAAAGATTGTGCCTCACTACAGGATCGTGAATCAAATTGTTGAAATACAGGTCCATTTTCATACTAACAAGCTCTTTGGAACATCATATGGCTTAAGTGATGTCGAGTTTGTTGTTCTGAGGTGCGTTTCGTGCTACGGAAATGAAGGTAATTTCGAATGTTTGTTGGTAGGTACCTACTTCTTTTATAGAAAAATAATTATTATTACCGACGTAGTATTAAAAACCCCAGAATTATATCTTATTAATTAATCATAATTAATAATAATTATTATTAATAATAAATACGAATTATTAATACCTAACAATAAATTATAATAATTTTCACTAGGTACTTGATGAAATTGTTAATAATTAGTGATAATTGATAATAATAATTAATCTAACATTTAGGATCTAGACATTTAGACCTAGTGATCTAGACAGAAGGGTGATCTGTACAAAGAAGATAATGAACCGTTGTGTCAAGAATTTGCAGAGTTTTTGCAGCTGCCCTCACTTAAAAAACGAAAGAGTTCATTTTTTTGGTTCGGCCAGGTTAAGTGAGGAATATCTGAAAAAGTGCTTATTATGCTGTCTGAATAAGGACCTTGTCTTTAGACTATATAATTTCACAATGACTTATTTAAAGCGTAGGAAGATTTTAGAAGAATTGCTGGTGGACATAAGCTTACTACATTAAAAATCCACTTTGAAAGTTTATGTTTATTCATGAAGTACTTAGTTTTATTTCATCTGTTTGTTACTCGTGTCTTTGTGGCTAAATATCGTACCATGTCTGCAAACTCCTTTGTTGTAAGGGTCGCTGCTACCCATAACAGCAAATGAACCATTGATTGATTGATTGATTGAATACAACCTGCATCATCTAATTCTCAAAAGCCGTGCAAAAAGCTCCCGCTCGAAATTTGGTCGCTCTCTCCGAGAAAATCTATAACAAGGCGACTGTTGAGCCGATGTTCGGTGTCGGAGGCGATCGTCTCCTTATCTCCCCTTTGTCATCGTTTAAGGGCCGCAGGAACGTCTGGGTCACTGGGGCCTATCGCCCGTAAAACGATCACTCCCCGAACCTGAAGCCCAAAAGAATAAGGAAAAATCAAGAGTAACAATAGAAACTCGGGGACGGTTATCTCGAGGTGTTTGTTCTCCTAAAAAGACAACAAAAACCGACAGGCACAACGCCAGGAGTAACACAATAGATTTGTCGCCATCATTAATTCGGTGCTCCGACCATTGAAAAGCGGAGAAAGATGGAAAGAATGAGTGGAAGAAAAAGAATTATCGTTCGCCGGAATGGGGTAAGTCTGACGTCCAACTTTGGCTTATCGCAAGTTTTCGCGGATTTTATTTTTAGTATTTTTTTTTTCTCCCTTCTTCGTTCGCCTCGTACCTTCACGCGAAATCCTTTCCGTTGGTTTTGATTAATGGGTGAAGCGTTCGACTGTATCCGGAGTCTTGTATTGTCGTAATGCGAGACTGACGTCTGGTTGGATGTGAACCAAAATATCGGCGAGAGAACGAAAAGGTTACAAAATATCGGCCGTCTCACCCTTTCAACATTAGTAATAACGAATAAAGGCTATTTTATTACTTATATTTTATAACTTAACCTTTTCGAGATTGGTGGAATATGACTATTTTTGAATTAACCCTCACCGCTACCTAAAAAATCCCTGATCACCACTACCGCTACAAACATCCCCCCCCCCCCCCCAATTTTGGCTTAAAACTGTCTTGCTCTTGTTTTCAAAATTTTACGAGGATTTTGGTGAAAAAAAAAAACAAAAAAAAACAAAATGGCGACATATTGCGCAACACTATTGTGGACTATTGTGTTGTATGCATTACCGCACGACGCACTAGTAGACCACACCTATGTGCTGTATAATCATTGAAATTCTTCAATTGTAAACGTCGACTAGTAATGTAAATCATTCAAATAACGAAGAAAAACTTGTGATTATTTCCCAAAACTTATCATTCAGATATGTTCAGGGGGAATGACCGGCTGTGAAGGTAAATAAGTACATACCTATTTTTATTTCCGTTATACCGTTTTTCTGATTGGAGGACACGACAGACGTCTGCAGAAGCCTCATAGGCTATAATATATACCTACCTACCTATACAAACTCATTTCAAAATAAGTGGCTATAAAGAAAAAGAAGGTTGCTCAATGAAAGAAACGTAATATTTTTATAAAAGACACAAGTAGGTACATACATACTACAGGAAAATAATACTCAACAGAAAAAATTAAGTAGGTAGCTATACGTGTTGCAATATTCCACAGTTACATACATGTAACAATGTATAATTCTTTGATCAATGTGAGCGATCGATGTAATGTTGCTCAATGTTAGAAATGAAAGATTTTTATAAAATACATAAGTTGGTACATACATAGGTACTACATAATAATATTCAATAATACTCAACAGAAAAATTTGAAAACAAAACGAAGAAAAAAGACAAAATCTACGTTCTCAAATGTGGAATGGGCAATTCCAGTCAATTATTTTTTTTTTTCCAAAGTGCCTTGTCTAATGTTAGCGAAAATCGGGTCCATTTGCCAAGAAATTGTTCACAAAATTTTAGGAAAATAAAAGAAAATTGGTAGTTTGAAAAACAGGCGGGCGAGTGACCGGGTTGTGACGTCAAAAACTTCACCATTATGGATACTAGATTATGAAGCAATCCCTGCATAAAGCATCCACGGATTCCTGTGGCGTGCGGAAGGTTCAATCCTTGTTACCAGAGCGCCTACCAGCGAAGGTTGTGCTACCAGGTTCAAATCCGTCTTCGATAGTATTTTGCCTCGGCTTTTTCACACTAGAGCTGGATGCCATTTAAAAGAGATGAAAGAGATGAAAATCAATTTGTTATGGCGAACGGCGATAATCAAGCGATAATGCAGAATAGAGAATGCTGGAGTGACGCAAAGATGGAGTGACGCGAATGGATCATTTTTCTTGAAACATCGTGGATACTAAAACTAACTATCCATCCTCGTTTGAGGTGTCCGATGACGTCAAGGTTTGAGCGCGCGTAGTACAAACAAGTACTAGTTTGATTGCATTTCCTACCAAACTTAACGAAAAAACTGATCAACTCATGCTATTTTCGTAATCTTCACACGTCCCTTGACCGAAAAATACTGTCCTATTGTAAATTTTCGGACACAATGGAATTGCCCATTATTTGGCCAGAGAGGCCGTGGAAGCTTACAGCGGAGTGTCTGCCAGAATACAGGCTTCATACTGAAGTAGGGATTTAAAAAAAATATCGATATATCGAAATATCGATATTTTTCCCGATATTTTTTGCTCGATATACCTATCGATAAATGGATGTAACTTTTCAAACATCGGTCACCGATAATATATTATATTTCTTTTCATAACCTGTAACGTCAGAACCTCAACCTGATTCACTTTCCTTTGGTTGTTATTTGTTTAGTTAGGTTTTTTTAACGCCACCAACATATATACCTACATGAGGAGATGGTTAACGTTCAAACTGCCCAAGCCGTATATAATATTTCATCACATATTCAGGTTCCTAATGACCTAAAACAATATTTTGACCAGCCTTCAATCAGCAGGGCTGCTGACCCTTTAAAGTTTTGGTTTGACAGCCGTCACTTTACCCCCGTATCATCAGATCAGGCTCTAAAATACCTAATTCCACCAGCACTTCTGTGCCTTCAGAGCGAATGGCCACTACTGTGAACATCATTGCCTCGGACCACAGAAGGAGGTTCACGAGGGAGCACATTACATTAAACAACGAGTTTTTCTCAAGAGTTTAGCTAATAAGTATTGGGATTTTTAAATCCACTATATCAAATCGACTTTTTACAGAACATGTTAAAAATAAGCATATTAACAAGAGAATAGAGGGTAGAAATGCTGCAGCAGTCAATTAGATGTCTGTGAACTACGGTGTATTTTAACTAAAATGATGACGATTTTTTTTTGTTAGTTCTACTTCAGTAAAGTAGTGGAGCCTTTGTCTTCTGAAAGTGTACTCGAGGCTGCTGAGCTGAAGTGGACCACTTTAAGAAAGAACAACCGCCATTAACAAGTGAGTTTCAGAAGGAGGTGAGGAACGTTTGTGTTGTAGATCCCAAGTGTAAGGTGCTTCTGAAGAGCGAGATTTATGTTGCCACGGTGCCTCTTTTAAGAGCTTAACGTCTACCAGCTTTTTCGCCCTGCCCTTGAAGAAGTAAGTTTGTGATGGAAATAGAACACCAAGGCGTACACTCGCCGTAGTAAACTACTTCGTTTCGTTCGTCGTCCCTGTGATCTCGTCTCGGAACGTCTGGATGGCTCCCATTCAAAAGGACCGTTCCTCATCTTTGACAGCTATTTTCCGTGAGACGAGCAAGCGGGAGGACTAACGATCGACGTAACGAGAGGAACGATGAGGTTGGGTGATTTTCAAATTAGATATTATTTGCTCCGAATACTTTTTAATGGGGCGTTACAAGTACGGAGATGTTCGTGTTGGTTTATCGTTTCAGTCTCGCATAGAACGGCTCAAAGGACCAAACGATAGTCGCACTGGGTGCTAATTAAAACCAGTAAAAGACTTACTCGACTTTTTAGGAGCTGATGGAACAGAGCGTGAATATGATAGGTGTTGGTAAGGTCAAGTACAAGTTCAAAATAACCTTAATTCTTCATTATCTGACATAAAGAGGTAAGTTACAATAAAGTTGAAAAATTAGGTAGGTACATGAAATAAAATGTACCTAATAATTAACCTCATTTATTAGTTGAAGTAATTTTGAGAAACCAAATCTGTTACAGAGGTTTGTTTCTTTGATATCCGGCTATGAATCGAATAAGCACAAATACCTGACTTTATATACTTTATTAACGCAAACGAAAGGTCAATTTCATTTGGAGGCCGGATAGCGAGTTCTGGGTGGAGGAGGTGAGATATATTTCTTCTGTAGGAAATTTGTAGTGGCATTCGAGTAGTACGTGGAAACGTGTTTGATTGGCTCCCCTGCAATCGCCGTGGATTTCTTTTGGGTTGAGTTTGTAGTTCTGTCTTTCAGTAAGAGCCCGTCATTCTTATTTGGGGCACAAGACGCATGGAGGGCATCGGCTCGACCAGAAGAAGGTGTTACAGAACAGCCAGGACGAGAGTAAAGATGGATGAAAGAGTCGTCGAATCTTGACTCTGTCAGGCTGGCCAGGTCAGATAAGGCATGTTTGGCAATATCTCCAGTTTAGTACATCCAGTCGGGTTGTTTTGTGGATTTTCGCCCAGGGAAATTAGAGCCAAGAGGCAGATTTTTGGTAATCCTGATTCTTCCATCCTTAGCATTTTGATGAAGGAGTTAAGTCTTCGCTTAAGGACTTCATACAAAGAGCTAACCCTGCCTCCAGCCTGACAATATACCACATTGTGCAGCGAAGGAGACTAAGAATCCTTCAGAAATATCCTTCAGAATCCTGGAACCTGTACGCATTCAGAACTGTATTGTAGAGTTCCAACGTATCTTAGAGATTTGGGTCCCAGGAAGTGCACGAGCCACGGGCCAAAGCAACTGAACTCCTCCACAATTGGCTGAGTTGGTTATCTCGTAAGTTTGTGAACACCTCCACAAGTTTGGTGAACGACAGTCTTGACTTGACTTATCTCCTGTAAGAGGAGCATTATGCTATGATAGGACCTCAACGAAGTTTCGTCATCCGTCTCTGTTTCCTGCCAACGCCTTGACGTCCTGCCATGACTTTCCAACCCGACCATCCTCCATCTCCACAGATCTTCTCCAAGTCTCACGTGGGCGCCCCTACGTTCTGCAACCCTAAGGATTCCAGTCCCAAGCCTGTCTCTCTATGGCTCCCTCGTCTTTCCTCAGGGTGTGGCCTATCCACTTCCATTTTCTTCTTAAAATCTCGACTAACATTAGCTTTTGATGAGTCCTATTAAGGAGCTCATCATTGGAAATAATCTCTGGCCATAATATGCAAAAGATTCGCCTGAGGCGTTCGATTAACAAATACCTGGAGCCTCAGGGTTAGCGTTTTTGTTTTTTTCCAGGTTTCACAGCCATAAAGAAGAGCGGATTTAACATTCGCGTGAAAAAGCGAAGTTTGGTCCCGAGAGAAATCTTTCTATTCCTTCAAACCGGGTAGCTGGACAAAAGAGCCGTTCGCCTTCCTAATCCTGCTCCTTACATCTTCATCCGCTCCCTCTGCAGTGTCGACGTTACTTGCAAGGTATTGGAAAGAATCCACCTGCTCCACGACCTCTCCATCCACCACCAGGTTATAACGTCAGAAGGTACTACTCGTATTATATTAATGCTGACATTGAATTTCGTACACGTACGAGTTAAGTCCTCGATCAGTTACAGTTCAGCCTATTAGCGTTGGAAGACTCGATGATTGTTGCGTATTGGAAATCAACCAGCGCTTCGTTCCATGCTGTGTGACGATGAATTGCTTATTGTACAGAAGAAGGGGCAGAAATTACGACGTTATAAAGAGAGTGAAAAATGATGTCAAAAACAAACCCCGAGTTGCGTAGGTAGACGAAGGCCCATTTTCCAGCCACTGCCTCCAATCGCTTGTGCGGCCTTGTTGAACATCTATTATACAAATCCCGAATTCGAATACCGTTTAGCTTCAAGATCAATCGCTCAAAAACATCCTTTTGGCGGCCGTTGAACCGAAACAGACGCGCGGGAGACTAAAGAAACTCCACAGTATATTCAACGGCCTTTGATCAATTTGTATGAAAGGGGACGATTCATTTCTTCTTCAAAACCCCTCCGACGTTCCACACCACGGCAGCTCAAATCAAGTATGAAACAAAACAAAAAAAAAGCCAAGAATCGACGTCCGCGACTTATTTTGACAACGAAAAGCTGACGTTTTCGAGAGCTCACCAATGAACAGAAATTGATCAATAGACGAAAGCGAAGAACGACTGAGGCGAAAGATTCATTTTCTTTGTAACGCCCGATTTCGAACTTATTGGATGTTTGCATTCTGGAAATAGCTCGCATCCGAGGAGGGGCCTCAAACAACTGGGGATGGGTATCGATGTACGATATTTTTGACATCGATTTTTCACTTTGATGGTTTTTTTAACATATCGATGTTTTTTATCTCGATGTTTATTCTTTGTTTTTATGACTTTTTGAGTTTTTTTTTTTAGTCGACATAATTCTTAAATAGGTTCAAACATGGGCCATTGGTGGCAACCTAATTCCTTCAGAAAGGCTGTTTTCTCACCCCTGAAAGCTCCCTGAAAAATCGCCTCTCCGAGGAACTGGCATCAAAAATCATTTTCCTTCATGAGGCAGTTGAGCGATTTTGGAGATTACAATTTTTTTAATTGATTTTCGTCTATTTGTCTTGTCGGTGTAATTTCATTAAAGTATGAATTAGTTGAAAGAGCGTATCGTTATTATTTTAAGATTTTTATTTTCCTAAAAAACATCGATGGTTTTTCTCCGATTTTCCAAATCTGTGTTCTTCATCGATACCCATCCCTAGTTTCAACATAATTTTGGATGTAAATTTCATTGTTGAAGATTGAAAACTTGTCCCTGAATGATTCACTCGTACGTTGAACAGTACGATAATCACAACAGTTACATCACTAATCCTACTAAATAGGTAACTCTTCGGGAAATGTTTTTCCCAGGTGTTTCTGCTGGGTGGCCAAATTGATCTTGCAAATATGAACCCAGCCATATCAGAACCTCAAAAATGCCACAATTCAAGTCTTCAGCAACACAACATTGGACGGCAGAGTTGACCGAGGGGTATTAAATTATCCACAATTCATTCCACGTATGTATGAGATGCAACGGCACATGCTCATTGTCCGATTTAATTTCGACTTACCGTTCCTTCAGTTTCCGATAACTTGTAACTGTTTATTCAAGAGATTCTTCGAGTGCAGTTATCCACCAGTCACCGGGTTAATGAAATGGGCAGGTGTAGCGTCTAAACGCCGCACGATTATCATCTTACGGCCTCATTTTTTAAAAGAACTCGTGTGAACTCGCGGCGGTGTTTTTCCCGCAGGTGAGGAACAATTGCAGTCTTATTCTGATGGGTAAAAAGGATGAATCTACGGTCGCCAGCAGGATATGTGCTGCATTCCTTCACGCTTAAGCTGATTTTTACAACGTCTTCGCAACACCTCGGGGCGAGTGAGCGTGCAGAGGGTTCCCTGGTGAGCGTTTTTGAGAGGTGAAAATAGTCAGTCCTCAAGTGATGTTAGTTTGATGTGTACCACAAACTGTAGCTATTTGAGACGCAGCTGAGTCAAAATGACATTACCTACTTTGGTGATTTACATTAATAACCTTAATTAGTGCGCTAGCCAAAATCTTTGATAAGGTTATGTATTATGAATTTTCTCGAACATTTTATCGAAAAAATTCATAGTTGGATCTACTTCAATCAGGATACAGAAAGAATTTCAGCAACAAAAACTTCCTTGATGTCTGCAATGCATTCGTTTTCTCCGAAGGCTCTGACTCGAGCTAAACCGCAGCTCTGTGCATAATTTCAATCGGTGAAGGTGGAGAGGCTGCAGCCTTGCCTGCCTGAATCATTTATTTAGAGGGCTGTAGGAGGTTTGGTGTAGAAAGAGAGAGAATGGTTTCCAAGCTTTCGGCTTTAATAAGCCTTCTTCAGGGTAAGTTGTTGGTAGGTATTTTCTCCTCGACCCAGTCTCTACCTCTTTCAGTTCACCACTCGTCAGTTTTATTTGGTTTTCTCAATCTTACCGTGAGTACTCAATCCCGATTTCGACTATACATTTACCGATTTGATCATACCTAACTACTGATATATGCCTACCAATTTAGTCCCTCAATTGTGTCTGTGCTGTGAAGCCCTGAGAAGAATTACATTTATTTTGTTATCGTGAGCAATACCTTTTAATTTTGTTTGAAGACCATTTCGTTTCCATATTTTACAACTGATAATTTTTTTCTAATGCGAATTTTAATAAATAAAAATACCTTCAAAAATACTCATTTTGATTGAGTAAAACTTCTTTGATTAAATTAACTGATGACTGAAATACATTCTTTTTTTCTGAAGGCTCTTTTTCAAGCTGAATCGCAACTCTGTGTAAAATTTCAAGTCAATCGGTGAAGGTGGAGAGGCTGCAGCCTTGCACGCCTGAATAAGGAGAAGGAGAATAACAAGGTAAGGGTGAAAAACGGCGTGTTTGAAGTTATAAAAGCTCCCTTTAGACCTAGGAACTTGAAACATTCAGGGCTTTCTATTATTCACACCAAATTTCATGCTGATCGGTCAAATAGGAGCCGAGATATGGATTTCTGGAATACGCGTTTCGTGACGTCAGGTAAACATATACCTACTTCGTCCGGTTCGTTTTGACATTAAATGTTCCGTAGCAACGAATCGGTTGTAAGCGAAAATCATCAGAAATTTTCGTGTGACGCTTTTTTTTTTGTGTAACGTTTTTCGAGCGTCACACGAAAAGCGTCACACGAAAATTTCTGATGATTTTCGCTTACAACCGATTCGTTGCTACGGAACTTTATCTTCGCCAGTTATCATCGTACAAAAATCGTTCACCACTCGTTGGATAGCTCTCGATTTACCTAACCATATTATGTTAACCACTGCGGAGTGCGTGGCCGACAAGCTGCGGTATGAGCGTGATTGTTTAAATAATTGTTTACACACAGGTGATCATTCCCAATAATTTATATTGTCTATACGAATGCAATATAATAATTAAGCACCAGGTCAGCCATCACAAGTGGCTGGGAGGCCGCTTCATCATAATTTATGATGAACCCTACAATTAAGTATAACAACTACGCTACTGGGGTAGGCGATGTAGCATTGTTCGAAGGTTCTTGAATCACTTCTTTAAAGACATAAAATGTCCCAATGTGTTGCAGACTCGTATGCAAGCATTTAATTCTCGACTGTATAAACAACAGTATGGAGTTGACATTCTTTTGACATTTTCTTGTCTTTGCTTTGGCACATAAACTGAAACGGGAAAAATTTGTTTCCTTGATTCACCCTTTCTCTCAGATCACGTCAGAACACAAGCGACAGGCGGGCCACTACGTCAGACGCACGTATGACGCACGAGCGTATGACGTCAGACGGCTGGCAGAAGGCCAACTAGTACGTCACAGCCTATGCCGTAAGAGCCTATGACGTCAGATGGCTGGCCGGAGGCCAACTAGTACGTCAGAGCCTATGACGCACGAGCGTATGACGTCAGACGGCTGGCAGGAGGCTAACTAGTACGTCACAGCCTATGCCGTAAGAGCCTATGACGTCAGAGGGCTGGCTGGCTAGGTGATCGGGTTTTTTTAATGAATTTTTCATCTTAAAACTCTAAAATACTGGCCAACTCATCCTTAATTAGCTGATTCGATTTTGATATGGAAAAGAATAAAATAAACCTAATTCAAATTTTTATCTTGTTTGCTTGAAATGCTTCTGCGTTCGATTGTTAGAATGCTACTCATTCGACTCAGAATTTACAGTACTATAATATAGTACTGTAGATATTATCTTTCAATTTGCTACATTTTTGTGGTTGTTCATCAACTTTTCATGAAACCTAAAAATTCCGAATTGAAGTGATTGGGCAAACCACCCATGGACAGTGTTTATGGACACCCCCAAACAAGACTAAAAAAAATTATGCCTACTATGGGACTTTTACTAATGTCACGGGCCCTATTTGACTGGGCTCTAAGGACCTTGGGCCTTATATATTATCTGATTACGCCAAAATCCGTCTTCAAATCCCACAGTCCTGGCGAATGGGACGGGGCATCCTTCGACGGAAATAATGGGCCATCCCTGCGGAGATGCCACTCGTTTGGAACCCCCTACACCTCATCATCCTCACTTTATAAACCCTTCGAGACAAACGCGATTGGTTGAAAAATCCCATTGTCTCCCGTACCAGCCCAGCGCCGGCCGGCGGCGTTCAACGGGCTATTGTTATCCACAACAGGCGCGAGCGAATATGTTTCAAAAACTCGTCGTCCTCTTCCAACTTCACAGAGTCTTCGGTCTTTTTCATTATTTTCAGGTGGACGATACACCGGGGAATATTTTTTTCAAAAAACCACGTCAATATCACCGCAGACAAAACTACTGGTCCGTTCGAGAATGTGTGGGTGTTTGTAGCAACCTTCACTGATGCACCTTCCCACCTGATGGTCGAACGTTCGATATAACGTCCTCAAACTACCCTAACCCACTGCATATTCATGGAGCCATAGAAACCCGAAATGGAACCTTAAGAATTTTTTGACTTTTTTTTTACTTTTGGAGGCAAAGTCGAATACCTCCAAGAGGGACATTTGCTCGATTTTCGAAATTTCGAACATGGCGTATTTGTCAAACTTGTGAAAAAATGGGTGGAATCGCCGTTTTCTCCGACTTCGTCCAGTTGGTTCGGAGTGGAAAAAACTCTGCAAATTCTTGACACAACGGTTCATTATCTTCTTTGTACAGATCACCCTTCTGTCTAGATCACTAGGTCTAAATGTCTAGATCCTAAATGTTAGATTAATTATTATTACTAACTATCACTAATTATTAACAATTTTATCAAGTACCTAGTGAAAATTATTATAATTTATTGTTAGGTATTATTAATTCGTATTTATTATTAATAACACGATCGTGTTGTGAGGCACAACCTTTGAGCCGTCATTGTGAACGAACGGCTGGTCGTACAAAGCTGCGGATGGTCTTAAAAAATTCTTAGGAACAAACTCTATCTAAATGAAATAAAAAACATACCGTTTTATATGAATTTTTCGAGATATGGAATTTTCAAAATTTCAAAATTCGTTTTGAACCCCTTCCCCTTGACCTAGGGTTATGAAAAGTTTCGAGGATCATTGAGGGGCTGGTCCGAACCCAGAAACCAAATTTCGTAATTTTAGCTCAACGCTAACTGGGCAAAGTGCCGCGGACGGCGGACGGCGTACAGCGGACGGACGGATTTTTTTTTTATTCGATTTTCTGAATCTACGTATCTTGAAACGTAAACCAACAAATTTTGAGGGAGGTTAAAAATTTTTTTTCTTTGGGCGATTCCAATGGTTCATTATCGAAGATAATAAACCAAAACGTATTATTGCATTGAATTACATTTGGTCCGAACCGTATTGAAGACGTCATGAAGGATTCGCTTCTGGGCTGAAAAAGTTATTTCACCTCAAATATAACAAAAGTTGGATACGGTATTACTGATGTAAACGAGTGAGTAAACGAATGAGCACCTGAAAGTTGATTCCAATATTCCAACAGTATATTCCAGTAAAATTGACAGCTGTCAGGTGTACCAAACTTCAGAAATGCAATAACCCTCGATTTCGCCGTATTCATCATTAATCACCCACGTACGTGCTGCACATGTAAAACAAGAGGTAAAGTGAACTTTTGAAAACCCCGCTTCAAATCAGTAAACTGATGTATCTACACTATTTGCAGATACATCGGTAGGTACATGGATATTGTCTCCCTGTAAAATATGCGTTTTGTGTCTCAAGTAATACGGATAAATATTAAATAACTGCAATACGTCAATAAGTAGGTATATTTCTAATTGCCTAGCACTGTGTTATAGAAATGGGGCCGTTACGAATGCTGCTGATAAAAATTGCCCGTTGCTGTTTATGGGTAGGTATTGCATTTCAATTGTTTTCTCCTTGTAATAAAATATTTGGAAATTAGGCCGAGGAGCCCCTCAGCTGATCCTAGGCCTATTCCCGCTTAAAGTGTGAATCCGTAGAAGGCTATATATCAAATTACAGCTTCATAGAGTGAATAACATAGAAATTAGCTGTAGGAGCCACTCAGCTGAACTGGGGCCTGGGCAGCGTCAAGTTATAGTCCTGAGGAGGCTGCATAACAAATTACAGCTTCATAGAGTGAATAGCATCGGAATTAGTTTCAGGAGCCACCAAATTCGCTCATCGTGACCACCTGGATGAGGTTGTCAAAACCTGGACCACACTCAGAAGGATGAATAGCAGAGCTCTGCCGATCCTGAGCCTTTTCTGCGTAAAGTGTAAGTCCTAAGGAGGCTACTTACCAAACTACAGCTTCATAGACCGAATAGTATCGGAATTACCATTAGGAGCTACTCAGCTTATTCTAGGCCTATTCCGCTCAAAGTTGAAGTCCTAAGGAGGTTACATACCAAATTTCAGCTTCATAGTGTTAAAAGCATTGAAAATAGCTGCAGGAGCCACACAGAAGTATCACGCAAATGTTATCGACCTAACCATGTAGCGGTAAGACATAACCATGTCAATATTTCGGAAATGGAAATGTTTGAACCTCAAATCTTTTCCGTGTTGAGCAGTATAATTGGGACTTTGAAGGACATCGTACGCAGAACGGTCACCTCAACAGGTAATTAGAAGTGCGGTCTTTCGAGAAAATCGGGAAATTTCTGATTTATTCGAACGTCCTTCGGCGAATTCGAACGGGGCTGCTGTTTGGAGCCGATGAATCGGAGGGTTGTACGTGTTTCGGGGTGAAGTCGTGGGCGGCTGGTTCCCATGGAGACCATTCAGATCCGCTCGTGGCGCCCTTGACCTTTTTCCCTCAACGAGCTTTTCCGCCTCCCGGTTTTCCACCGCTGGAGAAAATGGAGAAAAAAAAAAAAAAAAAAAAAAAACCAAAACGCTTTTCATACAACGGCACGCGCCGTCCTCTTGTACTGTGCTTTGAATAACATTCTGTGCATTCGACGAACCGGTTGGTTTGAATCACGAATAATATCCCGAACTGGTTGATATCAATATTGGGCGTCAGACTCACATTTCGACGTAGGATGTCGAAAAACATTCACCTCCGAAAATGAAACAAGTCAAAAATATTTAACGTTTTCCAACGCTGTGCAAATTGTGTTTTCCTCCGTTCACTACCAACTGGTTTTGGCAGCCCCTGATGAAGTTATCCACATAATTTTCAGCTCGGGAGTGTTTCAGACTGTAGCAGGACCTGCACCTAGTGGCAGTCATGGAGCACCGCTTGACATCATGGAGTGCAGAATCTTTAAACAAAAAATCCAGTCTTGCAGCACGGCTATAAGAGCAAATTTTTGAAAAATAACTGGTTTTATGTAGGATGTCTCTGTTCTACTGGTATAACAAATTTTGTCTCCCGTTTTTGCCGAGTAACACCTCAGTTTATAGAATTTTCAACGCTAAAGGCGATGGTGAAGACTGAATTTCAACATCTCATTCTTCACCTTCAAAGTGCTACAGTTTGAGAAAGGAATAAGATATTGCAATTTTGACTTCGCCACCGTGTTCAGCGTTGAAACAAACATTAAACTGGTGTCACTATACAGACCCGTAAAACTACCCAAAACCCTTTTTAGAGCCCATCTATTCCGCCCATCTACGAACTCAGCCTTTCGATTGCTAAGACCGATTTTTCGTGCAAATTTGAACATTTTATCTTAATTCTATCAAGAGTTAATGGAATGGCACTTACACACCAAAACTCATAGATTGGTCAAATAAAACTTATTTAAAAGCATTTAATACTTAGGAGGTCGCGAGAAAGGAGCCAGTCTCCCGCCAGATAACCAGCACTGAAGAGAGTTTATACCGACCAGGTTTTAAGAATAAGTGGTCTGTTAGATAAGACCCGACCCAATTTATATCATCATTCTACAATAATGTTGACATCTGAGCCAATTATTGCCTGTTTTACTATTTCTCAGGGGCATAGACTGTTTTGTGGCAGTCCCAAAGTGAAATGGTAAAAATAACATCAGTGACCCAATACACGGGCTTTTACAAATGAAACATTTCATTTCATATCAGTTATTAATATTAACTTAAGATAATATCTTAAGTAGCGCTACGTCACTTCCGACTGACAACGCTTTCACGGTTGGCAACAGCGAAGTTTTTCCAAAAATTCGTTATAAGAACGACCTGCTTGTGCCTTTTGAAATAAACACTTTGTTTGTTTTCGTGAGAGATGACAGTGAATTCGGCAGCAGGCGCCGCGATGGTGCAGCGGCGCCGTCGATAACGACGTTGAACCGTGAGCGCGAGTGTGAGAGTGACGTAGGACCGTTGATATATCGTGGATGAAAACTCCGGCAGAAAAGAGAGAAAATCGAGCCGGTACGTGGAAAATTGAAGCTGCGCGGGTAAAAAGCATCATCTCGTTCCCCAAACCAGAGTCGGAATTGGGTCAAAACAAGTTTTAACTTACTCCGAAACGGTAAATTTATGGAGGTGGAATGGAATTGGTTTTCCTTTTACGCTAAAACGGTTCCATATTTCGGTCTCGCGATTCGAGTCAGTGGCAGCGGAAATATTGATGGAACCTTCTGCGTGGGTCGATGAGGAGTAGGCGAGGAAAAGTTACGAGCGTTTCCCAGAATAAAAACCCTGCAAATGTACCCACGTCGATTTACTATTATCATTATTGAAACGAAGGTAAAACTACGATAGAACAATCGTAAGAAATCTTAGGTAATTTGAAGGACTGTGGAAGACAGTCTGTTTCAAACTGCTTTAGTATTGTGACGCGGGTTTACCGCAGCGTTGCCACATCTCGCTGTGGCAGCGTACATTAGGCTCCACTCCTGGCAGCAGAATGGCAACAGTGCCCGCTCACCCCAATACTAAAGCAGTTTGAAACATAATAAAGATGAGGGTAACCAGGTATTTAAGTAACATTTTTTTGACGTTTTCAACTCGAACATTGGTCTTGTCAAAATCTGTTTCATTCCAAATGAACAGCTCTATTTGATTCGAAATCATTAAAGACCACAGCCAAACAACCCTCCATGTTACAATTTTTCAAAAATGAGTTCAAGCGTCAATATGCTCCTCAAAGTCTCCTCCATCAATTATGAAAAGAAATCATATTTTGCCATATTATACCATAATATTATTATGCCATTTTCTCACCTGATTCAACACTACCTAGGTATAATAGTAATCGACAGTATGACAAAACGCGTCGCGAATCGCCACGTACTGGGGATGCAACTCGGGATGCAAATAAAGAATCGATTAATCGGATAATCAATTATTTGACCAAAATTGATAGATTAATTTTAATCGATGTTTAGCTGCCGATTATTTGAAGTAATTGATAATTATTACTGATTAATCGATATTATTACTGATTAATCGATATTATTACTGATTAATCGGTTTTCGAATATCAGGATTTGATGCATCCTAACATGCTTAAAAAATGCTTTCAAAATCCAGATGTATTTGAAAATTGATCACCTAATCAGTAGTAATAATCGATTGATACAAATTAAGACAAACCGTCGTTGTTATTGTTACTACCTACATGAATGAAGTACACCTCCTTCTTCCATCCTTATTAAGACAAATCGTCGCTGGTATCGTTCAATTATTGGTACCCTAAATATATAATAAAAAAAAATATTTTATGCAATTTTATTTGTCTTGGCATTCCTTTATCTTCATTAGCATTGTAATTTAACAATAGGTCGTCACCTATAGACGAAGAAAACCATTATTAACCAAACAAACAGTTATGCGTTTAAAATTAGTACTGAAAAATCGATTATTTGCTTTCGATTAATCATTTGATGATATAATCGATTGTTAGGTTCCGATGTTGCATCCCTAGATGGAACATCAAAGCAATGTCAACATCGATGTTTATATCGATCTTGAAATAAACCTATCTACTCGTATAAGCAAAAATATATCTACTACAAACGAAAATCGTGAAAAAGGCTTATAAGATACTCAAAGGAGTGTTTTACAAAAATGTAAAACATTTGGAAAAAACGGATGGTAGGAATGTCGACCCGAAAGAGTAAAAAAAGTTGATTGTGACAAGACCAACATTCGTCTCGATAACGAAGACAAAATTTGAAAAAATTTCATATGAGACATGTCTCATGATAGCCCACCATCGAATTTCGAATAAGGATTTACGAAGTATTAAGGACCTGTACATTTGTAATCAAACTTTTCTGCAAGTGGTGGAGTCAAACGATAATCTGCTGTTGAAACGACCGTTTTAAACCGTTTTTTGACAAGATAAACGATCGCCGGGGTTTCCTTTTGGGACGATACTGACGTTATTTAGAGCGGACAAGTTTAAGCTATTTTCCAAACTTTAAGCCCTTTTTTCGCTTTTAAGCGGACGTAGTTGGCAGCTGATTCGCTCGGGAAGAAGTTTCGAGTCGTTGAAGACGATGGCATTATCTTAGTCGTTGCATTTAATATTTTTTTAATTTTTCGGTCTTTTCAACGGCTCCATGTTTATCGTTCACTTTTGTTTTTCTGTTAAATGCCGACGACTGACGAAACCCCTTTGACTGAGTGGTCCCTCTCCGCCCTATCAATCACGTCTCCTTCTTCAAGAAAACCCGTCTGAAACCTTCTCCCATTTTCACAGAAAGTAAACAAGACGACGGGATTCACAACTTCGAGTCGGACGGAAAATGTGATTTATAACCGGCGCTTAGTGAAAGCGGTGACGTCATTGAATGATTACCCCCCACCACCGCCGCCGCTGAGTTTGAGTGATGGCGTCGAGACAACCTGTCGGCGGGAAACCTCCCTCTGGCGACCTTCGGGAAGCGGAAGTTTCCCGCCCGCGTTTTATGACAATTTTCTTTGGAGCCGGGAAAACGGAAGATTGAGATGTCGAGGTTTTTTTTCTCTTTCTTCGGATGTTCGGGTCGGAAAATGGCAGAAATTCGTGTCAGAACGTCTGAGAAGTCGGTTGTCGGTTTAGTTGGGCGAATAATCTTACACATTGTGTTGCTTATTTATAATAAAGATTACAAAATTGTTTGTTATTTTCTCATAGACCACTGATCTACCCAGATCTCTGATCCCTGATCATTGGTTTTTGGCATATATGCCAAAATATATATCGTTGGTTTTTGGCATACTCGTATATGCCAGATATATCGTGAAATAATGTGAGCCTGTTCTGATTCAGTTCTATGAAATATCTCAAACCTTATAGTTTTCTATGTGATATTGTAAACCTGCTACGATTGAGTTCTGTGAAATTTTGTGTACCTGTACTTATTATGTTCCAAAGAATCATGAAAATGTGTTCTGATCATGTCCCATGAAATATCTCAATCTCAAGTTCTTTTGACCCACCAATTCTTATGTACTTTTCCGTATCTTTACTGAATCCGAATCTTTACTCAAAATATGGGGTCCATGTCTATTTTGGCGAGATATTCTCGTAAGACATAAAAAATTCCATTTTTCGTAGTTTTAAGGTTAGAGAAATAACAAACGGCGATAGGATAGATTTGACTTCAGATTTGGATTCTACGGAAAGAAATACGTTGTAATTGATATTTCAAACATTTTTTCATACATAGGTTAACCTATGACATAGGTTAACCTAGCTCGGAAACCGTAATTTTTGTAATGTAATGAAACTCCAATCCTATCATCCAAAAACCAACTTTTGGTACTGGAATTCACCCACCAGGGGTTTTTGGGATGGCAGATGCTAATATATTGTTCGATTTGTAATTTAGTCACTGCAGAGGGCGCTTATCGGCAGCGATATATCAAATTTATCGCTAGCATTAAATGATATAAATGTTTATAGCTAACGAAATATTGTGGGTTATAAGGTTAGCTTGTTCTACCAAATAGCACCGAACCTGTTCTGATTGTTGTTCTATTAAATATCACCCAACCTGTTCTGATTATTGTTCTATTAAATATTATCCAACCTGTTCTGATTGTTGTTCTGTTAAATATCCATCACCTGTTCTAATTGTTGTGCAATTAAATATCTCTCAACGTATTCAGATTGTTGTTCTATCAATTATCACCCAACCTGTTCTGATTGTTGTTCTATTAAATATCTCCCAACCTGTTCTGATTGTTGTTCTATTAAATATCTCCCAACCTGTTCTGATTGTCGTTCTATCAAATATCCCTCACCTGTTCTGATATCGTCCTATTGAATAACTCCCAATCTGTTCGGATTTTTGTCCTATCAAATATCACCCAACCTGTTCTGATTGTTATTCTATCAAATATTTCCCAATTTGTTCTGATTGTTAATCTATCAAATATCCCTCACCAGTCCTGATTGTTATTCTACCAAATATCACCCAAACTGTACTGATTATGGTTCTATAAAATATCCATCACCTGTTCTAATTGTTGTGATATTAAATATCTCTCAACGTATTCAGATTGTTGTTCTATTAAATATTACCAACCTGTTCCGATTGTTTTTCTATCAAATATCACCCAACCTGTTCTGATTGTGGTTCTATCGAATATCCCTCACCTGTTCTGATTGTCGTTCTACTGAATAACTCCCAATCTGTTCTGATACCTCAAACCTTGAAAGGGACACTCTCTTATTGTTCTATTACCCAACCTGTTCTGATAGTGGTTCTATTACTCGTAATTATCATTCACCAGTTCAGATTATTGTTCTATCAATTATCACCCAACCTTTTCTGATTGTTGTTCTACCAAAATTTGATATTTAATAGCATTCACCAGTTCTAATTTTTGTCCTATCACCCAACCTGTTCTGATTGTTGATCTATCAAATATCCCTCACCTGTTCTGATTGTTGTTTTATTAAATATCACCAGATCTGTTTTAATTGTTGTTCAATTAAATATCACCCAACCTGTTCTGATTATTATTCAATTAAATATCTCTCAACGTATTCAGATTGTTGTCCTATCAAATATCTCCCAACCTGTTTTGATTATTATCCTATCAATTATCATCCACCTGTTCTGATTGCTGTTCTACGAAGTCCTGTGGAATTGACATCAGTTCGTTATCACATGAAATATTCCATGACGCTGGTCGCCTGTGTTGTGGCGAAGGGGGTTTGTGACGGTGGTGGCGGCGGCGGGAGGTGGCGGAGAGACCTCTTGATCCGGCGGTTCTGACAAAAGACACCCCCCCTCCCCCTCATCCTCATCACGATGACAAACCGCGTGGTGGCGTGGGGCCGAAGGGGGGAAGGAGGCGGGGACTGACGGTCTCCCCCCCCCTCCACCACTTGACGCCTCCTAACTCTCCCCCCTGCGCTCCTCCTAACTCTCCCCCCTGCGCTCTCCTCCTAACTCTTTCCCCTCCCACGCTAGACAGAACCCCCGCAGGACCGCTCGACTCAGATCCAACTCCCTCAGTATCGTACGAACCTCCAAAAGCGCGCAATCGCTCGGACGACGACCGCCTTTTGTCGCACTCAACTCCCGTTCAAAAACGCAAAACAGCACAATTTAAATTTATTTATTTAATTCGACGTTAATTTTTATTTAAAAAAAAATCAATTAAATCGCCCGAAATCAGTGCGGTTGTTCTCGACTTTAAAAAAATTCGTGCGGTGGAACTTATCGGTACTTTGTGCGTGTTTCGGGCAATGAAGAGGACCTCGCAGAATTCTGGCGTCTAAAGGATTTTTCCCTGTAAGAGGTATTTTTTATTTACCGTAATCATTTAAGTTCCAAATCAGCGTGAAATCCGTCAAAAATCAATCGGAAGAAACGTCACGCTGACACTTGTTGCAGGGAATTTCACTCGTGGAGTCACTCAATCACACGCTCACTGTTACGAACGTATCGAGACTTCAACTGATTTGAGATCGTCGTCAATCAATGAAGTCGTCAATCTTGTCGTCACAGCGAATTTCTTACCGAAATCGATTCAATTCGAGTCAATCAAACCGGTCCGTTTACACGACGTCAGAACTGAACAGTTCGTTTCGAGATTGTAGAGACATTTCAACTTGATAACAACAATAATTTGGTTTGTGAACGCAAATTATACCTGAACGCAGTCACAAACCAAATTTTGACTCTGATACGACGATCACACCATATTTTAAGGATCTCTGAACGGACCTGAACCAAATTTTATGCAAAAAACCACTTTAGCAAATTGGCACACACATACAAAACATACCAATCCAAATCAATATCAGGAGCTGGCGTTCAAAATTGTCAATTAAAAAAAATCGACTATGTACACTAAACACTCCGATGGTCGCATCTCACATGTACTTAACACAAATGGTTGAGATTGTGGAGAAATATCAATTTGATAACAACAATAATTTGGTTTCAGAGCGCAAATTCTACCTGAACGCAGTCACAAACCAAATTTTGACTCTGATCACGACGATCAAATTGTATTTTAAGGACCTCTGAACGGACCTGAACCAATTTTTTTGCAATTAACCAATTTGGCATATTGGCACACATACAAAACTACACCAATCCAAATCAATATCAATGCGCTGGCGTTCAAACAAAAAATCGACAATGTACACTAAACACTCTGAAGGTCGCGCCCCCCATGTAACACAAATGGTCGCGTTCTGTGAGATCCACCATTTCGCATGGTCGTTAACGGCACAGTAGTAACTAACAACTGTTGTGAAATTTGATAACAAATTGAGCGCAGTTTAGGGAAAGTTGCTTCATTTTGAACGACGTAGTAGAAAAATACGTGCCAAAAACGAAGAGGTTCGTAGGTACTAAACTACCAACGTCTGAAGAACGTAAACTACTTATGTGAAGGTATCTGAACGAATTTGTAGGCAATAACCCGCTTTGGCAAATTTGCACACCAAAAAACAAAAAATGAAAGACCTTTACGGTACGGACAATGTTTATGTAAAAATGGGAAGCTTCATCGATTTGTTTGGGTGAGTTGTGAGTGTATTGTTGTGGGCGGTGGTCGTTAACGGCGAAAGTTGTAAAATTTTGATAACAAATTAAAGTTTATCAAAGTAAATTAGAAAAGTAAAATTTACTATTTAATAGTATAAGCTACAATTTAAGCTTGTAGCCCCAGCTCTGTAGATTCAATAGGTGTCGAGATAACCTATTGGCTTCCATTGGATTTATTACTGTGATATCGTACAGAGAAGGGTGATCTGTACGGGAAATAATAAACCGATTGCGAAATAATTCGATTTTTAGAATCTGCCGTAGTGTGAAACGTAAACAAAAAAATTCGGATGTGAAAGGTCGAAATTTAGTTTTTTTGGATCACCCCAAGGTCATGTCAAAGGTCTCACGGCAACACCCCACATCGTCATTTTTGGCCAAAATTCTTTTCATTCTTTTTATAAATGATTTGCCCAGTTCAATTCAAAGTTTAGTCTTGTTATTTGCGGATGACGCAAAAATTTATCGTGTTGTGAAAAACATTAATGATTGCTTCCTTCTCCAAGATGATCTTGATTCATTGTACAACTGGACCAAATTGAATGATCTCTCTCTTAACCTAGAGAAATGTAATATTTTAAGAATTTCTCACTCCAAATCCCCTTTAAATTTCCACTATTCCATAAACGGCCACATCCTCACATCTGTTGATTCAACTAAAGACCTTGGTATTTTCATGACCAATTCATTCAGTTTTTCTCTTCATATGGAAACCATAATATCAAAGGCAAATAGAATGCTTGGATTCGTGAGCAGGAACTCTAAGCACTTTACCGCGGAAACACTGAAAATTCTTTACTGCGCCTTTGTCCGTTCAGGCCTGGAATATGGTTCATTAATTTGGAACCCACATCACAAAACATATATTGATCGCTTTGACAGAATCCAGCGCAAATTCCTTAGAGTGGTTGCTTATAAAAGACGAATCCCCGTTGCAGATCTAAATTATGTTGATCTTTCAGCATCAATTAACATAGAATCTCTGGAAAATCGCCGCTTAAAAAGCGATCTTATTTTTTTATATAAACTAATAAACAATCTTACTGATTCTCCAGATCTAGTGTCAAAAGTGAATTTTCATGCACCACTTAAAGTAACCCGAACCGTAAGACCCTTCACCCTAGAATTTCATCGAACTGATTACGGCAAATTTTCTCCGATCAATAGACTGATGTACAACGCAAATTCTCATCCGTCACTTGATTTCTTTGGCTCTAGCCTTTCAGGGTTCAAGTCACAATTGGACAAATTAACCTCCTTTTCCTAATACTCGACTACACTTTGAATTGGTAAACTAATAAAATGTTATGCTGTATTATTTGTACGTACATCTATAATTTGCTTCTTGCGGCCTTATATATTTTATCTTCATTATTATCACTAATTTTTAGTGCAGATTGTGTACTACATCTATTTTTCATGATTGTAAAACCTGTAAACTGGGTGTTTCCCGTAATAAACGTTTATTATTATTATTATTAAAATGAGTTATGCATACTATTTGAAGCGTTTTTCCCCGGCGGATCAATCTAACTAAGTATAAGTTAGGTACCTAAGTTAGGTAACACTAAAAATCACGATTTATTTTACTGAATTACTCTTTGGCAGATGGTTTTTTGGCTACGCTGAAAAGTCGCCCAAATGACGATGTGGGAAGTTGCCGTAAGACCCTCCCTCGATGTGACTCGTATAATAGTCTTTAGGTGGTCGTCCTCCAGACAGGTCCTGCCTTCGAGTGTCCTTTCGGAGATGACAATAGTCGACTCGAGGCTTCCGAAACCGTTTTTTGAGTCATTCGAAAACTCGTTCGTTTTACGGCAAAAATGGTCAGGACAAATGTCTCCGGGTCGGTAAGTGGCGCTTGTCAGAAATAGCCGTACAACAATGAGGACCCCTAAAAGGCCTTCGGGAAAGGGCTCATCGCCGACGGAACTGCTTCTGTTGAATATTTTCAGCGATAAACCACTGAAATCGACGGAAAATAGAAATGTTAAAAGAATTTTTGCTTATTTGTACGAGGGTCATCCCAGAAAAGTAAGTTTCCATATTTTCTTTTAAAAAAACTACAAAACTTGGGTCTTCCACAATACCCCAGAAACAAAAAGACAGAGTATGGTCTGGAAAAGTCCTCAGAAAAGAGCACCAAAAAAAGCCAAAATTGCGACGTCCGCTGGAAAGATTATGGCCACGGTTTTTCGGGACTTCGAGGGTGTTCTGTTGGTTGACTACCTACCAGAACATTAATGCTGCCAGATATTGTGAAATCTTGGAACAACTGAGAAAAAACATTAAAGCCAAAAGACCCGGACTTATGAAGAAAAAAGTGCTGCTTCTTCATGACAACGCAAGGCCACATTCTGCAAATTAGACCCAGGAATTGCTCAGAAAATTTTATTGGGACGTTTTCCCCCACCCACCGTACTCTCCAGACCTCGCTCCGAGTGATTGCCATCTTTTCCCGGCATTGAAAACTTTTTTGGGAGGCCAGCAATTCTCCACTGACGCAGAAGTCGAGGGCGCCGTCAACGAGTGGCTGCGCGGATTGGACAGAAACTGGTATGCTGTTGGCTTACGAAAACTCGCCACACGGTATGCAAAGTGCCAGGAACGACTCGGCGACTATGTGGAAAAATAGTTCAGGTCTGCAGCTTTCCAACCATGTAAATATTTTAGTCAATAAAGCATTTTTTCGATATTTTCAAAAATAGGAAACTTACTTTTGGGATGAACCTCGAAATAATATGCGCATAGTTTAAGTAGCCTCCGTAGAACTTTAGTCGCTGTCCAGACCCCAAATCAGCTGAGTGGCTCCTACAGCTAATTCCTATGCTATTCACTCTATGAAGCTGTAATTTGGAGTGTAGCCTCCTTAGGACTCACACTTTAAGCAGAACATGCCAAAGATCAGCTGAGTTGCTCCTAAACTAACGACACATGCTTCATGAATGTTAAGAGCTTGGCGTTGTTCTATGAAACTCGACCTTCACTTTGTAATATTTAAGAAAGCAGTGCTTGCACAATAAGATAAATGTTATGATGCAGTAGTGAGCGAATTTCCTAAACGTATGAAATTACTCTATACATAAAGGTTATTCGTTAAGGATGTGTCCGGAGAGAGGAATGGACACATGTATGTGTCCGGTTGTGATCGATTCGAGGCAATGTGTCCGGACACAGCCGACGCGCATGCGCAGTTGAGATAAGTTCAAACTTGTGTCCGTAGGAATGACCCCTTAGGAATTATTATGTTGCTTGGATTGTGTCTTGATGTGTTCATGGGAGTGTTGCGTGTGAGTTGTTGTCCCTCAGCTGTCTCCTCTTCAGCCTACGACTTTCGGTTGGTGGAGGGCCCGAGATCGCTGCGACTTGAGGGTTGGAGTGTCCCACAGCTCTTTCATGGAGTGCTCTGTAGACCACCTCAATCTTCTCCCTCACCGGATACTAACGAACTATCGATATATCGAAGGAAAATGTCTATTTTTGATACTATTGCCTGTCGGTAACCATCCCTAGTATCAGTTTTCTGAAAAGTATTGATGATGGGTTGTGGTGACGAGACTACTTGTACAATGATACCCATCCCTACTTTGCTAGGTACCGAAAACCTTCTCGACACCGACACAACTCGAATGTTTCTCTTTTCCTTTTTTTTCCACTCTTTATCAGCTCGTCTTCATCATCGTTCTGTGTAGTGAACTTAAAGAAAACCAGTCTGCGCCAGGTAGCCGAGGTGAGAAGGTCGCCTCATCATAATGGGACCTTTCCATTGTGCGCACTGGCGCCAGCACTCTCAACTTGCACCAAAATACGTCCCACTCCAAGTACAATGCGCTTTTGTAAAAGGGACTCGCCTCTGCCAAAAAACGCTTTTTTCAGTGGACACGCCCCGAGTCGACTTAATCTTTTCGAAAAGTGGTCGCACTTAACGCCAACGTCGATGAGACGACCGAATTCCATGGGGACCCTTCGGACACTTTCGTTAGAGTGCATTTACCTTTTAGTGGCGATCGGAAAACTATTCTAAAACTGGCTACGGAGCGCATCCAACCAAACTCTACAACGAACAACAGAGCACTAACTATTCAGAACGCAGTTTCATCACCAACATATTCATGTAATCTCAGGTTGCCATTCGTCTGTATTTTTGAATGTGTGTGATTTTTTTTACCGTCAGTAAGAATGATGCTGAGTGTTTTGAATGTTGATGTTGAATGTTTTGTTACTTCTGTGATCTGGAGGCAAGAACTTCCCTGTTGGAGTCCAACTCCATTTTGTAAACTGCCCTGAAGATGAAGAAATATATTCTTCGAGACGTTGGCACATAAATCAATTTTCATTTGACCGACATCCCTCAACATCATGTATTTTCAAAGGGTCTGTTGTTTTGCTGTCCGTATATTACCAAATGTAAGAGGGACAGCTCGAAAACGTCGAAATTTTGAAAACATTTGAATTTTTTAACGAGCCCCTAAAGCCCAATCCTTTCATTATTTTTTTCCCACTAGCTTCAGACAAGATCGACGCTTTTATACATACGATTTTTGGTGTCTTTAGGCAGTGATTCAGGACGGTCTGGATCAGATTTTTGTATGAAAAGGTTTAGAAAATTCGAGTTTTGAAAATGTTGGACCGAGAACAGTAGCTTCCATTTCTTCGAAAACTCACCGAAAGAAGAAAATTCTGTAACAGCTGATGTGCCTGCTCAATGGATGAATTGTGGTATTTTTCTTAGTAATAGAAGAAATTAACTTGATGGGCTGAAACTCAACTGTTATGTTACTGGTACCAATTATAATTGGTACCAGTAACATAACAGTTGAGCTTCGGCTCATCAAGTTAATTTCCTCTAATATTATATCAATTGTTTGTAGAGTTTTTGGCCCGGTGGCTGTAACTCAGAAGGCATCCGCCTTCCACAAGTTCTAAATATTCATTCAAAAATGCACACAAATAAATCACCCACAATAATAATTATTATTCTTTCCTGTCTTCAGTAATTATGGGACAAACTCAAGGAATCAATTCTACAGCTAATTTTCTCAAAAAGTGCCTCGTAGAGTTTTTTCATTAATCAACTAAAAACCCGACTTTTTTCACTTTTAAGCGTCAAAAAATGCCTAAATTGCTATACCGAACTTATTTCCATGAAGCAAGTTGGCTTTAGGTGAAAATCTTGATTTTCACCTAAAAACCCACGTTTTTCATTTTTCATGATTTCACGTCATGTTCTCCACCAAATTTCACTGTGAAAAACATTTTTTTACACCATTGGAAAGCTGAGATTCTGGGCAAAGGAAAAAACGGTGATTTTTAAGGAATCTTCAAATTTGGACTTTGCCATTTTTTTTATCAATTAGGACTGTCTAAAAAAATCTGATTTAGTATCAGGAAGGTAGAAAATTTAACGCTCTTTCCAACGATATCGTCATCTTTTATTTTACATTTTAATTTGAGGGTGTTAGAGCCGTTTTACTGAGACAAGGTCGAAAACACAAAAAAAATCTTTGAAGTGAAAAAAGTCGGTTTTATTAGTTGACCAATGAAAAAACTCTATGAGGCACTTTTTGTTGCAAATTAGCTGCAGAATTGATTCCTTGAGTTTGTCCCATAATTACAAAAGACCCCCTGTAGATTCGCCTGCTGTTAAGTCCCATTATTAAAATCGCCCCAAACCAGAGTTTTGTCAGTTTTTTCAAATAAATTAAAGGTTGATACAATGTCATGTCATGTAACTGCAAGGGATGGGAATGATGCCAATATTTGAGCGAGGTATCGAGGGTGAAGTGGCAACAAGGCCTACCTCAAATGGTGCTGTACAACATGACCTAAGTGTTTTTTTTTTTTTTTTTTAAATTTTACAGGAGACACAAAAAACTGTTAATGTTTAACATTTGGGAACATAACATGCGTGAATGATTGCTACTATAGATACTTCTGGGTGCCAATATATTACACAGACAATTTACGTGATGATGAATAATTTTAATTTGAATCCTGCTGAATAAAAAGTCAATATGCCCCAAAATGTCAGTTAAGCCATGTTATTCTGTATTATTTGAGTTAGGCCATGTTGACCAGCCCTATCTCAGGTAGGCCACGTTGACCAGCCCTATCTCAGGTAGGCCATGTTGACCAGCCCTATCTCAGGTAGGTCATGTTGATCAGCCCTATCTCAGGTAGGCCATGTTGACCAGCCTTATTTCAGGTAGGCCATGTTGACCAGCCCTATCTCAGGTAGGCCATGTTGACCAGCCCTATCTCAGGTAGGCCATGTTGACCAGCCCTATCTCAGGTAGGCCATGTTGACCAGCCCTATCTCAGGTAGGCCATGTTGACCAGCCCTATCTCAGGTAGGCCATGTTGACCAGCCCTATCTCAGGTAGGCCATGTTGCCACTTCACCCTCGATATGATATTTTAGAATTTCAAAGCTGTCTTTTCAGCGCAGTGGGCAGTTGAAATAAGGGTTTTTCTTGGTCATATTCAACGATTCATTCGTTAATTATTAAATAATCAACCGAAAGGGGCCGCGTAACGTAGAAACAGCGACATCCCAGCGAATTATCCAGTCTGACTGGGGAAGGATGTGAAATCGTTCGGAACCGAAGGTACCGGGTTTCCGAAGTAACTCGAGCCGTCTGCCGAGAGGCCGAAAGCCGGTTTTCTCGTTCACGCTCGGGAAAGCAAGACCTCGACCAACCTCCGAAGAACCTCCGTCCTTGAATGTCAACTAGACCGCCAACTACTCGCATAACTGTTACTGTTATCTGTCTCTCGCCTTTTGATTGTCATTCGGATTGTGATCCTCTCGGGAGAAATCGTTTAAGATCTTTCGATTCGCGAAGAGCCGACAAGTAGTAGGTAGGGTTGGGGAATACTTGACGTAACCGCTTCAAATAACCTAATACTGTCCAGTAACCTAATACCAGATAACCTATTACTGGAATAACAGTTTTGAGAACTTGGGTGAAAAGCCTTTGAGGGCCTCTTTGTCGTGCGGCCATTCGGGATTCCGTGATAATAGGTTGGCTAGGACTATTCCAGGTAATACCAAGTAATAGGTTACGGAAAATGAATGCGTGAAAGGTGTGCGATCACAACTGTCGACAAGTTATTTGAGTGAGTATTGAGTTAGTTTCGAGTAACAGCGACCGTCTGGTAATAGTTTGTTGTATTAGGTTATTTTGGTAATAGATTACCGTCGATTCGGGAACCTATCCACAGGTTCCCGAACCTGGAAAGCCAGTCCGCGTTGGGCCCTGGAAAGGTTCTCGAATCACCGGTAACCTATTACCAAAATAACGTAATACAACAACCTATTACCAGACGGTCGCTGTTACTCGATAACCTATTACCAATAAATAACCGTATTTGACATGTTTAACAACTAGCGGTAGACGTTGAATTCGATGTGTCTGTGACGACGGATGATACCCAAATAATTACTTCAACGAACACTCAAAGGTGATTGATGCAGACATCAACTCAAATTATACTCTGGAAACTCCAGTCCGAATGGTGAAAAGTCCAAATCCGGCCAACGTTCTTAAGATGACTCGTCCAGGGGCGTAAACCTCCTGAATGTCTGCTAAAAAATCTTCAAGGCCTCAACCGAACACCGAAGCACCCAACAGACTCAAGAACTGGAACAGGAATATTTGACCTCCGAGATCCTAAACACCCGTCACACAGCAAAAGTCATTGGTCATTTGAAGAACCTGATATTCAAAGACTTCACATACCTGAACCAAACCGCCCAATAATAGTCGACCACGTCCACTTATGATATGGTCGGATTCAAGCATTACTGCATCTCGGACGTGGCCACGTATTTTGGCCAAACTTATAAAACAACCTGTACCAACATGACCCTGGATGGAAGTTAAGTCTGATCTGTGCCACCTATCAGGGGAAGATAAACTTTCAAAAAACGTCGAAAACAAAAAGGTACAAGTACAAGAGGTAAAAGAAAAATTAATTGCTTAATGCGATCATCCCTGTTCATTAGGAAACTTGTGCTGAGGGAGTCACTTAACATTACTTCATAAATCCACCTCTAACTACTCAAGTCCATTACGGTTATTGTTTCAGTACAATCAAGTTGTTTAAATTCTACTTATCATTATAAAAATATTACCACTTTAGCAACTATTGTCTATTAAACTTCTAATAAATTCCTTGAAAATAAAATCATTAATATTCTTTTTTAAATTCTGTCTACCAAGGCCAAGTTTAATGTCATTCGGAAGAATATTAAACGTATTTATACCCTAATAGGAGAATAAATTTTGCCCTTTTACAGTTAGACGAAAAGGAAGCTTCAGTTTCACAACATCTGCCAATCTGGAACCACCTTCTTTCGTATTTTGCCAAGTTTTTAGCGATATGTACTCGTATGAGAACAAGTTTTTTGTACATGTACATATGTATATGTATATGTGATGTATATGTATATGTATATGTTCACATATGTATATGTGATACATCCAGAACATTGAACAATTTGAAGGTTGATACAAATTTGTTATTTACACAATTATTTGATCCATAATTTGGAAATTTAGTGAAGAAAATGAAGAGGCCATCGCTGAGACGTGAATTCCCACAGCAGACGTTGACTTTAATGTTGTACAACCTTCAGACGAGAAATCCTCCCTCAATTCCGGCTCACTAACGCCGCCTTCAGCGGTTTTATTCATGCTCCCGACCCATCAGAAACCGGTGTAGAGGAAGATCAGGGAATTCATTAGGGCTTTGAATGGAACTACTTAAACACACGTTGACGTGCCTGCAAAGTGGTTTTAGCTCTCAACTATGAACTCCGTCGGAATGATGTTGGATCTGTTCAAAGGGATTCGGTCGAAGTAGTAGGAGTAGTTGACGATGTCAAGGTGGAATATCGTCGTAGTGTTGAAAATTCCGTCGCATCCTCAATTACGTATTTTATCTTTTGTTTTCTTTGATAGATCATGAAGTTTCTTTATTTTTTCACGATAATATACCCTCCCAGTTATCTCAATTTTCCGGTGTACCTTCTCTGTAATTGGACCAGCTGATGATGTGCCTACTTGTGGGGGAAGCCACGTTCGGCCAGTCCCCTTTCTGTCCAGTCTGACTACCCGATCTCCCCTATTTTCTGGCCAGTATCGCCAAATATTTTCCATCATTTTCCCAATAAGGGTTCCCTACTGGTCCCCATATTGAGAGCTCTCCCTTCCATCCAACAAGTTCACGCGAGTTCAGCCCTCTTTGGCGTCCTGAGATCCCCTCGCAGTCTCCATATTACGCTGAACGTGGTGAGCGCCACAGCACCAGATAAGCCGATTTCCAGAAATTCTTGTCGGGCTTTGCTGCATGGCGATTGCAGCTGTGCCCTCGCTTCCGGGTCAGCCGTTTTAAATCAGCGAAACCCAAACCCAAATTCCAAACCCCCTGTAAAAGTTAGTCTGGGTATGTGGTTCCTGCCGGTTTCAGGCCTCCACCCACTCAGATCTATCATTCACCAGTTCGGGTGATAATACGAAGAAAGACGATATTCGCCATTGAAACCCGTGATGTCAATTTGCAAATCTCCTCAGATGGCAATACAAAATTCTACCAAAACTTGTCAGGCAAAACGAAAACCAAAACTTCAATTCACCCATTCAGCAGGCACCGGCTCAGCACATTAATTTTATTGTTGGCGCCTTGTAACGCTTGATTAGGAGATTTTACTCTGATCCATACCACACATTGACGGTCTTCTCCAGCCCTCATTACCCTCTAGATAGGTATAGACAAGATTGAGGAGGTTCCAACAATTGTAGCATTTCAGGGTTGCTATCCCAAAACGAACGTTCATATAATGGGGACTCCAGTGGCGAGACTATAATTTACGTAAAATTTCGATGAGCAATTGATTGGAGTGTCAGAGCAAGTTTTTGTTTCAAGGCCAAACGTCAGTGTCGTTATGGAGGCCACACATACGGGTTGGGATGATAACTGCGGAACGATAAATACTGGAAAGACTGAGTTGTGTTTTACTCTGTGCAAACAGCTTACTACGTGCCCACGAAGCGTGAGCTCGATAAGGAATCGTGAATGAGGAGGAAAAACCCCCTGAGAAACATGTTATTAACCCGGTGTATTGAGGAAAAAAGGTTCGTTCAGCGTGGAAAGAGATGACTTTTGAAAGCTTCCTCCTCTTATTTTCGCCTATCAATTTACAAGAGTAGGTAGGAAACCTCGACAAAAGGCGGACCAGATGGTGCCGGTCAACCGGAGGACCCGCCTTACGGCTGGACGACTCACAAAAACGGCCTGGAGAGTGTTCTCTCGGAGAGGACTGATTTCAAAAGTTGAAAAGCGAGCCTGAAGATGCGAACGGACGCTTGATAACCTCCGTCTACGGGTAGCCTGACGTGTTTCTTAATCACTTTGAATTTTTATGGATCCCGACGAACTGCTTGGAATAGGGTGATATTTTCAGCGACACCTCACCGACCTATTCGTACACGTAAAAGCTACAAAATCAGCTGGCCATAGACTGGACACTCGTTTCTCAAGAGGGTTTCAATTGAATCACCCAAGACTTAAACAGCGTAGCCAATATGCTCGTCGATTATGTATTGAATTACGATTGTGTAGGGCATAGGGTCTGTATCCAGTCGAAATGAAAGCTCCAATGTAAAATTTTTGGGCCGAAAGCTCAATGTTTGAGTAAGAAGAGAAATGTACGTATAACTTTGAATTTGGCAACGAAGATGATCCAATAAAGTTGTCATGGCCAGTCAACTGGAAGGAGTCAATAATCAACTATCACACAACTCAGATGCCTCCCCAGATGTGAAAGTGTTCAGAGCTGGAGTGCCCCAAGGCTCAGTGTAGGGACCTGCAGTATTCTCTCTACACTGCTGACCTGTCTGATCGCCATATTTTCGGATGAATCCGCTATTAAACTAATCTATAACTGATTTATATCTTTGTCTTTCCATACTCTCCCAACGTTACAACTGCTCATTTTGCGGATGATGAAGGAACTGGGCCAAGGGACATGTCAGGAAACAGCGGAGCAGATTAAACAATTATTGTACACAATTGAGCATTGTTGTTCTTAATAGAGAGTGAAATTAATCGGCAAATGTTTCCAATTCTACCTTACCCCATGCACCTTTAGTGAAGTACTTAGGAATGATATATGATTCCAAACTTACATGAGCCTCACACGTTACTGCGCTGCTGGCAAAACTTCGTCATCGTCTCAGTCAATTGAAATTCCAGTTAAAGAGCACATCGACCTTACCACCTCATTAAATGCGTCTCATCTACGACACTCATCAGACCAGTCTGGCTGTGAGCTCTCGGGCTCAGCATCTAACAGTCAAATCCGCCTGATACAAACATTTCAAAACTGCGATTGAAGGCACATGTCTCAATACAAGAGATTATACTTGCTTATGGGTCACTCAGTTTTGCCAGTTGAGAGCAAACTTGTGCTCTATAAAATTGTGCTCAGGCCTGTGTGGACTTGAGGGTGTCAGCTCTGGGGCTGTGCAGCCGAAGAATCAAGCAGCAATACAGCCCATCAGCAGAGGCTTCAGAGGCACTTCAATGAAGTCCGTCTACTGAAAAATTTTGAATAGTGTCCAGCAACGAAGAGAGACACCACGATAACATTATTCAAACGTTCCCACATTAAGCAAAATAGATATGCACATTTAACTGACGAAAATTACTTATTTGTTCTGTTTTAAGTAAATTGTGATGCTGAAATTATTCTTCTACTAAGGTGACCATCAGGGACGCCCGATATTAGACCACATTACGCCAACTTTGTGTAGTTATGGTTGTTACAAGGGTGATGTTACACATAACAGTGATCCACCCAGAAAACAATGAACAAATGCCACTGAAACAATGCCAACGAATCTGCAGCGTTTGATTCCTGTAATTGATCTTCCGAGCCCCTCAATTTGAAGAATTGGCTAACGATCAAATTTTTCATTCGAACGAATTGGTTTTTGAGAAACAACTTTAAAGTCAATTCCCTCCTCTTGGTTGATTTAGTCGGGCATTATGTCGTCTGGAATTCACTTTAGAGCCCTCTGGAGATTCTCAGTTCTGGCAAAACGTCGTTCTTCAAGACATACTTGAGTCCTTTTTTTCTGTAATCGATGGATCGTAATGTCAATTCATTGGCTTCTAACGACTGGTTCGCTCTGCCAAGTTTTGTTCGCTGTGCCGCCCTTGAAATATTGATTGTTAAAACTAAGTTACTGGTCGTGATCCAATGAGAATTCCCTCTATAATACGAGACAGTATTTTTCGTTACTCATAACTCGGTGTTCATATTTTTCGTATTCCTGCGATCTCTTTGTGTACAGACCGACAGTGTTGATTGCTGCAGAAGTCCAATGCAAAGAAAGGATCGAGACACGTGTAGTTATTTCTCGAAGGACCACCTCAGCATACTTGAGGAACAGACCAGGTTGTTGAGAAACTGTGGAACTGATGTTGGAATTACCAGTGCTCAAATTTAGAGACTGTTGCAACAAGACTCCAATATATTTGATATTGTGAGCTGATATTCTTTCTTATTCTTGAGATCTCTTTGTGTACCGACAGACAGAAATACGAGTATAAGAAAAGAAAGAGGTACAATTAGTTATTTCTTGAAGGAACTGTATTGATAGTGGTGAAACAGCAAGTTACAAATAGCAAGTTCAACACATAACCGATGCAGGGTGCTTAGGAGAACGTTCTTCGGTAGGTCCTTTTGGTTTGATCACTTGTGTCCCATAAAAGCGTGGCTCACACGTAGGAAACTACAGTGTAGCCGACATACAAAAGAAAAGCCTTAGCTTATTTTTGGTGGAAACAAGCAGGTTGCATTGACGGTTTACATTGTCAGAACTACTGAAAGCGCTGTAGAAAAACGGCGAAGTGGCGATTTGAGTGTTCGATACGTTAAACGATATTTGCATTTTATTAAACAAAGTTTGTTGAAGTTACGTTACTGAGTTCATATGGATTGTCGAAAATTAGGCAAGCGTAAACACTTTGATTACCTACTACCTCGCAGTTTTCTAAGTAATTCTAAAATGTTGCTTGTGGTGATACAGACAAGTGAGACTAATTGTTTCAGATTATTCATTATTTATGTTTGAATTTTGAAGAAGTAGTTGCCTTCTTCCATAACATAGTGTTAAACTGTTGACGATTGAATGGCCATTGAATGTGGTTTGAGATTATAAACATGAATATCAATTACCAAAGGTCACTCCTTTCACATTCATCTTTATATTTGCATAATTGGTTTTTTTCTCGAAACAAATGGCGTTCAGACAGTGAGTTTGACGTGGAATAAGCGAGAAAAATATCTTAGCACTTATTTTAAACCTCTACTCGGAAAATAACAGTTATTAGCATTACGCAAGAGAAACTGAAACGCCCAACACCTAAAAAGCGATTCGTCATAAATTATTTTCGTGAAGCTAACATTCCCGTCCTGCTTATGCAGCTCCCACTGAATTTCATTATAACTCCCTGCAGTCGAGACCATTCGGTTTCTGAGGTCGGATTTGAACGTTTTTAAAAGATTGTTAGTCCGGAGAGATTATGGTTATACGATCGACGAATTCTTTTTCTTCGTCTCATCCTAGTACATAATGATATTTTCGTAGATCCGTCGCGTCACTGTATTTTGTTTGTAAACAACTCCAATCAGAGAAGTGGAAACCTTTTTTTTTCTCTAATTTATTGGATACTAATAATTGGAAATACTTGGGTGAAATTATAGTGGTAGTGTCGGGGGGAGTGGGGTAATACCGCTACCATAAGGAAATCTTTTTATTTATTTGCTCTATGGAGCATCAAATTTTTAGGGAAGAATCTAGGACCCCATTTTTTACTCGCCTATTTTAATGGCTACCCCTTTTGCAGACATGTTGCTTCTATGAAAATGCCTAGCAATGCATTCGCTTCTAGCTCCGGCTTCAGCGAGTAACTCAAATCAAAGTGGCCAAAAAGCAGAGTTACATACTACATACAGTGGTGGCTCTCGCAACAGTCTTCCTCGACTGATGCACTGGGTCTTATAAAGATGCTCGTCTCTGGGGTCACGCCTCCAATTACACTGCAGAAGTGCATGCAATACTTCTAGCCCTCGTACACGTCTCCAGAACCAGTTACTTGAGGCAAACAGTAATTCTCAAAGAATCACTGAGTGCTGTGATGAAAAGTATCTTCTCTTAAACCTTCAACTGTCCTGAACGCTATAGATGCCGAAATTCTAAGAATATCTCTACCACAGGTGATTCTGTCACCAGAAGGTGATAAAGGGACAGATATCGAGGGAAACAAGACTGCCGATCAATCAGCCAAAGAGCTTGCCATGTGCCCACCGACATTAAAATCTGGACTTTTTTCGCGCTAAAGGTCCATTCTAGTCCATCATCAGGGCAGTAGTGGAATAGTGTACACGGTGGAGTTGAAACCCAACGTGGGAAGCTATTGCCTCTAGATCACAGATACAACTGGTTTTGTATAAGATGTAGGAGCCGCTTAGCTGATTCGAGGCTGGGGCAGCTTCAAGTTTACGTCCTACGGAGGCTACATGCCAAATTACAGCTTCATCGAGTGAATAACATAGAAATTAGCTTTAGGAGCCACTCAGGAGTATCGCGCCAATTTGTGTAACGCAAATTCTGTAATTACCCCCAGCCGTAAGACTAAAAAACTTTAGGATTTCATCGATTCACTTGTTTAACCGTCTCGTCAATTTAATTTATTTTATTTTATTTGTTTGTTTCAGAATGTCGAGCTCATGATGAGAACCGGAGCCGGCGGAGGGAGCGTGGTCGACCCCGGTAGACCGCCACCTCTCCGCCTTCCGCCGCTGTATCCGGCGGCGGGGGCGGCGGAGGTGGTGCCGGAGTTTCTCCGGCCGTTGCCGCCCCCGAGGTACGCGCCGCCCGTCCGCCCTCTGACCACTTACCGGAAGGAGGATGAAGATACGTTTTCCTCGACCTACCGGTACGTATCCACCAATACTTATTAGGTTTCATATTATTTTTATTTTTTTAAGCAAGAAAAGTTTGAGATTTGTCCAGTTTGAGGTCTTGCATTGGGTAATTTCAGGCAGTGTTATTTATTTTAAGGTTAAGGGATGTCAAGGGTAGGTCAAATGAGAGATGTTTTATGTGCCAACGTTTCGAATAATTTATTTCTTCATCTTCAGGGCCTAAAATCCGTTTCATCAAAAATCAATAGAAGTTATCGTTATAGTTATTTTTATACCTAGGTGTTTTTACAACCGCGAATATACTAAGTATATAATATATACAGCACAGAAAAATTTAATACTTCAAGAAAAATTGTTGACAGACGAATTTTGATTTGTTAACAGACAAAATTTGTAAAAAAAAAAAAAAAAAAAAATTCTTACTGACGGTCTGATAAAACCAGATACCTATTTCTTCGAAAATTCGCTCCTATAGTCATGCCGCATGACTGTTTATTTTTATTTTTTATTATTATTTTTTATTTTTTATTTGTGTTCAGTGGAGTTGTTAACGTTGTTCTCCTATTCCCGTAGTATCCAATCCATCGGGAAAATATCGAATTCAATTTCGAAATGATAGTTACACTATAGAGTAGAACGTCAATAATCCGGATGCGACCCCCGGAAAAAATAAAAATGCCAAATGCAACTACTGCCGTACAAGTATCAATTAAAGACTTTTGAGAGCCCTGACAATGTTTGTAATTTTTTTTTCTGTACTGTACTTCACGTTTTGTGAATTCTCAGTTAAGTTTCTTTAATTTCGAAGCGTAAAAACAGCCTTTTTTCAAAATCAGAATTTTTTATAGTCCGGATAAGGTCTGATCCCAATTAATCCGGATTATTGACGCTCTACTGTACGATCATATGCATTGTTCTGATTCCTCTCATGTCAACATTTTGTTAATGTTAACGTTTTTGTTTGTTTACAGGACGTACCCCTACCCTTACCATTTCCCCTACCTTACCTACCCCATGATCCGTCCCCTCGAGGCGTATCAGTACAATTCTCCTCCCCAAAGTCCTCTCGTGAGAAAACCTCCGATCCGACTGCCCTCCGTCAAAGAGAGAAAACTCAAAAGGTCGAGAGCGGGTCCCGTTCGGGGTTTCGCCAAAGGCTCCCTCATCAGGCTCACCAATGGCGAACTGAAAAGGGTGAGATTTTCATTTCAAATACTTACTATAATTAGCTGTAACTGTACTATTGTGTGGCTCGAGTCTGCGCGTCAGTTACCAGACATTGTCCAAACATATTTCTTACTGTTCCCTATATTTGGGATCCTCATAAACGTCATTATTCAACTTCTGTCGTTTAGTTAGGCTCAAGTCGATTGTACCAGTCAGAATTATTACTTATACTTGTTGATTAAACCTGTAAAAACTAGTGATTCTATCTCTCCGAACATCGTTCAAAATCACGAAATTTAAGGTTTTTTCGGTCAGTTTTCAGGCTTTTCATAGGAATGGTAAGATTTTCTTAATATTTTTGGCTCTGTCTGTTTGCTTGACGTTGAACGAAAACGGCCTACCACAATGTTCGAATTCGAATGAAACTACCGTAATATGTCGAGTCGTATAGAGAATATGACAGTCATGCAGCATGGCTATAAGAGCCAAATTTCAAAGAAACAACTGGTCCTAACAGCCCCTAAAACCCACAACTTTGCCGTCTTTATCGTTTAATCTAGTTGTTGTTAAGACTCCTCAAACTGCCACTATGTCGTCTCCTGTAACTCACCATCACCTGTAAGATTCCCCTCTTCACTCCAATTCCCGTCAATCATTCGATTGCCCTCACGAAAACGCCTTTCAAGACGCTGAAATATCGCGTAATTAAACGAACGACGAGGGGAAAAAGGCAACAAACATCGACCCTTGAATAATCCGACAGCTCTTGACGCCTTATGGAAATTTTCACGAGATTTAAAGCACCGTAGCTTGTCTCTCCTCGTAAATCTGTGACCCCATCACCGTCGCTTGCGGCCCGACGACTTGGCAGGTGTCCATCAGGAGGGGCCACAGGTCGAGAGGGTTAAAAGTCGAACTCCACCGATGGAATTCGACTTTCGACTTCAATTTCTAGTTCAAGGTTATTATTTTCCTTCCCTCATATAATAAAAATATGATATCCAAACCATTTAGGTTGATTTAGGTAGGTACCTTATATTATTAGCGAATTTTCAAAGATAAAGGAGCTATAATAGCTTCTTTAATAATAATTGTTCTCGGTCAAAAATTATTAAAATTCAAATTTTCGAAACAATTTTAAACCAAAATCCGTTTCAGACCATCCTGAAGTCACTAAAACTTTTTTAAATTTTGGACCGAAAACAATAGCTTCTTCATCTTCGAAAATCCGCTAATAAATCCGATAATAACAATGACAACCTTTTTCATGATTATAGTGGCAATAAGATTATATAATTAACACTAATGACATTGACGGAACTAGAAGAACCTTTTCTCTCCAAGTAACTATTGTAAGTTGGTACCTACACATCTTTAGTCAAAGAGCACCACATCCGAATACGACCCAATAAGTTTAAGATTGCTCATAGGGTTGGAAAGATCGAAGTCGAAATTTCGATTGTATCGAAAAATGGGGTTCGACTTTTTGGATAATCGATATCGAAATGAGCGTTCGAATATTTCGATCTTTTCGAAATTAATCGTCGATTTTCGATCGTACCGGGAAGGTAGCAGTTTTCTTGAAAAAAAGGGCCCAAACCCTCAAGATAAAGCAACGAAAGTCGTTTAGTAACTGAGGAAGCGCTCCCCTCGACCTAAGCCTCGACTCTCGACTCTTCTACTGGCTCGCCTTCCCGTCCGCTCGCTTCCCGGCTACCCTACTTACTTTTATAGTATGACTTTGTTCCTCGTCGCGTGAAATACAGAACTTTCTCGTGAGATAAACTGTGTATTTTATTTATTGAATCAATTATCAGTAATGGTCAAAAGATTTAAGGCATTTTTTTTTAGAAAAAAGTTCGATTTTTCGATTATAATCGATGGAAATCGAAAGATTTCGACGATTTTCGACATGGCATCGAAATACGAGCAATCGAAAAGTCGATTATTCGAAAATCGACTTTTGGCTTCGATTGCCCAACCCTAATTGCTCACATTTGAATGAGATGTTCCAAACATCAATTTTTACATAAAACCAGTTACCTATTTCTTCGAAAATTCGTTCTTATAGCCATGCTCTACGACTGGATTTTTTTTTTTAATCGGTACTGAAAAATAGCCTTAGAGCGATCGATACTTGCACTATTTGCATTCGCTATCGATACGCCTAAGATATCGCTCAGCTCGTGAAGACATTGTCCGATACCGCGTTATCGATTTACTCAGTCGAAAAAAAGAAAAGAAAAAAAAGAAAAAAAAGACACCTTATCTTGTGACTGGATGAAAGGATATCTGTTCACTGCACACAAGAGAAGACTAAAAAAAGAAAAAAGTTGTACATGCAATATATCATATTATTTTTATGTGTGGATCCAGAATGTTGACCGTTTCAATACGAGTTGAGAGTTATTTGTTGAGTTGTTGAGAATCGGTCAAGATCCCAGCAAATAACTCCTACTACGCTACGTTATATAATTATATAAAATTAAAAAAAACGTCAGTAGTTCACAATGGCAAATGCCTATCAAACCTCGAATTATACCCGAGATACGGGGAGAATGCGTGATATCATTTTTTGGCTCTTTTGAATTGGTTGAGCAATCAAGAAAGGACTCGAGTGTTGTACTGCACCTCATTTATGATGGGTTATTCTCGTAACTGTCACTCGTTGGTAAACCGTCTGACGCGATACACAGATAAGCCACTCACTCTTCGACCTTCCAAGGGCATTCGATAACGCTTTTTCTCACTAAACCGATAAAAACCTGTTGCAATTTTTTTTTTTACGTTCCCCTCGAGTCTTTCTCTTTTTCGACCGCGCTAATTTGGTTTTTTTCTTTTTTCCCCAAGATAAAGCATTGAGGTTGACTCTCACGTATAAAACGTCGATTAAACGCAAAACATGATGTTCGGAAAATTCGTTCTTAAATCGACGCACCTGATAGGCGACCTAGCGTTAACAGTCGAAAAGTGTGATAAAAAATGGCCGTGACGCCAAATGGACTCCTTCGCGAATACCTTCCCCACGTCAACTGACAGGTTATCAGTGGAAAAAAGGCGGGAAACTTGTGTTAGGCGTTCAGAGACGATAACGCGTTGTCACCACCACGAAAAATCACTAGTTTCATGACATTTTTAGTCGAGGAACCTCCGAGAAAATACCCTTTCCTCCTTATTTTCATGATTCATCTATGATAATAATTATAACAATTACTGTTATTCATCTTCCTTTTCCAAGCTTAACGAAAAATTACACAAACTCAAGAAATATTTGCGATTAAATCCTTAAGAGAGGTAGGTAATACTTGACTTGACTTGACTTAAATCCTGTTAACTCCTTTGGGAGCATAGGGCAGAAACAAGCTCGTTCCAGTCGGATCGGTTTGGCACGATTCTTCTAATCTCGTTCCAGGTTTTGCTGGTAGGTAATAGGTATCTTCTAAAATATCTGTCTCTCCTAAGGTATTTAATCACACATATTTCTTGAGTTTGTGTAATGTTTCAAAAAAGAAAACACCTATTTACAAGGTTAATTATCTAGACTTTGTTGTTCCCAAAATAGGGAATTGGGGGAAATTTTTTGACAAACAGGGTACTAAATAGAGAATATTAAACAAATTGTTCATAATCGAAAAAAACTTCATTTTTTCAAAGAAATTTTCTTAAAATTCGTGTCTTAATATTTCTCCAATACGCCTCCAAAATTGGATCACGTCAAATGAGTCGCGTCATGCTTCATAAATATAGCATACAATAATATTGAAACACTTAATCCAATTTTTCATTAAAAGAATTTGATCAGATCATTGAGAAGAACACTGTACCAGAAGTTGCTCCTCAGAAAAATTACTTACTCAAACTGGAGAAATAAATGTGAACTATAACTTACCAGTTAAGATTGGAAAGAAAAATACAACATATCGCATAGTGTCGAGTGGTGATATTGACTCCATAAATTAATATGGTTAAAAAAACAACATGTCTAGTAGTCAATCACTACTGAAATACCTATAAAAATCATCTGATTTAGTAGTGAATTCCCTATTCTTCTTACTCTCCTGCTTCATTCAACCCATTTTGTAGGTAGGTACTTATTTCGTTTCAAAGAAATATTTCTGAGATACCATTCGATCAGGTCAGTTTCAATTTTTAAAAACCCACAAAACCGTTACCGTCGTTTTTCGATCCTCATTTTATTCAGTATTAAACGAGTTCTTCGTGCTGAAGCCGATAAGAAATTGGCGTATCAATTGAAGATTTATAGAATCGTTACCGCCTCTCTGTTGTTATTTCGTCCCATCGTTTCATACGGCCGATATAACGATGTAACGAGGACACATTTCGGTGGTTTACGTGCCAAGGTGAATCTGAAACCTTCACGAGTCAGTTACAAAAGGTTAACAATTTGAGATCGTGTGGGATATTGGGATCGTATAGGACATACGTTTCGACACTTGAGATGTTGAAGATTGAACGGTTTGACGAGATGAATTGGTTCGTTCCAGCTTGGAGTTCATGTACCGGTTCAATGTGTGAAGAAGTAGTTTGTGGCGACGAGCGAGGGAGATTTCATTAGTTGAGCCGCTGGAACGACAAATTAAACTTCTCGGGGAGAGAGCTCGAGAGAGGCGTATTTTGTATCTAGTAATTGTTTCCAGCTCCCTGTTACCGCTCATTGCAAGCGTGAATAACATTCATTTCAGTTACAAAATTGATTAAAACCACTTGAACGTACTTGAACATTCAAAACGGGCAACGCAAGCCAACAAAAAAACTTCCGTATTGAAAAATGAAGTGATAAGCACTGTGAGGAGGTCATACACAGTTGTGCGAGGTTATCTTTCCGGTTCAGTTCACAACTCAGGGTGTGCAGGACTCCACGGGCTGGAACGCGCATCCTGTGTTGCCAGTTCTTGAACTGGACGTCGCTGGAACGCGTTTACTCTGCGCGTGGCGACTGCGCCAAACTTGTTCATGCATTTTTACGCACCGGAACGAACCTAGCATAACATCGAAATGTGGCGATACTTTTTAAGTGTAGAACTACGTTACCTACGAGCTGAGGCTTTAGCAAGGGGTCTTGTGGTATACGTGATTTCCTCCAGGAATGTGCAAGCTGCTCAACATCCACAATACTCGGACCAGCCCAAAGCACCCTCAGAGTAACGAGCAAGTTGAAAGGCATTGGGTGATGGCCAAGGTGATCGACACGCAGCAGCATGATTGGAACGAATGGTCCCCTTGGGTCTTGCTAGCTTACCCCACACTTTAGGCTAAAGGACTTGAAATGTTTTAGACCTTCGACTAGGTTCAAGAGCTCCTTGCGCTGAAATACCCCAGGACTGTCTCACGCCCATCTTGTAACTGAGCCAGGATTCTGTGACAATCAGCGTTTTGACGGCCGCTATTATAAATACAGCAGTCAAGATGCCACTCATAACTGCTGCAAGAACGGATGGTGACAAGAAGTGTACTATAATAGTACTACAATAATTGTGAGCAGGTAGTGTGATGCCAACTCGGTGAAGCCAGTATGAGTGGACTATTTTGACTTTGACCAATGAAAAGAAAATGAGTAGTGTTAGGGATCTTTGAAACCAAATAGTCAGTCTTAGATACAATAAACAATTCTCTTGTGGATATTGATGCGTCGTGTTCTTCTGCGTAGAACCACAACAGTAAATAATGAGTGCTTTCACAATCCTGAAGACATAGAAACCACCTCAACTCTCTGAAGGGACTAGTAATTGATCATTACGATGTGAGGAATCAGGGAGAAAGATCGAGAGAAAACTACATCTACAAATCTACAAATCGGAGAAAACGCCAACTTTATCACGCTCTTCGACAATTTACGGCTTTACGCCCTCGGTGTGATGAATGTTTCTTTGTTTCCACTTTTTGTTTCTTTTAGTTCCTATGAAAGGCCGTAATGCCCGTTCGTGCGTTGATCCTGTTGAGGGAAAACTTGCCCCATAAATCATTCAGGGTCAGCAAAAAGTGTCGGTCATACCGTACGTCAGCTCGACGAAGTTTCGGGGCGAGAATTGATTCGTCATAATAAAATACACGGAGTCGTTGCCGTATGTGGTTATCGAAACTCGTACGAATTCCCGGTGAAATTTTGAAATTTTTTCGGCCGACGGTACCGAACGCGTCTTGTTTTGTAAGTTGCCACTGACGCCACTGTGGCGCTCTCGCCGAAAAAGTGCCAAATTCTGGATTTTGTGAGGTCCAACAAATCCATTGAAATTTTCCGTCTCTAGACCGGTTGAGTCGTCTCCTGTGGAATCACCAAGCAAATTTACTTTTATTTGTGAATTTAACAAACCAATAACTCAAATTTGTTGGTTAGTCATGCCGCGATCATTTTTACTGTTCAAATATGAGGAAAATCACATTCAAAAAATGTTTATGAACACCCGTGCCGTTGTACGACCTTCTTCGGACGTTTCTTGTCCTGAGATACTTTTTGTAACTGCTGAAAGGCGCGTCTGCACCAACCGAATATCGACGAACAGGGTTCGAGAGCATTCACACTCTTGAACGAACGGTTGGTCGTACAACGCTCTGTTTGATCAAAATATTCATCAATTTATTTTAATATCTTCTAGGTTAAGTAACATAATGGGCCTTCGTCCGAATACATCATCAGACCTTTTCATACTCCGGTTCTACTGGTATGGTCTTGGTACCAAGACCAAGTTCAGGCTTCCGTTCTCGTACGTTTTTCTAATAACATTTCCACCCTACGATCCAAATGTTGGGTCAATTGGAGTTCTATTCAAAAACGAAATACGTCTGTTTGGCTCACAAATTTCACTCCTTTAATTTCCCAGATTTTTAATGAACTGTAGGGCTGTGTGTAGTGCTAACCACCAGCCACCGCAACGACCCATTCATTTCAAACGCACCAACAAATTAATTGAGGGTCCGATCTTTTGAATGAATTCACCTAACGAGGTCCTAGTTCGGTTTAATTGAAATGAAAACTGCGGGGGGGAAACTCCGATCGCTTCGGGACTTTTCCAAAATTTTCCGTGGATTTTTTTGTCTTTCTTGGTTTTCTCCTCTTTTCTCCTCTGTTCGTTTCGACTCAAACTCCGACGGAAGAGACCTGACTATTAGCGAAGGAGTGGACTCGTCTCTGGCGGCCCGCCAGGTAAAATCTAAACGCCCATAAAGTTTAATCGTCCGGATTAAATTCAAGGAAATTTATCGCCGCTCTAAATGAATCACTGGGCCGTCGTAGAACGTCTGGTCTTCTGAGCGGGCATCGAGTGGAAACAAAGACGGCTAGAAACAGACTTGGAACAAGTATTTTCGAGTTTGGTCCGATATGTTTATTATATTCAATAATGAACCATTGGATTCGATCGACCAAAACGACGAAGAATTACAAAGTCTTTGAAAATTGACTTTGAAAAAATCCGACAAATTTCCTTTGAAAATTTTTCATAACCTCTGAATGTGAAGGGGTGCAAAATAGGGTTTGAAATGTCCAAAACGTCATATCTCGGTCGTTTATAATGACACTGTAGAGCTGTTATGTAAAACAAATTGCAGTAGAGTCTCGATCATCCGAACCTACACCGAAAAAAAATCGTCATTAAGAGCCTGAATTAAAAGGCGGAACGTCAGGGCAATTTTCATACCAAGGAACAGCTGATTCAAACACTTGTTAAGTGTGAGATATTATGTTATGAGTAGAGGGCGGATTTGTATACAAATGCATATTTTGCATAAAATTGCATATTTTGAAGGTTAGAGCATAAAATATTCGATATTGCATATCCACTAGATAAATGCATTCAATCGCACATTTTACCTACCTACATGAACAGCCACACGTTTTGAGGAAAAATATGCAGCATGGCTTAAAGAGCGTAAATTTCAAATTAAACCGAAAAGTTCAATTTTCCTCCAGAATGGTAGGTAGTGACCTAACTCACAAGGTACGTAGGTACATCCCTAACTCCCTATGTAGATGCGGGAAAGGGACGCATATGTCCTTCATGTGTTCACTGATCTGATAAGCTTGATACGACTTTTCATCATCAAATCAAACCTTGAATTCTCAATCGCCATCACCTCTCCATCTCCTTCATTACTACTCGCCATCATCTCACATCATCATCACACCAACCAACCTACCTTTGCCTGGCATGGCTGTGGCCGAGACAGCGAAATTGGAAATGGAAAATTGAGAAGATAAATTTTCTCGAAACTAATAGCATAAAGCTCAAAGAAAGTATTGCTGCTGTGGAAGGATCGCAAGAGAAGTGGACCGAGAACGGGGAAACAATTGCATCTACTAAGCTCGCTGACGTGCTCGCTTGAAATTTTATGTATTTTAATCAAACTTAATATTTCCTACTCGAGTGTCCATGAAACGTTTCTTAAATGAAGCAATGTTTAGGCGAAAAAACTGAAAAAAAAAATAAATGAATATTTTGATTGAAATGAATAAAACGTTTATTAATTTCAAACAAAATATGTTACAAATATTTTGTTTTAATATTTAATACTTATTTTTTCAGTGGTTCTTGTTTGCATTTTTTATTTGTCACCAATGAAACACGGGTAAAAAAGGCTACTTCTGATTTTGTTAGTGCATATTGTTATGAGTTAGGTATACTAAAAATGGAATTTGACAAACGAGCATTTTGAAATTTCAAATCGTACCTCTTGGTACCTCTTGGTTCTTGAACAAATGGTACTTTGACATTACTACCTGGCATTAATTCCACTAAAGTAGACCAAAACACGAGTCAAACTGCCATTCACCTAGAAAACTGCACATTAGGTACTACCTGGCATTGTTCCACTGCTGTAGTAAAAAACTCGAGTCAAACTGCCATTTACCTAGAAAACTGCACATTAGGTACCTACTACCTAGCATTATTCCTCTAAAGTAGTCAAAAACTCGAGTCAAACTGCCATTCAACATTATCCAACATTAAATTATTAAATCCAACATTTCTTGACTTCAGTAGAAAGGTATATAATAAATACCTCGTACATCTGCGATTTAATAATATTCATTGATAATGTCAATAAACCGTTAATGAATTCCCTTTAATATTTTTGCAGGTGGAAGATATGAGAACAGAAGATTTCATTTCTTCTGCCGAATCCTCGTCATTACTTCGGTTGGACCCTTCGACTGTCGTGAGAATAGACAGCACCAACGAATCTACCTCCGCCATCCTCACCCTCAGCTACGGCCCTGACCGATCTCAGGTATGTTTCACGTTAATTCACGTCAATACTGTGGCATTTAACGTGAATATTTGAATTTTACGCAGATGATAGTAATTTATCATTTAAAACCGTTGGAGGATCGCGTTGAAGACACTCGAGCTACACAAGTCCCTTCAATTTGATCAGTAACTTCAAGTAACTTTACCATAGTCTAATGAGCGAATTTTCCGGTTCCCGCGAAACCAGTGGCTCTGTCGTACAATGCCGGTCGTTTTTCGAAAAAAAATGTTCCAAAACCACGACTTTTATTTGAGCCATTTTGGGCCAAAAACGCACAGCAGGAGCATCCTGACCACAAAATAATAACTTTTACCACAATCAAATCAAACTGAAGAAACATTCTTCGTCAAATGAGCCCCATAGACGTTAATAATTAATGTGACTGCATCGTATGGTCACACTCAAAAATCCAAAATTCTTTTCAACTCAACGAGTTAGTGGCTTTTGGTCGTTCATGACGTCTACACGGCTACTCTAATTGAAATAACTTACCGAGTGAAAGTTGTACCTTATTAATCGCTGATTTCGAAAACCACCACAAATTCAAATTTTGATTGAATTTATTCGTGAAATGTCATAATCTTTAGACATATTTATCATAATCTTCAGAAAAAATCATGTAAACATTTGCAGCGTTATTGTAATCCAAAATTGCTGGTCTTTGAAATCCCATGTTTATGTAGGTAAATACTGCCAATAACTGCTAAGTACTACTTGATAATTTAACAAATGTGAGAATTCATGGAAAATTATGTATTCAATATGTTACAAAATCGGTTTGAATCGATAAAAGCTAGTAACAAAAATTATGTTCTAAAAATTTTGAAATTCGCTAATTTATGTTCAAAAAATTTCTAAAATTCAAAATTCTTGAATTTCAAAAGTATCCCCATTCCCACCACCCCCAAATTAGGTATGTTCTAACAATTTTGAAAGTTTGATCAAAAAGTTACGGTCGGTTTTGTAATAATTTAGACAAATTTGACATTTATGTCAAGTAAAACAGCCAAATCTAATGACCGACTGTTGCAGTCCAAAATTTTCCGAATTTTTGTGGAAAACTAATTTTCTTGGTTCAAATGCATTATGAATGTTTAATTGCGACTAAACATTTGATTTGCCAAGTGTGGTGAAATGCAGATCTAAGGGGAATTGTGACTATTCTGAGTGAAAACGTTCCCGAGTAGTGACTAATTAACGTAGGGCTTGATTTGCCTATTATAAAGAAAGAAACCCACTTATAATAGTGTTAATACGACGTGTTGGTCATCGTTAACTAGAATTCAACGTATAATTAAAATTTTAATATGTTTATGAAAGTTTCGGCCAAAAATCCAATTACGGTCGGTCTCTAGTTCAAACCCATCATCCACTCTGATTCAATAGCCGACAAACACTCGGCAGCTGATTAACGGCTCGCGTTCGGCCGATAACTTGATTGTCCGGAATCGGCCGAACGGGGGGGAAGACCAATCTTAGTAAAAGTTAACTAACGGCTTTCCGACAAATTACGCGATCAAAAAAGCGTTAAGTTCCGTATAACTCAATTACGGAGGTAGAAAAGAGGGAATTCGAGTTTTTGGCGCACATCCCTTCGCGACTTGAACGCGCGAAACCGGCGCGAGCTGACGATCGAGGGGGGAAAAAACATAACTCGGATAAAAATAGTCACCTCAGCGGCAAAAGTTTTGGCGGAGTTTCAACAATAGGGTCTGATTAAATCCGGTGTATTATCCGTTCATGAAACCCCTTTTCCGGCGAGAGACGTTCGTTAAATTAACGGGTTGAAGATGAAAACGCCGCGGTGTTTACAGAAACAGTAACTGCCCAAGTTGTTGGTTAGAGTCGTTAGAGTTGTTAGCTGGTGGTTTTTTTTTCGTTTTTATCATTAGTGTTGCAAAATATTGTTCAGAGGCCGATTGTGTTCGTTTTAGAAATTCAACGTAAATTGAGTTTTTTTTACATTGAAGTGACAACTTAACAACTCTTCGTCGCGTTGTGCAGGCGAGCGGCTCGTCCTTAAGAACTCTAAACAAAAATGTTACCAATGTTTGATGGTGTTTTCGTACTTTCTCTGTATCAAGTAAAGAAAACAGAGTTTTGGTGACTCAAATGGCAACCAGTCGAGACGTAGTGGATTTTGAGGACGTCATGAGAAAATATTTCACGACACCCGTTTTATCTCGCTTTTATACACCAATTGTGAAGGAAAAGAAAAATAGCACAAGTTTTAAAATAATGAAAGGCGTAGAGAATCGAGTGGTAGCAGTGTAATGAGAGCTTGTGGTGCTGAGGGACTGACTCGTTGTAGAAAAACTCAGCAAATTCTTACACAAAGGTTTATTATCTTCTTTACAGATCACTTCTAAGTACAATTACCTTGTGAGCCATATAACTGAACGACATTCACATTTCTTGATCATGTGTCTTTCCGAATGAAAATGAAAACTCCATCTAAATGCAGTATCATTTGTTTACTTCTGGTAGTAACGCTGAGGTTTATGGTGAGAAAAATAATATTTATACTATGAATGATACAACATATTATGTTGTATCATTCATAGTATTTACATTTTCAATTTGGCGAGTGAATATAGCGTCAATACAAGTATTACTTCTGGTAGTAGGAATAACTTTATCATTATTGGTATAGCAGGACGGCTACATTCGTATGAGATAAGGAAGCTTTGGTTCAAATTTCTACTCAATAGGTCGAACAGAAACCAAGTTACCTGTTCAAGGCAATCTGCTGATCTGACGAGTACCTTACTTTAAAATTCGTATGAGACCATCCTAAGGAAGCTGTGATTCAAATTTCAAGTCGATCGGTCGACTATCGACAAAGTTGTATATTTTTTCGTCTTTCATCCTCCCTCTAAACTACTCGTAGTAGTGGTCTGATCTTCCTGCCAACTAGATCTCGTTCACCACTTTTGGGAAAGCTCTTGTTTTATGTGAAAAATGTTAATGTAAAGACCTTTTTAAAATTTGTCAGAATTGTTTTTCTCGGTTCAAACCGTCGACCCCTCAAAATATGGCGAAACCGAGACCGCCCATTCACGCAAATCCGTTTCAAAGTTTGGAGGAAGCGAATCAAAAAGCGTTATCAAAACTCGAAGCTCCACCGAAACCACCGAAAATAATTATTAAACATTCACGAAGTTTCCTCGTCGTAACCAAGTACGAGTACGAGCCAACAAACGCCGTGACCGCCCGAACGACAGGTAGTTGGAAATATGAACAGTGGGACGTCTCTGTACAAAGAGAAATCCATTTCAAATTTGATCAACTACACAATTAATTAAACGACACATTCCAAACTAATGCCGTCACAAAATAATTTAAAAAAACATCATAACGCTATAATTAACTCCCGCTGTAAGCACCTTAACGAATTTGGCAAACATCCTAATTACAATTCTGTTCATTTGGTGAATTTCTCGTTCTGCTAACGAGAATAGACGAATTCTTTTGTTCCCTTTCATTCAAATTATGCGCATAAATTAATTTGATTTTGGCATGGAAATGAATGTAGCTTTGTACCCCTAGAAAATGAATGTATTTTTTCGGTTGACGCGAGATGATTAATTTAAAAGATTCACCTTCAGGATCTCTACGGGTTTAAAATCGAGAACGTTTCGGAGTTCTGAGAGTCGTAATAATTATTTTTGAATGCAAATACATAAGCCCAGGCAAATTAGTGCTCTAGCTTCCAATCTTATCTCTCTTGGGGGGTCCTGAATGACGGGTTTCTGAGTTTGCGACAGTTTCCAGGTTGTGCTTCAGATTTGAGAGCCTGAAATTTAAAGACCGTGAAATTTTCGCACTTTTTTCAGTTTTTCGCGTATAACTGACGCAGTTTTTAAAGAACATTATACTTGGCCTCAAAAGTCGTTTCAAACATCGGGCTCGGTCCAACCGTATAGGCGCAGTCACCCGTCAAAAATTCGCTAAGAAGTTGAAAAAGTTGAAAGGTTGAAAAATTTCATGAGACCAAAGTTGTGCGAAATTTCATTTCTCCTGAATTTAGGAAAAAATTAGGGAATTTGGTTTAGGGGTTCGGACCAACCCCATAATAATCATCGAAGCTTTTCATAACCCTAAGTCAAAGGGAAGGGGTTTAAACCAATTTTGAAATTTTGAAAAATTCATATCGAATGGTATGGTTTGTAGTACCTACACATTTACCTAGTTATAGTATAGGTATGTTTTAGAATTTTTGGAGACCATCCGAAACTTCGTACGACCGTTCATTCACAATAAGGGCTCAAAGTTGGAGCTAATTGAAAGTCGTCAACATGGGGGTGAATCATGTGGCAGCCTGCATGTTCAATGTTCATACTCGCCCAGCTGATTCGAACATCACACGGTTTTCAGATATCGAGTTAAATAGTGATAATTATTGATAATTATTATTAATAATTAATAAAAATTACTTAAGTATAACTAATAAAATTTACATTACTTGTTGATAACTATTTATATTTAAATATAATAATTCCTTATAATAATTTATGTACCAGTATAATTGAGTGATCTAGAATGAAGGGTAATCTGCATAAAGAAGATAATATCTTCTTAATATTATTAAATATTAAAGAAGAAAATATTATTTTCAAATACCCTTGTTTTCCTTGATATTTGTCATGCCAATTAATCAGCCAATATGACTTTTGACTCGTTGATTCGTGAAACGTTTCAGAAAGCCCCAGGCCTCACAAAATACTCAAAATCGAGGGATGACTGGATTTTGATTTATAATTTTCAATTTGAGGTCCGGATGCATCACTCCGGTTAGTCCTCCATGTACATTTTGCACGTAGAATATCCCTCGCCACGCTATGTTTATACAAATCGGTCCTTCCGCGAATCTTCGTCCTGCAAGGACTTGTTCAGAGGCGATGAAAAGGATACGAAGAACTATTTCCACCCTTCATTCCCATTACTATGTTCCCTACGCCACACGCGAGGGTAGTCAATTCTTCGAACAGATTCGACAAGTGCGAGCTGTGAAGACGTATGAAAAGGAGGTTATAAATTATCTCAAGTTCCTGGATTTTCTCGTGTTTCAGAACTCACCAACGTCCCTTTTCTGATACCTGCTTTTCGCTCAACCGATATTTTCGGCAAATATCGCTCAACACCATTCATTTTCAATAATTTTTGTCGGACTTTCTTCAGATTTTTGCTTAGAACTCCTCAACAACGCATCCTAGCGAACACTTTACGAAAAGACAAATTGAAGAGCATTAAATTCGACATCGATTGGTCTCCCCAACCTCAAAATCGGACCAATTTATAGTATGGTATTGGGCGGCCGAATAACTTCTAGAATTGATACGGCCAAGAATTAAAAAAAAAAAACAGTCATGCAGCATGATTATAAGAGCGAATTTTCGAAGGAATAATTGGTTTTATGTAAATGGTCTTCATTAAAGAACATGATGTCCATGAAGAACATCTCAACTAACAACCACGTTTCTTCATCTTCAACGTGCTCCAGTTTGAGAGCGGAATAAGATATGGCAATTCTGATCACCAACGTGTTCAGCATAAATAAACCTTTAAAATGAGGTGTCACTTGTCAAAATCTTCCATTTTGAGAATTTATGAGGAATTTTTCCCCTCTAATACTCCCCAAACCCCCCCCCCCCCCCTTAGAGTGGTCCGATTCTGCCCATCTACGAACTTAGCCTGTCGATTGCCAAGACAGATTTTTCGTGCAAATTTGAACTTTTTATCTCAATCCTGTCGAGAGTTATCGTCTGGAATGACACATACATAAATATATTGAAATACACATATAATTTTTGGTGTCTTTTGGCTGTGGATTCAGGATGGTCTGAAACGGATTTTGGTATGAAAATTTTTTGAAAATTCGCTAATTGAAAGATGAATCGTAGGTGGAGAATCCAGACAAGTATTCCCTTGTAGTCACACAGATGCACCCAAATAGTGAACTTTTACGAGGATTTTGAAGTGCTTCTTCAAGAATTGTGCTTGAGTCCCCCGGCTTATCCAAGAAGAGAAGTGATGCCCTACCAGGTTGAACGCACAAAGTATGTTATCAATAGCACGCCCAAGCAATGACTTCTTCACTTGGCAGTTGCCCTGGCTAGCCCATCGGTTTTCGAAAATTTGCCATCAGCAATTAAAACAACTAATTCTGTAGCTGTATTCAAAAAGGTAACATTTCAACACTTGATGAAGCAAATAAATGCAAAATCCACCATCCTTAAATTTAAATTTTGATTATAACAGAAATGTACTTTCATGATGACCCTCCAAAAATCCAACGTCCCTACACTTGAAATTTGAATGACAGAAACCCTGCCCTGAGTGAACGGCAGCTGTAAAGTTGCCCGAACATCCTTTTTATTTCACTCGGATATTCATTGACTTCATTCGTGAACCGCAGTGATTTCCCCAATGAATACAGTGCAATCCCCCGCAACCCTTTTTGAAAATTATCATCAAAGAAAGTGCATACTGCGGTCACGCTGTTGAGACCAATCTAGACGTTACCGACGAACAGACAACGTCTTTACGGATTGAACTTTGAACTCATTACATTAGCGATCCCTCTGTGTTCCCACGTCTTCACTAATCATATTAAGGGATTATCCACCCGTTTTTGAAACCTTCCCTTTGATAAAGGGAAAGCTTTTAATCAGCCGAAGAGGACCGAGCACGTTGGGCCCTCAAGGAGATTTCTGTACGCGTTAAGGATTCTCGTATGATCGCACGATCTGATTACTAAATCAATTAAGATTAATCATGATATGATAATCCGCGAGCGGAGACACTTCCCAGCGCGTGTACGGCAAATTAGTTAGGAAAACGTCGATAATGGTCAGGTCAAATTTGACCTTCAGGTGGAAATGGGTTACAATGATTGGAAGCGAGAGATCGTTTAATTAAATCGTTATATTTGGCATCTAATAGGAGTTTCCTATTGTAGCGCTCTCCTGGGATGGCGGCTTATGATGAGGCGTCCAAAAAACCACCAAATTATCCGATTTTGTCTTCTTCAAGTTTTGAACCAAAACACGCTTGAAAAGCTGCCTGGCGAAATGAATTACTCAACTCGAAGAAGAATTTAATGCTCTTCAATTCTGGAAGAAATAATTTATTCAACGAATTTTTTAACAAACTTAGGATAAAAAAAAGCAGCAGATAAGGTGGTTTTTTTTTTGCCAGCCTCATTATAAGCCGCCTACCCTCGAGTGCGCAACAGTAGGGTGGGGCTTATAATAAGGCGTCCAAAAAACCACAAAATTATACACATATTTTCATATGTTTTTGTAAGAAAAGTTAAGTTTTGGACCAATAGAACTACGTGGTCTAAATTACCTACCTACCTCATTCGACGCAGAATTTAATGCTCTTCAATTTTGATAGTAGTAATTTCTTTCTGCAGTACTCCTTTCTTGCTTCAGTAATTTCTTGCTATTTCAACGTACTTTTGGACATAATGGGGGGGGGGGACTCGAAAAGGTGGTTTTTTGGACGCCTTATTATAAGCCGCCATCCCACAAGCGTACAAATCAATGGAAAGTACTTCTATCATATGCATACGATAGGAATGATGTATTTCGTCCAATTTTAGCAGAAATTCGGACGGTAGTCAGGCAATTGGTCCTTGCACGATCTCATATTCATCGAAATCCTTTTAGTCATCACATGCATCCAACCCCTGACCTTCAGGTGCAGCCCACACGTTCGATGGTAGTTTGGAACTAACCCTCAAATTTCAATAAATTCTGAACCTCAACTTGAGGCCTTTCAAACTCTGAATAACCAACTCACATACGCTCTACTACATTGGGAGTCAATGAGACCCAAACTTAGTGATACCTCACACTCCTACTACCTCTGCTGTAGAGCGTAGAGTGTATTATTACACTCTTTTTTTTTTAATAGTATTTAATTGGCATCGTATATAAATACATTAAGCCCTAGCAAATTAAGATATCATGTATTATATCATGTTAGTAAGATGAAGAGATGAAGAAAGTAAGTTATGCTTCAATTTGGTAAATTATATATAACATAGTGGTCTAAAATAAAATAGGTTCTTGCCTAATTGTCTTTAGTCACACTTTGTGGTTGATGACCTGCAGGAAGTTGTTGAGTGCTTCGTAAGCTGTCCAATTTTCATCCGACAATAATGTGTCTAGGTTGAAGGGAGCTATGACTTGTGTTGGAATCATCGCCAGCAGACTTGTCCTCTTATCCGCGTATGTAGGGCAATTGAGAAATTCGTGTTCCATAGACTCCCCTCACATATGTTGTCATCAATTAAATGAAATTTGTATAGGTATGACTTGCATAGAGCGTGCCCAGTTCTTAGTCTTATCGTAGATTTTAAGACATGAGTGGTTGCGGTTGGAGGGGCTGACCTAAACCAACTCTTTTTTGATGGGCGAGGAAACATGGAGATATATCGTTTTCCCGCTGGATAAGTATTATGGAATTTTTCCCAGTCGCATCTAAGGGCTTGTACACTGATATTGTTCAACATCTAAGAAGTAATAACTTCGCGGTGGTTCCGCTGGATTTGAATTTCCGGTGTTTTGACACGAGATTGAAAATTCAATTTTATCCAATAAATGGGCCCACTAATAGTAAGTTCATAAGGTGACTATGTAAATTCTGTGATAAGAAAACACGTTTAACCCTCCGTCCACAAGGCTCCCATTCTGGGCATGAATCGCAAGGCTGTGTTGTATACGACACAGTACCATGAGTGTTCCAAGTGTAATTTTTGGACGTTATAAAGAAGAAAATGAGTAGGGACACTTTCTCTGAACCACTTGAAAGTTTTATTGGATTTAATTATTATTGGTTCTCTAAATCATCCAAATCAGTTTAATAAGCATTAAAAATCACAAAATGTATTGAGAAATTTGTCAAGCAAACCTGAGCATACGAGATATGTTACAATTTACTAGGTAGTTACACAATAAAGTGCGGGCACATAATTTGTATACTAGCATCACATCAGTTCCTTTTTTGCTTTCTTGAAAAGACGCTGGTAAAAGGCTAGTCACTCCAAATTGTCTCGCCATTTATACCCAGCACAAAATCTCTGTCATCAAACCCACTAGTCTGCTCTGTTTAAAAAAAAACCATCCACATCAGAATAATCATCAATATTAAATGGGGCATCGTCAGCAACGCGGTCTTCATCAGATAAAATTTCGTCATCACATTCACTGCAGGAATTATCACCACCATCCAAATCTTCGTCTTGTCTATTCTGGTGCTCCAATTCATAAATCATGTCCTCATCTGTGATGAATCTCAACGAGTTAGCCATCATGCAGCAAAACAGTACATAGAGGAAGCAGGATACTGAAAGAAAGGTGACAGTTACCATGGGTAAGGCCCTACAAAAAATAGAACATGTACCACAAGGCTGTGTCGATAACGACACAGGAAACCTTTGAAGGAAGACAGGCCAAGGCAGAGAAGACTTACCTCGCCAAACGGTGCAATACCACTGGCTGGTAGGGTAATCTGTCTCGTAATTATCACGTTTATTGCAGTTGCCAGCCCAGTTTGAAGTGTCGACTTGGACGAGATGAGTTGAACATTCCCTCGAGATGGTGCCTATTTATGACCTCGGTAAAGGCTCGGGGATCAAGACTCATTTTTCAACCGAGAGCCTTAAAGTCGAGCTAAGTTGGCCTTAAGGAGGGAAACCTCTCCCCTTTTAAGGCCGACATCTATCAAATAAATGAGTTCCCGAGGGAGATTAACAGGACGACACTTGAAACCTTCCGCGATGACGGTCTCTCGCAGTGACAGGTATTTTCAAGTCGGAGAAGGAGATCTGAGGGAGGGAGGACGTAAAATTGAATAAGGATTCGACAACAATAGCTCCGTTCAATCGGACAGAACAATAGACTTTTGCCGGTACGTGAAAGTCAAGGTTGGGGCTTTTTTTGGGTCGTTGTCTTCTTTTTAAGGGGTTTAGATTCAGTGGAATGGAAGAAAGCACGATCCGCCGTCTCATCATCAGACGTAATCACGGCCGATTGTACGATCAATGATCAGTTATGCCGTTCATTGAACTGACAAGATGCTATTTTAGATGTGGGCGTATTCCTAAACCTTCACTGTTATCGGCAATTACCGCGGCAAATACACCGCCGTTTCACTTGGGAGTCCCCTAAATTATTCAATTATTACACGAACGCATGATAATGTTTTAGCAAACTTTCCAAATTTTTTGAACACAATGTAGCAAATTTTAAAACTTTTGGTTTATTATCTTCGATACTGAACCATTGGAATCGCCCAAAGAAAACATTTTTTAACCCCACCTCAAAATTTGTTGGTTTACGTTTCAAGATACGTAGATTCAGAAAATCGAATAAAAAAAATCCGTCCGTACGCCGTCCGCCCCGTTTTGCCCAGTAAGCGTTGATCTAAAATTGGGTTTCCGGGTTCGGACCAGCCCCACAATGATCCTTGAAAATTTTCTCAACCCTAGGTCTATGGGAAGGGGTTCAAAACGAACTTTGAAATTTTGACAATATCATATCTCGGAAAATTCAACTGACCGTTGTAATTTTTAGTTCACTTTAGAATGACCTGAAAAATTATGAATTTTTTAAGACCAATTGGAGTTTTGTACGACGAGCCGTTCGTTCACAGTGAGCGCGTAAAGGTTTAGGAGAAACACTAAACTTCTCGGTTTCTTGTCTGTACAATTGTTTAAATAATACCTACTTGTTTATACAAATTAAATTTTGATGATGAGCTAGAGACTTGAAATTTTAAATGTAGGTCAGAACTGGATCACAATGGATTTACTCGGATTGTATGACATGGTATGATCTGATGACATGGTATGATCTGTACAATCGGTATTTTTCTCGAGGGAAACAGTGGGAAAATCATGGTCAAGACTGTTATCCACTGACCCTTATCCTTGTTCTAACCCGATCGTGGTCTCCTTCTTTTCTCAATCATAGGATCTATTTTCTACATTCAGCTTTATTGACCTGAGGATGTGGACTATGTACAAAGCAGTCCTATTTAGTTTCCTGGCTAGTGATCATCTTCTCAATCACGTTGTCTGGTGTGAGTTCGGGCTCCATCGGAAGAGCAGAAGGCTTGGGCAAGTCTCCCCATAGAATCTAGTGTGTATCGCTAGTGTATGGCATTGTCTGCCTCGGGCCGCAACACCACCAACCTCTACCCTGCACCCACCACCCTCCACCCACCACCCTCCTCCATACACCCACCACCCTCCACCATACACCCAATCATCCTACACCCACAACCCTCCACCATCCTCCCACCAACCTCTTCCCGCCACCATTAAGTTGCAGGACAACCCCAGGCCACTTCCCACCCATCACTACAAACTGTGAAATTGTTTAAGCACGATAGTGAACTTACAATATTTTCAGAATAAAATTTACATGAATGAATCAATTTTATTCAGAAAACCCTGAAAATTCACTATCGTGTTACACATCAATCTAGCATTCGAAAATTAACATGACTGCACATTTTTGAATCAGAAGCACCAACAGTTTTATCTAAATCAAAAATGCGCAGTCATGTTACTTTTGCTAGATTACTGTGTACCACGATAGTGAATTTACAGGATTTTCTTAATGAAATTTATATGAATGAATCAATGTTATCAATGTTTATGTTACACATCAATTGATATTTTATATTGTATTTTCCAGCTATTATCTGATATAATATTATATCAACTTCTCCATGCCATCTTGTAATTGAAAGTAGATTTTGAAACCCAAAAATATTGACAAATGATGGAGAATGAATATGCGGTACAGAGTACCGCTAGCGTTCACTAACGTGACTAGTGACGGGCGATACCTATCGATATGAGTATGGTATTGAATATCTTCTTTCGATACCAAGTAGGTACATTTGGTATCGAATATTTTGATTCGATACTAGTATAGGTATCGAGTATTTTTCCTGATATCAGAAGAAATACTCAAATGGATAGTCTCAAAATTACCTAGGTACCTACCTACTTTATTTATTTTCGATTTTTACCTTGCGGTATATATTTGCAAGTAACTGGTCTGAGGTAGTTAACCATTGGTACCTGTACCACGACCGTTACGAACCTGGAGGATCTTGAAGCAACTAAGGAAGTATCGATTTACCGTTGTCTTATATCGAGACTGGTCTTATAATCGAACACGACCACTATCGTTCTCATCCCGCTTGAACTCAAATACAGTTTACGAAATACGAGTTTATGTGCTCTGTGTTAAGGAATCGCCTTTAAGCTGCTTTTCCGAGAGTTTATGTATGTCAATTTGTTCGTATCTCTAAGCGATTTTCCCCATGAAATTAACTGAAAATTTCAGTAATTCATTAAATGCCATTAATCCGTTCCTGGACAGGCCCAAAAATGTGTTTTTGAATAGGGAAAAATTTGCAAGGGGTGCAAATTGGGCGATTGCACTGCCATCTCTCGTCGTAGAATCTCACTACTAGCCACTGGACATTCGCCTCGAACGCCCTCATGGCGAAGAACGCACCACGCGTCCGGGCCCTCGGTCGGCCTCGTCAAATGCCCACTTGCGAACAAAAGAGGATCCCCCTCATTAAAGCCACTTCAGGAGTTTTGTTGTGGTCTCGTTTGTGGATGCAATTATAACTCGAGAACTCGAACGAAGGCGAAACGAACGTGTTGTGCTCGTGCCTACGCAAGCGCTGAGCGAGCTTTCGACGCCCATGCAACTACCCACTCTGACGAGTCGTACGGGCAGTTTGGAAGACTTCTGCACGAGAGCGAAGGCGGTTTTATATTTAGAAACTTCGAATTATGGCGATGGCGTCCTCCATGTGGTCATTCTGCAGTTCAGTTCTAAACACAGTTGGGCAATCGAAGCCAAAAGTCGATTTTCGAATAATCGACTTTTCGATTGCTCGTATTTCGAAGCCATGTCGAAAATCGTCGAAATCTTTCGATTTCCATCGATTATAATCGAAAAATCGAACTTTTTTCTATAAAAAATGCCTTAAATCTTTTGACCATTACTGATAATTGATTCAATAAATAAAATACACAGTTTATCTCACGAGAAAGTTCTGTATTTCACGCGACGAGGAAACTCAGTTACTAAACGACTTTCGTTGCTTTATCTTGAGGGTTTGGGCCATTTTTTTCAAGAAAACTGCTACCTTCCCAATACGATCGAAAATCGACGATTAATTTCGAAAAGATCGAAATATTCGAACGCTCATTTCGATATCGATTATCCAAAAAGTCGAACCCCATTTTTCGATACAATCGAAATTTCGACTTCGATCTTTCCAACCCTGGGTCTGAGGTTCTCTGTGCAGAGAAAGCGATTACAAGTGGGCGTTCAAGCTCTTCGCCTACTTTTAAAAAGCCTTCATAAACCGGTGTAAAAATGACGGGGTTCGTTCCGAAAAACCCTTTTCATCCACTCGGAAAGGTCACACGTCGAGTAAAAGATGACGGCATTCCGCGAATTTACTACTGAGTAACTCCAGGAGTCACTCCTCGATCCTAATGGTCTTATCCTTCGGGGAAGACGGAGAAAGAGATGTGATAAACGGAGAAGGAGAAAAAACAACTCCAACTGAGACTTGAAAACCGAGACCCAACTCGCGAGTCTCCATTACTCATCCTGTGGAATCTGCAGCCTCCTTCAGCCGGCTGATTAGACGGTGGCCGCCAGCCCCGCGGATCCCTCGACTCGGCTATTATTATAACCCGTAGAAATCGCCGGAGCTATTAGCCTTGCATTCATCGTCGGAAGAATCGCTTCGTTTTATAGTTCGCCGCTATCAAACGCCCCGAGAGACGGACGACTTATTGACCTTTTGAAGGGAAGAAGTTGAAAAGCCGAAACGTTCCTCGAGAAGACGGTTTTCGGAAGGGGCGTCGTGAAATTGAAACGTTGTAACGAGGCGTCGAGTGGATTTCGATAGCGGTATAACTTGCCGGGGTACTAGTGTATATACGCCCGGTGAAGTCGATTATCGAGATAATCGAATGTTGCGATTATATATCGATGACGTCAACATTCGATGGTAACAGTTGTGTAGCCTTCCGAACAGATTTCCATATATGTCCAACTAATCTATATCGTCGAGGAATCAGCAACACCACCAAGCTCGTTTTTCACAACTTTTCAGCAGAGAGAAAAAACCGATTTTTTCGTCCATCAAGGTCAATTGACTGAAGTTTTATCTCGATATCCATGATGAATGATAGGTATCTATACGCCCTTTTCACTTAAGAAACAACAAGCTCTTGAAAGGCGGATCTCAAAGAAATTCACAGGTTTTCCTCCCACTTCAGAAATTTAAATGCGATTTTCGAACTGCAAAATTTAGAATCTAAAGGGTATCTTAAGGCTATCTGATACCCTTTAAATACATTAAGATACATAACTTAGATAGCCTTTAGATACATTAAGATACCCTTAATGTTCCAGTCAATTGGCTCCCAACCAGTTTGACTATTTAATAATTAATAATTAAATTAACTTGTATGAAAAAGTTCTCTTCATCTAGGGATATGGATATGGAAATTATCGTAACAGTTCACGTCGTAATGTGAGGTCAGATGTAACAAGCTAATCAGAATCTTTCATTGATTGAGTCCGGTCATTAAACATTAAATTATACATTTCATAACCCGGCAACGCCTCACTGATTTGCGCAGAGCATTATTATTAGTTTAATTACTGTACTTATTCAGTGCTTCGCATAGTCTGGAAAACGCAATCGCTCCACGCCCACATATCGCGTTATGCGTGCAATAAAATGCACCATAGAGAGTTGACTTGTCCCATCAACATTGTAACGTCGTCTGATGATAAACGACCGACCTTAAAACTCCACGTGGCAGTTTTCCCCCATTCACGTACTTTTTCGAGGGCGAATACCGAGAAAACCGTAGCGATATTCCGTACGAATCCCGAGAAAAATGGCCAAGATTTCAAAGCGCGATACTTCACATCCCCTCGCAGTATTTTGCAATGCACGCGATATCGAGAAATGTTTTCCCTCCTACGGGAGGACGGGGAGTGTTTTTTTCTTTTTTTTTTTCGATAAGATTTCCGTTCGTTGAACTCTGGTGAAGTGGAAAAATATCTTGAAACGGAATAATAACATGTTGTTTCGCATATTTTGCGCAGACCGAGAGCAAGTCTTATTTTTTCGTTGTTTTGAACGTTGTGAGGAAGAGAGATCCCCTAAAAAGTGGATGGTGACTGTTCAACTGCTTCTGTTTGTACAAGTACTTACAAGTTTGTTGAGAACAGTACGCTTGGGGCACTAAAGTGTTCAATGGCAGGTGTAAAAATGGCCGCTTTCACCAATTTCGGCCTCTAACACAATGATCCTCGAAACTTTTCATGACCCTAGGCCAAGGGGAAGTGGTTCAAAACGAATTTTGAAATTTTGAAAATGTCAAAACTCGAAAAGTTCGGATGAAACGGTACATTTTTTATTTCATATTTAGATAGAGTTTATTTTTTAGATTTTTTTAAGACCAGCCACAGCTTTGTACGACCAGCCGTTCGTTCACAATGACGGCTCAAAGTTGGAGCAGATCAAAAATCTCCAACATGATGGTGAATCGCGAGGCCGTCGATCGGTTCAATATTCATACTGGCCCAGCTGATTCGAATGACCATACCCCCACCCACTCATCAACCACCCACATCTGCTCGCTATCCTCCTTCCCACCCACTTCCACCCACAATTTAAATTTTACGTGCGGGTCTGTGGGGGTGACCAGACCCCCCGCCACCCACCCATGAACCACCCACATCTGCTCGCTTTCCTCCTTCCCACCCACTTCCACCCACAATTTAAATTTTATGTACGGGCATGTGGGGGTGACCATACCCCCACTCACTCATCAACCACCCACATCTGCTTGCTTTCCTCCTTCTCACCCACTTCCACCCACAATTTAAATTTTATATACGGGTCTGTGGGGGTGACCATACCCCCACTCACTCGTCAACCACCCACATCTGCTCGCTTTACTCCTTCCCACCCACTTTCACCCACAATTTAAATTTTTATGTACGGGTCGTTGGGGGTGACCATACCCCACCCACTCATCAACCACCCACATACGCTCGCTTTCTTCCTTCCCACCCACCTACACATTCACCCACAATTTAAATTTAAGTAGTTGAGGCGAGGGGGTGGAGACAACTCCCGCCCCCTTTCATCAACTTCCTTCCCCGCCTTCCTATCCCACAAACAACTTTGTTGGCCCATTGGTGTCGCGAAAAAAGCGCACTGCGAAGAAAGCGCACAGTCAACCCTTTTGGAGTTACGCCCCTATCTTCTTAGAAATATGGAGGGTTACGCACACAGAAAATAAAAGTTGAATTCATTAATTTCTGATTCCCATCACACTTTATCCAGGCTGTGGACTGGCTAAATGATTAATTACTAAATAGTTTTAATCATTTAGGCGTGTTTAAAATCAGCTTGAGTATAGCTTCGTCAATGTTAACTTCTGTCTAGCGGACCCGACAGACTTTGTCCTGTCATGAAGATTTGTAATGTGGCAGTTTTTTGTTCCTACGTATTTTATAGTCGTGGCTAAAAATTCTCCTGAACAGAACCGTCACCCTGGTGATAATGCGTTGGGCATAAAAAAAATTAAATAATTAAATTAAATTCCTAACGTTGTAGTCTCTTTCCAAACGATTACGTCACGATGACGTCATCATACCCTGTCCCCCCCAGTGGAGGGAGAGGTTGCAGAGTCGAGGAGGTGGTTACCATGACAACAGATAAGGTTCAGGTGGGCAGGTTGGGCGAGGGAGGGGTGGAGGGTAACAAGGTTTGATGACGTCATCGTTTGGAAAGGGACTACAAAGTTGGGAATCTAATTTAATTATTTTTTATGCCCAACGCATTATCACCAGGGTGACGGTTCTGTTCAGGAGAATTTTTAGCCACGACTATAAAATACGTAGGAACAAAAAACTGCCACTTTACAAATCTTCATGACAGGACGAAGTCTGTCGGGTCCGCTAGTTTATTTATATATTTATTGTATTTATTCTTTGAAACTATACCCTACCTCCTTAAAGGCTAATTGGCAGGTCAGTTAGTGAGCTGTTCCTGCATCAAATGCCACGTTAATTATATGTTATAAATGTACTATATTTGTTTAGTCCCAATTGTAATGTTTATAAAAGTCGAGAACCGATCAATTCGGAACCTCGTTGAACCGAACGTGCGTTAAGAGAGTAAAAAAGTAAATACGAGCGGAGTTCGGTGGCTGAAGTATTCAAAACGTGTTTTCCACAGAACGAGCCAAGTTGCCAACCAAGTTTACGGCGCCGACCGACCTCGTTGTTAATTAAGGTCAACTCATGCCGCGAGCAGATGGGTAGTGTGAAATTTACATGCCCTTTAATAAATTACTACGGAATGGGCGGTTTCAATGAGCGATAAATTGTCGGCGAGTTCTAAAGTCATATGAAAATGTTATGACTTGGAAGGAGTTCGTACGTCAGGATTGAATGTATTCCCTTTGTTCGGTGAGGAAGCGAAAGTGCGATGAGCCGTTAAGGAGCATCGATCGGAATTTATTATGGTAAAACTCGTCGTAAAAGCCTTAAGATACACGTGTAAAAAATAACACAAACGTAGAGGTTGTGGGTTGTACTCTACCGCGTATACGCACCCTCGTAGTCTCAATAAGACTCCATTCTTGAGGACTGTGTCTAGGGTAGGGACGTTGCAATATTTCCGATATTATAAGTTATAATTTATGTATAACTACGCAACAGACTCAAGCCAGGCGACCGGTTGGTTTCTTGCATACTTGGTCATAAAGATTTGGTAAAATTGTTTGTTTTATCCATTGAAATTTCAATGGATAAAACAGTCAATTTTCGCAAATCTTCATGCCCAAGCATACAAGAGGCTCGTGGTGATGGCCACGTCTGTTCCCTGTGAACGCTTATTTTCAAAAGCAGGGGCAATATATTGTCAAACGCGCAATAGGTTGTCGCCCAAATACTTGCAAAAACTTATTTTTCTCGACAGTATTCCTGACGACGATTTTTTCAAATAATTTTTTATTTTTTTATACTTAACCATTTATGGCAGATTGATGAAATGAACATAATTACCTACGTAATTAATATAAATTCCTTGCTATAACGAGTTAATAATTGTTCACATTTTTTTGAGTATCGATAAAGCATCGAAAGTATCGATATTTTTGATCCGATAGTATCGAAATATCGATACTTTTCGTCCGATAATATCGGTTATCGATACTGCAAGAAAAATCTCGTATCGTAACGAGTATCGATACTGAGGCGGTATCGCAACGTCCCTAACTGTGTCACGACGAGTTTCTGTTCGTTCAGGAAGACGATGGAAGTGACAAAACTTATGTAAGTACAGGTTTCTGGAATCTGTGACAACGCTCAAGTAAAGGATCCCACATCATCAGACAAAATTTGTTATAAAACCAGAAAAAAGGAGACATTTTACAACTCATTAGTCATTTTCAGTTATTTCTTCGAAAATTCGCTCTTTTAGCCATGCTGCATAACCTCAAACAGGAAGCGTTTTTTCGATAAACCAATTCTATACAAAATTAGTACAGACAAAATGTAATCTCTACAAAAAAAAAAAGCTCAGAAAAGCAATATTTTCATAACTAGTGAAATTCGCCGTTTACTCGGAAATCGCCATTGCTGTGATACGTCAGAAGAGTGTCCCCTATGTGATCTCCACGCAAGGGAGGACGTTCACCATTTCCTCTGTGTGTGCCCCGCTCTCTCACAGTTCCGCTTGGAAGTTTTTGGTGCTCAAGACCTCTCCAGGGATCATGCGGTTGGGCTGCTGGACAGTGCTGACGAGTGGAGGAGGATTGTCCGGTACTGTCAATTGTCGTGGAGGTATCGGGTTTCCTGTGTCTCTCATAGAAGTTCCGTCTTTTAATTTCAAGATATATGTATTTTTATCTTATGAAGAAGAATTTTTATATCTCATTTCATTTCTGTAATTTTCAAGTCCCGTACTTCCGGCTGACGGTTGCATAACCAAGCTGTATTGTTTATTTGTATTATTGTATTTCTTTTCCTGATTTTAATGAAAATAAACTTCTTTCTTCTTCTTCTTCTTCTTCCATTGCTGTGATACTCAACTGTTTCATACAATTTATATGGTTTAAAAGTACATTAAATGTACTTTTTTTAAAATTTTGTTATAAATAACGTTTTTTTTTTTTTTTTTTTTTGGAGCGCTCTAGCGGCGATACGGATGGTCTTAAAAAACGTTATGCATAAGAAATATAGAATCTTCTCTAATTTAGTATAGAATGGGTAAATCTAAAAACCCGTTGAGATATAGGCCGAAAACTGAACAAGTGCCAACATTTGGTCCAAAACAGAGTTCCGAGTCAAATTTTTGCCCACAAACTTAAAATTCGTGTTGAGAGACCCAAAAACCATGAAGGGTGAGAAAATCAAAAGTATAGCAAAAGTTTCTGAGCCCCAATTTTTTTGCCTATATGCCTAGCCTAAAGGAGATATGAGGATTCATACAAAACATTTTGTCCTGGCTGGTGTCACTTTAGCGACAGTTTGATTTCGTAGTTGTTGAAAAAATTTTAGTTTTGGCGCAGCTGGCAAGTCAATCCCATGGCCAAATGCTTCTCTATTGGCTGTCAGCAGCGACTAAAGTGGATTTTTAGATGATATTATCCTGTTTGGGAGCGAAATTCAAAAAAAGGTACTTCCAAAAGGTATTTTGAGTTTATCGAAGAAGATAAACCAAAATTACAGAAAATATCGGAAACAATTCTGAAAAAATGTAGTAATACGATAACCAGGTTAAGTGGAATTCACAGTGGAACACACGGTTTGAAAGAAAACCTTCTTCATGGTTATCTCAAGTGAGACCCTCACTCATTCAAGTGAGACCTGTACTCACTTGAGTGAAACCTGTACTCACTATGACTACTAATACCAATCTCGAGTGTGACCCGCACTTGAGGGGCTCGGCCACTCACCCTTGAAATTGAATTATTAATTCCACTGCGAGGTTTCCAAGTCATTCGTACAGTTTCTACAGAAAACCCAGAGAATCCCAGGCATCTTTCAGACTTAAATTAGCGGTAGATCAATGTCATGACGAGTTACTTCATCATCACCATTAGTACGAAGTTCTACCGCGAATTCAAAATTTAATGCTTGACTGCTGATAATGAAAACATCAACATCAACATCCATAATGAATGAGTGATCATGTGTGACTCTTTTACTCCTAGTTGGATTTATGAGTCGGGATTCCTATCTGACCTTCTTTCGACGTAGTCATTACAAGGGGAGTTTATCACAGGCAGACAGGGCAGGGGCGGGTGCTTAGGAATGTTCGCGTTTATCTCAAGCAGCGGTTGATCAAATGCTCATTAGAGGGGGTAACCAGCAAGAAGAGTTTACGGAAGGCTTCCAACCTCGTATAGAAGGTACGATAGCATCTCTTCTATGTGAATGCCCCCTCGTACAATAGCTTGTCGTTGCGTGTTTTTTTTGTCCTCGTCTTTTTTTGTGGACCATCCCCTTCTGACTCCATCTATCTCCTTTTTATTATTTTTTTCTCCTTTCATAGGATTTTTTTTGTTCGGTCTCTCTCCCGCCGTAGTTGTGTGTTCAGTTCGGAGGTTTAGTGAAGTTCTCGAAGGTGTGGTGATGTCGTATGAAAGGAGGGCGCCGAAGTGTTGTGGAGCTTCGGTGGTAGTGGAGGAGATGAACCTCCCATTTAGCCTGAATACAATGGGAAGGAACCAGCAGGTCTCTTTTGTATGGAGCGAGGATGCCCACAGAGCTCGTATGCTCGTCGAGTGTTTTGTGGAGTCGGTGGGGAAGGCAATGCACTTGTGAAGGATTTCAAGGTCCCCACCACGACCGGCCATTGTACGAGGACGTGTGTGTGTATACATGTATGGGACGTCCTGCACGTGTGAGGGATTGATCACCTGTTGATTCTGCCTCTCACTTCAGTCCATTACCGTCTGACGGGCCACGAACCAGTTTCAAGAATTAAATCATGCGAGAGCTCCAAAACTCATCAATGTCGCTGACTTGCTAAATATCTCCCTCGGCTGACATCTTGTCATTTTTTTCTTTCTTCCAAATCATTTATCCATAATTACTACATTTTACAACTATTACGCTACAGGTAAACATCTAATTATTTAGTTCCAAAATTTTACCGAAGTTCATGCTGAAGGTCCAATCAAAGCTGGATTCCTTCTGGATCCACTAAATACTCAATTATTTCTTGGTGTTCAAAATCGGCTGTAGCTGAAAATCGTGCGATTTCAAAATCATACGGTGATCCCCGATGAATCGAATCTCAAGTCGATGGTAAAGTTTGGGGTTATCGATATTTTAACCCAAGAATTTAAAATGTATTCTTCAAGTTTGGAAGTTTGAAGTTATTCTTCAGGATGATCGATTTGCCAAGATTACAGCTCTCAAGGTGGTGAGAAGGCAGTGATCTGGAGGGGTATGATAGAGCGATATTCAGATGTACCTCATGGCAGCCACATCGTACAGACTGATTTCCCTGTTGCCAGTATTGTCCAAGTGATTTGAAAAACTCCTTCATAAAAGGCTCATTCCGCTCATTGAAGAACGTCAATTAATACGTAACCACCAGTTTGGATTCAGACAAAAGCACTTAACAATAGACCAAGTTCACAAAATTACCAGTATAATAGAGCAAGCGCTTGAAGAGAAAAAGGTCTGCTCTGCCATCTTTCTCGACGTCACCCAAGCGTTTAACAAAGTGTGGCATGATGGCCTAAAGTATAAACTGAGAAAATCACTACCATCACAATATGCCGAGCTGTTGTGATGGTAGTGATAGTCATATCTTACAGAGAGTCATACCTTACAGACCGCTACTTCCGTGTTAAACTTGATGACGCCTACTCCGAACCTAAACCAATTGGTGCTGGTGTACCTCAGGGTAGTGTACTTGGCCCACTCCTGTGCCTACTCTACACCAGACAGAACTCCCGCTGGTGGTCTTGTGGTTTCATGTAAGCTTATTACTGAACTACTATTATGTCAATAAACATGTTTTTCATTCATTCATTCATGGTTTCTTCTTGTTTCAGGTAAATATTCATTCGTGCCCTATGATCGAATTCATCGCAAGTATAAGGTGAACAAATTATATTACGTACAAACTTGATCCTCAGTTATAATTTATAACCTGTTAGCCGAACTAGTCAAATTTTGGCGCTTAAGGAGGTTTTTACTGCTCAATTTTTGTTTTTTCAATAATGAACTATTGGAACAGACCGAATACACAAAGGGTGTAGGAGATAATATCGAATATTTTTTAGTTGAATCTCGAAATTGTTATGTGAAGGCTAAAACACATTCCATCTGATTTGATACAAATAAATAGTTTAATCCTGTTGTTCCAGTTTCAAAGTGCTTGACCGTTTGCTCTCGGTTTAGTGAATAACACGAGCATCATAATTCAGCAGAATGAAACGGATGCCTGTTGTAGTGGCCGCTTTCCATTTGCGTAATTAGAATGTCACGAGGATTCTCTCGTAAATACATTGAACAGCATCAAGTTTGGACGCTCGTAGATAGTTTTGGAGTCAGGATTCTCCTTGTGTGGGATACAACAAGTCAAAGGCTGCAACTATAATAGAACATACCATGTGTGCCATGTGCGTTGGTTATGAGTGAAGTAGGAGACTATGTAAGTTGAAACTTGAATACTCGCGAAGAACTCATAGAAAAACACATTTCGAATAAAAATACGGAGTTATTAAGAAGTTGTGTATTTTCACCGAGAACACAATAGGTACTCAGTTAAACTAGTTTCTGTTGGGAAATCGAGAATTTTGCCTCTGCAGCTCTTGTACCTTTCATTATCCATTACTTGCCCGTATAAAAAGTCGTATGGCGGGATTATATGAGGGACAGCCGAGCAGTACCGAACAAACACGACCAGAATACGGTGAATCTACGTCGGGTAATTATGGAGCACATGATTCGCCCTTAAACTGGCTGAAATATTTCGACTGGCTGTATTCTATTCGACATTGATTCATAGTTGAGTTAATGGTGTTAGTACTCAAATAAAATGTATAACAAGTTTACATGAAGTTTGTGATGATCACAGCTATTAAGTTAAACTAGACTTCTTGGGAAGTATTTCCCAGGAGAAATAGGTTCACTTAAAAAAAAAAAAAAACAGTTTGTTATTAAGAGTCTACTGACCAAAATGAGCAAAGCTTTGACCTCTAAGAACAGCAGTTTTTGGTTATCAGTTCAAAATTTTCAAAACTGGAATTTCCGAAAAATTTGCATGCCAAAGTAGACCAAAAATCATAATAATATATTACGTAAGAAACGTGGTTGTTACTTGAGATGTTCTTCACGGTTTATCTGCTCTAATCTGACAACGGAATGAGATATCACAATACTGACTTCACCATCGTGTTCAGCGTTGAAAAATCTGTAAACTGAGGTGTCAAAAAATAGAAACAAAATTTGTTATAAAACCAGTAAAATGGAGAGATTCTACATAAAACCAGCCATTTCTTCAAAACTTTGCTCATACTGCCATGCTGCATGACTTTATTTAATTAATCTAATTTTTTCACACCAATTTTTGAACTTATTGAACCTCAACTCTCAAAATGTTATGTGGTTGGAATTAACTCGAAAAGTTATTTACGGATGGAAACATCGAGAAAATTCGTTCCTCGCCCTGAAAAGAAAAAAAAACATGATCAGAATCGGATTAGCGTATAAATATTGAAAACTACTAAATTGCTCGTGGCTCGGGCTTCCGACCATAATTGATCACAGGTCTTCTGAATGAATAAACACATTTTGTCGGCTTCGTGCTTTTGAACCAACAACTCAAAGTGATGCAACAGTCGGGCACAAACCACACATAAATATAACAATCAAGTCTTCGAGACGACGCCATGAGAAAATTCATACGTTGGTGATGTAACGATAAATAATTAGTGGTCGCAAACACCGATCAATGCCGGAGGAAGTTGAAATCGAATCGACGTACACAATTGGCCGTTAATTTGTAAAATCTTTCGAAAACGACGGTTTTGGATTTGTCGGCGATCTATAAAACCTGATCGACTTTTTGGTGTCGTTGATTAAAAATGACGAATTGGAAATATTCTGTGTTTTTTCCATATGTTGTTGTTGAGGACTATAAGTAGGATCAGAGGAGTCCCTTTTAGGGGTGTACCCAGTGGCGGATCTATAGCCCCCTTAGCCCCCCCCAGCCCCCCCCCCCTTCATTGGGTATAAACTTACACTGGATAAAACGGGAAATTTCTGAGAATATAAAAAATGTAACATGTAATTTATAGGAGTACAGAAAACCTGAGGATTACAGACGAGATCCAATGTTTGAACCTAGTGTACCTATATTAAATATAGGTACACTAGGTTATAACATTGGATGAAATTTTCATGTAACCAAAGAAAACAAAAACGTAATTTATTTAAAATAACTGCTAACCCTGCAAGAGCACAGCCGCCATTTCGCACGAGAGACGGCAAATCACACGATATTGAGCTGGTTGTTGGACAATTTCCAGATGACAATGAAAAACTACAATTTTTGACTCAGACTTGGAAACCTTCATTGGAAAATAATTTCCCAACTCAATTAGAAGGCAAACAAAATCGGAAATTCAGAAGAGAATGGTTGGAGCAACACGACTGGGGTGCCTATAGCTAGTGCTTGTCAAGAGGATTTTGTAAAAATATGCGTTCTTTTCGCTCCTGAATTTGAAACCAGATCGAAGTGAGTTGAATGTCATTTCTCGTCAAGTCTTGAAATAAACCTTAATCCCAGCTGGGGGAGATCCGAGCCCGTTCGTCTTCCCCAAAGGGCCCGTTAACTACGACAACATGTCGTTCCCCGCAGAAACGCAAAGCCGTTTAGAGTCGTAAAATCCGTCCGAGGCTGACAAAACATTGCCAGAAGAGGTTGTGGCGGTGAAAGAGAGACGGACACGAGGGGGAAAAAACGAGACGTCTGTTGACGTTCTACAAGGGTTTCTTAGGAACGAGGAAAATGCATTTGGACGTCATCGTGAGTTGATTGCAGTTTTGGTCAAGAAACCTTCTGAAGTGTGGAAGAAATATGTATAGTAAGCAACTCAGGGTGTTCCAAAATTTGGAACATTTATTGAATAACATATGATGCTCCTAGGGTCCATCCCTCTCCGTTTTCCCTTTTTTTTTTACACCCGTTCATTTATTGATGAAGAATCCAAATCTGTAGTAAAAAATTACCGCAGATACCGAAAAGCATTGTTTTTTCACAAAGAAAATAGTGTCTTGATTGTCAGCCACATATAGTTGAAACACGGTTTGGTCCTTTCTGCCGACGTAGGCTAATAATTAAGAGGAAAATACAATTTTTCCAGCTGTCTTCCACATAAACAAGAGAGTATCACGATGCAATTTTGGTTTTTGGAAGGTGAAAACGATTAGACTGTAGTGGAGTGAAGTTGACTGAAATCCAGACAAACCCTCTTCATGTCAAGAAAACTTTGAGGAGAGAAAACATTCTTATTTATGTAGATGAATAATATACATGGATTTAAGATGATCTGACATGGGGGATGAAATAAGAAACCCCAGTCATAAGAGTTTAAAAAAATTTGGACCGAAACAGCTTCATTTTCTTTGAAAATTCGCTAAAAACGTTGTTGAGAGGTGAATATCGAAAGTTCTGTTGTACACCAAGCCGACTTGGCTTCAAAGAGGAAAAGATGGAATGAAAACTATCCAGTATTTCGTTTGTCCTATGACCGGTCTTAAGGGGCCCTGCAATATTGTGCAATATTTTTGTGTAGTCCAAGGACCATTCAATATGTTGCACGATATTTTTTGTTTTGTCACTTCCAGCCAAAACAGCGTAATTTTATAATGAGGAAAACACATTTTAAATATTTCCTCTTGAACGAGAAGAGTTCTCAAGCAACTTTGTTTTTTAAAGTTGTTAACGATCAAAATCTAGTGGAGTAAAGTTGCCCAAAATCCAGAAAAGTTTCCAAAAATCCAGAAAATGTAACAAAAACAATTTGAGAAGAAACAGCGACATTTACGTCGCTTTTGGGAAATTTCCTTAACTATTTTACAGAATGAACGTCAAATTCTGGTTCCTGACCTCAAAAAGTGACTTAAGGGCTAGTAAATGTGTTTTTGATTCCTGGAATATTTTTCGATTTTAAACCCGGATTCTGCGCCAAAATACGGTGGATTTTCTTTTTTCGATGTTTTTAAAAACTGGTGAGTGGAGACAGAGGAATTAGAATGCAAATTACTGGATTTCAAAGGTTTACACGCACAGTTGGTGTATTCATGAAAGGTTCGGTCTGAATATGTGTATATTGCTCATATGATCGTTTAAAACACCAAATTGTTGTTTTAAAGGCGAATTTAAGAAAAATCAAAAAGTTTTTGTTGGATGTTTGGAACTTTTCTCAACTTAGTTCACATTTTAAAACAAACAGATCTGTGCTGAAGATTTCATGGGAAGCTGGAAGGAAGTAGGAAAAAAGAAGAGCTTATGGGGAGAAAAGTCACGATTGTTGACATTCTACAAGAGCTGTTGAGATGTTTCGACACGAAAAATGCATTTGAAAGTCACTAAAGGGGGTTCGCGGCCCATAGGCAGAGGGCGGAGTAGACGTTTTTCTGGTTGGAAGTGCGCGTTATTACGAGTGAAATGGATGTTCTACGGCGTGCAAGGGCAAGAAGCCCAACACGAAAACACGCGAAGCTCGTGCGAGGTTGAGGGCTTAAACCCAAGTTCAACAAACTTGCAGCTCCGTTGAAGGAAGGGAAGGGATTTGCATATGAGGCACGATCGTGCCTGGTCCCGAACCCCCAACTCTGAGGTGAATAGGTCAGACACAAATTCTAACTACCTGCAGTCCGGGCTCGTTTGCATTTCGTGGCACAATCTGCAGAATGGAACACCAGTAGCGAATATCGGGGTTGGAATCGTTACTATATTAACCCTATATCACTTGAGGGTTTTTTTTTACTTCAATCATCACAGTCAAGGTCCGATCCGCTACGATGAATTGAAGTTAACAAAATTGACAACCAATTCAACAGCTCCACATTCAAAGCATGTCATGGTCCTTCAAACTGCTGTAGCTCCTGTGGAAGTGATAATCTTAATCCGACCATGATGGTCAGAACTATTTTTGACACTGGTGGCCAAAAATCGTATGTTACTTATTTACCTATCTAATAAATTAAAACTAGTCCTACTGAGGAGAGCGACCTCACCGTTTAGCAGAATCAAACCAAAAATGATCAAAACTTCTCCAGTCTAATTGAAATTTTGCTTGAAAAATGACAATACTATGGAAATCCTTGCTTATACTGTCCCACGGAGTACAAGATCCGTTACTTTTAAAAATAACGGTCTGTCCACGAAAAGGGGTCTGTAGTCTTGTGGGGCTATAGACTCAGAAAAAGGACGTTTACGTCCACAAAAGGACAGTCGGTCCACGAAAAGTGGTCTGTAGTGTTGTGGGACCCAGAAAAGGGACGGTGACGTCCAGGAAAGGGAGCCTGTCGTCCATACCAGACTATAGGGTCCAGAAATGGGACGTTTGCGTCCAGGAAAGGGACCCTGTAGTCCGTACAGAAGTATAGGGTCCAGTAAAGAACTTAGATAGGGCCGTAGAGCCAAAAGCGAAGCAAATATTTGATATCCATAAAATTCCACTTTCTGATATATTGAGAAATGAGATTAATATAAATAAATGTCAATACATATTTATGTATTCATAAATTTTGTTAAATATGTGAATTTACTACATGGCGTCCCAGAAGTTTCAAACTAAGTGTTTTCACTTCAATCACTAAGCCCCACCAAAAAAAATTGCTATCACGTTTCTAACCTCGACAATTTGGTAAAAATGAGTGAAAATGAAGAAAAATTAACTCCTGATAAAAATTATTTTCATATCCGAATAATTCTGACTTCACCATCGTGTTTAGCGTTAAAAAGTCTTCAAAATGATGTGTCAGACTGTTTCATTTTTGGATATTATGGGTAACTCCCCAAAAACCACCTTTGAGGTTACAAAAGAGCAAAACGGTCTGACACAATTCTAACGGTGGGTCCGTAAACACGAGATGGTTTCGGATATGAAAATAATTTTTATCAGGAGTTAATTTTTCTTCATTTTCACTCATTTTTACCAAATTGTCGAGGTTAGAAACGTGATAGCAATTTTTTTTGGTGGGGCTGAGTGATTGAAGTGAAAACACTTAGTTTGAGACTTCTGGAACGCCATGTAGTAAATTCACATATTTAACAAAATTTATGAATACATAAATTATTGCGATATCCTTAGCCGTTGTCAAACTGGAGCACTTGAAGAAATGAAGAAACGTGGTTGTTACTTAAGAATCTTAAGTAACAGTACTTAAGTACTTAAGAATCTTAAGTAACAACCACGTTTCTTCATTGTTCATCTGCTGAGGTGTTACTCGGCAGAAAAAAAGACCAGTAAAATGGACTCAAAACCAGTTATTTCTTCGAAAATTTGCTCTTACAGCCATAGCATGACAATGGATTTTTTATGGTTTCGGTGCTGATGTCATCAAAATGTTTCATAATTTTTTTTTTTTTTTCGTAATCATGAATCAATTTTCGAATTTTAAAATATACATACTGAAGGCCGTAGCGCCTATAAACACGTAGTTACCTTCCTATCTTTATGCCTGTATCTTCGGTGCAGTAGGTAACCATACATTTCAAAGTAATAGATTGAGTAGTAGGTAGTCGTCGACCCAGCAGATTGTTGGTTAATACAAAAATGTGCTCATTAGGTCATACTGTATGATTGGATTTAAAAAAAATATACTTTTATTTATAAGTAAGAATTTACGACGGCTGTCCGTTATTGGGAAGTTCCAACGTAGTCCAAAATAAATTGACTGGGCTAATTTGTTGACCTAATGGAACGCATGAAGCGCTACTGGCTCATAGTTGTCGAGGGAAAGACGAATGTGCAGAGCAAAAACTTCCCCTCCGGGAAGAGCTCGTTGTTTCGTAGAAAATGTTGACGGCAATTGCTCGTCCCGCGAAGAAGAGGACGGAGGGAATTAGCAGTTCATTGTGAGTCGTTAGAAGAATGAGGAGCTGAGGAGGGAACCTGACAAAAAAAGAGCTTCTGCGAAGAGAGTCCTTAGTGCCTTGTTAAGGAGGTAAACTTTTGTAGATGCGGCATCTTGTTGCTTTCTTAGTAAAGTTATTTAATATCGGATGTCCAATCAAGCGTATGCCACGGCCCGAAGTGGGGGATTGGGATAATATTGACGTCGATTGGGTTCTGAGCTGTGTTGCCAGATACGAACGTCATTTCAGTTTTTTTTTTTACTTGTAATAATATTATGTAATAAACGATGACGTATTTAAATGAACAAACCTAACTGGAGGGCTCTTCAACGTCAAGATCAAAACTCTGCAAATTCTTGACACAACGGTTCATTATCTTCTTTGTACAGATCACCCTTCTGTCTAGATCACTAGGTCTAAATGTCTAGATCCTAAATGTTAGATTAATAATTATTATTATTATAAATTATCACTAATTATTAACAATTTTATCAAGTACCTAGTGAAAAATATTATAATTTATTGTTAGGTATTAATAATTCATATTTATTATTAATAATAATAATTATTAATTATGATTAATTAATACGATGTAATTCTGGGGTTTTTAATACTTCATCGGTAATAATTTTTCTATAAAAGAAGTACCTACCAACAAACATTCGAAATTACCTTCATTTCCGTAGCACGAAACGCACCTCAGAACAACAAACTCGACATCACTTATGCCATATGATGTTCCAAAGAGCTTGTTAGTATGAAAATGGACCTGTATTTCAACAGTTTGAGTCACGATCGTGTTGTGAGGCACAATCTTTGAGCCGTCATTGTGAACGAACGGCTGGTCGTACAAAGCTGCGGATGGTCTTAAAAAATTCTACGGAACAAACTCTATCTAAATATGAAATAAAAAACATACCGTTTGATGGGAATTTTTCGAGATATGAAATTTTCAAAATTTCAAAATTCGTTTTGAACCCCTTCCCCTTGACCTAGGGTTATGAAAAGTTTCGAGGACCATTGTGGGGTTGGTCGAAACCCATAAAAAAAATTTCGTAATTTTAACTCAACGCTAACTGGGCAAAGTGGCGCGGACGGCGTACGGCGGACGGCGGACGGCGGACGGCGGACGGCGTACGGCGTACGGCGGACGGACGGATTTTTTTTTATTCGATTTTCTGAATCTAAGTATCTTGAAACGTAAACCAACAAATTTCGAGGGGGGGTTAAAAAAATTTTTTCTTTGGGCGATTCCAATGGTTCATTATCGAAGATAATAAACCAAAAGTCGGTGAAATCATTCAGTAGAAATGTAGAGTTGTGGAAACACAGCCAAATCTCCATAGGTTGGCATTACTATCACGTAATGAATCCCCCCCCCCCCCCCATAACTCTTTTTATCTCAATTCTATTGAGAGCTATATTCTGGAATTACACATATCGTCGAGGAATCAGCAACACCACCAAGCTCGTTTTTCACAACTTTTCAGGAGAGAGAAAAAACCGATTTTTTCGTCCATCAAGGCCTAGTTTACTGACGTTTTTCTCGATATCTATGATGAATAGATATCTTTCATCGTAGATATCGAGAAAAACTTCAGTCAACTCTAAGCCTTGATGGACGAAAAAATCGGTTTTTTCTCTCTCCTGAAAAGTTGTGGAAAACGAACTTGGTGGTGTTGCTGATTCCTCGACGATATATAGCATTTCCCGATCAAAATAAACACTTTCCCGATCAAAATAAACACTTTCCCAATCAAAATAAACATTTTCCCAACCAAAATAAACATTTTCCCAACCAAAATAAACATTTCCCCAACCAAAATAAACATTTTCCCAACCAAAATAAACATTTTCCTAACCAAAATAAACATTTTCTTTATTTACATTAAGACAATCAAAATGAACTTGCTTCTTTAACAATGTGTAGACTATAAACATAAATATTTCTTTAACAATATTCAAAAAACGAAAACAACAAACTGTTAGTTTAATGAATTGCTTCACCCACAGCTGCTGATATTAGGTTGACAGAGGTGTTCATTACGTAGTTCCGACAGTCATCAGTATTAATCGCAGCAACTGCTCTGGTAATCACATCCTCTAACACATGGTTTCCCTGTTCACTTAGAGTGCTTCGAACTATGGACTTTATTTTTGAAAAGGCGTTCTCCACGGGATTGAGTTGGGGGGAGTAGGGCGGGAGATAATCGACGTTTATCCCCAAAGTACGAGATGTGGTAGCAACCTCATTAGAATGGTGAATTCGTGCATTATCCATTATGATTGTGCACTCACGTACGTCTCCAGGAAGGTTTTCCACAAGTTCTTCCAAGAATTGAGCGAATAGGCGACCGGTGGTTGTACCACTTGTTATGACTGTGCGGTGGACCACCCCTTGTGTGTTCAAAGCAAGTATAAGTGACAAATTTCTTCCCCTAACAGTTGGGACAGTGACCACTGCCCTTGTATTAGCTTTCGATCGGGCTTGAGTCCGGCGCATATGAAGGTTAAAGCCTGCTTCATCAATAAATATGAGTTTGTCTCTTTGTTGCGGTCCCATCTTAACTCTGAAACGTTCTGCAAAATCTTTCCGCATGTCTCTTGTCCGCTGACAATTCATGCGGTCGAGCTCGATCGACCCCTTCTTTAGAGTAATGAGCAGTTTTCTCAGTCCCCTGTCAATGGTAGATTTCCCTACAACAATGTTTTGGCCTCCAAGCTTTTCTTTAATTTTTTTTAATGTTATGTCTGGTAATTCTTCTACTATTGACTCAATTTTTCTGAGAACTTCGGGCGTAAGTTTACCTCGCCGGTTCCCACCTCGCTGACCATTTTGTGGAGGTAGCTCACTTTTTTTCATGGATGCAACAATGCCTCTCGCCGTAGAGTACTTAACTAAAGACGTTTCGGCAGCCTCTTTAAGGGGAAAGTGGACGACAAGTGTGCGAGAGAGAGAGAAGACACCAAAAGTTTATGCAAAATATTTCAACAGCCGGTTGAGCAATTTTCAATCTGAAAAAAGTTATGTTCATAGTTTTCCTAAACAAAATGCTGCATCAAAAAAAAATTTGAAAAAAATTTCAAATTCAAATTTTAGAAAAAGAATTTTGGACAATTTTAAATTTAAAAAAAAAACTTGGTTCCAGCCCCATTTTTGAGAATTTCCTGATTTCAAATTGCCAAGAACCAAAATTCTGCGATGAATAGCACGATCGTAAAACGAAAAATAAGAGTCAGTGATAGCAGCTTTCATCTCCCCTTTTAGACTGTGAATCTGCTGCGTCAATCATTCATAGGAAAGGTGATGAGTCCGAGATTTGACAGGTAGCACTTCTGACTGTAATGAAGGTGAGTGAGCTGAATCTATTCCCATTCGTCCAACATTGCAGACATTTCCAATGGAACCTTTGAGGTAGAGGAGACTGTTATTAGAACAGTCAAATCTTACACAAAAGAGGCACCATACCATATTCTCACCGTACTCATACCATATCATACGAATTTCTTTCCTATCATACCATATTGTACTATACCAAATCATACATACAATAATATACCATACCATATTCATACCATGTCATACAAACCGAGTGAATATTGAAATGTCATCCATTTCTGACCTATATTTAAAATTTCAAGTATCTAGCTCATCATCAAAATTTAATTTGTTTAAACAAATAGGTATTATTTAAACAATTTTACAGACAAGAAACCGAGTGAATATTGCATTGTGATCCAGTTCTGAACTATTTTTAAAATTTCAAGTCAATAGCTCATCATCAAAATTTAATTTGTATTATTACAAAAAGGTATTATTTAAACAATTTTACAGATGAGAAACCGAGTGAATATTGCAATGTGGTCTATCCCCGACTCACGGTTAAAATTTCTAGACTGTAGTTTACCGGGAAGATGAAAAAAGGTAGTTTTATTCTGGGCGTCTGGGGGCTGACCCACATGACGACCGTTTTCGACGCGAAAGTTTAGTGTTTTTCCTAGACCTTTGCGCGCTGACTGTGAACGAACGGCTGGTCGCACAAAAATCCAATTGGTCTTAAAAGATTCGTAATTTTTCAGGTCATTCAAAAGTGAACTAAAAATTACACGGTTCAGTTGAATATTTTGAGATATGACATCGTCGAAATTTTAAATTTCGTTTTGAACCCCTTCCCCTTGACCTAGGGTTATGAAAAGTTTCGAGGATCATTGTGGGGCTGGTCCAAACCCAGAAACCAAATTTCGTAATTTTAACTCAACGCTAACTGGGCAAAGTGGCACGGACGGCGGACGGACGGATTTTTTTTTATTCGATTTTCTGAATCTACGTATCTTGAAACGTAAACCAACAAATTTTGAGGGGGGGGTTAAAAAATTTTTTTCTTTGGGCGATTCCAATGGTTCATTATCGAAGATAATAAACCAAAAATAGAATGTAGAAAGCGAATAATAATAATAATAAACGAATGTAGAAATAAAAAATTTTTTTCTTTGGGCGATTCCAATGGTTCATTATCGAAGATAATAAACCAAAAATGAGGCGCTAGTACGAGCGATGCAAGCTGAAATGAATGTATGAGCAAGCCTACCGAAGATCGGAGATAAGAGGTTCGAGACCGCGAAGGGTGGGGGGCGACTTAATGTACATACGCGAGGACTTTGCCCATTTGATGCTATTGTAGGGTTATCGTTTCCACGAAGAGAGACGGATGGAGAGAGGAGTGGTTCAAGAGAACGGATTGACACAATGGCTACCGAGGAAAGCGAGCGTGGTGACCTTGAGCGCCGAATTGGGGTCTGCAGCCATTCTTTTTTCCTTCAAAACCAACATTACCATTTTTCGTTTTACGTCTTGTATATTTACGCAATCATTGAAATGATGCTCTCAAAACCCATCCAGCCATATTGGGAAGGGGGCTTGCACCGGCTTTTTCCAAATTTCAACCTCTAAACCTCAAAATTTTCAAATTTTCCAATTTTAAATTTGTATAAAAATTAAATGAATTGATGCAGCAACTTGTAGGGGCGTATGAAGGCAAACTGCGTTTCCCAAACTGTTATAAATTGGATGGTTCCAAAATGAGATTGCAAAAACTTTTGATGCGTCAGTAACGCCATCTCTTATCCCAGAATCATACTAAGGGCCCGTCCACTTCCCCCTTAATAGAAAATCCTTCTTGGTATAACTTGAAAAACATGTTTTTTCTATCTTGAGAAACCTTGTCATTTTTCCCATGACGTTCACGCCTTCTACGCCCAGTCGCTTGTTGGTTTTCGTCGTCACTTTCGTCGTCACTGGACTGAAACGCAGTACGCATTGAACGGGCCCAACCGCCTATCCTCAATACTCCTGTCACGACGTCCGTGCCACTCATTATTTGGTCAATGGAAAATTAAACTAACAAACAAATGCCTTCAAAACAGAACGACTGAAGGCGAACGAAAAGGATAGATAAGGAATTCATATAGGGAAGACATAGGGAAGACATCCATAAGAAGACATTCAACAGAGGGAAGACATACTCGTCGAGCGACATACTCGTCGAGCTCCCCGCCCGGCGGCTTGCACTGAGCAGGTTTTTGATCTTTCGACCACCGACAAATTATAATTATTCCTATGAATGATGTATTGTTTATTTTGGTTGGGAAAATGTTTATTTTGATCGGGAAAATGTTTATTTTGGTTCGGAAAATGTTTATTTTGGTTGAGAAAATGTTTATTTTGGTTGGGAAAGTGTTTATTTTGATCGGGAAAATGTTTATTTAGATCGGGAAATGCTATAAATAAAGACCCGATAAAAAAAACAAAAACAAAACAAAAACAAGAAATTAGCAATATAGTTTATTCTGCCAATTGCCAAGAATGTGACTCAATATATATATAGGTGAAACCAGACAATTAGGTGGTGAAAGAATTAAAGGACACATACGAGACAACAATAAAGTATTAATAAACAACAGCTCCAATCCTGAAGATTTTAACTACGCGCACAGCCTTTGCCAAACACACAGCCACACATAACCCATATATCAAATCCCATATATCAAATAACCCATGTATCAAAGATTGGAAAATTAAATGCATTGAGCCCAACTTTGAAAAAAGAAAAATAAAAGAAATGGCGTACATCTTAAAAGCCAACAACTCTATGAACTACAAATTCTTTTAAAGAGACGTCAAAAGATTAGCCACAACATACCATAGACTTTTAAAATGAACCATCCCATTCACACTCCAAATTTAATCATCCTCCGTTCTCAATAACACAAGTATAACAAATATTATTGTCCAACCAACCTCCACCACCGACCAAATGTGTACCATTCGGATAATTATCATGTAAGTTCATACTTTTATTCCTTTCATGACTACTTTTGTAAGTCACCATTTATAACTTAACCATAACAACTCTCCCATATTTCGGTTTTGTAGGATGCATGATTAGGATCTTGATCCAAGATTGAAACGTTGCAATAAACCGAATGATAACAACGACTAGTGTTGGTCAATCCTCACCCGCTAACTACTATAAATAAATTTAAAAAAATTTAGTGTCTTTTGGCAGTGAATTCAGGATGGCCTAAAACGGATTTTGGCATTAAAACATTTCGGAAATTCGAGTTTAAAACTTTTTGAACGCTCTTTTGCTGGCTATTTGTGCTACTAAAAAGCTGTAAATGCAGAGTTTCTTTAGCATTTTACCGCTCGAAAAAAGGCACCATTTTAGAGACGCAAAACACCCAACTTCAACCCAAACCTTCTCAGAGGTGTAATCGTGCGGTTCGGCCTGTTTCCCCATTTCACTCACAAATTGTATATTGAAGGCGTGTTCGGGCGCTATATTTCACTTTTTATAGGAAAATCATGCGATCTTCCAATCAGGTTGCGGGAGACGAGTAGGATACGCGCCTGTTGGGGCTGGCGCCGTTTCTTGGGGAGACTCAACGTAGGAAGTGACTTCTCAGATAGTCGAGTATCAGATTCTGTCGCGACGCCTCGGTATCGCCTGGTGTGAGGAAAAAACCCTCAGTTGGAGGCGTTTTTCGGTAATGGGACTGTAAAAAATTTGAACCCTAACTCAAACTTTTCGGGTCATAATAATTTCGAAAACCACTTAATAAATTCATTGCGACTGATTTTGTCACCGTTTCATACACAAAGATAAATTAAGGTGGCTGATAATAACCAATTTGCTTTCTCAATTTGAAAAGTCCTAATCCACCTATGGAAGACGAGATTCAACGACTAAGTGGGCTGGTTGTTTGCCAATAGAGAACCCAGGCGCCTGGGCAGACCAGGCCACTCCTTTGATTTTTTGTTAATAAGTTGTGTTCTCTTCAACTTGCCTTGATTTGACTTGGAACCGACCGAGAAAAAGAACATTTTAACCCCTCAAGATTTGTGGGTTTACGTTTCAAGACACGTACAGTCAGAAAATCTAATTTTTCAACAAATCCGTTTATTGCCCAAAAGTCAATTCTTAAGGCATTAGCAAATAAATCAAAACGGTTCTCCTCTCTGGAGGTTTTTAAGGTTTTAGCTACTGGTTTCTTCATTGCCCAACTTTATATCAAATCTGCCCTCGTATACTTTCACAAACATACTCAGGATTATATGAAAGAAGTAATCCCTATTCGGTCCCAATCCCAAATAGCAGGCTGAAAACCACGAACAATAAGTAATATATATTTCAAAATGCCATTTATAATTAGGAACCTTCTCGAAAATTTGAAGACTCCAGCACGGTACAACCGAAGCCAGTATAAACAATTCATTTTTACATGGCTGATATCAGTGGGCGTTAAAAATACTGAGCAAATTGTAAATAGTGTCTACGTATGATGTTCCGTTACTTTCTAACGAGATGTGCCTCAAAAATTTCCATAGGCTAAGCAGCATCTGACTTGATTTGTTTTTCGTACCCTTACTCACATTACATACATAAGCAACTAAGTTTGGGTTGATCTCTGTGTATTCATACAATTTAAACTCCCCCACCCAGCACGGTATATGATCCGTTTGTTGGTTTGGGATCTCTTATTTGGGATTGTTTATTTCTCAGACATCAGAAAGTGGTCCCATGTGAGGGACCTTGGTAATTGGAGGGTTAAATTTGTGAGGCTTATTCAGATTAGGAGCTGGTTTTATCGAAATTGGTGCGTGTACAAACGTGAAATCTCGATAACTACGAAATCGTCGCTCATGATTTGAGTTGAGTTTTCAGGGGTGGGATTATTTCTGTGATTTTTGCGACTGATTTTGGCGGTGGAAACGAGGGGTCCGGTGTGTGGATCGAAAAGTCTTAACAAATCCGGGTTCGGAATCTGTTTCGAGTAAATCTCTCGAAAGGTCGTTGAGCGACTTGCCGAGCTCCAGATTCACCCGTACGGAAAATCACTGGTGAAAAACGATCTCAGCTCGGTTCTCCCAGTGCCCCGGAGGCGTCGACTCCGTCGAAAACCATCTGGCGTCCATTAGCCGCTTTGTAAAACCACCGGCTGAGAAGCTACCATCGGGACTTACGTCACCTCTCAGCGCCTGACTTCGTGATTAAGGTCTCCTTGTGAAGGGTTATTGAAACCAGAATGCCCCCGCACTTTTTTCCTTCTCTTTCAAACCTCCTCCCTCCTCCCGTCGCCATCTCTGCACAGTTTCTCCTAATAAACTCGACCTAGAAAAACAGATGCGGATCTTGCGAGAGTTTGAGTCGGATGACGTGATTTCACTCAACTTGGACGGAGTCTGAGAAACAAAACGCACTTCTGTCACTAATATGGTGATACAGACAGCACATATTCCAAGAAAATATCAATGGTTTCAAAAAGTTTAGTAAGTAAGGCCAACCGTTCTGTTGGCAACTTCATTATACACTCAATACCCACGGACTTTTTGCTGTAAGAAAAAAAGAATATGTTTCAGTAAAATATTCGTTATTTCTACCGACTACTTGGAATTTCCTAATCAGCGAACAACTTTTAAAAAACCACTCTCAAGGAAAAAACGGCATATTTCCCACCCACTTGTGCACCTCATGATGAAACATAGAAGAGCTTTGATATAAATTATTTCTTGATTTATTAGTACGCCTGCACTGCCGTTTTTAGGTTTGGCACCTGGTCCATAACGAACTCCTCGTCGCACCCAGCCATCTTGGATGCAACTGACTGAAAGAACATCCAGCAAACAAAGGGAATAAGGAAGGGCTGCAGACACGATTAAACCTGCACGATCGTGCACTGCCATCTAGAGTTTCAAGCTAGAGTTTCATGCTTGGCAAAATCGAGTCATACATAGGCACTGGTTTGTTGGTACACCTCCACTGCTATTTCTTAGTTTTGCACCTGATCTTACAAGAACAAAACATCTCAACTAACCCCTGGTCACTCCTATGATATTCAACTGATTGAAAGAAAAACCAGCAAACAAGGGGGATAAGGCAGGGCAGAGGACGATTAAACCTGCAAGATCCATGCATAGCTATGCTTCAAGCTAGAGTTTCATGCTTGGCAAAATCGAGTCAGTCATAGGCACTGGTTTGTTGGTACACCTGCACTTACTTACCTTTCTTTGGTGCTACTTCTTAGTTTTGCACCTGTCTTGGAAGTACAAGAACATCTCAACTAACCCCTGGCCTTTCCCAGCCATCTTAGATGCAACTGACTGCAAGGCTGGGCTGCAGATACGACCTTTGGCGAAAATCGCCTCAGACATCGTATACAATACCTAGGCGAAGTATGAAATGAGATTCATTTCATAAATTGCCTGGATCGCATATAATGCCTTACATCACACTTTGCCGGTAACATCTACATGTTATATAAATGTCATAAATTGTTTCTAATTGTATTGAATCAGATGACTTGGATGAGTTAAAACGCGATAATAAGGTATCATGACGATAAAATTAATATTGAAAATTCCATTTCCTTATCGGTTTGCAAGATGGATTAAATATTTGCTCACACTTACGAAATCGTTACATTCATCGTTAGAACCGTCACAAACCTGTAGAGGCTCCAATTGAAAAGTTACTCGAAAAAAAAAACTGTGTGAATGAGTGTGCGTGCAATCGAAAATTAATTTTAATTTTAACTCCATCCATTTCAAGACGATATCGCATTTTATGAAGTAGACTCGGCGGAGTCAAGATTTTTATTTCCTTCACGATAACGTTGGTGAGTCGTCGAACAAACATTTTCAAACTATATCTGTCGCCGTCATGTGACGGTCAGTTCTGAATGATGAATTATGCAATATAAATCGACCGTTTTGTATGGTTGCTCGATCAAGGGCGAATAAGAGCAACAGGGCGCACTTAGCGAGGTGGGGATCGGCCTTGAAATTGGCTTTTATCGTTGGAGTGTTGTGATAGATGCGTCGACATTACTTACGAAAGTGCCACTCGTTATTATTTATTGGTGTCACTTACTCAGACCGACGCCTTCCACACAAATCGGTATTGCTTGTATCTGGTGTTGGGATTCTTCCAAAGTAAAACTATATATACCTGTATATTTTGTTGTTGTTGATCCGTTTGGTCCTCCGAGCCGTATTAGTATAATATACATGCGTCGGCAGTACTTACGAAAGTGCCACTCGTTATTATTTATAGTTATCACTTCACCTAGTAAGAATCCATTTGGTCCTCCAGGCCGTATTAGTATAAGGTACAGTACACTCTAATCAGTGTTGATTTATATGCAATTAAGAACATTAGTATTGGTTCCATGATTGAGACTGCAGTGAGTAAACATAAATTCCACGATACATAATTATGTTTCTAGAAAAGGCGTTTGAAATCCACTGTCTCCTTGCCAAAATCCAAAACAGGAACAGTACCAATCTCTTCTCAGAGACAGAGTTTTCAATCTTTTTCTTGCAACATTTCCCAAGTAAGTAGGTACAACTGCGTAATCCCCAATTAATTTTTACATTCTTTAAAAAAAACGAAATTCCCAACTTTACTTTGCGCAAACTGGTGGTATTCATGGCGTTGGCCTCAGGTCAGAGGATACAAACTATCCGCTCTACAAAAATTTCTAATATCATTAGTCAACTCAGATAAAATCCTCAGGACCTAAGCGGAATACCATTCAACACAGCAGGCCCAAAGCTCTGCGTACATACCAAACTTGACTAACCAATACGTGGCCCCTACCAAACATCTGCGCTCTGCCGATGCGAAGATATCTTTATTATCCTGTGAGCAGCAGAAATTAGCACCTCGATTTTTATCTGGCCATTCATCAGCATAGATACCAATAATTCTGGCCATTCATCAGCATAGATACCAATAATTCTGGCCATTCATCAGCATAGATACCAATAATTCTGGCCATTCATCAGCATAGATATCATTCATATTGGAATAATTCCAATATGAATGATATATTATTATTCATCCGTTGAAACCATCAGACTTAATTTTGCTAATACCATCGTGGCTTTTGGAATGCTCATTTGCACCTTTAATAGTTTTTAGAACAAATGTAAGGTACAAATACACACAGGTTTCTCACTCACACCATTCCCAGATTTCTCTAGAGAGGTTGTTAAGAGAAGGGTGTTGCAGACCGCCCAACGTATTGCTGTGGTATTGCAATGTGTTTTGCAATGACGCAGCAAGGGATTTTAAGTCAAAATATACAATTTGTAGTTCTAGACCAACACCATCTGATTGTTTTTCTAGAAACCAATTACAATCCATAATTTCATCGATTTAACCATTTAATGAAGCGTTTCGTAGTAATGGAGCGTTTCGTCTTTGTACGTGTGGCTTTAACTGGCAGGTTGAATAGCTTTCAATGATGGAGTAGGAATTGGAATGAGATGTTTTAGAACGCGCACACATCATTTTTCCAGTCGACCGAAGTCTCTCCCTTTTTGAGGTGTTGGTTCGTTGAAAAGTAAACAGTGACCGAATGCGTCGATTATCAATTAGCGACAGTTCATAATATGGCCGTCTCTCGCTGTGTACGCTGAAGTTCTGGGAACGCCCTAGTGAAACGTGCCTTGCAGTGAGAAAACCGTACAATCCGGTTGTGACTCATCTCTGAGCCCGAGCGTGAGTCATTTGCCTGTGCCATACGTTCTTATTTAAATTCGAATCTCACCGTCAAAGTGTCTTTGATAAACCAGTCAAACTTGATATCTGCACACATTGTATGGGAAATGCATTGGATGTATCAATTTCTTCAGAGAACCACCAAGAGTATACATTTCCTGCAGGTTATCTGTGCACGTATGTTTACCTGCTATATGCACTTTTTTTCTCGGAACGTTACCTACTAAGAACAAGACAAGAAGACAGTTGCAGAATTGAGTCGTCCACTGATTTCAACTGAGTGGTCCATTGATTAAAAAATTTCCTCGCAGCTTTTGTAGCTCATCCTCCATGCAGGTTGTCTTCCTCACAGGTTATCTTCCCTGCAGGTTATCTTCCACTTACTCTTATGTTATACATGTTTTCGGAAAGTGACCTATGCGAAGAAGAGATGTGAAACATTGCAGAACTGAAAATACGATTTTCCCCACGTAACTTACAGATTAACAACCAAACTGGGCAGTTTGAGCTGAGTGAAGTTTGTATTCTTGTTGTTGAGAGTGCTGATACTCTCACTAACCACTGGTATTGACGCAATTCTGTAATTGGAAGGTCTTTCATTTAAAATTACGTGTCAGAATTGAGTGATCCACTGGTTTCAACTGGATAAATTGATTAAAACCTTAAGGGTTTCCTCGCACCTTTGGTCAATAACACTCGTCACTATTTGCTTTGTGTTTTAAGAATGCTCCTAATCGCTCTGGATGGATTGGATTTGAAACCGCGTAGTATTTGAACTACATTTATTTTTAAATTCACGTGTTGGTACTAAAAGTTGGTAGATGCAATCACAATTCGCTGTCTGGACGTTTTTATCTTCAAGTAATTATTTTATCGCATATACTGGGAAAACAGGATGCCGGCTATCACTGAGGAACTGATTAAGAAATTACGAAGGAAAACATTGTAAGCGATAACGCTGTATTCGCAGGACATCGAATGTCAGGGCTGCTGGTCGGTTGAACTTGACGGAAGTCGGCCGATTCCGATTGATTGCTGGGATATGAGACCGACGGTTACGTTCGCGTTGGCTCTCGTCCGTTTCTGTTTCGGATACTGATGAATCAGTGATGACTCGGATTTGTCTCAATCGGCCGGTCGGTGCTTGATCAAAGATGCAGGCGATTGAGTCACGCGGAACTGGACGGCGGTTTTGAGTCACAGCCGGATCGAGGAGAGCGCTTTAAAGGTCGGGTCGGCTTAAATTGCTTGGACGTTGGGAGAACGTTTGAGATGACGATTATGGACAGCCAGAAGGGTGATATACAGAAAATGATGAATATTACAGTTTTGCTTATGCTAGATACACAAATTGACGTGAGTTGTGAATTGTGGATTTCTAGCTGTGGTGAGCCACAACTGTTTGCGTTGTGGCTCCTAATTTTGAAGTAGAATTTCTACGTTCAATTTTTTACTGCTAACTGTAAATATCCTAATTATTTAATGTTTATGATAACTTGGGTAGTGTCATTTTTAAGCCCAGGGGGCAGATAAGCTCAACCCTAAACTACAGGGTACTGGATAGGGACTTTAATGGAGCGCATTTTCATGGGATTGTACTTAGATTTATAACCAATGACTAGAGAATGTGTTGAAGACTAAGAATAACACAACACAGATAAAGATTTCCTAGTTTGATTAATTATGGCCACTCAATATGTGGTGAGGTATGTCACAGAAATAGAGGTTTCACAGAAAGACGTGGGATAATCAGGTACTTAGTGTCCAGCAGTGAAGGTCGCCAACTCCAGAAGGCAAAGGTAGAAACTGAAGATGGTAAGTGAGATGAAGAAGGCGAGAAAGATGACTTCAAAATGGTGGACCTCACCCATATTCCTTTGTGATCTCAGCAGAAGATCTAAGACTATGTTGCAAAGTCTTAGGCAGAACAGGTCGATACAAACTGAAGATGTTATGTGAGATGAAGAAGCCCAGAAGTTCAGGTGGATTCTCACCCGAACTTTCAGCATCCCATGCTGGAGATCTCAAGAGTGGTGCACTATGCTTCAACGCCCTTGGCGGACAAAAAACGGCTGGAGTTTGAATATTACAGATAGAATGGTACAGGTATAGAGGCTCCCTAGAAATACTTAGGATAATCAGGTCCAGCAATGAAGGTTGATCCTGCACACACCTACTGAAGATGAAGAAGCCCAGAAATAAGAGAAACTAGAATAGGTGGATCTCACCCAAACTCCTAGGATCCTGCGCTGGCGATCTCAGTTAGTGGTGCTCTATGCTGCGAAATCTTAGGCAAACAAAGTGTGTCCAAAGTTTGGATATAACTGATGGAATGACGAAGGTATAGAAGCTTCAAAGAAATACTTCGTGCCAACACCAGTAAGCAAAGGTTGAAACTGAAGATGGTAGGTAACGTGAAGAAGGCCAGAAATACTATATGACTGAAGTCGAATTCCGAGGATCCTGCGCTGGAGATCTCAGCACAAACTACGCTGCAAAGTCTTAAGAAGACAAAGTGTTGCTGGAGTTATTATACCGCAGATAGATTTTCCAGCAACTGAATTGATGAACAAGGATAACGGATTTGGCTGTGCTCATTATGGCAGCTTGATAACTTGCTTCAGATAGTCAGTGTTGCTTCTGGTGAGAAGTGAAACTGATAATTATGCTATGATTAATAACGCTGAAGAAATAACGGTACATGAATAATACGAGTATATTATCTTATTAAGATTGGTAAAGGCGGATTACAGAGATTTGGTTGTGATATTGGCAGCTCTGGCAAGGTCTCAACAAGTTGATCAGCCGTTGGTTTAAAAAGAAATTACATCAAGTGCTGTAGTGATTATAAGGAAGTGGATGTCAGGTCCGCCTGGAGTAGTGATTTTAGGGGTCTGAACAGGTAGGATACGACCCAGATTACGTCCTTGATCCCAGAAAAAGGAACACAGACGCCTTAAGAGCGGAGTGGCATCAAACTCGAAATCCTCGAGATGCGATTTGAAGTTTTTTCGCCTCATGAAACATTTTTGATTTGGAGTTTACGAGGTTTTGTGTGCTAACTACCGATATAATAGAGATGAATAAAGTAGAGGGTTAAGGCCTCGTAATTTTGTACTGGGTCGCAGATTTCGTTTAACGTATCGGACACTATCACACGGTTTAGAACCACTTCCTCGTCAGGTTTCTTTCTGTTAACCTCCGACCGACCACCTGTCGGAATGTTCGATCATAAAACGCCAACGCCTCCTTCGCGCACGCGCTTCAAAACCGACTTGAAAACGACCCCCGGAAAAAGAAAATGATTAGGACCGCGAACTGCCGCTCGAAAACAACGGCAATTTCCAGTTGGTAACGAGAGCGAAATCCGGCAAAAGGCATCGCGTCCCGGATCCCCTCATTAGCAGTTTCTCTCGAACCCCGCAGAGTTTTTCGATGGAGTTCATCGCCCAGAGACGAGCTCGACTGCCGAAAACGCTGCTAATCTTTCCACTACGGTTTATTATTGTCCGTATGGATCCTCATCCTTCTGTCTAAACACCATCGTCCGCCATATTTGAACAAATTTGATCGTTTATTATCGTACTTTCAATACCTTTCAGTATTTTTTGGGCTATCAAGAGAAAAAAAAGTCAATTTTCATTTTTTCTCCGCTCAAAATTATTTTGGCCGTCTTTTTCGGTTCTGTTGAACCATTGTTTTTCAACGTATACTCGTATTATAGTTTCCCTGAGAATTCGTAGATACGTACTACACCAGTATTTAGCGTGTTTTAGATCCGTATGTAACATCGGTTTTAACTATCTTAATATTATTGTCACATCTTGAGCGTCTGCAATCTGCAATGAAATATGATACAACACTCCTGCAAATTTATGTAAGTTGATGTTGAATGTACCAAAAATCACATGATCCAAAATCCGTTGTAGTGCTCTCACAATCAAAACTTGAATCATTTTACGAGTATTATAAGAACACCAACTGTGACATTCAGTGCCTCAAATGATCCCGCAATTAATTATGAGGGCTATGATAATATTTCATTCATTTCCAGCCTGTGTTTGCCCTCTTACTGTCCAAACACAGGCTGGAAATGAATGAAATATTTACTCAAATTAATATTAAATATAGCTAGTATATGACTTGAAAACATACAAGAATAAATATACCATGTTCAATGTTAATAACCTATGTTCTCAAATGTTGAGTCTTAGAACTTGTGTTTAGAATGTGAGATCTACAAATAGTCTTGAATTAATGTGATATTATCCGTTCATTTCATAAAAACTTAATAAAAAAATTACCGACAAGATGAAGGATTTTTCAACGTGAAGATGTAAATGAATGCAAAATGAAGGCGCGGAATTCCAGAGGCTTATTAAAACCCGATCACCTAGCCAGCCAGTCCTCTGACGTCATAGGCTCTTACGGCATAGGCTGTGACGTACTAGTTGGACGTCTGACGTCATACGCTCGTGCGTCATAGGCTCTGACGTACTAAATGGCCTCCGGCCAGTCGTCTGACGTCATAGGCTCTTACGCCATAGGCTTTGACGTATTAGTACGCCTCCTGCCAGCCGTCTGACGTCATACGCTCGTGCGTCATAGGCTCTGACGTACTAGTTGGCCTCCTGACAGCCGTCTGACGTCATACGCTCGTGCGTCATAGGCTCTGACGTAGTGGCCCGCCCGTCGCTTGTGTTCTGACGTGATCTGAGGGAAAGGGTGAATCAAGGAAACATATTTTTCCCGTTTCAGTTTATGTGCCAAAGCAAAGACATGAAAATGTCAAAAGAATGTCAACTCCAACCTGTTGTTGATACAGTCGAGAATTAAATGCTTGCATACGAGTCTGCAACACATTGGGACATTTTATGTCTTTAAAGAAGTGATTCAAGAACCTTCGAACAATGCTACATCACCTACCCCAGTAGCGTAGTTGTTATACTTAATTGTAGGGTTCATCATAAATTATGAAGCTTGCATTCGTATAGACAATATAAATTATTGAGAATGATCACCTGTGTGTAAACAATTATTTAAACAATCACGCTCATACCGCAGCTTGTCAGCCACGCACTTCGCAGTGGTTAACGTAATATGGTCAGGTAAATCGATATTGATGAATTTCAAGTTGTAAATTTGTGTAAGGTTTTGTCTCCGAGTTGTAGGTGTAACCATGAAAGGGGGTTCAGGAGGTGAAGGTGGATCAATATGAAGAGGTGGAAGGTCTGCAGTCACCCCCTGTCGCCATCACCTTACACTTAACCTTCCGTAGGTGAATCCCAATTCTCAGATATCACTTGGCGGCTCAAGTTTGAGCTTTTACACTGGACAGCTCGTTGGAAATCGGGATCTATTTTGTTTTTGGTAAAATTATTGTAAATTATTGTAAATTGTGATGGTAGTGGAAAGAGGTCACTCCTGAATCTGCTGCTGAGGTCAGTACCAGTTTCCATGTGTACAAAACCGTCCTTTCATTGTGATCTGGTTATTGTAGTATTCGGATCACAATCAATGGTATTTTGAGTTGCCGGGTGTCAAAGTTCATAATATAAATTCACATTCGATTTAGGTTTATGATCTTCAATAGGCAAGTCGAATTCAAAGACAAACATTGCAGTATGCAATACAGTAAAATTGAGCAAGTTTTCATGCCTGTGTACTGATACTAAGCTCAGCGCCGATTTAGGAGTTTTTTGCCTTCCAAACATCAGAACTCGTGGGCACTGAAAGAACTAGGATTCAGATCACAATGAAGGACGGGTTTTGCACTCCTGGAAACAGGTGCTGAGCTCAGTAGCTGATTCACAAGTGATTTGCTCCTACAACCACCAGAAGTCATGGACACTGAAGAACAAGTATTCAGATCACAATGAAATGACGGGTTTTGTACTCCAAAAAACTGGTCATGAGCTCAGCAGCTGGTTCAGGAGTGATTGTCTCTTACCACCACCAGAACTCTATGAACACTAACAGAACTAGTATTCACATGAATACACAAACGCGGTTTTGTACACCTCAAAACTGGTTCAGTAGTGATTTGCTGCTACTACCACCAGAACTCTATGAACACTAACAGAACACAGAATACAGAACATGATATGAATACAGAAACGGGGTTTTGTACACCTCAAAACTGGTACTGAGCTAAGGCGTTTTTTAAGGAGTGATCAGCTCCCACAAACATCAGAACTCATGGACCATGACAGATCATGTACTCAGATCACAATGGAAGAGCTGTTTTGTACACCTAGAAACTGGTACTGAGCTGATTCCAGGAGTACAAAACCGCCCTTCCATTGTGATCTGAGTACTTGTTCCTTCAGTGTTCTTCAGCTCTGATGGTTGTGGATCACTCCTGAATCAGCTCTTGTGCTTAGCACCAATTTCCAGGCGTTGAAAACTTGCTCAATTATGCTGTTAGATGTTTCTTTAAAAAGTGAATTAAGATTATTATGGAGTGTTCTGGTATGACATCAGGTGTTTCGCCATGTGAATGAGTTATGCCCCGACTGAACGATAATGAAAAAGGTTTCAATGAGGCCCACGCGTTCAGTTATACAACCACATAGTGGAAACGTGGGACGATCCTCGGCAAAGGGAGGTGTATGACAGAAGGCAAAGTAAAGAGACGAGTTGAATGGTTGAGTAGTAAAAGAGCGGGGGCGGTTTCAGATTGAATGGACGCTGAAGGGTTTCCACCCCCGCTGAATGGGGTTGTTCCACCTCTCACTATCCCATGCCGCCCCCCCTCCGTACCGCCGCCCTCCGTACCGCCACCCTCCGTACCGCCGCCCCACGTACCGCCACCCATCCTCCTCCTGACGTGCGGAAATTCCCCTTCCATTCATGTCTAAACCCGCCTGAGGGTGGGCGATCAATACCCCCTTCACTACTTTATCATTAACCCCCACTGTCTTACCGCCTCACACTACTCACTTACCGACAGATTGAGACGACCTTTCCTCAGAGTTAATATAAAGGGTTAATATACACACCCTTCAATCAAGTAACCGTAAATGCCAAGGGTATTAATATAAAATACTCTATCGAGAATAGACAATACAAACAATCCAAAGGTCTACCAAAAGACTTGACAATGGCTACTTACTCTAAACTTTTGATTTGCCGTTGAAATAACTCGAGGATTCCATCTTTGATTTCTGTTAAAATCCTTCAACACCAAATTTGACCCAAAATAAATCACATAAATCAGCCAGAATGGTTATTGTCGTACTCCTCGATCACATCTAATCATCAAGGATGTGAATACACAGTATAATAAATATCCCTAAAAGTACCAAAAATTACTTTAGGATATAAATATTGCCACGAAGCGATTTCAAAAAGTGTTGATTGGTCGTTTTTCGAGTTTCCCAAAATTGGAGGTTTCATTTCGATTAAAAGCGTTACAACATACTTTTAACCCAGTGATCGGAGTTCAAAATCAACCGATAGATCGGAGTTAAGAGTCGAGGCGAGAGGGTTCTGGAGTCAGACTTGACTCATTTTGATAAAGTGACGAAGACGTCAAAATACGAAGGTTTACGATAACGTAATGGAAGCCATTTCATTTTATCGTCGTACCCTTCAGGTTTTATCTGTTTTGTTACCTCAAGATTATAATGAGGATGTGGTAGTTCGAAAGGATGATCTGAAGCATGGGGAATTCGATTGAGAGGTTTTTATAATAATTATTGTAAGTAAATTAAATCTGGGAGTTCATATTTCTTGGTATTGGTCTTGGTTGTTGGTTGTTGAATCTTTCAATCTGATCAATCTGGTCGTGATCAATAGAGACATAATGGTATGTACGAGTATTCTAGCGGCAGCCTCTGAAATGATTCAATCTGATTGGTAACACAGACAGTATGAGTGTATTCTAGCGGCAGAGAATGAGGGACGTGTATTCTAGTGGCAGCCACGGAAATAATTCAATATCCTCCGAACCATTCAATCTTGTCCAAATCTTTGATCACTGGGACTAATCGACGGCAGCCTCGGAAATCATTCAGTCTGATTGTGAACACAGAGACAGAACGACGTGTATTCTAGCGGCAGAGACTGAGGGACGTGTATTCTAGTGGCAGCCTAGGATATCATCCAATCTGATAGATAATACTGAGACAAATCAACGTGTATTCAATCTTGTCCAAACCTTCAATCGCAGAGATTAATCGACGGCAGCCTCGGAAATCATTCAGTCTGATTGTGAACACAGAGACAGAACGACGTGTATTCTAGCGGCAGAGACTGAGGGACGTGTATTCTAGTGGCAGCCTAGGATATCATCCAATCTGATAGATAATACTGAGACAAATCAACGTGTATTCAATCTTGTCCAAACCTTCAATCGCAGAGATTAATCGACGGCAGCCTCGGAAATCATTCAGTCTGATTGTGAACACAGAGACAGAACGACGTGTATTCTAGCGGCAGAGACTGAGGGACGTGTATTCTAGTGGCAGCCTAGGATATCATCCAATCTGATAGATAATACTGAGACAAATCAACGTGTATTCAATCTTGTCCAAACCTTCAATCGCAGAGATTAATCGACGGCAGCCTCGGAAATCATTCAGTCTGATTGTGAACACAGAGACAGAACGACCACGATTCTATCAGCAGCCTCGGAAATCATTCAGTCTGATTGTGAACACAGAGACAGAACGATGTGTATTCGAGCGGCAGCTTCTGGCATCATTCAATCACACCAGCGCATTAAGTTGTGCCACTGGGAAACTCCGCTCTGTGTCTAACAGTCCAGTCAACAATTTGGCAGATAATTGACCCATCTCAGGACCCCACGTCATACATTACCTAGGGACGTGTGTGCTTGTCCTGTGATCAAATCGTTCAATTTCGTATGGCACTGTAGTGTTAATGGGCGATCAAGGACATGGACCGCTCGATTTGGATTTTATCTTCTCTGGTACATTCATCTTGTACCCATAAATCAAAGACACCCCCCCCCCCCACACCTCTGGCCAAAGACACTACGTCGTCACCTCATTTGACATAACTGCCGCCTCCACAATCGCCGTCGGCTCAGGTACAAGATTCCGTTTCAGGGTTAACGAACCGCTCCGGATGTGAAGACCGCCAGCGGAGGTGGACAGGATCAGACCGGAAGCCGGAAGTTCGGGACAAAAGAGGATGCTCCGAAACTCCCATCACGTTTCTCCTAAACCGAAAAGAGCCCCAGGAGCAATTCATTCGCTATTATCATTTCCCCTGCCTCCGTTTCGCTAAATTCACACACGCTATCGCGTTTTACTCTGAATGACTCATACGCGCACCTACCGGCGTGATAGTGACTCCGGCCGTCATTTGACTTCTATCCCACTATCATCCCACCGCATCGTCCGCTACCAGTCGATTGTTTTTTCTACCTCTTGTATTTCATTAGTTCTCTCGCTTTGTACTCCCCGGTATAATTGCCACTCCAACCCTCGCACCTGAAGATTATTATGTTAATATAACTGATCGCCGTACGATCCGTTGGCGGACTGAACAATTTGTATTGTAATCCTAATAAACCAACTCCAGGACATAGCGACACTATCAACGAAAACCCTCCATTATCCACCATGAAAGCCGCTTAGGATGCAACTTAAATTATTACAGATAATTGCCGATGTCAGCTCTGGGAGGGACGTTTGGTTGGTCGAGTCAGCACAGTCACCAGTGGAGGCCGTTTGTGACCCCAAATCAGCAGGTTTGCTATTGAATTATGCATCTTCGACTCTCCCGAAACATTATAGAAGATAGTATCATGTTCGTTATATTATAACGAACACAGCGAACGTGGGTCATAAATGGTCGCATTCTGTAAAAGTAGACAATGATCCCCAGCAATCAAAGGCTATGTCCACATCCCTAATAATATCAATGATTCATTACATTTTAAATTTATTTTTACTTTCGTGGTAACACTAATAATCTTCTTTTGTTTCAGGTAAATGCTACTAACGGTCCCACAAATCTACCTACCAGTTCGTACTGTAAGGTAATTAATAGTTTGTTGTTGTAGGTAAGCTTACTTTGAAAGGTAAGCAAAAAACACCAAAATTATTTTCGTAGACTTCATTCCAGACTCCCTGGACTTGAATTCCAATTCCGAACTAATCCTGGAGATTTACACCAAAGTTTACATTACAGTCAATTCGATGGATTTTCAGTGGGTTGTTCCCTCTTGAACCATATAGATTTCTGAGGAAATGTTCTGTATGATCTGTAGAATTGTCTATGATTGCTCCTAAGTCTCCCAAGTCAGTTGATCACTACTCGTCGAATTACGATGAAATTAACTGGAGGTTTGAATTGAGATCATATTTCGTGGGAGATTCACATCGAAATCCGTCATTTTCATGGAATTTACAGTGGTCAAAGCTTCTCAGGAACAACCTCCCTTACCTGGCATCCTATGTAATACGAGGATGCAGATCATTCTGATCATATTTGGTCTTGTTCTTGTCCTGCTCCCTAAATCCTCGTCCAATTACAATGAAATGGGGTTATGCTTGTGTTGATCTCCAGGATGGTCCTGCATTGAATGTCATCTCCGTCAGATTCACATAGAATTTGATGGAATTTGCAGTAGTCAAATCTTGTCGTAAACAACCTCTCGTCGCCACCGTTTGTAATACGAACAAACACTAAGATACGTGTAGGTTCTCCAGACCTGACAACACTGTTATATTAAGCATGAAGATATCCTGAGGAGATGTAATTAAGACAGTTAGTATTGTAAAACAGTCAAACGGTAGTGTCTATTTGTTTTCCAGTTTATCAATTTTGTAAGATGAGAAATTTACCTTTAAAACCTACAAATCAAATTCTGTCTTCATCTTGTCTTGCACAGTCCCTGAATCCTTGTCTAATTGTTATTAAATTCACTGGCGTCATGCGTGTTTGTTGGTCTTGTGTTGAATTTCATCTAATAGTATGTCGGTTTCATAACTTCGTGTGGTGACAGGTGACTCAGGTTGGGATTCATAAGGTGAACACAATATATTTATATCATTCTGACGTCTATTAGGTTTCTGTTCCAGTTCCAAGTCGTTACCTTGAGCTTAGTAACGCTTGTCGGGAATTTATGAGCCTTTTTTTTCTCCTCTTCGCTCCCGGGACTCGTCGGGATAGTAAAGTCGGATGGGAAAGGGACCGGAGCTGGGAGTACGCTACGGGTTATGAGGGAGGGGTTGAGGTTACTGACCGCAGTGCCCCTGGTGGGGACGTGTAGTACTACCAAGGACAGGCAATACCTTCCTCAAGGTCGCTCCGCTCGCTCACTCTCCTCATCTCGGAGGTCTTTCTTCCCTTTTTTGTGCGTGGACGGCCGAAGGCAGTGGCGGGGAGATCCCACTCACGTTTTCTTCGGGACTTTCAAGTGTCGTCTCATTTCCATCGGAAGGCGGCGGTGGAGGGTCTTGAAGAGGGCGACTTCAGCGGAGATGTTGCTGAAGATGATGAAGGGAAAGTGGGGTTCGTCAGCACCCCAGCAGCACTCTCAGGAATGGCCAGTTCTTTCACCACAATATACAGTTACAATTGGACAAATCACTGATCCATTGAGGCAAACCACTGCAAACACAATATACGTCCATATTACAAAAATACCGAAGAACGTTACCCAAACTCTGCTCCTACGCAAATGATTAAATTCCATGTATCAGGTCCACCCAATTCTTCATCCAAGCCGCAATCAAACTTCACCTGCACCAGAGGTCGATCCATCACCAGCTGCCACTATTGTTTCTGCTAGACTCCATGAGTATTGAGTAGATTTATCTGTCAAACTTTCCAAATCCTGGTGAACGTGATGTAAACCATTCGTCAACTACTCACCAAGCCCATCTAAGCAGAGGAGGATTCTGAAGAGGGCGACGTCAGCAGAGAAGTTGCTGAAGATGATGAAGGGAAAGTGGGGTTTGTCAGCACCCCAGGACTCTCAGGAGTGGCCAGTTCGTATTTGAGTAGAATAGTCTGTAAATCTTTCCAAACTCTGGTAAACGTGATGTAAACCAGACTTGTAAACTCACCAAGCCCATACAAGGTCTTCTAAAAGTATACCATCTCAATCCAGTTGATACCAGTTATTCTCCAAGATATCTTGACGAGTTCTTTAAATACCCTAGTGGCCAACACACCGTCAGAGCCGTAGCCTTGTTTTTTCTCCAGCCTTCATCGTTCAGTGTACTTCTACAGTCCTTAACACTACAGAACAGCCTGATGGTAAACCCGACAAAACCTGGTGAATCTGTAACCATCATTTATCAGCTGCTTGCCATAATTTGCAATCATTGTCCATTCCGGCCACATCCAGGACCACTGCTGTTCAATCACGTGGTTCCTGGAAAGAGCATTACCTCCAAAAGCAGAAATCCTGGTGGACATCATGCCAAAATGGACAAGATTGCCAAAATCTGCAATCTCCTACTCATAAACTTATTGCATGATTCACTCCAGTCATATCACGAAAATCCTTCAAACCTCCACAATATTATTCAGTAGGCACTCACTCCACCACCAGTTCCTGTAAGTAATGCAGATTCACGAATTTTCATCTAGATGTTTTACCAGCTTCTACCATTGGTATGTTACTAAGCAGCAGTGTGCCAAACTTTATAAATCCTGGAAGGTCGTATGTTATTTCAAGTCCCACAAAACACAATAGTTAATCAATGACATTCGTAAGAATTACTACCATAAGATGGGACTCCCATCTGCAAACTCCGGAACAGTTGGTCACTATGTGAACATCTGGTCACATTACCCGTCCGCTGCTCCCACTTATCATCATCAATTTGCTTCATTCCGCGATTTCCACAGTCCAGCCTCGCTCTTTCATATTCCTTCTCTGACATCTTCTGTTTTTGCTCCTCATAGTTTCCCTCAAAATCCACACTTACGTGATACAGTCGTATTCCACGAGTCAAAAACAGGCCTGCAGGACCGAGGTTGGAATGTCTTTGAAGGATATCTCAGGCTGTGATTGACTTTGAATAAATGTCTAAATTCACTATATTCACTAAATTCACTATATTAATAAGAAAACCAACCCCTCGTCGTCCAATTTTTGAAATTCATAAAATAATTTCATTTTAATTTTGGCTAATTTTTTTACTAAAAACGAGACGAGGGGGAAGTTTTGGAAGGCTAGTGACCGCAAAATGCAAACATCGCAGTTAAAACATGTAGGTAGAATAAATGTTGATTTTCGATGCATTTAAAAACTTCAAGTCAATCACAGCGTGAGATATCCTTCAAAAACCTTCCAACCTGCAGGCCCTTAAAACCTTAAGATTTCAAGAAACACTACTTCGCTGTTCTATTGGAATTTCATTTTTACTGACACCACTACGAATGTTACCAAATCGTCGTTATTAGTCTGGAGTTTTCTACGTTGGACCAAACTGCGCCAGTGTTTGGAGGGTTCCTCACCGCGGGTGGTCAACACATTGAAGTCTTCGTGAATAATTATTTAATTATGTTAATTAATTGTTGTTTAATTAATTATGTTTGTGTTTTTAATTTTTCTTGTATTTTGGATGCCAATCAATAAATAAATAAATAATAAATAAATTACATTTGCCGTCCAAAACACACCAGACGGTAAACGGTTTTTTTACGGTATTTTTCTCCATCTTTCCACTTACATAAACCCTCTACGCACGGCGTCGAGTAGTCTGAGTCCTGTGCAGTCCACTTTATTTAAAACGCCAGTAAAAATGATCATAACTACGATCGCGTATGTTTACGCAGGACTTGGCATTTGGAGAGCTCCGATACGTTGATAACTAAGTCACGTAGGGCATCGAGGGTCACGAAGCAAAAGGAGGAGAGTTTATAGGGCTTTAAACCGTGGATTTCTGCGAAACACGTATAGAAGTTGTTAGGAAATAAATTAACGCTTTCGGTTTACCCTCACGTTCCACATCCCCCAAGTGCTCTTGGTAGTGTAAATACTCCGAAAGTCCATCGATAATCACCAGCGACTCTCCAAATGACTTGATTTTTTTAAATTTGATGATTCAAACTTCCTGCGAATATTTCATTGACTTCAATTATTGCAATCTGGTGTATTAAAATTAGACTATCGAATATTCAAGACCACTGGGAGATTGTAATTTAAAGTACTAGGTACGAATTGGTTTCAAGTCCTATTAATTTCAAAGTTTAATGTACGAGTATCTTTCGAATGTTGTACGGAGCAGTAACGGTAAAGGGGGGTTATTAGTATGGCCAAAATTGCCTATCTTTGAACTACCTTTGCTTGGCCCCTATAAGACTTATAGAGCTGCATTTGGGCTTCAATTTTTGCAACTTTAATGAACTTTAAAAAGGTACTGAGTGTTTTTGTTGAAAAAAGCGTATTTCATTAGTTAAAGAGCGAAAACAGAAAAAGCCCCAAAATGTCGTGTTTCCCGCGCGGTATTACAAAATAAATAAACATTTTTTCGAATTTGACCGGTTTAATTTTGTAAGATTATCGCTGCAGTTACGGTAAAAAGGGGGCCAAAGGAAAGCCAATTATGAAATTGTCAGTTTTCAGAAACAAAATTCCCAGCTTTGAAGGGCTAAAGCATGGTCCCTATAAGACGTACAGAGCTTCAATTGTTGCAAATTTAATAAACTTTGAGATGGTACTGATTGCTATTTGTCGAAAAATGCGAATTTCGTGAGTTATAGAGCGAAAACTGAAAACAAGTCCGAAAATTTCGTGGCTTCCCATTTGATATGCTGCAAGTACAGGTTTTTTTGAACTTGTATTCACTCTACCCTGACTGGTCCATACAACATACTAAACTTTTTTTTTTTTCCTGTCGATTTTGACTGGCCTAATTTTATAACATGTTCGTATCCGTTGAATCGTAATCACTCCCAGTTCGTCTCTCCAATCAATTTCTTACAAATTACTTTTCAAGTCGATTTCCGCCCTCCTCAACCACCGGACGGGCTCAAATCACAAGGCCAAGAAGAATTTGAAGAATGTAGTTCCGGCTGTGAGCCAAATAACTCGGAGGACGAGACGAAAATTGCAACGAGCCAATTAAGCAAGTTTCACCGCTGTCGCGTTTTTTTCTGAGTTCTGAAAATTAAAATTGAGCTCATACCAGTTTTTTCAGTTTGAAAATTTAACAATCCTGCCTTTTATCTCGTTCGAATAATGCCACCGTTCAATTAATGAAATATTCATTACATTAACAAGCGTGAAATGTCCCTTTCGTTCGCTATTTCGTTCCTCGTACTGTGGGACAAGTTTTGCATTCAATTTACTTATTTGTATTAAAAATTATTTATTATTCAATTTTTAAATGTATTTATGGTGTTCTATTGAATATGAACACGCCTGTCCCTACTTCAAAAATGTGCTGCAAATTCACGTTCTAAAATTCAACGAAAAGAACACAATTTCGAACATTTGTTGGTAGGTACTGAACTTGTAGTAGGTATATTGCAGGGGCCATCACTGAGATAGCCACCCCTCAATTAGAGAGGACCGTCTGGTCACCTACTCCTTCGAACACACAATATTTTAGCTCGCTCCAATGCATGTAGTTATGGGACTCTCAAGGATATTATAATAAGTGAGTATAGAAGGTGTATAGAATTTACAAAATATATTGAATAATATTCAATACTATAATAATTTGGAACTTACAGTAGTTGAATACTGTACAAGATGGACTCCAACGAGGGAATCTATTGCCTCTAGATATTTTTTGTCTTTTTGATCAAAGTTACTAGGTATTTCGCTAAGACTTTTCATGTAACCCTATGTGTGTTGTTTACGGTCGAGTAGTGAATATTTTCCAACATGATCCGACCTACTCTGGAACATCTCGTCCTCCTCGTTTAACCTTTCGCGGTCGGTCAAGCGCCTCGATGACGTCAGAGTGGACAAGTTCAGGCGTCCGTGTGATGCGAAGGCACCGGCCCGTGGCGGAAACTGACCTTCTTCCTCTGTCAATTTCCTTCTGCTCATCGTCGAGTTCTTCGACCGAGTTCAGCTTCGCGGTTTTCCGCGACCGCCAACCTGCCTCAACCGCTAGTCAACACTCGGTGACTGACCATTAGGTTTGAACTTTTAACTGGAAGCGACCGCAAACGCGTGCAGCTCGTCGCTAAATATGAAACGTTCACATCTGAAACGCACTGTAATTACACGTTGAACATGTTCGATTTGTCGCCTTGTAAATATAATAAAAGGCACTTTGATTGCTGTAATTACTACAATATTGAAACTTAATCCACAAAAACAGTTTCCAAGAGTCCCGATGGGTGCGTTCTGATCTGGTCCGGTGCTCTATAGCATCCATGCGGAAGCCAGTTCCGAAATGTTCTGTTATTAAAATATTAATTATATTCCCATGAATTTGTAATGATCAGGATGTGTTAAAACCAGCTGATCTTGTTCATCTAACCTGTTGAGATTTTTAGTGAGGAGAAAATTATATCGTTTGTTTTTCGTACGTGAAGTGATCGTGTTTTCTGATCTTATCCCTCATCTGAGTGTAGATCAAACAACCTACCTTCCTACTTACGAAATTGTATAATAAATCACAATTTGAATGTATACATTCACTGTATAACACAGATGCTTAGATTGTCTTTGCTTGTTGCATAGTAAAGATTAGATTCAGTTGTAACGATTTAAATACCTAGTCTTAGGCAGGTTTCCTTTCCAAAATTTCTATTAATGCACTATAATAAGAGTGTACTTGAATAATATTTTAACTCTTGATATTATCAAGAGTTAAAATTATGTTCTTATTTACCTCGTTATCCCATTAAAAGTTAAGTTAAAGTTCCACGACAACACGATTCACCAGAATCGTTACTACTCCGGAGTACTAAGCTGGAAATCCGTATCCTGCGAAATAAATAGCAAGTAAATAGTACCTGGTGCCAGGTATGGATTTTCGTGTAATGAAAAGGACTATTACGAATATTTGCTAAACAAAACCCATGGAATTGACATAAAGCCGGTATTCGTACGCTCAATTCGAGGCATTTCCTCTGAAGATACGACTCTAAAACTATGAAAATCGGTAGAAAACCCTCACCATTAACTCATTTTGGCAAAAAAATCAGATACGACTTTTTTGCTAACGACTTTCTGCTCCACCTCCAGAAGCCAACCAGAACGGATTTTGGTATAAAAAGTTTTCGGAAATTCGAGTTTTAAACATTTTGTACCGAGAACAATAGCTTCCTGTTCTTCGAAAATTCGCTGAAAACGCATTTTTGTTAATTGGTAATTATTACAAGGTATCACTTATAGACCGACGATAACCTACCTCAATTAAACTTTTTTCCCTCCTACTGTCTTTAACTTCATTTTCATGACATGATTGATCACTGTGCGAAAAGATAAACCTCTAAAGTGTACTATAATTCCACTCGAGAATCATTTCCAGTGGACGTCATATTTTCGATTCTCCGTCGCTTCTTTACGGCAGGGAAAATGAAGGAAAAAAAGCGCGCGAATTCGGCGTTTTGAAAATCTCGTTTCATCTTCGTCACCGCTTATTAGAGGAACGTCGTTTTTCTATCGCATTCCGTTCCCGTCCCCAGACATAATTTTCTAAACGTTTTACGACCGTTGAAGACCCCGGCGGTGGCAAAAGGTTGCGCGAGAGACCTTTTGGCGTAACACAGAAGTTCAAGGTGACACTAAAAACGGTCTTCGGGTCTTGCAATCTTCGAACCGCTCGCAAGTACGCGAGGCTTTGATGGCGAAGAAGTGGTCGATGAAGTCGCTGCTCTCGACAGGAATATCCGAGGGGGAACTAAAACAAAACGGGAAATTCCTGGCTTCTTTATTCTTAAGCTTTTTACGCCAAATTTTGATCGCCTTCAAAGGATTTTTCCTTGACTACAACGATCCTTCCATTGTTCAAAACATTTTTTAAATTCACTTATTCCGGTAGGCATCCACACAACATCTCAGCACATTGGAAACGTTGGATAAATATTGCGGTTACTTTAAACAGTGCAGGCCCACAACTGCACTTCGTAAGTCCAAACAGGCTTGAGGGCTGTACAGGGTTAATTGGTTCTGGATCGACATTTTTGAGCGTCGGCCCATCAACCAGTACATTTTTCTAAACTTGAACACAAGTTCTTCTTTTTTCTTCTTGGCATCCGCCTTCCAGCGTAATTTGGCGTTCAGGGTCACTCCCAGGTACTTAGCTTCATTAGCGTGCGGTATAGTCTTACCGTTGAGATGAAGTGGGAAGTAATCGAGCTTAGTATTTCGTAAAGTTGACATGAACTGATTTCGCTTCATTCATCTTGATCCTCCATTTTGATGTCCAGCCTTGGAGTTTCTTAATGGACTTTCTGAGCTTGGGTATCGTTACATGATTTGTTTCACCAACTCCAAAGACAGCTGTGTCATCTGCAAACGTTGCTATTGTATTCTTTCCTCGTTCTGGCAAATCGCTGGGTCCAAATGGGCCTTGGGGAAGCATGTATTCGGTGCAGATTCATGCTGTACCCTGAAGAATAGATCTGATAGATAGGATTGTAATAATCCAGCATATTTTTCTGGCCACATTCTTTGAAGCTTGTGGTTTAGTCCATCGTGCCAAACTTTGTCAAACGCTTTGACTCGGGGGAACGAACTCCTGCACAACACTTCTGCAATCGAAGAAACAAATCGTCGCTAAAGCAACACAGGCTAAACCATTTTCCCCAACTTTTCAGGAGAGACCCAAAACTGTTTTATTCCAGAACCAACAGTACTTAATTGCACACTAAAATTCCTAGTGTAGGCTTACTGTAGGCTTCCCAGACGTGAAGGAATGAATGAATGATAAAATGTTAATTTACAAAAAATGTTCTTTACAATAATATATAGCAACATGATAGGCTATGGTAAAATTACCGTCAGCCGGAGTTCACCATTGTACTGATTAGTTTTAATACTTATTGTTAGTTTTTGCTTATCTACTATTTCTATTACATTTCTGAATTATTCTTATCTATTATATTTATTACATTATCTGGGTTTCTTACATTTCGGCTAATTTTATATTTACATTTTTTTTGTTGCCCTCATTCGCTTGTTTACTTTTACTTTTATTGCCCTTTTTGCCCATTTACGTATCTCAATTGTAGGTAATTGAATAATTATTCATCTATTAGGCTGCGGCGGTAGGCCCAGGCTGCCCTCACGAACCTGTACAGCTTGTCCCAATCCCAGGTCCGTCATGCTCACGGTGTCAGCGCCTAGATATATTCTCCTGTAATATGACAATATAGGGCAGATCGCTAGGAAGTGTACTGTGTCCTCGTTTACATTCATATTGCACAGTGAGCATAGAAAATTACTATCTCTGATCCACGGAATGTAGTTTAGGTGGAGCAGTTCACATCTGCACTTCATGATCCATGAAACTTTCTATTGTGTCAGGCCATGCGATAGAATTTTGACTCGTTCAGGTCTCTATATAGTGCATGGTATTGTCCATTGTTGCAATCCCGAATAAGCAGAATGGCTTCCCAGACGTTTCCTACAATTATTTACGAAAATGAATTGAAGCTCAAATCGAAATATCGTGAGGGTTAGGTGACGTTGGCTGGTTGGGTAGTTTCCTACGTGTACATACAGAAAAGCCGTGTACAGGCTTTTACAATTTTAACACATGTTGTAGCCTTACTTTCTGCTCGTCCCTTATATTTTAGTGTAAATAGACTATTTTTTAAACTCATCTCGTCTTTTTCTTTGTTTAGATACAATATCCTTGTAGTAAAAATTGTAGCGAAATGTAGTATTGAGGTAAAATATTGTCCGTTGAGTGGTTTAAATTCCAGTACGTCTAGAAGCCCTAGACAAAATACTCGTTGTCGTCCTTGAAGGTCGTCGTGGAAAAGGTCGGTGGTTCCAGTCCTTTCCAGGCTCGTTATGTTAATGTTCCATAAAGGCGAGTCTCGCCCGTGGGGCCCTCTCGACGATGTCTTCTACAGAAACCTCCAGTTCGGATGAAGCGGTCTGGAAGAGCGAGCTGTTTTGAAAACGTTCCACGCACGGTCCACCACAGCATCCAATCGTGTGTCGCATCTTTTTTTTCCCTCCTTCGTCCTTCTTTTTTTTCCCCACTTCTTTCTGCCTCTTCTTCTTGGGTTTTTTGTTGTTGGGGGGGTCTGTCTTGGTCTTCTTCTTTTTCTTCCCCTGCGTATCCTCTCCTTCGCACATCTTCCGAGGTATCTAATAGGACCCCTGGGGACGTTTACCTGCCTCGTCGACCCGGGTAAGCCACATTCCTTCCCTCTCTTCGTCCCTTCTACGATCTGGGGATTCCCTCGTAGTGTCGTCATCCTCTTCATCTCAACCGACACATTTTTCACGCCGTCCCCTTCTCACGATCTTCTCAAGTCATTGAAATCGTTCGAATACCCCGCGACGTCGTGTAATGAATAGAGTCAGGTAACGACCCCAATCAACGGCAAACCGATAGCTGCGTTTTATATGTGCATTTTCACCGCGCAAGATCGATTGAAACACTCGATTAACAACACTGTGTAATCTAGAAGGCAGTGGGACTGTAACCATTGAGAAACCTCACCAATAACGATTGCACGATGCTTCAAATTAGGGATGGGAACCGCAAACTCTAGTATCGATACTAACGGTATCGATACTCGTTTTTTTTTCAATACCAGGTATCGATATATTGGTTAAAAAATATCGATACTGAACAATATTGAAAGTATTGAATCGAAGAATTCCCGGGTAACCCAAAGGTGCCCTTACTGACAAGGTAAAATGGAAAAACCGCGGGTTAAATTCAAAATGTATTTATTAATATGTATATTTTATCATACGTACATTTCACATGTAATAATATATTATGTGTATGATATAAGTCAAATAAATAAAATCTAAAATGATTTTTCCCCATAGACTAGTTTTAACAGTTCGGACGGCACCGACACATATATTATTACAAGTCATTTATTCAAAGTCAAATAAATATAATCTAAAATGAATTTTTTTCCCACAGACTAGTTTTAACAGATGCTCTGAGTTTGTGCAGGCTAGCCAACGGTAGCAGTTGGAGGTTGGAGGTTGTGAGGCGTTCTGAGCGGTACGCAGGAGTTAAGGAAGAAATTATTCGTGTTTTGTTCAATCGTACACAACACAGTAATTATAGAAGTATCCCGTGTTCAATACTCGATATTTTTCTAAAAAAGTATCGATACTCCCTAGTATTGCTTTTGAGCAGTATCGATACTAAATATTCGATGTATTGAATCAAAAGTATCGATACTTCAAAATATCGAGGCAGTATTGCCCAACCCTACTTCAAATAAAATTTTTTTTTCTTTGGACGATTCCAATGGTTCATTATCGAAGAACTCTAAAATAAACCAAAAGTACCTGTATATTTCGCAATTATCGAAAAATATAGAAAAAGTGATTGTGTTACCACCACGTCGAAGTTACAAAATCTGCCATTTTTGCTATTTTCACCTTAGCAACGTTAGCAACCTTAGGTACGTTTTATAATATAAAACGCACATATAATGTCTATAATATAAAATGAACATAATAATATTATTAATATTAATATGTTCATTTTATATTATACACATAATAAGTACGTTACATGCACAATAGGCGTTACATGTTCAAAAAAAATTTGCACAAAAAATCTGTCTTGGCAATCGACAGGCTAAGTTCGTAGATGGGAAGAATCGGACCACTCTAAGGGGGAGGGGGGAGTTTTAGAGGGGAAAAATTCCTCATAAATTCCCAAAATGGAACATTTTGACAAGTGACTCCTCCTTTTAAAGGTTCATTCATGCTGAACACGATGGTGAAATCAGAATTGCAATATCTCATCCTGTTCTCAAACTGGAGCACTATGAAGTTGAAGAAACTTGGTTGTTACTTGAAATGATCTTCATGGTTAGGTATTCCCCTCAAATCTAATGACGGAATGCGATATCGCAATTCTGACTTCTCCGTCGTGTTCAGCGTTGTAATGTCCAAAAGCTGAGGGGGGTTTTGGGGACGTTGGGGGGTGGGAGGGGGGAGGTACACCCATAAATTCCAAAATTAAACGGTCTGTCAAGTGACTCCTCATTTTTAAGGTTTTAAACGCTGAATAAGATGGAGAAGTCAAAATTGCTATATCTCATTCCGCTCTCAAACTGTGGCACGTTGAAGATGAAGAAAAGTGGTTGTTAGTTGAGATGTTCTTCATGGACATCATGTTCTTTAATGAAGACCATTTACATAAAACCAATTATTCCTTCGAAAATTCGCTCTTATAGTCATGCTGCATGACTGGGGATTTTTTCATTCTTAAAGTACCGAAACCTCGATCTATTTTTATTTCCGCTGTGGCGTGGCAGTAACGTTGTTATATAGATGTCTTGTTATTTGTACTGATTTCCAATCAATTCCTAATCGTGATAAATATTTGTGTCGTTGCAGGTGGAAGTTGAGTGCTCGACCGAACACCCGTACTTCGTCTACGGGCAAGGCTGGGCTTCGTGCCGACCGGAACGGACGCTGATGACGTACGGACTCAAAGTCCACCAGCTTCAGGTATTATACACGGTCATATACTCATGAATGATTATAGAATGTACATGGGTGTCATACTAACTTTGTTTGGAGGAAGACCCGAACGTAGTAGGTAGGTGTCAGTATTGCCAAATAGTTATTAGTAGGTAGTTATTTATTATCAATTAACTTGATATCTGAAATCCGACAGGCTGCCGCATGATTCACCCTCATCTTGACGACTTTCGATCTGCTCCAACTTTGAGCCCTCATTGTGAACGAACGGCTGGTCGTACAAAGCTCCGGATGGTCTTTAAAATTTCTAAAAATTAAATTCTACTTGAATGTGAACTAAAAATTAAACGGTGTCATTTGAATTTTTCGAGATCAATTTTCGAGCCGTTCGTTCACAATGAGGGCTCAAAGTTGAAGCAGATCGAAAGTCGTCAACATGTGGGTGAATCGTGAGGGAGCCTGTCGGTTCAATGTTCATACTGACCCAGCTGATTTGAACATCACATTGTGAACGAACGGCTCGAAAATTCGTCTCGAAAAATTCAAATGACACCGTTTAATTTCTAGTTCACATTCAAGTAGATTTTAATTTTTAGAATTTTTAAAGACCATCCGGAGCTTTGTACGACCAGCCGTTCGTACGTAATTTGCAAATTATTGCCGAAGTAGGTAGACTGAAATAGAAACCCCAGAATTATATTGGTACAAATTATCTGTAATTCATCATCCCTATAAGTAAACGTTCCATCTATCATTAACGATTATTTAATGATCATTAGTGATCTAGACATAAGAGTGATCTGTACAAAGAAGACAATTAAATAGTTGTCTCAAGAATTTGCAAAGTGTTTTCCTCCTCTTGATTACCCTCAAAATTTGCCCTGCAGGTGGGCGACGTCTGCATCTCCCTCTCGCCCAGACCCGGAGCCGCCGTTCCGACGTCGTCAGCGTCGGGTCCGACGGCGCCGCCTCCGACGGTGACCGCGGCGTCTTTAGCGTCAGCCGCCTCCGCCCTCGCAGACCGCAAACGCCGTTGGTCCGCCCCCGACGACGTCCACGACCAAGTGCCGCCCCCGGGACACCACGCCCACGAGTCCGGTTGACGTCGCTCTTCCCCCCCCCCCCTCCTGATCTCCTAATACTACGTCACCCATCCATGACAATTTGTAATATGAAAACCCAACTACTTTCAAACTTCGTAGTTAATACCTAACGCTACTAAAAAAAAAAAAAAATACTTTTAAACAAAA